>OX451376.1:2400000-3600000 GCA_949629185.1 Apamea crenata | reverse complement strand
GCTGAAACACAGGTTTTTCATAAACCTAGATCAGGCAGGTCTATATTACAGTTAGAATTTAAGTATGTAAATCATAGTTTTACTTTATACTTGAATAAAATTTTTATTTATTTATTTATCTGAAGAATCATTTTGAAGAAAATTCTTAATCCATTGCTTTTTATATGTTCGAACAATTCGTCTGCTCGACAACGTATCGTAAATAACGCAATGAATGTTATGGAACTATCTAAATTAAACCCATTGCTACTGATAGTGTGTTAGGTACGCAATTACCCCGCAGATTAAGTCCCATGTACCTACAACTAAGTACTTCCAGTATGTTAATTAAAGCTTCTCATCTTATAAAACTCATTAATTCCAACTCTGTTTAATTAACCACCTGCCTCTCACCGAGCTGATAACCAAATTCTGACAGATCTGTCCAAGTAAACAATCCAACCAATAATGTTCCGTTGACAAATTCAAATCACAACGCCATTTGAATTTCACAAACACAACGATGAATAAACATAAACCCGTGTCCTTATTCCCTTATTCCAATGCATCTTGTATTCCCGATTTCATCGTTCATAAGCGCGGACTGGCTTGTTTAAACAATTTTGGAGTAAATCTGCAAAGCGTTTGTGCCGCGATTGGATTTAAAACGTTCCATTTGACACGACAAACAGAATCCTCTGGCAGCCATGTTTGCGCGCCGAAATATATTGTGATGCGAGCCAACGATTTCAAGATCGAATTCGGCAAATAGAGCAGGATTTGTCGCCGAGGAAGACTGAATCATACGACTATTCCTTTTATGCTGTCGATGTCTTTTCTCCGTACATTTGTGTTACCTTTATCGGATCGAATGTCTCGACGAAATGTATTTAGGGACCTATCAATAATTCTACTGAGATCAGATGTTATGAGACCCTCGTAAATCGTAACATACATTCTGTTTTCGATTTCATTTATTTCTCCAGTATAGTTCTTAGTCAATTTCGAATAAATTGTGTGTATTCAACTGTTCAGAAAGTCGAATATTTGGGCATAAAACTTGCTATACAGCTGATCCCTTGTTATAATTTTCGTATTAAGGTAACGTATTCGAGATCCCGGCTTGGATGAAGCGTATAAAATATTTCCTTTCATCGTAACTCGCCATAAGGTACTTGATTTTTCACCGAGGCCTAGTAAAATATTTTATAGATCCGTTCGGAGCATGCGCACTTTTGTTATTTCTACGCCACGAAATAACTTATTACGTAGCTATTTCGAAGCTTTTCAATATGAATTGTTTGGCTACATATTTATAGAAATTTTCTCTTTCTTCTAGACTTTATTTCATGGAATTTTCATTGTCTCGAGGGTTTGTAATTTCCGAGAATTTCTAAGTTTTTACATATCAATATAAATTCGACGCTTTTATCATTTTTTTCTTTAGTCTGTTAACATGGTCCTTTTAACAAGCAACAAGTTTTTGGTCTTTTTTATCTAATTCCTATTTTTTATATAAACCGGGAGAGTGGAGGAAAAAGGACCTTTTTCCTCCACTCTCCAGGTTTATAAATTACTTCTTAAAGGTTCAGTATGATGTCAGTAAATGACACAATACTCCTTACTATATACGTTAACTGTTCATTTAATAAATCTTATAACTATGTATGGTTTCAATTACCTACCATTAAATAACAAAAATATATCCTAAATTAACTAAACTTATTTACAAACAAAAATATAGCGTCGAAAAATTAATCCGCATCGCTGTCAACTAGTAATGTACCCGAGACACTGGCGGCATTGCCACGTTGTATGGCAATGCTTAGCCTCTAGCCAAGGTAAAAGCCAGCCATTAAATTAAGTTAGATGTGCGTATACTGCCCGTGATTTTAAATCCCGAATCAAAAATCTGCCTAGCTTTTGTCATTTAATTTACTACCTAGTGTAAATAGCTAGTTATCTATACATCATCATCTGCCGAGCCTTTTCCCAACTATATTGGGGTCAACTTCCAATCTAACCGGATGCAGCTAAACACCAGTATTTTACATGGAGCTGCTTATTTAACCTCCACAACCCAGTTACTGGATAACACGATAACCCTTGGTACGACTGGTTGGCAGACTTTTGGGCTACCGACTACCCGTAACGACTGAAACAATTTCGAATATGTTCGAAAATAAATAAAAACACATTCAATGCCGAAGAAACGATGTAGTCGAAGCTTCAGTCGTTCCTGAAGTTTGCACATCACATACTCTTTGTAAGAGTATGGCCGCCTTGAGTTGTTCCTCTCGCTGAGCAAACGTAGGGCTCCCCTCGTCGTTAGTCAGGGGACGTGTGCGGAATTCCGGTGATGAATGGTGCCGACATTAGGGTACGGCCCTTGAATTTGAATTTATCAACCTTTTCAATACTTTGTTCTCCATTTTGCCGCCTTTGCTGCGATTTTCTAGGGTTTTGCTCGAAGATTTCCGATTGTGAGCTAATTAACAGATCATAAACAAGAGAGCAGCGGTGGCTCAGTGGTTACGGCCGTGACTTACGAGTTGTAGGGCGTGGGTTCGAAATAGGGTGTGGGAATTCCCGACAATTTCAAAGTCCCGGGACACGAGACAGCCTACAATCAAAGTCCCGGGGATTCCCGGGACTTCCAGACTTTTATGAATTTTTTTTTTGTTTTTTTTTTTTTAAGAGGGTTAAGCCTTTTTTGAAGAATTTAATTGAGTTAATTTCTGGTGAAAAGTATTAAAAAAAGGCATTTTTATTTATTTTATATAAAATATAAATACCATAAAAGCAAATGATACTATTTTAATTTAATATTTATTTTTTCTTAACAAAAAGCACCTTCATCCTCTCTCCTATTAAAAACTAATTTTGCTGTGCCCGACAGGGTCCATAATTGATTCGATGTTTTGACATACCAACTATCATAATTATGTACCTACACATTATGGAATGCAATAAAGTATTAAGTATTGAGTATTGAAAGTGTGTTACGCAGGGTGCAGGCTATGATTCTAAAGTATTCACTTCCTCTTCACAAAAATATCATACATAATCTTACTCCAATCCCCCAAATTTTGTTATTCCCAAAACTTCTCACAAGTACGTCGACGCATGTATAATATTCTGCTGAAAAAGGTCGCGTTCACCTCTGATCATTGATGTAGTGAAGATTGGCGGAAAGATTTTGGGTAGATTACCGTACTAAGGAAGTGACGTACAATGGGTAAAAGGCTTATGCCTTACACTGGTTGGACAAAGGGTAAGAACTCACTTTATTTGTAATTTCCCGACAGATTGCCTCCATTGAAGTCTGTATTGGCTTTTTATTATCGCTCCCTTTGTAATAAACTTTTGATTTTCCAATTATTCTCCTACCTAGCAATTTCCTTGAGATGTTTTCTCCAAGTTTCTGTTGCTTATTAATTGTACGTCAAATGGTGTGGATTGGTTTCGCTTTTAAAATGTGGTAAGAAAGTTTTTTTTTTGGTAATTGATAATAGCGCATTTTAGCAACAAATAAGGTTCAAAATAGCGATGTGTTTGATGTTAGTTGACTCGAATGACCACCAAAATAAAAGTGATTTTGCAGTTTCCATTAAATTAAAAAACAAACGCATGGCTCAGTTGAATAATTTTTAGATATTTCTTTAGTTCATTGAATTCTCTTTATTATCATTATATAAAATATGATACCTAGTTTGCGCTCAAAATTTTAAGAATTATGCGACGAAAAATATTTTTTAGTCTATTTTATTTTTATGAAGTATTTTCTTTGAACATTTGACAAAACATTTTTTTTTCTGGCTTGAAATGTAAACCAATCCAAGATGGCAGCTGCGAAAATTAAAAAATATTCGTAGCCACCATCTTTGAATTTCATTTTGACTTCATTTTGACTATTGGCTTCAGCACCCTCCAAAACCATGAAAACGATACGAATGACATTTTGTTTTTAAATTGGCTGCCGCCATAATTATATGATTTTCATTTTGACCTCACTATCGACTTCAGCACCCTCTAAAACCATGAAAACGATCTCTCTCTGACACTCTCTATTATTTGTAATAAAAATAATATAATAAAAAGTCGCATGGAGGTCCAACTTTACTTCTACCACAAGCTCAGTTAAAGAACTTGTTCCGTTTGGGCAGCGCCTTAAAATCCAGAGTGAAATATGACGTGTCAGTTTTACTAACGTAGCTGTAATGAAGTGCGGAGATTAATTCTTAGAAAATGATGTTGAAGTATCATGTTCGAAACTCGGAGCTCGTTAAGTAGTCAAAGTTTTAAAGTTCGAGTAACCTTACATGCGGGTGATTCCAGAACTTTACGCGCCTAGAACGCGTAAAGGCAAGTTTTATGTGTATGGTTATTTCTTAATAGGAGCTCAGAACAGGTACTGAGGGATAGAAGTACCTAGGTGGTTGTGGAAATCGCTCCTAGTCGGTTTTCATTTTATTTTCTAGACTAGGTTTTGCACACAACTTCTTCCGCGTGAAATTTCAGCCCCCAAGCCACCGTGTCGCATCCCATTGCTCGCCGGCGCTGTTACTTGGTTTTTGCTAAGCGTTCTCTTTGTTTTTTTTTCTTTTTGCTCGGCTCCTAAGAGCTGTAGCGTGATGTTTAATAGCCTATAACCTTCCTCGAGAATTGGGCTATCAAATGCAAAGCTAATTTTTCAAATCCGACTGTAAAATACTCTTTAGCTTTATTATTAGTAGCATAAATAAGAGCGGAATCTTTTTAATTAAATAGACCGCGCTGTTCATGTTCAGTTTTAAATTAAGATTGCATTTCATTGCGCTACCGTAAAAGTTGATTAAACTGCTATGCTTAAAGTCAGCTACAATAAAAATACCACCCGAAATTAAAGCTGCACTCTTTTTATTGGACAATCCCAGGCCAAAATATTTAATTTTTTTACAATAAACTATGGTACTGTTAACATCAGAGAGATGGTTACTGTACCAGGATTAATGAATACAAAGACATTAAATTATTTAATGAATACTAGCAGTGCCCCCCGGTGTCGATCCCGTGGGATAATCGGGCTAAATTGTATCCTATGTGTTATTCCTATATAATTATGTATAAGCTATAGTACTGTAAAGTTTCATCAAAATCCGTTCAGTAATTTTTACGTGAAAGAGTAACAAACATCCATCTATCCTCACAAACTTTCGCATTTATAATATTAGTAAGCAGTTTAGGACAAGGCGATTTACTATTATTAAAGGTCTATAAATAAATTAAAAAAATATATCTTTTTCATTTGGCTTGTCAGCCAAATCTGACGCTTACTGTCTTCTATTCTCAACTTGTATTGGCTTTTAAGCCATTATCCTACAATTCCCAAAAAGGTTGCCACAAACCATGCAGTTCATAATCTCTACAGTCATCATTCTCCTGCCCCTATCCCAATCCATTGGGATCAGCGCAACATGTCTTTGTCTTCCTTACTTCTCTATTAGTCGTCATCTCGGTAGTCACCCCCTTTCTAACCGTATCATCATTCACACGGTCCATCCATCGTTTCTTTTGTCTTCCCCTACTCATTCATACTCAAAACATTCCTCACGACATTTTCCTCATTCCTCCGTATCACATGCCCATACCATGACCAACGATGTAGTTATTTAGTAGTTATAATGACTTTATTAAAACTTAAGTAGAATCTAAGTTAACCTTTATTTTTTATTTTTTTTTGCTGAGAAATGCTTTATGCAGCCCCGCCTCGAGGGGGACGAGACGGGCTATGTGGGAGTCCCTGTCGGAATGACAGTATACCCACTACAACTCAGCGGTGTTCCCACATCGCCGTGATGGGAGGGCCATGGGAAACCGGCTTAGCCTTTACTTCCACAACCCTCCCGGCGCATGCCCGCCTATCTGGGCTGGTGGACCCCGCATGCCCCCCACGATGGGGGGGCTGCGGCCGCAGAGGATATGGAGAGCGGCCAACGTCATACCGACACTCCTCTTCCCCTGCGGACAGACAGTGGCGACTCCGTCAAGGCCGCGGAAGGTAGGGAGAGCGGTGCACCGCAATATCGGCACTCCTCTCTCGCCGCGACCTCCAACCCTCAGCCGCGATGTCTCCCATACGACATCGCGGCCCGCCTCAGTTGCGATGTCGCCCAAGCGGCTCCGCAACCTACCCGCCGGCCGCCACGTCGTCGTTTGCGGCTTAGCTGCAAAGCCCTGACGAGCGGCCGCTCCTCGGGTTCCTATTAGCTTCGGCATGGTTCTCCAAGCCACGGCTACTGAGCCCCCTCGCCTCGACAATGCGGGTACCCACCGGGGGGGGGAGGGGGGAGAATCTAAGTTAACCTAACCATATCATCATTCCCACAGTCCATCCATCGTTTCTTAGGTCTTCCACTCATAAGCGTACACTTCCTCCCCCAAACTTGGTATTGAGGATTCATACTTGTGACTTCACTTATACTACGCAGTGCGGGTGCGAAGAGATTGGATGTGTTTTTGGAGGTATGAGGAACAGGGTGTAAAGTTCACTCATCCTCCATAGAAAAGGGAGGATCCTCCCTGACGAAACTGACGAAACTGGTGACCCCGACGTGATATTTCCAAATGTTAAATCCACTAAATACCTTGGAGTAATCCTGGACCACCGACTCTCCTGGCACCCTCAAATTGAAGCTTTGAGTGATAGGATCCGTAAACTCATATGGGTCTTTAAAAAGCTGAGACATGTCACCTCTCAAGAACTCCTAAAGCGTACTTATATTGCATTGGCACAAACAGTTATGAGTTATTGTATTCCCATCTGGGGTGGTGCCACTAAAATGAAATTCCTTGAAGCAGAAAGAGCCCAGAGATGCTTGATAAAAACAATGTTCTTTAAGCCATTTAGATTTCCTACTGACGAACTATATCTAAATCATAAAAATTTGTCACTTCGAAAACTCTATATTATCAACTCAGTACTTAAACTACATAAAACATTACCTTACGTTTACAAAGCACAAACAGGTAGAAGAAAATGTAATGTGGCCACTGCTCCTCGCTGTAGAACTCTATTTGCCAGGCGTCAATTTCAAGCCCACTCTGCCTATCTATATAATAAGCTTCACAACAAATATACAATATACAACCTTCAATTCCATGAATGTAAAAAAACAATCGTTCGCGAGCTCGAGCGACATGGGTACTGTGATGTAGAGAATTTATTATTTAAATACGAACTCTAAACAATATTCGTGACTTCTAGTGGTACATCCCGATCCCAAGATATTCACATCGTAGGGCTAGAAGTCTCCTGAATAGGAGTCAAATTCACACAGCCTACATGAGAAATAGTATGTTCTAACTATCACAAAGGCACACACACACACACACACCCTCTCACACACCCACGCACACACCCTCACCATACACACCACACACGCATGCACACACACATAAAGAGAAGTCATACCGGTTTCTCTAACTTTTCATTCTTTGTGTACTTGAATGTAAATATTTAAAATTACCTAAAAATATGTTGATCCGAGGGAGGAGCAGAACCACCAACACAAGCATTACTACATGCTTCCTGGGAGGTTCTAGCCACAGAATAATATTGTACAAGAAAGTTACATAAATAAACTATTTTTTTTTTTTTTTAAATTTTTTTTTAATAACCAGCGACATTCATACTCATAATCTCTACAGTACTATTTCGAATATATTCAACACCAAAATGTAAATATAACAGACAGCTTCACCAAATCGATAGCTCAGCGTAAATTTCAGCGACGCACCAGAATAGGAACCCATTTGTTTCACCACCCGATCGAAAGCGACAGACAACTCCCAAGATTAAGTATGGGCGTGATAAACGAGATTTCTTTTTCAAGTTATATAGGAGACGCCGCTTATGTGGCAGTACCTATATACCTATGTGCAGTGGGAAGTTTTAAACTTTAAAGTTAAGGATATGACGAGTGCTTATGCACTTGGTACTATAAAGGTATGAGGAACAGGGTATAAAGTTCACTCATCTTTCAACGAACAGGGAGGATCCTCCGACTAGACGGTGTTGTGTCTGGTGTGCAACTGCTCGACGATTGATATCGGGACGTTGTGTATATGCTAGTTGCGCGGTAAACTCTGCTTGCGCGATGCAGGATTTAGGGTGATGTCAGTTTGACGCGTAGTTCGCATGTGACGATGTAGATCCTGCCACTGTACCGTACGGACGTATAAGTTACAGTCAGATTTTTCATATCTACTGTAGTGAAAGAATGCTATCTACGTATTTGTATTATACAGGGTCAAATTAAATTAGGGTATCGTTATTTTAGATAACGATTCGTTGTTGGTGTTTTTCCAATAACTCTGTATTATAGTGCACAAGACAGTGTGTGCGCAGAAACAGCCTGTGCATTCTCTTTTCCCTCACCTTCATAGTCCGATGGTACGACAATTCGAAACGACCGAAGAGAGATCAGGCGCAGGACCAACGGCTTAACGCGCTTTCCGAGGCAAAGGGAAATCACACCGCCAACTTCCAAATTCCAGGCTGTTACTAAGAATCTCCTAATGGTTACTCAATAACACTTTGCCCGACCTGGGAATCGAACCCAAGCCCTCACGCTCCAGGGCGGCGGGATCGTCCGAAAGGGTTACCGCTGCCCTGGAACAGAAAGGGCTAAGGAAGGAACACGGGTGGGTTTTAGTCAGTAAGAGTCTGACACTCCCTTCCGCTCCACCCAGAGCGGGAGGGGTCATTTGATGATTTCCCATCCTCAAAAAAAAATAAAAAGCCCTCACGCTCAACAGTCGCGTTTGCGACCACGAGACTAACTGAGCAGCTAATAGTAACGGATTAGGTATCTATCGTCATTTGTTTTTGATTATATTTTTTACTGGCTCTTGTATCCATTCGGGAAGGCGATAACTTGTCTGGCACGCCGTATATACCGTACACTCACTTTTCTCCCGCTGCGCTGTTCAAATTATGGTCTTTTACGACATTCGAAGTTCAGGGGCTGTTTACGATGCCTTCTAGCTGAAGCACGTTCTTTTAAACGTATTAGTTATACTTTTGAAAGAAGTTGAAGACGTGACCTAAGTCGCTGTACGTAGGAAGATAGGTTAATATAACATATATACCATTTCTGTATATAATCTCCTAGATGTTAAGTTTCCTTTGCAGCGGTATCTACAACGCCACATCCAACGCGTCATACTGACGTCACGCAAATCCTGCATCTCGCAAGCAGAGTTTACCGCGCAATTGGCATACATACAAACTTTCCGATATCAGTCATTGGGCAGTTGCCCGCCAAACACCCGTCTGGTTGGAGGATCCTCCCTTTTCTATGGAAGATGAGTGAACTTTACACCCTGTTCCTCATACATCCAAACCTTTAACTGGTGCAATGGTACTTTTACCATAAGTTACTTATTTAATTACTAGCTCGACTTCACCCACTGCTGATCATAGGCATCTCTTTTCATATACCTCCGCCTTACGCTCCTGTGCGAGCCTCATACAGGTTCTAACCGCGATTGTAACAATGTTGTCCGCCCATGTCGCCGCCGGACGACCGACACTTGTCTTCGTCTCCCAATCCTTTGACGCCGCCCGCTGACTGCCTGACTCCACCTGTTACGCCTTACTCCATTTGAATTCCCATATCGAAAACCCAGAAAATGCAAACTTTAACGCAGGTGGCTTCAGAATCATGTACTGAATTCATGGTAACAGGAAGCGCGGCGATGTCCCTGCCACTCTGTATTTTTTTTTATCTACGTATTCTATTGAAAAGCAACACAATTTTCCAACAATGTTTGTCATCTCTCACTTTCGTTGTCTGTTACGTATCCAGTGATCGACATGTAAATATTAGAAATTGGAGTCTTATCGCGAGAATTCGTTCTCTACATAAGAAGCTCACTCTTAGCATACACAACTATGTACACATACATCCATCCCTATTTTATTACTATCGCTAATACCACGCTCACTGGAATAATGAAATTCCATCTTGCCTCGTATTGAATACGTAATCATTTGTCACGTACTCCCATAATAGCATTTCGTCAGTTTTGATCGTGTATTATTGTATCTATTCGGATCGTGGATTCTAGTTAGTTTAGTTTAGTGTATTTAATTAGACTATTGAAGCACTATAATTTTCAGCCCTGTCTAATTGGTTGGTTGCTGGGTAGCGCGCATCAGAAACTGAAGCTTCAGCCATAAGAATCGAAAAAATCAAAAGTCATTTATTAGTCACTGGAGAAAAAATCTAAATGGTTTTTGATGGAAAATCAATTAAGCTACAGCGGTGTTAGCGATAAAGAGTGTAATTAAACAAAATTTCTTATGTCATCTACGGGATAGATTATTTTTGGCGACGCACAAGCTTATAATGTACTTTTACCACAATATAAATCTTTATCTTTCTTTACAGCGGAATGCGCTCCAACACTCGCGCCATGGAAACCGCCAGTCGAGGTGACAACCAGCGAATCAACGCAACACCAACGAGACACAGAAACACACGCAATATACGACATCAACGACATAGTTCACTTCGAAGACAACGACATCGTCATGAGGGATGCCAAACGAGCCAAAGTACATGACAACAACAAACTGGACAATTCTGTCGTCCCATTCAAAACTTACTCTAGTTACAACGATGTTAAGACACATTTTGGAAAGGATAATAAAAGTTCTGGAGTTGTGGCTGATGTAGACAATGATTTAAAGAGTGATGATCGGAAAGAGGACAAGTCTTGTGAGTGTCAGCATGGAGGGGGGTGTGTCGCTAATGTGTGTCTGTGTCCCTTGGGATACGCCGGCGCCAAGTGCGAGATCACTTTGGATTTGAAGGTAAGGAAGGTACTATTTCATAGTTCTATCACATGATACTAAAATAAATCCTAATGTCTATCTTTGCGAATACAATTCTATTCGGTAAATATGCATCCAAACAAATATTCAACGATCATTGTGTCATCATCATCATCATCCACATCCCAACTTCTCCCACTGCTGCGGCATAAGCCTCCCTTTTCTTGTACCAATCCTCACGTTCCTGTTTCAGCCTCATCCAGATTTTTTCCACGATGGCAACAATTTCGTCCCTTCATTGTGTCATTTCCCATTAATGATTTTATATCAATCTATTATTCCGGAGACAATCAATAAATAACAATGACTAGTCTAGAACTCTAGGCCATATCGAATCTCAACTTTATTTTAATATTATATAGACGTAAGACAGGATATATAATTTTCTCGGGGTCTTCTGCTGCCTCCCTGAAAGTCTCAAACACCCACGCGGGGGGCCCACGTTGAGAAACTATAATCTTAGACTATTATATCCAAGTCTAGTCAATATGTACAGAGACATTTTTTCCCGCGAAATATTTACTTCAATACAAGAAAAAAAACGACCACGTCTTGTCGTATTACTTGTCTTTCATTACCAAAACAGCAGTTTGGAACGGAACCATTACTTTCCTCAAAACTTCGTCTTAAGGCGAAAGCGTTAGGACATCCTGTGAAATTCATATTTACTTACGTTTTTTGCAGGTCAGTATCAGGTTGTATGTTGATCTTATATGATTCACGGCCATAACATATATTTATTGAAAGAATTATATTATTTATTAAAATGATTGTTATTAATTGAATTACATATTTATTTAAAGAATTATTAATCAATTGACGAATTTCTGACCGACAAGAATTTAAATTGATAATTATGACATCTCATCATCTCTCAGATGTAAAAAACAGTCGTGCCAGCGACACGAAACAGAAGTAGTTCTATTACCCTAATGAATGACTATTTCATAAAATCATGACAATTTAGGCCAATTCCAACTTAAGGAGTTGTATTTTACTGATTCTTATAATAATAATTCTGTAAAGTCATATTTTTATGGTCGCGAATCATATTTCAATCAACATAGGTACAACCCGACACTTACCCGCAAATGGCAAAAAACGTACGTAAATCTGAATTTCGCGGGCTACCTTAGCGCATTCCCCTTAAAAGAACGTGCTCACAGAAACGAGTACTTTCTTTCCCTTTATTTTACTCTCTTCATAAATCAAATGAGCCGGGAGAAACGGGTTTTGTCTTTTTACAACTTTGTTTGAAAAATGTTTCTCCACTTCGTCTGGACTAGTAGCTCTTTGAATACTTTGTGGAACTGTAGAAAAACTGATAGTTTCTTCTCCTCGCTATGTACTTAGTTCTTAATAAGTCCGTTTTGAGTGAAAATGAGTTTGTTGTTCAGGAGAATATTTATTTTAAAGGAATTAAAACTCTTTGTGAACTTCTGCACCCGCGCAGTTTCTGAACTACGTAGTATTAAGGTGTTTCTTTTAATTTAACAACTTGGTAACAAGGTGCTAGTTAGCACTATCTACTGGCGTCACAATGACCCATTTACCTTTGAGGTGTACATGCAAATGAGCACAACAGCTCAATTGATGCCATATTTGCAATTTGGTCCTTGTCTTCCCAGTATCTATATGCTAGTTGTAACTTTATTTGCAGTGGTCCTTTAGTCAACAGTTGTTTGCAATACTTACTTATCAGTCTCTAGCAGTAGTTCATCATCATTCTCCTGCGCTTATCCCAATTTATTTGAGGTCGGCACAACATGTCTTTTCTTCCATACTTCTCTATTAGTCGTCATCTCGGTATTCACCCCCTTTCTAACCATTATCATCATTCACACATTCCGTCCATCGTTTATTTTGTCTTCCCCTACTCAAAACTTTCCTCACGACATTTTCCTCATTCCTCCGTATCACATGCCCATACCATGACAACCGATGTACTCGTAGTTATTTAGTAGTTATACAATATGGTGTAAGTACAGGGTGGGCCATCTAGTGTTTTCAATTTGAAGTACCGATTACTATGACTTTGAAGGTAGAACGACATTCATTTTTTAACAGGAAGTTAGTTTTATGTTTGACATTTGCAAAATGGGACGCTATACGCTCGAACAAAATTGGGAAATATTAAAAACTTACTTCCAAATTAGTGAGTCTTTTACGCAAACTGTAAGAAATTTACGTCGAAAATTTTCGACGAATTTCTTAATCGATTTTCGATTTTGGTTGATCGGATGGGGTACTGCCGAGCAGTCGTGGTAGTCATATGAATAATATTGTGTTGCATTCTTAAATGACAAAGTTCAACCTTTCCAATAAAACCAGAAATTTGAAAATAAATCAGTAGTTTTTTTTTTATAGCCGATTCAAATTTAAGTTTTTAAATGGCCCACCCGTTATGTATTTACGTGTATTTATAACCTATTTATGTATTTATGTACCAAGTTTTAATATCTCTTTTCTAACATTGTTCCTCTCAACCAATGCACCTGTCTAATCTCTTCACCACCCTTGGTTGACTGGTAGAGAATGCCTAAGGCATTATTAACCTTATTAAAACGTAGAATCAACCACAACTAGGTTTGTGGACTCGAAATTATTGCCCTCATTGAACCATCACTATTTCTTCATTCTACTTCCTACTAGCTCCCAGTTAGGTGTCTTCTCCAATGAAAAGTTGCTGAAGACTTTCCCGGGGTCACAAAACTTAAAGTCAAAACTTTAAATGAGACTCGACATGTGTGCTCACAGTACTGCTTCCAATGAATAAATTAAATTCCGTATTCGTTCGCCAATTTTATTTTAAAGTTATCCCTTTGAGCGCGGCACAATATTTGTGTTTCATTGCTGGGTTCGTGGCTGTTTGTGTGAACTGTGTGAAGTCGTCTTTTGATATTATTTCAGGTACCTCGGTTCAACGGGTCGTCGTACCTCCGCCTGCCCGGGCTGGGGAGCGCCGCTGAATCGTGGCTTGATATACAGGTACGGTGATAAAACTGTTTTTAGAGTTAAGTATTTTTGAGAATTTGTATCGTCTGTGTAATATATCGTCTATTAACAGTTGTTTTACCTTTGATTTTGCATCACAGTGATCTCTGTAGGTGTTGCTATAAGGTTCATAATTGGTTGCTGTCAGAGGTAAACCAACTGTGAATGGACTGTTTTTAACTATTACCTACAACGGTGGGATATTTTGGCGCGTAGCAAAAATTTGAACTAATGCCGCCATCTTGTTTTTTTAATACAATTTCTGGGACTAAGTATTTCAAAAATGTTTACCAATAACCCCCTGTGAAGTCTTTCAGCCCCAAAAGATCCGTATGGAGGGGGCAGGGACATTGACGCGTAATCTGTTACCGTTGGATTCAGTACATGATCCTGGAAAATTTTTCGTCGTTTATTTAGTAAAAAATTTGCTGTTCCACACATTTTGATCGCGTAGGTTTCCACTTTTCTATGAAATAGTGTTTTTTTTGTTTTTTTAACTGACACAAAATACTCTATGCTAGAATCGTGTGCTTATAATTCACGGTTACAGTTTGCGCGTCGAGGTCCTCGCACTAAGTACACGTTAAGGTGCTCTTTAAATTATCAACTGACGTAAATCTATCCCGTTTTATACGATTTGATGCTCAGTTACAACAGAGATACTTCAATCAAATGAACCGCTGTCAACATAAACTCATAATTAAACCTAACTTTTGCTTACAAGTTTCGCATACGACAGCAGAATTTAAAGAGAATCGCGACAGGCTTAGAAAGATAATTCGAGGGATGACATTGACTCCATAGGATCGCCTCAAGGTCGGAATCGACCGAGAAATATGGAAATTAGGAGGGCAAACATATGCCCTTCACTGGGCTGAAGAAACCCATAAGCTCATAAATAACCAACTTTGAAAAT
This sequence comes from Apamea crenata, assembly GCA_949629185.1. Taxonomy (NCBI): domain Eukaryota; kingdom Metazoa; phylum Arthropoda; class Insecta; order Lepidoptera; family Noctuidae; genus Apamea; species Apamea crenata. The sequence continues at coordinate 3,585,229 of OX451376.1, read as the reverse complement.
ATCCCGTCCAACTCAGTGTTGATCTCTTAACAAAGTGTAAACGGGAATTTCGCTAATATATCTAAACAAAACGGGAATTTCGCTAAGCAAACTTTTTCTTTTTAAAAGCTTTCAGCGAAACTCCGAACCAAATATAATTTAGACTAACGTTCGCAGACACTTAAGAAGTTAGGCCATAAATTAATAGCCTCAGGTGCAGAGGATTGCCTATACGAGCTTATTCATGCTGTAATGGGTTTTAAGGGAAATAGGACATGTTAGCTCCGTGTCTTAGCATTACGTAGGTCTACGTGATTTCTAGAAATGTTCATCCACGAGGATAACGAAACCATCATCTGCCTAGCCTTTTCCCAACTATGTTGGGGTCGGCTTCCAATCTAACCGGATGCAGCTGAATATAGTTGTCGTCACGTAAAAAGAACGCTGAGCGATAGTGGAGAGGATGGGCCTGCGGACGCGTATACTCGCGTCCTAATGTACTAGGCTACTGTTTTATAATATAAGTGTAATTGTTTTATTGTAGAATCATAATAGGTTACCAATTTGATCGATAAATCGCTCAGTGCGCAGGCAAACACGTTTAAAAAAAAAAAACAAAACAAACTGCCAGCGTTCTTTTTACGTGACGGGACCTGTACCGGTATTTTACATGAAGCGACTGCCTATCTGACCTCCATAACCTAGTTACTGGGTAATACGATACCCCTTATTATGACTGGTGGTTAGACTTTCGGGCTTCTGAAGAACCGTGATGACTGTCAAAGATTCACGAATGACAGCCAGGACCAACTACTTAACGTGCTTTACGGAGACCTCTGCAAGCGTGGCTTAACCTGATCGATCGACCCGTGCGGCTCCACAAGCCCCTCTCAACAAACACACTCCTAACAATACTATATACTCGTACTTTAACCCACTGAATACAAACAGCCAGATCGTTCGCATACCTTCACGTTCTACTTCAACCAATAGACAAGAACCAGTCGACAGTAAAACGCAATCGGCGCCATTGCTCCACGACGTTTAGATAAATTATATAATGACATTCACAGACAAATAGGTTTCCGATCGGAACGTGGTGAGCTATCGCAGTGATCCCAATACTAACTTCAAAAGATAAGCTTCAAAAGATTATTATCTGGTTGGGAGTGCTAAGGCTAAGTTCAAAAAAACCGGTCAAGTGCGTTTCGGGCCACGCGCTGTGTAGGGTTCCGTAGTTTTTATGACAGCCAAGTGCAGGTCGTATTCGCTGTCTGATAGTTTCGTACCATGCTCTAACTAAAAGCCAAACATGACTACCTACCTAATTTGACTTCACAATCCTCGAATAATTTAATTACTTAGACACAACTAACTATAATTTTATTTGACAGTAACTGTTTTTTATTTTATAAAACTTATTTAGGAATGAAACAATAGCGCGATACAACTGACGCTTAGCGCCTTCTATCGACATTTCTATGGAGTTGTTCGAAACTTTCGAGTCAAATACAATTGTTCGACTATTACTCGTAAACTTATAAAGCCCACTTAAGTGTGATGGGTTTCCTTTAAACTTCGTTATATATAGGTACTACTGCCGTGACAATTGAATTTCTAACTACAACCGTTTAGTTGGTAGAGGGGGGGGACACATTTGACTCTAACGAAAATTGGTACTTTAAAGCTTGATAAGTCACGAACGATTTACTTAATCAAAAAACGGTGTTCCCAAATCCCTAATATTTTGGAAAGACCTATCCAATGATATCCCACACTATGGGATGGGCGAAAAACCAATTATCATCCCCACTTTACATGTAGAGGAGGTACCCTAAATGATTTTTTTATTTTTTATTTTATTTTACCACTTTTTCGGCGTTATTAACGTGTCAAATTACAACTTTCTAGTATCAATAGTTTTTGAGCTAAACCGTGGACAGACAGACCGACAGACGGACATGGCGAAACTATAAGGGTCACTTGTTGACTACGGAACCCTAAAAAGGAACCTACAATATTAGAAAAGGTTTTGTTCTTATGTTGTCGTTATCGCCGATTTGAGACAATAAGGCCAATTCTCGTAATTTAAAACGTTCAAAATCTAGTCGCAGTCCCATGTCGGAGAAAAAAACAGTTCGAAAACTTGTCAAAATGTAGGAAATTAGAAGTAGGTATAATATATTTTGACAGATAGAGACTGAGATCAGACTGTGAACGTTCTTAAAATTACGAGAGTTACCCTTCTTATTCTTCTCTTGCATTCAATCATTGAAATTGGTACTTTAAGTTTTGCCAAATTATTCACTGTACTCAAAACTTTAAAAGTTAATTTATTAATATGTTATGAAACGACGGATGGAATGCATGATAGATGGAATGGTTAAAAAGGCGGTGCCTACCGAGATGACTACTAATAGAGAAGTATGAAAGAAAAAGACGTGTTGCGCCGATAATTGGAATAACGGCAGGAGAATGATGGCTGTGAGAGATTATGATCTGCATGGTTTTTGACATAAAACCTTTTTGGTTGTTATAGGATAATGGCATAACATTATGAGATAAACGGCAGATAGGTCAGAATTCGAAATCAAGAAAGAAAGAAGAAAGAAAATACATTTATTTCCGGCAAACATGACGCATAAAAAAGAACAAACACACAAACAAAAATAACAAGTTGGGGGTAAACATGCGTCACATTCAAGGAATTGTTTATCCATTCCTCTGACTAGGCACATTGATTGAATCACGATTCTTCGTCCATCTTGATTCTTTTGGTTAACTGATGTAGCTTATATACACCGTGTTCCGGACGATATACATAAACTTCGAACAGATGTTCAGACCACGGAAAGAAGCATTTTTCATTACGGACACATTAATGAATTTTTTGTTAATTTTCATACAAACTAAATACCTTGACGTAAATCACACGATATGCATGCCTCTTTATCTCTTTAGCCGAAGCATTTGATAGATTTATCATTTTAATTGCATTAAGCGGCAACATAGGCCAAATTAATACCCTTTCTTACTGCATAGCTCAATTAAATATAATTAAAGGAAATTACAAATATCTTTGTAACGAAGCCTTTTCAAGTACTATTTCCTTTGTTAGATTTGATTTGTAAAAGTAATAGAAGCGTTTGCCAAAGTTTATTGATAACGTAAGAACACGGTATATTGTTGTCAGCTATATTTAACAGTGGGAACCGTATATACTAACGAGTTTGGTTTGCGTCAAGAATATTAATTTCCGAGTTCAGAAAGAGAAAAATATACAGTTAAATGGTGGTGCAAAAAACCTTCAAGGTGACCTTTCAGTATAAACGGGTCCTGTCTATAATTTATTCGCGTCTACTTCTCTCCCGCTGCTTGCATTGTCTCGCGGCACATTTCTCCTAATTTCAAGAGTTTTATAAGCGTTGTTCTAATGATAATTTACGAGCTCGCCTTATTACGGGCACGGCAATGAAACGCGGTCTGCGCTCGTTATGCTGGCAACACTTTTAATTACAATTGCAGCACTAAAGTTGTACTTGACTTTGACAGCGCCTTTGTTTTGTAGCAGTAGCGAGCTTATCTTTAAATAAGTACTAATAATAAAGCTGAAGAGTTTGTTTGTTTGTTTGAACGTGCTAATCTCTGTTCCAACACATATTGTAGCGGTTCCACGGTTGGGGCAGTCCCCGAATAAATAAAATAAATGAAATAAATAAAAAAAATAAAAAAAAATAATAATAATAAAATATATAAATAAAAAAATAATAATAATTAAAAAAATAAAAAAAACGGCTATAAGCTACTTAACATCACACTCGGATCCTTAGAAGCCGAGGAAAAACAATAAAAAGTCAGAACGAACTCTGAGCGAAAACGAAATAATACCGCGGGCAGACGATGCAATGCGACGGGGTGGGTCGGGGGAACACGAGATTTCACGCGGACGAAGTCGCGGGCAGAATCTAGTACTTAGTTAATATAAGTCTGAAATCACCAACTCGTCTTGAGCAAGCGTGGTGAACAATGCTCGTGCCTTCTCTGTATGAGAAGAGGCCTTTGTCCTGCAGTGCGATTCTGTAACCATCTCACTGTGAAATCTTAGGTGAAGTGAGCGTGGAGTGAGCTGTCATTCCAACTAATGCTAGGGATTGACACTATTGACAGCTCACACTAAGCTCACCACACCTAACTTTTCGCGGTGAGATTTTTACAGAATCGATCGGCTGTAGCGAACGTGTGTCGGAACATCTGGTCGAAGCTTATGTATATCGTCCAGAACACGGTGTATAAAACTCTTTCTCAAACACTTCCAACAATGAGTAAGAAAGACTCGCGACCTCAACCGAAATAATAGTTTCAGTATGAAAACACGAAATCGATAATTGAAACGAATCGCAGAAACCTTCCGCTCTGAAAGTTATAGAAACTTTCAGCGGCATTGTTTCACAAAGCATTTCCAGGCGAGCGGGTTTCGACGCGAAAATATTCAATACAATGCAATGAGTTTTAGTTTGTTACGTCGGTTTATTATAACTAGCAATCGGCACGTTCGGGAAGTTCAAAACTCGTTATTTTTGTACATGGTTAGTACCGGGATTTCTAAAAAAAAATAGTTTGTTCCTTGTTTATAGAAATACGTCCACTGCAAGATATAGGTCTCCCCCAAGCACCGATAGGTAGTTGTTCCGTGTAAAATATTGATATGCAGCTGTATCCTAGCCGGATACAGCTGAATACCAATATTTTACTATACCCTCATCTTTTAAAATCCCAAAAGGCAGCTATACCTTCCTCTTTAAGAATCCCAAAAGGAGAAGGCCCTTTATATTATGACTATCAGTGTCTGAACCAGGTCAGATAGGCAGTCGCTCCATGTAAAATACTGGTATTCAGCTGTATCCGGCTAAACTGGAAGCCGACCCCAACATAGCTGGGTAAAGGCTAGGCAGATTATGACGATGACTTGTTTATGGGCATCACCGTTCTAATTATACTATTTCCACATCTTCGAACGCCATAATGAGGCGCAAGCACCGCACCGGCTTCCAGTCTAACCGGATGGAGCTGAATACCAGTATTTTACATGGAGCGACTGCCTATCTCACCTGGTTCAGGCACTGATAGTCATAATATAAAGGGCCTTCTCCTTTTCGGATTCTAAAAGAGGAAGGTATAGTTTTACATATTACACCAGCATTTTGCCAGTTATAATCAGTCAAGTACCTACGACGAACCTATTCCCGTTAAACAGTCACAAAACCTAACCTAACCTATCCATAACACATTTCCTGACCCGAGGATTGAACCTAGGATCCCACCAGTGACCCTTGCAAACGGTGTACCATCGAGGTGGTCGTAAAAGAATCTTGTGCAACTATCTTCCATGAGTCTGAACTTAATACTTTATGCTTCAGATAACGTTAAAAACCAGCAGTGGCGAGGGCCTAGTGCTGTACAACTCTGAGCGCGCAGACGGTGACGGAGATTTCTTCTCCTTGCACCTTCGGGATTACTTCGTGGAGTTCGCTTTTGACCTAGGAGCAGGAATCGCTCTCGTCAGGTAAACTATTACTACTTTGTTATGCTGATACTACTCTGCCACTATTCGCATTACAGTGAGAGAAAAGAGAGAGGGTAGCTGGCTATATAATTACCTTCTTCGCTGATCTTGTGACGTCGGTCAGTACGCTTTTCACTTATGTATATCTTAAGTCACCACTGCTCTCAAAACGGTGAAGGGAAACATCGTGAGGAAACCGGCATGTACTAGAATCAAAAATTCGAAGACATGTGACATCTACCAAGCCGCACTGGGCCTGCGTGGTGGATTATGGCCTACTTCCTCTCATCGACAGGAGGCTTGTGTCCCAGCAGTGGGAAAATTATAGGCTGATTATGCTATATCTTAAGTCAGTAACATCATCGCCATCCTAATTCAACAGATTTTTTTTTCAAACCAATGAAATTACGGCGGTTATTGCATTTTACCCTTGCAGATCAATTGATTTACTATTATCAAGTCACAAGCGTCTTCCTTAGTAGTTTACTAAACAAAATCTCTATCCACAGATCGGCCTATCCAGTGGAACCTAACAAATGGCACTCAGTATCAGTCTCACGCGCCGGTCGCCGCGCCACACTGCGAGTACGCGGTGCGGGAAGCGCTCGGTCAGTGACCTCTCGAGGCGCACGTCGGCGCCTGGCGCTGCGACAGCCGCTGTTGCTGGGCGGCGCGCCACACCCGCTGCCCGCCAGGCTCGCGCTGTCCACGTCGTTCAACGGATGTGTGTCGCAGGTGAGGTGGAGAATTCCTTATAGACATCAGGCAGAGGTTAAGTGAGGATTCCCCGGTTGCAGTATATTTGCTGATCTGACATAATTAAGCATCCAGATACGGGAGGTCAGCGAATGTGTAAGATGCAAAATTGAGCAGGCTCTTGTCAGAGATACTTGAATATCTAATACTTGAACTCATGATAACAAGGAGCCTGCAACACATAAACAAGCAACAGAACTTTAATGTGCGGTAATTGTGTTTCAGCTGATAATAAATGACGAGGAGCTCTCAGTGGTGTCTGCGGCGCTGGGCGGACTGAACGTTGACAACTGTGATGACGCGGATAGTAACTGCACGTAAGTACTTACACAGTGTTTAACTTACCAGCAACATCGCACCTAATAATATTTATGTAAGATATCAATAAGAAAACTGTACCAAAGTTTTGGAAGCCTCATCAAGTCTCCTTCTGTTCTATTGAGGTGTATAGATATTTGAACAGTATTTTAATATATCTCTTTGGGTGCTTCCTAATTAACCAATCGTTTTGGTTTCAAATGTAATTTTTGTATACCTATTGATTGGTCTACTGCTTGCTGCAGCAGCAGGTTTTATACACAAAGGTTTTGTGTGTCTACTTTTGCATAATTCAGTCTATAAATACAACTACCGACAAAGGCGGCTTACGGATGTAGTCTTCCTTTTCAAAAGCTTCATCCAACAACAATAGCATCATTATCATAGCATTTTTCACTCTCCACAATCATTAATTCTCCTATTACAGGAACAAGAACCTCTGCAAAGAAGTCCTAGAGCCGATCCCAATATACCCGCACAACATCTCAGAGACCGACGTCCACCACTCAATAGTCGCGAAGAAAGGCTTCAAACAGAAGAACCATAAGAGCAGTCACAAGAAGCACACACACACGGACAAATACAAGAAGAAGAAATACTTCATCAGCAAAAAGCACCAGTTCCTACTCGAAGGGCTGGAGAGGAACAATGACGTGGCGACAGACTTGCCGTACGATGGACAGACGTACATGCAAGTGAAGTATTTGAGTGATAATGAAGTTAACTGGGGGGATATGAACACGTATCCCAGTTTCACTGGTGCAGACAGCTTCATTCATATCGATGATGATGATACTATGAAACGGTAACGCTTTCTTGGTATTTTCTTCTACTTTTAGAGTGATGATCGGATGAAACGCTTACTTAACTTAGAAAAGTAAAGTCATAGTGTGGGCGGTGAATCTTGCTTTAACTCCTTAGGGTGAGATTCACAGCCCGCATCTTGACTTTAGTTTAGATCTATTGATTATAAAAGGATTTTCAGCAGTTACAATCTCTCTATCATCGATTCCATAGACCTTGGGAATATAGTCCATTCCTGCTTTACAATGAAAAAGTTGCAAAAGCAAAAGTTTGAAGCAAACCATCCACTTACCCGATATCTCCTCCCACACATTGCAGGCTGGTGAGCTACTCGCTGGACATCAACATCCGCTTCCGCTCGGTGTCGGCGCGCGGCCTGCTCGTGTGGAGCGGCGGCGCGCGCGCCCCGCCCGACTTCCTCTCGCTCGCCATCGAGGACGGCGTGCTCGTGTTCAGGTAACGCGTGGCGTATTGCTTACGCCAGCTTCACACGTTGTTGGTCCCAACGGCTGGCCCAACGCCACTCTTCCAACGAGTGAATGAGTAGAATTGCAGCTCAAAGCTGCAATAACCCTTTCTTCAACAGGCCCTTCCAGACATAACCCTGCATTATTAAACTCACATAATTATTATCTTAATAAAATAACATTAGAACTTAAAAAGAGACCATGAGCTCTAAGTTGGTTTGGCATTTCTTCTTGAGAATCAGTCAACTAGGAAGGGCCAGCGCCATCTAGTTTGAAAATTTTACTGTAAAAGTGTCTTTACATAAATAAACTCTTCATTTAATTTCATTGCGTCGGCCAACGTTGGAGCCAATTTAGTTTCGATTTATTTCTACGTCAGACATGCTTACATCAGCTCTGCCTAGTAGACTAAACTAGCATCATCTCAAACGTGCGGATGCCAAACACATATTACCAACCAATTTTGGGTTAACATTACCTTGGTCTGTAAATTTTGCCCATGAATTTCGTGGTGGAGTGATTCCACAACGACATTCGTAGGGGAAACTTGTAGTTTGTTCAAGCGGGACAAAGAAATATAGAAAGCGCAATGAGACAATTGTTATGCCTAGGTTTTTGTAATGATGTTATTGTAGTGAATGTGGAAATGTTGACAACACGACGTCCTCGAGGCCCTAGTTAAGAAGGGTGTGCCTCAAGGTTAAATTCTTGGTCCTTTCCTATTTCTAGTTTCTGTAAATAGCGATATACTAAATAACTCTTTGGTTTATCAAAAATTTTATTCAACTGCTGCAAATAAATATTGTTAAATGTTTCAGGTACGACTTGGGTAGCGGCGAGGTGGTGATCATTGCCAACCACACCAAAGTGGACGACGGTTTGTGGCACAGAGCGCGGGCCACCAGGTAATATAACGCACATATATGCATACATGCTCTTAACGTAGACTGTTTCTCTGTTGCTCATCGTTTAGGTAGATAGGAAAATAGATTATGCTATAAAGTATACCAATGTTACACAGCGTTAGTACGGACGCCAGCAGGTCAAGCTACCCGAAACTGTCAAATTTTCCCAATCGACCTTGAACCTTAATGCTTTAGCGATAAAGTTGAAAATCTATTAAAGAAATTTGACAGATTGTAGTAGGTTGATGTACTGGCGTCTGTACAATATTGCTAATTCCATGGGTATAGTGGCGGTATTATCGCTAATAGCGAAATCTTCCAGGTAACCGCTACCAGGTTCATACTTATTGTCAGGCCACGTCATTTCTTGATGATAAGGCTCTAGGCCTTAAGGCTCAGTATGGTTTCAATGTAGTACTGGTTGACAGGCCTACACTGTCCTCCCTAAGTACCAAATAACAGTGTCATTTGAAATCATTGTAAAACCAATTCTTTTTAAAATATTTCTTGTCGGAAGATTTCTTCTCATTAGGAAACGACCCATTGGGAACGTGCACCTAGCTTCTGAATTTTTAACACAAAGTCATCCAAGCCAAGTATCTAAAGTGTATGTGTGGAGACCTTCCCTTGCTTTAGGTGGACTAATAAATACTAGTGACGACCCTCAAACTTTAAAACTCATGATTTGCGTAGCATAGATACCCAAATTCCAAAAGGCGACACCTGTCTAAAGACTCGCAACTAATACAACGGCAATTTTTACTCGAGGTTGTTTCTGAAAACCAAGATTTGATGGATGCGTTTTCCTTTTGTTTATAGGAACAGACAAGCGGGCGTGTTGGAGGTGGACGGGCTAGGCTCCGTTGGCAAAGTGTCGCCCGGGAAGCTCAAACAGCTCAACACTGAGAACGGGCTGTATATAGGTAAACAGATGTACTATGTATTGTAGAAGTACCTAGTAGTAGGTGAAGGTGAAGTAACTCGTCCGGGGAATTACCACCACTTGACTGTACTTGTTTGTATCTATCGTGAAGCCGTGTTACAGTTTGAAAGATGCATATTTGAACGTTGTCTTTAAAGTTGTCAACGTATGGGCTAACCTTTTGCGACGTTGCAAGTCTTGTGCTTAAAGGGAGCGGTTACTCACTCTTCACTTAAAGGGATGAAGAATGTTTTTTTATAATGTATTTTTCGTAACTCTGAAATACTAGTGTACCTGCAATACTTGCAACACTCCAACAAAAGTTAACGCCTATCAAAAAGTATTTGCATACAAAACACTGACACCAAACAGATTGCTATGAAAAAGTTCATGTTTGCCTTATAACAGAACCTCATGTCATATAGAAAACAATTCTGTCTTCAAAGACTAATTTCCTTCCCCAGGTGGTCTACCATCAATAGAGCTGAACACGCAGGGCCGGTACTCCCGCGGGCTGGAGGGCTGCGTGTCGCAGATCTCGCTGAGCGGCGACTTCGACATCCCACTGTCGCTCTCCAAGCTGCCGCACACCATCACCAACAACGTGGGACGATGCGCGCCATAAAACATGCACTATTCATTTAAATGAACCGACCAAGTTCATTTAAGTGAATAAACTACATTTGTTACTACCTTCCAGCTTCATTTGACATTTAAAAAGTTCATTTAAACTCGTTAAATGTTAAATGAAACGGTGTTAAAGTTAGTGTTAGGTGTGTCTCATAGATTTTGTCTTCATTTTCGTCAGGAGTTGCTTTCGATTTGTAACGACCAAACACTCCGTGACTACATATCAATGTAAATTAAATGTCGGAGGCAATAAACTAATAACAATACGAACTTTTTCAACATTTTTGATATGAATCTCAGATCGTTTTCCTGATAAATAGATGGTTTGATTTTTAGTTTTAAAATGAATACTCTAGTCAATTTAGAATAAGTAAACTGCGGGTTTCTAAATCTGTCATCTTTTATTTAATTTTTTACTCTTATTTTTTTATCATTATATAAACTATAATTTTAATTTATTTTCCATGTACGATGGAATAACTTTTCAAAGTGCTTTACTATCTAGTAGATATATAAAAAAAACTATTTGTAATGTTAAATTAAATAAAATTCTAGTCGTACGAGTGGTTTGCACGCAGTATCATTTTGTAAGGAACCTTTTGTTTCATAGCTAATCACAATTTGTTACGATGTGGGTGTATTTTATATTATCGCATGGACGTAGCTGGGATGGTTTTGAGTGATTGAGCTTTATGTCAACTAACATTCCCATCAAAATCCATAATCATAATCCTAGCCACCTGAAAATATACCTAGGTCGGCTTTCAGTCTAAGCAAGTGCTGTTAAATATTAGTATTCATTCAAGACTTGCTGAAAAAACGTTAAAAATAGTTATTTACGACAACAACTTTGTGTATAGCTCTCAAAATGTTATCCTAGCTGTGTCCATGTAAAATAGTTCAATAAGTATACATACATAGCGTTTGTATATCAAAAACATTTTCATATGAACGTGGTTTTAGAACATTTGTAAGTAGGACAATAGAGTTTGATGATATTGTAATATTAATTGATTAATTGAGCCCTTATATATAAGCCTGGGAACGGTTTTATTTGCCAGTGTCTATATTAAAACTTTAGTTCGACAAAAAACAAAATTAATGCTTTTAAATGAAAGTGTAAGTTAATCTGAACTGCTGATTGATACTGATAATCTTATTGAGTCATGTATCTGCTGCTACCTTTTGCTTAAAAAAAAATAAACATCAACGTTCGACTCCTCCACACCAAGGCTCTGTTGAGTCTGAAGCATAATTACCTTTAATCACTTTCTCACGCAAATTCTTAAAGGGCCGTAGATTTAACATACTTAAAATTAAGATATTGTTACACGACAACATGACTTTTGACATGCCTTTATTGGGAGATCATTTTATCCAGCAGTAAACTATATAAACGCGCGGCTGTATAGCGCGTGGTGGATTATGGCCCCCTCCCTTTCATAGAGAGGGCCACTGTATCCCAGCAGTGGCAAAATTATGGGCTGATTATGCCGAACTATATGGATGGGAGATCTATACAAATATAATCAAGCTGAAGAGTTTGTTTGTTTGAATGCGCTGAACTCTGGAACTACTAGCCGGATTTGAAAAAAAAAAAACATTTTGCATTTGACAGTCCAATTTTTGAGGAAGGGTAGATACAGCGCGTGTGGGCGATACTATGCGCCACGGTGGGTCGGCGTCCGAAATTTTATTCGGACGAAATCGGGTTGAAGGTAGTGAGTAATTATGAGATGAATGTGACATCCCGTTGTGTAATATATGTGCAAATACAAGCTGTATGTTCCCGGGCGTGTGATGTCTTGCTTTGTTTCGCGAGTTGGTTTGCTTCGAACCTAGCACCATTAGTCATAATATAGTCGATACATATTAATATCTATCGGTAGTGTTACGCGCTTTGTATGTATAAACGATAGGTGTCGGAGCTTATCAATTGTTTAATGGCGGCTATTATTTACATTTTGTATCGCTCTTATATTTTAAACAACGTAGGTGACTTAATATGAAATGATTAATTTTAAATGAAAGATTATACTATAATTAAATTGATAAATGTGTAAAGTTAAGCCTATGTTTAAATGTAAATTAGCGTAATGTTGTTAAATTGTGTGAATTTAATTTAAATGATCAAGAGACTAACTAACTAATTACGTCTCTTAATATCTAGAGTGACGATGGTGATGCTAAATAAACCCATTCTATTTTTAATGGAAATCCCAATTTCATCGATTTGGGATTCACTTTCAACGACGTTTCAATGACGTCAGATAGTCAACACTAGTCATCATTATTATTATCTCTGCCATTTAACAATTGATGAGCAAATAATTCGATGCAAACCCTAAATGCCCTTAACTGGGATTTCATTTACACCAATAATTTTCGTCAATTATAGTATTTCACAGGGTGTGGAAATTATTTACATAAATATCTACATATCTTTATTGTGGTCTCCCCATTATTTGACTGAACATTTTAATTTGCGAAGATATTGCTAGTTCATTTAATTTAACCGCGGTTAATGGGGTTAAATGTAACTCATTTTAAATGAACTTTTGGAATTATATACTCGTATCAGAACCAACAAATTGTTAAATTATTTAATAAAAAATAATAACGAAATAAAAAATAAATTTTATAATGAAACAATATAATGATATGCAATAATAATTAATTATTATACGTCATTCTGTTGATCTGATCCCTGCGCTTGTCGCCATTTGTCTAAATTAGCTAACCACCGGCTTTTGATAAAGAGATTTTTGTAAATGAAACATATTTCAGTGCATTTGGCTCAACTGACTTATCTGGGCACTTCTTGGAACGACTCAAACTTGCTACACCCCTTTCACGCTTCACATTGTGCATTATAAAGCGGGAGATAGACTTGTAACTCATGTTAAATGTACCCTAACATCGATCACATTGCACCATGCTTCTAGCAACAGAAAAAATCACATTTTCTGAGTAAGAGGAACAAGTACGTTTCCACCTTTCCTGTGACGTCATAACTTCGTGCTCAGTTAAGTCAAGCGTGAGTCGCGAGTGTGTTGAGAGTATCGATACATACGTAGTTACTACTTGTGACATAGCTTGACTAGCATTAGTTTTGTATGTGAGACCTGTCCGATGTATTATACGCCGTTATTTGTACAAAATTATATCAATAAAAATATAATGACACTCACTTGTTTTTAATTATAATAATAATAATAGCATAGCAGAAGTGAGCTTGATGTTAGTTGTCAGTAGTGTCAATCCCTAGCATTATTTGGAATGACAGCTCACTCCACGCTCACTTCACCTAAGTTTTCACGGTGAGATGGTTACAGAATCGCACAGCTGATTTTATTTCTGTAAGTAGGTTTGCACTAACACTTTTACACGTCAATCATATTTTAAAAACTCGATGAGGGGCCTAAAAAGGCCACTTTAAGCAATACCTCTAAAAGCTATTCATTTCCTAAATTCCCAGCAGATCATTAGCAATTCCTCTAATTTCGTTAAATGGTTACACATAATAGTTTAATCACCTACAATTAATTTCATATCAATCATATTTGGTGTAAACATTGGTGGACCATTTTACAAATTTCCATACAAAACTATCAAACAGGTAAATTGCGTGATATGAATTGCACACAGATCATATCATGAATTGTCAGTTTGTGACCATTTTACGATTTTTAATACGATTCATATTGTTATCCTATTCTGATTCTGCCAAAGTGGCCTTTTTAGGCCCCGAGGTCGGACGGAAGAGTTCCTTTATTACACTACATTTCGCCGGTTATGTTTAAGAGCGTTTACAAAGTACTGCATTTGGTTACTTGGGCAGGTAACAGGAACCTAGTAAAGGTGTATAAAATAGTACTTTAACTTCGATAAAGTATAAAGCTCAATTTTTTTAATATTTTCTTCGGGATAACTTTAGAAATCTCGTCATCAATTGCCATATACATGCACAGAAAAACTTTCAGCTTTTATAAAATAACGAAGGTCTGGCCGTCATGGGCTCTTGGGCTATATGTAATAGGGGGCGAGCCTACTTTGCAACCGGGCACAAAGAGCCATCCAGGCTGCTACTGAGAAACCCCTGATCCGAATCACAGTGATCTTTATTCATATTCTTATAAGGTTGCTGTTCGCTTGTTGTCACTAACAATTCTGTAAAAATCATTGTGAACTTTAGCCTCGTTACGATAAGGTTGTTGTTTGGTTGCGGTTGTCAGAGGTAAAATAACTGTGAATATACTATAAACGAGGCTTCATGTGTGTACCTTAAAAGGGTTATCTTCGAAATTGATTGTGAATGGTAATTGACCCTAAGAGGTTACTAACCCATCGTAGTTGTTGACGAGTGCTCTGTAACCGACCGTTAACGGTAGTTCAGGCTTAACCAGTTTTGATTACAATCTCTTGTTAACACATTGTATAATATACCATCCGTGGTTGTGGATCTGACGTGAATTTTGGACGTAATTTGAAGTTTTCATTATGTTGTGTCTCGCCTGTCATGCACGAGGGTGCGGGTTCAAATTGGTGCTACTTTGAACCAATTTTTTGCACCAATTTGAACCTCCCAATGTAATTTTTTCAATTCATAGGTAAGTATGTACTTTCTGAGTTTGGAATAATATAGAGAAGTATGGAAGAAAAAGACATGTTGCGCCGACCCCAAATAAATTGGGATTAGGTCAGGAGAATGGTGATGTACTTTCTGAGTTTATTTTGGACATCACAGACAAGGAAAACATCGTGAGGAAACCTTGACTTATCTAAACTATTAAAGAGAAAATATATATGATTTTTTATACGTTTATTTGTAGGAAGACGAAGCGTTGGAAGCGCTCCCACAAGGTGGACCGATGACCTGGTGAAGCTCAAGCTACCCGAAACTGTCAAATGGTCCCAATCAACCTTGAATCTTAATGTTTTAGCGATAAAGTTGAAAATCTATTAAAGAAATTTGACAAATGGTCTGTCTGTACTTACCTGTTTTAAAGCAAATAAATAAATATATTCTATCCTACCTACTTAGTTCAATTTTGGAAATCACAGCCTGTAAACGAAATAACAAGCGAATAATTAATTAAATTAAAGTAACTAAGTACGTCCAAGTCTAAAAATTTGTATTGTAATAATTAATTAACTTTGTCCTTCAATGAAATGGGCCAACATTAGCCTCATATTTAAGCAATTAAATGGGGGCTTCCTGGTGATTCAAATATGCAAAAAGCAATTAGTAAACACATTTAAAGTTGGCATATTCAGTTACCAAATAAATACCGAAATCGTAATTAGTATTTAACATAACATCTAGCCTGAATTCCCCGATGGGTTAGGCAGAAGTTTACTTACCTATAAGTACCTATTAGTACATTTCGTAATTTCCTAAGTCCCGTTTAATATAGTCAAAGTCGCGGGAACCTCCTGGATGAGAGACGCACAGAACCGGGAAGTATGGCAGAAGAAAGGAGAGGCCTATATAGTAGTGGGTGGTTCCGGGCTGAAAGATGATGATGATAAATGTGGGGCGAGCCCAATTGCAAACAACTGGGGGTCTACTCCGAAGTAGTATCGGCCGAATGTTCGGCCGTTTCCGGCCTTTTACACTCCTAAACTCTTTCGAATATTGATTATGGTCCCGACCCAACTGAGCCGATCCGAACTTTTTTCGCACTTTTCAATAATAATCGGTTCGGCCATGTGTCGGTCCGATCCGAACATTCGCACTTTGCACTTCGAAGACCCCCTGGGCACAAATCCAGACCCCGAGCTGCTAGTGAGAAATTTCTTATGGCTAAACCCAGTAACACCATCAATTTTTTTTTTTTTATTGACAATGGGCTCACTCTTGACCTCAATCCAGCCCAGAGGCAGGGATGAGATCTGCGGTGGAACGAGCTTGCCCAGAAGAAGCCTATTCACTCTCGCCCTGAAGAGATTAGGGTGGTATGAACAAAAATAAATCGTCATTAATAAGTAATTATTTAATAAACGCTACATCACGTCTGTATTTCCCGAAGCAAGAGGTCGGGGGGCCTAAAAAGGCCACTTTGGCAGAGTCATAATAGGATAACAATATGAATCATATTAAAAATCGTAAAATGGTCACAAACTGACAATTCATAATATTCTTTTTTCTTTGTTTTTTTTTATTTAAAAACGTTGCCACACTAGGAATTACTCCTGTATCGTGGGTGCGTTCACAAACATTTAAACTCACTTACACAAACAGCCAGACCCGGAACAACTACCTGTAGGCAATACAAATATTTGTTCCGTGCGGGAATCGAACCCGCGACACGCAGCGCAGCAGTTGATCGCTCAGCCACTGCGCCAACCGTGTCGTCAATATTATCTGTGTGCAATTCATATCACGCAATTTACCTGTTTGACAGTTTTGTATGGAAATTCTTAAAATGGTCCACCAATGTTTACACCAAATATGATTCATATGAAATGAATTGTAGGTGATTAAACTATTATGTGTAACCATTTAACGAAAATTAGAGTAATTGCTAATGATCTGCTGGGAATTCAGGAAATGAATAGCTTTTATAGGTATTGCTTAAAGTGGGCTTTTTAGGCCCCCATAAGTGTTTACAGCTATATTACTCCGGTATGTTTAAGTAGTTACCAAGAGTACTTATATCTAAAGCTAGTAAGTAATATTTAAAGCTCACCCTCCATTATATGGTAATGGATAATGGAGGGTGAGCTTTAAATATTATCGTCAAATCCAGGAAGGAGGTCGACTCCCTAGGCTCAATACGGGCGTGTCCGAATCCACAACACCTAAGGACATTAGATTAGTTCGGGGCTCGACCGACTCGAAGAATGAATAACAACACGATTTGACCGCCCGAAAAAGTTAATTAATCGGGAGTAAGATCCACTCTCAAGTTTCGAACTACTTTCAGACGGGCCCGTATTTCCGCCCCAGACAACGGGTTTCGCTTCGGGCGATTGAGAAATTCCTGATGGAAAAACCCCGTAATTATAACACTACATTCATATAATGTGGAAAAAGAGCCTTAATTGGTAGAACTAGAAACCAGTCGCCTCGTTTGACAGTTTCTAAACGTGAGTCATTGGGGTTTATCAGAAAACCCACTACAGGTTAGGAAGTGAGCTTCGGTTGTAAATGGTATCGAGTATCGTTCACTCCTATTGTACCGTGGAGTGGAGTTAGCAAACTTACACAGGTGTGCGGGCCGCGTCGCGAGTCGACCAACACCTTCATTCATTCAACCAGTTACAAAAAGCTGTTGGCACGAACCGCACGCGCCCGCTCCGCAATACAACTTCGAAAATAAAACTTTTTAACTTTTAAAACAAACAGAATATTAGTGAAAAATTAAATTAAATTAAATTACTTAATTCAATGATAACTTTTAAAGGAACTTAGTTAACTTAATACCCAAAACTAAGTCACTAACATAAAGTTTTTTACCGTTAACCGGACAAAAACAAACGGCTCTAGTGTCTCGTGTGAAATTGTTGTGAGTTTTTGTGAGAGATTAATTATTTGGTTCACGATCTGTGTTTAGAAACTTTGCTCATATTCTTTGGAGTCGGCAGCAGCACAAACCTCGGAGCAACCTTGCTTGACTGGTTATTTGTGAGTATCGAAAGTAAAAGTACTGCTTAGCACGCGCTCAGAATGTGAATACACACGGACGGGACACACGCTCTTAAAACAAACCTGTGTAACTTTGAGTCTTGTTCTTGGATCGAAACTGATATTTATTTTGTAAACGTTGTGTAGCCAACTGTCTATAAGTACTGTGGTAATTGGAGGCATGCATAGTTGGCTAACTACGGTAGGTAGCGAAGTATGTGTAGCTGTCTAATAACTAAAGAGTTTATTTTATAAACGTTGCTTATAGTTAAGAGACGTTTAAACGACCAAAAATGTATGATTAAAAAGTCGCTCCTTACTTAACTTTAAGCAATGTTTTTAAATAAGGTTTTAGTTGCAAGTCTTACTAGAATTGGTTTGTTATGAGAAGACTCAGCAGTTTCTGTTCAATTGTAACACACCATAATTAGCCTATAATGTTCCCACTGCTGGGACACAGGCCTCCTCTCTGTAAGAGGGAGTGGGTATTAATCCACCACGCGGGCCCAGTGCGTGTTGGTAGATGTCGCTTGTCTTCGAATTTTTGGTTCTAGGACATGTCAGTTTCTTCACGATGTTTTGCCTCACAGTTTTGAGAGGACAAGGTGAAAGCTAAGAAACATACAGTCATGCGTTAACGTCCCAAAAATATAATCGATTTTATTGTTAACACAATTAAAGTTATATTTGTACATACAATTACCGTGTCGGCATGGTCACCAGCTCAACATTAATGCAGATATTTAAAATTAACTGCTCCGAGACCGTGACCGATATATTTCTTGCATAATAATGATTCTAAACGACTCTTGATCATATTTTAATTTCAAAATCTGAAATACTACGGCACACGCAAATATAAAATAATAACTAAAGCCAATTACACTTCATAATGTAGGTAGTCATGAATAATTAAAAAATCAATGAGCAAATTTGACTAATTTATTTCTTCCATCGATAGAACTTTAAGATTTCATCGTAAGAAAAGTCCCTCAGACCGTATTTCAGCCATGGCGGCCAATCTCAACGGAGACTTAGCCTTCGACACGGGAGATTTTATAGTGCACATGTGTGTAGACACAGGTGCACTCCCTCTTCCCTCACTCTCATAGTCAAATGGGACGGCAAATCGACACGACCGGGTAGAAATCAGCTGCAGGACCAACATCTTATGATTTCCGAGGCACGGGAAACACACAACACACTGCCAACTTTCAAACTCCGGGCTCTTACTAAGAAATTCCTAATGGAAAAACTCACTAACAGTTAGCCCCGTTGGTCTCGTAGTCGCAAGCGAGACTGCTGAGCGTGGGGTTCTGGGTTCATACGCAGTATCTACATATCTACTTAAATCTGAAACAACAAATCTTTGTGGTACTTAACTGTCAGAATGCCAATTAAGATAGCCTTAAAGGTTGATTCACACATTACTGCACGCTGACCGTGACACGGACGTGTTACAGGCACTTGCAACAAAATTATTATCATTTGCCTTTAAGTATTTAAGCCTTAGATAAGGACGAAATACATGTGAATTGTGACGCAAGCACAAGTTCAAACACACGAAAACGCATCAATGCAATTTGCAGTACATCCGTAACTATAAGATCGCATTTTGTTTTTCTGACTGAACTGGCAGCTGTAGTGCTGGGGAGTTTCTCGCGCCACTTCTTCTTCCCAGCTAAAGCAATAGCAAGTGGTGAAAGGCGGGCGTTTTGGGAGACAGTCTTATGTAATTATGACGTTCAAAAAGTGCTGATTGTCAACGTAAAAATACCCGCGAAAAACACACGACCGCCTTTTGAAGCGATTTTATCGGGCGAGGTAAACGACAACTCGAAAATTAAACCAACACTAAAGAATGGCCCAATAGTTGCATCATAATTTATAAAGCAGTGGTCAAAACCGCAGACTTGCTTTTCAATGTTGCAGCACACTTATCTATCCATAGCCTAACTCCACAACGACCTTCGTCAAATTACGAACACGATATTTCTGAATATTTTCACGACTATCCGCTAATCATTTGTTTTATCGCACTTTAAACTATTATCGTCTTTGAAGTTCTCGTGTCGTAAACTACTAAGCTACTAGAGATATGAAATATAATAAAAATTAAATTCGTTTAATTCAGACTATATAAGTGTCCATATTTTGTTAGAATTACATTATCGTAAAACAAAGTATGTTAGTTAGCCACTAAAATATAGGTAGCCACTGAAAATACATAATAATTTTGCGTATAACACACACTTCCCTATGTGTATGTTCCAGCGTATGGCACCCGTGGGTTGAGCTGAAAATCAGCGTCAGGTGGTACAACTTGTGTTGTCATCTGACATTATGCTGAGCTGAGGTCCTTTTGGCATTATAATCTTTGTTTTCTGTTTTACAGTTTTAAGGTGTATTTATTTTGCTGCAATACCAATAAACGCATTTTTCTTTCTTTCTTTGTATATGGCGGACGAACAAACAACTATTGACAACTAATTCTGCAACACACTTGACACAATTGCACAATCCAAGGATTATAAAGGAAATTCTTAATCCATTCCTTCCTAGGTTTGAAAAATTCATCTGCTCAGCAACGTAAATAACGCAATGAACGTCGATGAACTGTCATAAAATGAATTTAATTGTAATCGATTACTAATGTGTGCGGGTTACGGAATTACCCGCAGATCATATATTTTTGTCTAAGTAATATAAATCTTTAAAAGTACAGTTTCCAATCCAGTAAATTAGAAAGAAAATAAAGAAAGAAAGAATAAAGTTTATTAGGACACAGTTCATGAAACACAAAAATATAAAAAAAGCAAATTAAAAGTAATGTTTCAAACAACAATAGTGTGTGCCTCACGGTTGCGCCAAAAAGTTAATTTCAGCATTAATGCCAGACAGAAGCTGTCTGGACATACTTTTTATACATATAATTAAATAAATAAATTAAGACTATTTAAGCGAG
Organism: Apamea crenata; assembly: GCA_949629185.1. Classification (NCBI taxonomy): domain Eukaryota; kingdom Metazoa; phylum Arthropoda; class Insecta; order Lepidoptera; family Noctuidae; genus Apamea; species Apamea crenata. The sequence goes on along the minus strand of OX451376.1, from coordinate 3,564,290 downwards.
GGAATCTGCAACTACAACATATAAAAAATCTCTTTTTTTTAATGGTATAAACTAGTGCTTGACTGCGATCCCGCCTGATTGAAAGCAGCGATGCAATCGTTGATGGTAAAGCGCACTAATTTATTATGTGCCTATTCACTCTAGCCTATCATAAATCAAATAATCATATCCAAAACGTAATTATCACGATAATCTCTTTCTTATACTTAACTCCTTCCTGCAGCATACAGTGACGAGTACGAGATAATGCGTACTTGACACAAGTCAGTTTCATAACAACGAATACGTATTTGGAAAGGAGATTGACCATTTTGGACCAAATGCTGCCCAGGCATCGGAATACTTTTTTTTTTGTTCCTTACATGATGATATTTTAAAAACAATTAAAAAAAAAAAAAAACATCCACGGGGTTTTGTACTATCTAAAAACTTATCTTATGGATTTTTGGTGTTTATTTTTGATATTTTTTTAAACATTTAGGTTAAATAATATTTGTTATCTTACTTATTCTACCTCCCGAGTCCAGACCCGACCTCGCTAGTCTCGCTCGAAGCAAGTTTTTTTTGGTAAGCTCTCATTATTAATAGATAATACACTCTATACGAAAATGATAGCTTCGTAAATCACTGTCTTGATTTTCAATTCCAAGATAAGTTGGTCGATCTATACTGCACTGTGCGCTTATCTATCTCTTTATTTTTTTACAACCTGGCATTACATTTGGACTATCGCATCTGCATCACCTGTTGACCCGGCTATTTATTTGGACTACTCGATGTATCAACCACAAAACAGAGTCTGTTTGTTTTGTGATCGTTCTGTGGAACGAATCAGAAGATATACGTTAACTCGAGATCTTCAAAACGACCATCATCATACAGTTCAAAACATCATTCAAGCTCTACCACGTGAGGTAAGTAATAACTTATATTATAGTAATAACTTATGCCTTGGGTTATTTGTTGATCAGTTTTTTATTGGTTCCAGATAACGTTCAATAATGAGGAATACCTCTGCCAAAACTATTGGACAAGAGCTCGCCGTGTGTCGCTGCCTGCAATGCCTACTGCGGAAGATGCGCCTGCTGTGGGAAATCCACTTGCGGCGGGTAATCCACCTGCCGTGGAAGATCAGCCAGAGCCAGATCAGACAAAACGTAACATTTCCCTTTCCCGGAAATTACTGCCGAGCCCCGAATACGTCAAATGCTTGCATGGTGCAAAATTGCACAAATAATACTCGTCGGCGAGCACCAAAAGTTTGAAAGTGCAGTTACTTATTAATAATAATTATTATGTTCTACCATACGCACGTGTGTGCCAGGAGCATTTAAAAGAAAACACCTGGGATGTTCTTTTACGGCACCAAATCGTTGTTTTGATTTTAGCCCCCAATGTTAGAATTACTAAGAGAACCCAGAAGTCGAATTATCGATTTTGAGAACCTTAATGCGTTGCATGGTGAAGAATTGCATTATTGGACAGGCCGCACACGAGATGAATTCGAAAGATTATTTAGTCAAACTCCACTTTTAGCAGAAAGGTGTCATAATCCACCGCATCAGGTATAATATTTGCCAAACTGAGCACTGGAGAATCAAATGAACGACTTGCCACGTTTTTCAACATGTCTCGTCCAAATCTAGAACGAAGAATGAAAATGGCTAGGGAGTGTCTGGATAATGATTTTGTCCCTCACCACTTGGGATTCGATCATATTTCTAGAGAGCAGATCGTTGAAAGAAATCTAGCAGTTCCAAACGCATTGTTTGCAAAAAATCAGGAAGCTGTTGTTATAAGTGATGGTACCTATATGTTCATACAAAAGAATTCCAATTTCTCGTTTCAAAAAGACACGTACAGAATGCAACCTTTTTAAACAACCTTCTAGATGGGCCGGGTAGAGTCATTCATTGGCTGTTACACCCGGGTGATATTTTTATATTAGACCGAGGTTTTGCGACTCTATCGCGTCTTTAGAAAGCCACGGATATGTCGGCATCATGCCACGATGGCAGACCAGAAGAGGCTCACAACTTACCACACTCGACGCCAATAAATCGCGGTTGTGCACCATTTGCCGGTGGCCTGTTGAGGTGGTAAATGGACGACTGAAACGGGATTATAGGATTTTTCGTCATGAATACTGTAATCTCTCTCTACTGCTCATGTTTTACTGGGCGAAGAACGATCGGCAGTTGTGCCCACGTTGTTTGCCTAGTTTGGTTATTGGATAGGCACCAAGACGCTGTGAGACGCCCTGCTTTATTTTTAATTCAATAATTATAGACGACGATGAGGATGACGATTGATTAGGTATTTTAATGTTTACATGGGGCCTAACATAGAGGATCATTTACTATGTTGTAAACCTATGTAACGTATTATGTGTTGTTTACAATCCGTTTTTTTATAATATACCGTCTTTTATTTAAAAAATAAGCTGTTGGTTATGATTTTTCGTCAATGTAAAACCTATACAATATATTTTTTTTCTCATTATTCCTCGGATAGATTCTGAAGCGCTTTGGGTTACAGACTAATATTAGTCTAAGGAACATTATGCACTATGATTCAATGCTGGGCAGCACTTGGTCCAACGTCCATACAAAAATGGGCAATCTCCTTTGATCTTTAATAGCTACTAGAATCGTCTCACTGACAGGTATCAAGAATGCGTTCTTTCAACGGCCGGACAGTAGTATTTTGTTAAACGTAATAATGTGATAAAAGAAGTCAGTTTGTCCCCTATTACCCTGAACAAAAAGTGCATTTGTGAGGTGTTGATTTGTCAGCTTAGACTATTAACAAAAAATGCATTATTGTGAGGCTTTGACCAAGCGTCACATAGTATGAAGGTCGTCTTTGTCACGGTAGGTGCCGCCAATTCTGAGTGTCAATGACACAGTTCTGAGAGAACAATAGCTCAATGCGTTTATTATCTAACACCAACTGACCATCGAAGTATCAATTATCGCAAAATGAAAAAAAATGCTATATGTTATGGATAATTTATGACATATTTATTCATCCCAGAGAGCTCAAATCGAAAGGACTGATTCTCAAAATAATTTGAATAAATGATCAAATTAATCTGAGAATCAGCACTTTTTGAACGTCCCGCCCTTCATCACTAAGATTTCCTAGTACTTTAGCTGGGAAGAACAACAAACTCCCTAGCAGCACAGCTGTCTGTTAAGTTAGAAGAACTTGATATAGTGCTCGTGACTGTACATCCCTGCCCAATCCTCCGGAAAATACAGGCTTGATATTTCCACACGTAAAACACGAAGTAAAATCTCTAAGAAACATAAAACGTCTAAATAATACGAATAACCAAATCTTAAGAACAAATTTTGATGAACAACAACAAAAATGACGATGACAAAGATCAATTCGAACATGCTCAACGATGAGATAACGTTTCCGAACCAAATTATGAATAAGGAAACCAAACTAATAACTCAAAATAATATTGAAGGTCAAGAAATCGTATAATAAGAAATGTCCGTTCGGCGGTTTTTAGACCACTTTCGTTATTTTAACTTGTCCCTACCCCTAGCAATTACACTAGGAACAAATTATTTTTGTTCCTAGTATTTCTATGATTCACTTAAAAATTCTCATTATCCCCAATTTAGTACATTTATGAATCCCCTAGATGCCTACATAGATATTTGCAGTTTGTATTAAAATATCTTTCCTTGGATCACCCTTATTCCTGTGTCCACCATTTTTGTCTCATTCTACATATAAGTGATATATCTATATATCTTGTGAACAACATTACATTTAACATTCGTGAAAACCATTCCCATTGCTCCCATTTTTCAAGTTATTCAAATGAGTGCTTATCACAATACTGAAGATCTTATTATCTGTCAACTTTAAAACAAATACTTAAAGATTGCCTACCCTTCATCGCTATCGTAAAGGTCGTCATAGAAAGTAGTACATCTGTAAGTAAATGAATCGTTATCCGTAATTGCCTTGTCCTCATCCATATGCATTTCAATGTCAAGTTCATGCGTTACTTATCGATAACAGATTGCAAACTTGTCGCTTTATTATCCAATATTTATCCTGCACTGCCTACCATGGGTAGGACTAACTCTTTCACAATCCTAGTACTCTAGTACTAGTATCGCAATCACAGCACAGTTACGTAATCAGGATTGTTCGTGCGCAATAGTAGCTTACCATAGGACCTTCTCACATAATCCGACAACCATGTTGGTGAATTTAATGATGGCACTACTTATAAAGGAAATGTGTCAAAATCCCGTATACAACGCTACAGGTTTATTTTGGCACGTGGTCAAAATCGGAATTAACGTTGCCATCTTGTTTTGTTAACACAATTTTCCAAATGTTTACGAGCAACGCTGCTCTTTCAATGTCGTTCAGGACCCAAAAGATCCTTGTATCATTCTATTTTATGTTAGTTCCCCGTTTCATCATCTACATTCTGAAATGAGTCGGTATATGCTTTTATTTCTCAATAGCATGTAGGTACTGAGTCAGCATGATGGCTGAACTTTACATAGCCATCTACATCACAGGGAGATAAGAACTGAATTCATTGTTAACATTCCGGAGTTCTGTTTTCCCGTATATTACCTTTGTGATTCGAATGATGAATCAACTTTTAAATAAACTCGGAAGTAATTCTGTGTCATCAGGTTATTGTGCGACAGTGCCCCTTAATTTGTTTATCAGCTTTGTCACTATTCTACGTAATAAATGACTGAAACCAGAAGCGATTCGTGGAACTGTAATATTCATGAGTGTTCCTTTTTCATTGACTTCTTGTTTATGACTTCCTACTTTAAGAAACTCTTTTAGTACTTATACTTACTTTGAATTTTTAATATAGCAGAATCCCTTTTTGAAGATAAAAAAGAATTCTTCATAATCAGCCCATAATATTCCCAGTACTTCCTCTCTGTGAGAGGTAGTGGGCCGGACACGCAAGCCCAGTGCGGCTTGGTATATGTCACATGTGTTCGAATTTTTGGTTCTAGAACATACCGGTTTCCTCTCGATGTTTTCCTTTACCGTTTTAAGCCCAGTGGCGATGAAATAATTTACACAAAGTAAAGTGACTCTCGGAAACTCGTAAGTCGCGGCCACCACTGTTCCTTTCGTTTCCTTACTGTCACCTTATTATCTAAGCAGGGGAAGCAGTATACGACAAACAATCAGTACATACAATCAGGCATACTTTTGTTTTTCAATCGGATCAGTTGATGATTCCCACAATTTGTTAACGACATGATTTTTAGCAAGAAATTGGTTGTATAAGCTATCATGTAATCGACTGCTCGCTACACTGCACTGACATGATTTGCATCAATCATCGTAGAAACTATTCAATGAGAAATTAAACATGGTATTTAATATATTGGTTTAGTCAATAGAGGCTTTAATTTCAAGTGTTACTTGATTTAACCAGTGAGGGATGACGGAATGTCCGCTTCCGTTGTCTATGCTTGTGGTCAAGATATTGCTGACTTTCGAATCTACATAATCTAGATGACCGTTTGTTTTTATTTGGGTTGATAATGTGTACAAAATAACACACAGAAATTACTTATTTTCATTCGTTTAAGTGGTCAGTTACTTAGCGAGGATATACATATTATGTAGACTTATATATTATACACTTGTTTAGATACACATAACGTAACATCCTACTAATATTATAAACGCGAAAGTTTGTGAGAATGGATGGATGGATGTTTGTGACTCTTTCACGCGAAAACTACTAAACGGATTTTGATGAAACTTTATATTAATATAGCTTATACATTAAAATAACACATAGGATAATTTTTATTCCGATATTTTCACGGGATCGACACTTATGCGGGTGAAACCGCGGGATGCTGCTAGTCTTATATGTTATACACTTGTTTAGGTACTTTGTAAGAAGGCTAGCAAAGACCGAACATGTTTCTATGACGTAGGTATACATATAACGCCGTGTCGTCGCGATGGTATATATATGATGATGGTGTATATATACCTACGATATAGAAACATCTACGGTGAGGAGAAAAACTTTTAAGCGTGATAAAAAAATGTCTTGATGGCAACCAACCATTATCAGTCCTATGCTGAATCCATTCAAGAGACGGCTAAATTAATAATAATTTACTATTGTAGTGCATCAACATAACAGTCATCTTCGTAAATCGTGAGTAACTTAGTTGTGTTCGTCTCACACGTTTGTTGATCCGCCTTCTCCGTAAATTTATTATGTCATCAATTAATTCATCCAATACCTGTCTGTAAACACTTTCATCATAAATTGTAATACTTTGGCATCTTCTAAACTTGTATTATACTCAATCAAGTGCGTTAATATTGCGGCACACTCGCAATCCTAATTAAAGACTTGCGTTTTGACAGGTTGAAACGATTTTTTGCACTGATTAGTTAACAATTTGTAACCTAGACTTAACTATAAATTTTCTACTAGCTTCAACTTTCTGACTAACTGATCGACTCGACAATTCAAAAAGGCCTATTAATGGTTTAGTTGAAATATGTGGTTTGAGTTTGATTCAAATACAAATTACACAGTCGCGATGTGTCTCCAATAAGTATAGCGTGTGTCTATGCGTTGCACTTTGCCATCCAGTCTTAGTCAGTTTTTGTCTGCAGTATTGTCTCTCCTTTCTCCCTAAATCCATCCAAAGGTAGCTTTAAAAGATCTCTTTTAGCGATAAGACCTCCCATTGTGTCAACCATAGATATCCGAGAGTCAACCACAAAATTTCTACATTTAGGTACAGCTATATATCTATCTATCTATCTTCCGTAGTCTTTAAAAAAGTGCCCAAATGTTTGAAGCTATGTCTCGTGCCGCCGATGGATGGCAATGAACACTTAAACGAAGTCTCAACGGTTAATGATAAGTCATTTTTGTGCGTTATATTGTATGCCATGGGAAGCTCTGCCATACGGAAGTCGAAGGCACGCATTGTTTGATCACACTTTGTTACCACACAATATTATTATACCTCGGAGGCATACACGCGAGGTTTTTACTCAGAAATACCTTCTGCCCGCGACTTCGTCCGCCGATGGTTTAATTGAAATATTATATGTTTGGAGTTTGAAATAATCCATTCTACAATAAAAAAAATTGAAGATTTTGTTGTAGGCGCAGGTAGCTAGCTTATGGGTTAAATAATTTGCCTATATTTTATATATACCCTCAAGCTTTCTGACCATGAGGGTAGGCAGAAACTACAGAACGTCACCCGATACGATCCATTCATACTCCTTTTGCTTCGCTCTGGTTCTTAAATCTGGTTGGTTGCCCGAAAGTCTGACAACTAGTCTTACCAAGGGGTATTGTATTACCCAGTAACTGGGTTGTGGAGGTCAGATAGGCAGTCGCTCCATGTAAAATACTGGTATTCAGCTGCATCCGGTTAGACTGGAAGCCGACTCCAACATAGTTGAGAAAAGGCTGATGATCTTACATCTGGTTATACACGCACACTGGTTGTGAGTACTCCGCACCTGTCCTTTCTGAAGAACATCACCAATACGAACCTTGCCTAATTTTCCGACGACCATTAACCAAGAAATCCATTAGGAGGCCCATGTTCAACGCAAGCAGCACTTAAGTCCAAGTCTGATGAGTTTTTTTACACATCCTACATCGGAATCCTATAAAGAACATGAAGGACATTAGTTTTTATGTAGGTAGGTTCGGGTGACCTCGGCTGTTCTCGACAAAAACAACGATTGGACGTGACGCGAGCGTAGCCTGCTCACTCAAGGATTTCAACTCCGAGACCTGCTTACGTAGCGCTCTAGGTATTACAACCAGATCGAACAGTGCCGGAAGTGTCGATATTTTTAATTGAGACGGAACTACTATTTCTTTTCCGATTTCCGGTGGCGTTACAGCACTAGCTGATAGAGCAAGAGTTTGAAAAAAAAATATTTTAGTAACTATTTAAGATGTACCTATGCAGGCCGATGTACCTATGCTAACTTTGTGGTAATAGGGTGACCCCAACGTGAAAAAAAGCCTCCAACGTTCTTCAACAAAAATATAAACTGGTCATTCCAGCTGCAAATAAATCTAACGCAATAATGATGACATGCAGCATGCAGGATGCAGGGTGGCATACATAAACGCGCAACTTGTTACCACGGATTCAGTACATGATTCTAAATACCCTACCCTAGCGTAGAATTTATTCGTCGGTTAACATAAAAAAATTGGCAATTGGAAAAGTGCAATACCTACGCGACCAAAATGTATGAAACAGCGATATATTTTTTTTAATGACCGAGGAAAAATTTTTACGCTAGAATCATGTGCTCAATTCATAACAGTTTGCGCGTCGATGCCACTATTGTATTACAAGTTAACAGTGGTCATTTGTAGGGCATCGCGTGAAGATGCTTACATATCGACAAGTTGCTTCGTTCACGGCTGGTGGACAATCATGCTAAGTTATTCGACATGCCGCCACTTTCTCCCGCGCACTGCATGCTAACATTCCACATTTATTTGCCCACATGTTGATTTTGCACGTATGGAGAAAACAATGTTATGTCGTAGACAAGCCATCAGGCTGAGTAAACAATGTCGCAGTGAAATCTTCCACTTCACTTTTAGTGGTCCTCCCATAGTCCCAACCACTCCTAAAAAATTCCAACATTTTTTGGTCCTTTGGTTCAATGATTCCGGACAGCAGACAGAAGCATAATCAGCCTATAATGTTCCCACTGCTGGGACACAGGCCTCCTCTTTATGAGAGGGAGTGGACCGTAATCCACCACGCAGGCCCAGTGCGGGTTGGTAGATGTCACATGTCTTCGAACTTTTTGTTCCAGGACATGCCGGTTTCTTCGCAACCTTTTCCTTCACCGTTTTGAGAGCAGTTGTGTTGAAAATGATTTACACTAAGGAAACTACCTGCCTGGGTTTGCACTAGTTACCACGGGGCCACCACTGCCCCGGACATTAAATCTTTAAAATAACAATTTAATTCTGAAACTTTTTCTAGAACAAGACCAAGGACAAGGACAAAATTAGAAATCCGATAAACAATGTATTTGAGCTCCAGTTAATACAAAATGCGAGCCCAACGCATGTAGCCTTTTAACCGATGATAATAGTACCTACATGGATTAATTTATATGTCCATGCGGGTAACATTGCCATTAGATTAGCTGGTTTCATTTCCCACAACATATTCGTCCCTTAGGCTTCACGGCTGATCTTAGTATTGAATTAAAACGGAAGGTCTTCAACACATGTAGGTATACTGCCTTGCATTACATATTATGGTAACAAAACTTGGTCTCTTACAAAACACCACAGAGACATGCTGGCATATTGCCAAAGATCAATGAAAAGGATATATAACTGGTATTAAAAAACCAGACAGGATACGAAATACTCTGATATTTCGTATCCTGTCTTGTTTTAGAGAAAAGATAAAAGTTCCACTATTGATGTTCTTACAAAAAAAGAACATCAAAAGTGGAGATGGACAGGCCACATTAAGTGACACTAAAGGCAAGTGGGGTATAGTTGTGACAGAAAGGTACCCCAGAGATGGCAAAAGGAACAGGGGAAGACAATATAAAAGATGGGAGAACAAATTCAAGCTCACAGCGGGTTGAAATTGGAGAAGAGTTGCCAGAGATAAGACTCAGTGGAAGTTGTTACAGGAGGCCTTTGCCAAAAAGCACACTGAAATAAGAGAGATTCTGAAAAATACCGCAACGCAAAGATGTTCAAAATAAAAAGCTCTTATTATTTCCTTTATTAATACATGGATTCATATTCGTACTTAGACTTTAACATGTCGCAAATTCATTTCCTTCCTTCGCAACAAATATGTAAATTGTTCTCGTATAGCCTTCTGGACATTTGACGATACATTCGGTACGTGGTTTGAATGTGTATGTAAACAACAAAGACAAAGGGAATCCTATGGCTCGTAAGTTTAATAATGGTATTTTTCCTGACGCATACAAACAATCTACGTAGCCTTTTCCCAACTGCGTTGGGGTCGGCTTGGGTCGGCTTCTAGTAAAATCACATGCAGCTGAATATTAATACATATTTTACATGAAGTGAACTAGTAGTTACTGAGTAACACGATACCCCTTTGATCAGACTGGTTGTCAGAATTTCGGGCTTTTCTGACGGGTTATCCGTAACGACTGTCAAAGTTATACGAATGACAGCCGGGACCAACGGCTTAACGTGCTTACAAGGCCACTGAGGTACTCTCATAGCTTTCTGGAGATTTTAAGTAACATTCGGTACGTGTTTTGTGTATGAAAATAACAACAGAGACAAAATAAGTCCTATAACTAGTAGGAGTACAAATAATTTTGTTTTTCCTGATGCAAATGCCTCTCGCTTATTGCATGTGGAGGCATCAATTATCATCGATATCAAGCATCTAATAATTACTCGCGTTAATGAACTGTCGATTCCTATAACAATAGAATTGCAAGGAAATAAGACAGTTGTTGATTAGCGATATTTGTGCATTGAGTAATGATCAATAGACTAGCCCTAATGGGCTTACTATAAGTACGTGGATATGCAACCTCAACGAAAACATCGTGAGGAAACCGGCACGTCCTAGAATAAAAAATTCGAAGACATGTGACATCCTCTAACCCGCAGTAGGATAACCGTATGACATGTCTTCCAAATGCCGGTGCTAGGTTTTAGTGCACTGCCTACCTTGGGTAATTCAAACCCACGGCCACGATCTAAAACTCCAATCTCAGAGGGGCCGTTCCCATACAATTAAGGACACTCGCAATCTGATCTGAGTCTCAATCTTTCAAAAATACCGTTAATTTCAATACATTTTTGACAAGTTTTTGATTGTCGCCGAGATGACATTACGACTAGATTCTTATCGTGTTTAATTACGGGATTTGGCCTTCTGTTGTACTCACTTTGTCACCCATATTTCAAAAGGTAGCCACTAAAATGCCCACGCAAATAGAATGCGGAAGAGAGTGAATTTGCAGGTCGAACGCAAGAATTACTAAGAATAGAGGGGGCCTTGCGCCGGTGAAGGTCAGCTGTGTCCCTTCCAATACTTGACCGCAAGCGAGAAATGGACGGCGGTATAAATAGGCAAACACGTTAGATACGCCTTCCCTTCTCAGTCCATTGTCACATAATGTCTTGAGATGGGCTTGTGGCTAAGTAATAACAGCCGCACGGGTCGATCGATGAGGTAAAGCTACGCTTGCCAAGGTTGGTCCGTGATTGACTGACCATCTTCATATACCAAGACACCTCCGTGGCTCTGAAAGCACGTTAAGCCGTTGGTCCCGGCTGTCATTCGTGGATCTTTGACAGTCGTTACGGGTCGTCAGTAGCCCGAAAGCCTGGCAACCAGTCATACCAAGGGGTATCGCTTAGTTTCACATATATACGTTCAAGTTTCAATCAGTGTCGGATTTTTTTAGGGCATAAACGCCCGGTCCGCGGGCCGTATGCGGCCCGAATCGGGTTTTGATCCGGGCCGCCAAATATTTTTAAATCGCGCGGGAAAAAAGTTCACGCCAATAAGAAAGAAATACTTAAACCTAACGTGGAAATATATATGTTAGATGATACTTTCATAATAGATATTGACCACTGCTTGTTTTGCGTACCTTTGTCATATAAGATTGCGGTGTCTACAAGCAATGTATAACAAAATGTTGTAAGTCACAATCTACCTCTTAATATGTCTATGGCCCGTGACTTTTTTAGTGATATACGAGTATGGTAGGAAAGAAATAAAACACGTTTATATGCGGCAAACAATGACGCATAAAAAGAACACAAACACAAAAAAAATAACAAGTTGGGGGAAAACATACGTCACATCCACGCAAAACAGCCATCGCTCAGCATAATGCTAAGACCCTATACGAGACAGCCCCAACGCTGGTTTTCAGCGACAGCCAGCGCGGCGTTGACGTGATGACGTCAACCAACCGCGGGTTGCGGCCCAACCGTGGGATTGGCCCGCAGCTTTACAAAGGTTTCCCACCCCTGGTTTAGGGAGTCGGTCTCGATGGAATGAAAAGTAACTATGCTATATTATAAGGTCCAAAGGACGTAGTAGGTACGTGGTATCTACATCACTCCGATCTAAGCTATGTTTATGCGTGCTGATTATGGCTTTATTCCTCCAAAAACGGCCTTGAGGTGTTAACTTGTTCAAATAAATCCCCACGCAAAATTACATAACCGTGACCCTAACCTTAAAAATTTTCAAGTGGTCTTATCGCTTTGTTAGTATCGTAATACAATTTAACGTCAAGTACACACTAGACGTTATCATTGTATTAGCGATTCTATAAAGTTCTTAATAAATAACTATCGACTTGGTGTTGTGTTGGCGTGGATTTAATCTCTGAATAGGTGTACCAAGAGATTAAGATCAAGTTTGAGTTTTTGGGTAAATACAATATCATCATCATCTTCCTGTCCTTGTTATGTTACTTCGGGTCGGCGCAACACGTTGTCTTCTTCGATTCTCCCCTGTCTACCGTCACGCCATCATTCACTCCCTTCTCCTTCATATCATTCCTCACACAATCCATTAATCATTTCTTTGGCCTTTCTCTCCCTCCATCCATTCATCCATCAATATTTATATTCATCATTCTTTTAGTTGCATGCGTTCCCTCCCTCCTCATCTTGTTGGGTACATAACATACCGGTCTATTGATGAGATGGGTGTACTAACTACTCCTCATCATTCTCCTGTTCTTATCACAATATATTTGGGGTCGGCGCAACATGTCTTTTTCTTTCATACTTCTCTATCAACCGTCATCTCGGTAGTCACCCCCTTTCTAACCAGAAGGCAATTCTCGTAATTCAAAACGGTCAAAATCTATTCGCAGTCTCATCTCGGCGACAAACAAAATGTCAAAAAGTGGTCAAAATGTAGGGAAATTAGAGAAAATTTTGACAGATTGAGACCAGACTGTGAACGTTCTTAAGATTACGAGAATTACCCCTAATATCATTCATCGTCCATCCACCGTTTCTGAGTTGTTGTTTCGTTTATGGGTGTAATAACTATGGTTGCTAAAGAATGACGTCTGTCGGTTCTGTAACCACCATCATTCGCAACCTGTTTAGTATGCATTATAGTTAGAGAGCCATCCAGCTAGTTGACAAATCACATTATCACCATTTTGAAGAGCCGACGTTTGGCAATGACTTGCAATCATTGTATCACATCACTGGTTGCAATCAAATGGGTTAATTGATTAAGTAAATACACTTCTAAGATAATAGTGCGTTGTGTGGAACGCCCTCCATCTTGATGGACCGACAACCTTAAAAAGGTAGCTGGGACTGTATGCAGTGGCAAACTGGATGCGGAAGGTGGAGGACAGGGTGTTGTGGCGTAGCCTGGGAGACGCCCATGTCCAGCAGTGGACTGCGATAGGCCGAGTTGATTCCGATTCCGTTGATTCCGATGTTGATCTTTTCTAGTTTTGTTGAGTCGCTCTCCACCTGCTCCAGCAGCTCTCCACCTGTATTCAGAAACCTAAGCGTAGTTTAGAGGTTGTCATTTGAAGAATGAAAGGCATCCGTCTGTAAGGACCATTATAAGTTATGTTTTTAATATCTTAAAAGGGCACCACGGTGGTGGGTGCCATCAGCATCATATTTATCTCTTGGAACAACACAAATCAGTGACAGTCACCAATATATCAAATCTTGTGACTGAATCGTGTCAAAAGATGACATCAACATCTCTTTACCGAGCCCCAATATACAGACTACTGTCTAGTTTGGGGCTCACTGGCTATATTGTAACCTAGCTGTAGGTAATATTTTAAGCTACTCATGTCGTCTCAACTTGCTGTTAAACTGTTTCCATTGGTTCATATGTTTGAAAAATTTGTCTGCTGACAACGTAAATAACGCAATGAATGTTGTTGAACTGTCAAAAGGAAAACCGTTAGTGTGTTACGCAATTACCCCGCCAATTTTTTTTTGGAGTTTACTCCTTAAGAAACGATTTGAGTTATAAGGCCCGGTACGGAAATTCTATGAGGAGTAAAATCAAGTGTAACACGAAAAGTTGAGGCGTTACGTAGAAAGAGACAAACATAGGTATATATCTGTAGGATTGAACGTGTAAAAGAATGAGATGGAATACATTACACAGCGTATCTCATTCTCGGGGTATCCTCTTTGTTTACTTTTTATCAAAATAAAACCTTTTTTGAAAATAAATGCCAGTAATATACTTTTTTTATAACTTGAAACCTTATTTTAGTACAGTGTTTGATTCCACTGCCACGATTTTTACAACTAGGTTGAAGTATTAGATAAGCTTACTACAGGTACTAATATTTTTTATGTACGTCTAAGATTTAGAAGTAATATAAATAATCCGAATAATTACAGATATATGTTTGTTTCTCTTATCATTTTAGCAGATGCGTTCATTTACCCTTTTTTTCTATTCGATATATATCATAATTATCGTTCGTAAGGAGTAGGTAAACTCCAATCGTGCGTCGTAGCTGACACACACACACACTTTTTTTTTATATTTATGGCATCTCGTAGTTGACCTTGACAGGTCATGACTTCTTCACCGGACTATCCTGTGGTTGCCTTAAGAAAACTTAAAGCCTCCAGCCAGGGCTTACAACTAATTAATATTAAGCGACTGCACGCTAGCATGTAGGCTGTTCTTTATAGTGTGGCTGTAGTACTTGCAGTGTTACCGTGAGACCCCGCACTACAAGGTGTGACCTCTAACTGTGACTCACAAATACGTTAGATCTCAACGCGTGGGATTTTTAAACTCAAGTTATTATTGTGGCTTTTGTTTTTGTTATTATGAAGAAGTTAAGTTGTGGTGTGTGGTTTGATAATTATTTTAAACTAGCGGACCCGGCAGAAGTTGTCCTGCCCGAAAAAGCAGCGCCGCCTACCGGGTCCAATTTGTATATGACCTTGTCCTGTCAATAACAAACACAAAAAAAAAAAACAATTTGGTGCTGTCGATCGGAAGCTATGCGATACATTTTAGTGATTAATTTTTATTTATATAGATGTTGATGTTGTTATTGTAAAAATGTATGTTATCATTTGTAGCCTAGCCTTTTCCCAGCTATATTGGGGTCGGCTTCCGGTCTAACCGAATGAAGCTTTGGCAAGCAAAACGATTCGTTTTTGTTTATAGGAACCGAGCATAGTGGCACATTCCTGAATCATTTGAGTAATGACGTCTTTTAAATGTACCTAAACTTCCCAAAAACCGAACGACTGATACCGCACATGGTGAAGAGAGATCACAATCTCGTCCGATCCGTCACAGCCTTACAGGTAAAACCAGTCAAGCACGTTAGTTTTCTACGGCTTTATTAAAGAAACATAATATTCTTATAAGGAAAACGGTCTCGAGAACACCGCTACTTGATAAAGTACCTGCATTGAAGTGCTGGGAAAACCCGCTCCGAGTTACTATACAAGACGTACAGCTACAAGGCGTAAAGGGACCACGTTTTGAGCTGGTCCGAAAGTTTGATAACCGGTTATTCTTGATTTCGGTATAAAGAATTTCGTCTCGTAAAGAATGTAAAGGGTTCACTTAACATAATTTTGAGATCAGATACAGGGTGGCAGGGACATCGACGCGCTACCTGTTACCATGATGACATGATTCTGAACACCCCTGCGTTTAAATTTTTCGTCGGTTATTTAACACATATTTGTTGTGTTTTATTTAGTTGTGGGTTATTATTTCGCGTAGCTTCAGTCGCAAACTCTGAAAGGTCAAGAGAACAGTCAGCTTGATTGCAGGCACAAACACAGCACTTTAGCAGTCAGTCTGATCAGGCACACAGTGCACTTTACCAGTCAGTTTGATCAGGCACAAAGTGCACTTTAGCAGTCAGCTTGATCAGGCACAAAGTGCACTTTAGCAGTCAGTGTGATCAGGCACAAAGTGCACTTTAGCAGTCAGCCTGATTGCAGGCACAAAGTGCACTTTAGCAGTCAGACTGATCAGGCACAAAGTGCACTTTATCAGTCAGTTTGATCAGGCACAAAGTGCACTTTAGCAGTCAGTCTGACCAGGCACAAAGTGCACTTTAGCAGTCAGTCTGATCAGGCACAAAGTGCACTTTTGGCAGTCAGTCTGATCAGACTCATCAGACACAAAGTGACAGACACAGAGAGACACTTTAGCAGTTTGTCTGATATCGCTTTAAATACAGTTGAGTGGAGACTTGTTTTTCTGTGTCTGTCTATTCAATGGTCTTAATCTCTGCGCTTGAGTGAGATCGCAACCGTACCTAATTACTGGTTGCGTCGCGCATCACATATTTCCTCAACTTGCTAAATTGTAAAAAACAGTTCAACACGTCATATTATTTTATGAACTCATTTTTCCCCGTATCCTGAGGAACATTTTGTTTAACCGCATCAATTTCTGGAAATAAGTTCTAGCGGTAGGAGTAAACTGGAAGAAATGGACACGTTACGAGTGTGTGTGCGTGCGAGTATCGCATAAGGAACGTTTCTGATGCATAAGAAAGGAAGAAAAATAGTTTATTTCGCACAAACAAAACGCATATTACAAATAAAAAATAAATAAAAATAGATATAAAATATAAAGATACAAATTAAAAAAAAAAATTAAAAAATAGTCAGAAGCCTCGAATGTTGACAATTTTGTCAATTTCATTGCATGCGTTTTTATCCTATACCTAACTGATCATTAAATGGAATATTCTAAAAGAAATTATTTTCGAAATGAGCTTTGTGACTTGCCATTGTATGATTACAAACACTAAGCTTAAATTCCCAATCTTTCATCTGTCTGCTTAAATAAAGTGCGATGACCAATAATTTATTGAACGGATTTCCCAATGTTAACAGGCTTAAGAAAAAAACCTAATGAATATTTAAACTAACATAGTGTATTTGTTTATCTAAAAACCTGTTCGTGGCAGCTAATACCATGTTTTCGTACGCAACGACGCTTTATGCAGTAAAAAGGAAAAACCTTTAACAATGAGGTAAACAAATAAATATCAAAACGGTTAAAGAATCAGATTTCCAACACGCAACAATCTTACGTAGGCATAGTTTATAATATTACCTACTTACTTGAATTATTTATTTTATTACGTAAATGTTAATCTTGCACCATTAATTTGAAAGTTAAAATAGCTTCATTAGTAGTTACGTAGATACTTACGATCATTGTGCATTTTGCATTCCAAGGACTGCCAAGGTTGCCTAGAAGAGATCGCAGAAAGCGATAAGGTCGTCCATTATTTAAAGATGAAAGCCTTCATCATAAAAAAAAAACAAATGTTATCTGTGGTAGCCGTTGGCGCGCTCGCCTGCCATCTGTCAAATCGGTATAAATAAATAAATAGGTAAATTTTAAGGGAAATAAGTTATTTATTCTAAAAACAGAACCCACAACTATATACTTTAACCGATTTCGATCAGTGGCCAGTGCCTTTCGGATCGAAGGACCATTAATCAACCCCAAACTGACATGCATGACAGGCATGAGACATGCCATGCCATGCCTTACAATAAATGTGAGTAGGTAAAAAGATAATTAGTCAAGTGCCAAATAGATTTCCCACTTAATTTCCACTTTGGAAATCCATTAAATTATAAAGGTAAGTACAGTCACGAGCACCAATATGTCAACACTTGGCAACTTCCAAATGCGATTTTATCGTGAAATAACGAATTCAACGTTGAAATACGACACATTACATAAACCTATGCGTTCGAAAATGCTATGTTCGTAACAAAATTAAATTTCATTCAAAAATAAAGGAGTAAATCGCTTTTGAATAAAGCCGAGTGTACACATACTTTTGCTCGTGACTGTACTCAATGCAATAGAAGGCCATTAAGTTAATCATCCGTGACTTGTGAGTTTGTGACTGATATAACTACATAAGTAATCAGGCTTATTATATGGTTAATTAGGTATACTAATTAAGTACAATTGAAAGGCAGTGAAGTATGTAAATTAAAGGCGAATTAGATCAAATTTTTATAATTGATTTTAAACATACTCCCGAATTGGGTTGTGGAGGTCAGATAGGTAGTCCCTCCATTTAAAATACTGGTACTTACTCAGCTGTATACGCGGAGACTGGAAGCCGACCCTAACATAGTTGGGAAAAGGGTAGGCACATGATGGTGATGAATATTATGCTCCTGACCGAATTTCGGTCACAGTGGCCAATCTCAACGGAGATTAGTCAAGTGCGCAGGGGTGTTAGTAAAAAAATGTGTGTACAAACACAAACGCACTGATCTCTACCCTCACTCTTTTAGTCCGATGGGACAGCAAGTGGTATCGGAAATTGTTATACCTATATAGTTTATTATCTATGTCTATCCTGCGAATAAATTGCACTATAATTTTAGTAAATGATTTTTTGTTTTAAAAATCAAAATTTTATTCTTAAGTCCCTGGCGCGACATTTTGCGAAAGAGACATTCTGCGAAAGAGACATTTTGCGAAAGAGACATTTTACGAAAGAGACATTCTGCGAAAGAGACGTTTTACGACCAGGGGACATTTTGCGAAAGAGACGTTTTGCGCCTGAGCCAATTTGACAGGTCGTGTATGGAAAACCTGTCAAAAAATTCAAAATTTTTTCGCATGTCACACGTCCACTAGGTAAACTTATAAAAGATTGTCGAATAAAAAGAAGAATGTTTTATGTAGTTCTGCTATGTATGACGCATAAAATGGCGCAAGGTCTACTATTTTATGTCCATTGACCTCATATCGATTGCCTTACCAACAATTAGAAGAATTTATGCAAGCGCACAATCACAAGCATGCCAGAGTGTCATAACGCCAAAATTACGACACAGAACTTAGCGAGTCCGTCGAACTCTTTACTAATCACTACATATTATAAAACAAATTAGTCTCCCCACCGCCTCTGTGTGAAGCTGAACGTAATAAACTTAATACTACAAAACGGATTTTCGTATGGTTTGCCACCAATGGATGGAGTGATTCATGAGGAAGGTTTAGGTGTATAATACATTAAGGTTTTGTGTAAATTGACTGAAATATGACGATGATTGTTGAAGATGCTGGAAAAAATTATACCGACTGGGAGCTTTACTGGCGTGAGCCGCGTAAACCTAAAGAGGTATATGACAACAATTTATTACGGAATTAATACATTGTTAATCTCGATTAACACATCATGATCAAGCCTATATTGTTCCCACTGCTGGGACACAGGCCTCCTGTCTTCGAGAGGGAGTGGGCTATAATCTGCCACGCGGGCACAATAAGGGTTGGTAGATGTCACATGTCTTCGAATTGTTGGTTCTAGGACATGGCCGGCCTCACGCTGTTTTCCTTCGCCGTTTTGATGAAATAATTTACACAAAGTAAAGCGCCTGTCTGGGTTCGAACCTACGACCTACAACTCGTAAGTCGCGGCCTTTACTACTCCTCTCACATTAACACATAGAGGGTACTTTTAATATCGATCCACGAGGGCAAAGCCGCCAAAAGCTAGTACCTTATAAAACCAGGTTATTGTACACCACCGAAATTCTTCAAGATACCAATCATGAATAACTTAAACAGTGTTAACCCCAAAACGAGCGCGACCCCAATAGGGCGGTTAATTATTCGTCAGTAACGAGAATTATTGGTCCTTAAGTTTTCTTGGCCTACATAGATAATTCTTCATGCCAGCCCCTTGCCGGGTCACATGAATGACACAGTTTTATAATTAATGGTTACTAACAGCTAACAATGTGATGGCCATAACGAGTCGATGAAAATATAATTTCTCAAAAGACTGGGCTGGCCATGTCTGCCGTATGTCCAATATGCTGTGGGCCAAAATAACAACTACGTGGAGCCCTAACACAGCCAGAAGGCGCCCGTAGAAGATGGCGGAGCTAGAGATAACAAACGACCAATCAATGTTCCACTTTAGCCCACGATCGAGAGAGCTCGAAGCCATGGGGAGAGAGAGGCCTTTGCCCAACAGTGGCATCTCACAGCTGGGCAGTGTTACCACCTGTTACTATTCGCCTGCATGATGCAGGCGAATAGTAACAATAAGTACAAGGAAAGTAAAGACAGGGCCAAGGAAAACAATTTATTGACCATCACTTGCTGTATGAGTTTTATAGGAATGTTGACGACATTCTAAATCCAGACATCTGACGGCCTAATAAGCATTCGCGATTTATTTGTCAAAAATGTAAACAAATATGAGTTTATGGAAAAATAACTTTAATTCCTACTCAATAAAGTGCAGTTTACGCTACAACTTCAAATATTTTATAACTTTTTAAATAGTGCTAGTCACTCTAAAATCAACTGAATTTTAATTTTTATAAAGTGGATATTTGTTTAACTTGAAATAACATCAATTTGAAACCAGTTTGAATAGACTTTAGACAAAGTGACATTATTCTATCAGCGTAACGATGCCAGAAAAGTAAAAAAAGGAATTAGATTGACTGCTACCGAAAAGCTTATGTACAGACGCCAGCACATCAAGCTACTACAATCTGTCAAATTGCTTTAATAGATTTTCAACTTTATCGCTAACCTATAAAGGTTCGAGGTTGATTGGGAAAATTTGACAGTTACGGGTAGCTTGACCTGCTGGCGTCTGTATGTCAATCCTGTTGAAAGTCGTTATAGAAAAACGAAAGTCTTTGAAAGCGCTGCCACTATAACCTCATACCGGTTCTCATATTTTAGAAGAAATCTTCATCAACCTATAAAAGTCCATTGCTGGACATAAACATCTCCAATTTCCTACCATACAATGTGGCGTTACAACGGCGATATTAATTTAACACGCCCGCCGGTAAGGCTAGTGGCCAGTAATCGTAAAAATTGTAACAAACATAAAAAAATTCGTAACTTGAAAACTTCCACCTGCGCCGCTCGCCGACATAGGGTTCTCTCTATTTCCTTTCTTTTTGTGTATGGGAAATCATTAATTGACCCCTCCCGCTCTGGGTGGAGCAGAAGGGAGTGTCAGACTCTTACTGACTAAAACCCACCCGTGTTCCTTCCTTAGCCCTTTCTGTTCCAGGGCAGCGGTAACCCTTTCGGACGATCCCGCTTACCCTGGCAGGCTTCAGCCCTATCGGGCCCCTTCATCTGCTGACATCTCTTTCCTTCAATTCGCCTTCTCTTTGCACGTTATTTGTTTTAATTACATTGATGCGATGTTATGATCCGTCCCGGCAAATGACCCCTGCGTTTCAGTTCTTTAAGTCAGGTTGCTCTAAGATGCTATTTTAGAAAATTGTTAGTAAATAAATAAATATTAATGTTTAATTAAATTAAAATATATTCATAAAACTAAAACGCGTAACCGTATATTAATGTCGCCATTAAAGCGCCACGCTGTATATTCGATCCTCGGCTACTATCTTCCAGCTGCTACCAACCCCCTTTCGAAGATCGGCGCTCCACCTATCCTGAGAAATTCCTACCTTACGTCTCCTACGTTTACGCAGAAAATAACATCAAGGACTTGACAGGTTTGAGGCGCGATAAACGAGACACAATAGAAGTTATATTGTTAAGACTGTCATAGCCACGCCCTTGAAAATGTTTTGAACGATAAAGCCGTCAAAAATATCAGACACAGGAAGCAAAGTACATAAATAAAGCAAGTCACACTAATTTACAAGTCTGTGGCTAGGTTACCAGTTATCGCCAATTAACACCTAAGAATATTCACTCAAGAATATTTTTGTAAGTAAGGTTTGGTGTCATTTGTCATCATGATCGATCCGAATTCGATGAGCATAAAAACAAAAGAGGGGTTTGTGGCTAAGTCCTAACAACCGGTTTGCCGCGGTTGGTGCGTGGATGGGTGACCATTTTAAACAGACAGCTGTGCTGCTGGGGAGTTTGTTGCGCCACTTCTTCTTCCCAGCAATAGCACTAGGAAGTGGTGAAGGGCGGGCGTTTTTGGGGGACTGTCTTTTGTAATTTTGACGTTCAAAAAGTGCTGATTCTCAGCCTAATTTGAATAAATGACTTTTGATTTTGATTTTTTGATTTTGATACCAAGACCCTTCCGTGGTTCGGAAAGCACGTCAAGCCGTTGGTCCTGGCTGTCATTCAGGATCTTTGAGAGTCGTTTAGGCGTCTACTGCCGCGCGTGTTTTTATCAAGATTTTGTTTTTTGTTAGGTATGATAATTTAGTGAGTTTCTTAATTGTGGAGCACTCACACTAAAATGTAATTAACAGGCTTATGGTGATTTGTCGAGGTAGGTACTGCTTATATGCCTTTATGCAATGCACGCCACTGCATCTGACCGGAAGACCGGAAGCCGACCTCAAAATGGTTGGGATAAGGCTTGGCAGATGATGACATAAAGGACTTAGACGATAAACCGACCAAAATATCAGACAGGAAGCAAAGTAAAGAAACGAACTCAGATTCATTTACAAGTCTTTAGATACGTAATCAGTTATCGACAAATTAACACTTAAAGCCTAAATCCTTGTTTCCAATTGATGTTACTTACACTTAAACAAATAGGTACCTATCCACTTTATGCAAGTGTAAATCAAGTTAATTTTAGAATGATTTGCACTATTGAAGAAGTCATATATTTTGTTGGAGTTGTAGCGCAAATTGAACCTTATGAGTAGATAATAAAGTATTTTTGTCAAATACTCATATTTGTTTACATATTTGGAACTCAGTTGCGAACGCAGAATACACAAATATTCTTAGGTAGATATCGGTCTCATTGTCATCATGATGGAGCCGAAATCGTGGAGCACATAAAAACATCTTTATCCGGGTTGACGAAGTTTCCGGGTTTCGAGTTTCCTTCCTGCTTTACATCCTAATTCATTGAGTAATTTATCATTGATTTTGAACTCAAACTGTTGTATGACCTATTGGTCGCAAGGCTTACCATGAGATCCTGGGTTCGATTCCCAGGTCAGGCAAAGTGTTATTGGATTTTTCCATCTGGAATTTCTTTTCGTTATTTGTTTCTTTTCATTCCGGGGTCTGGAGTTTATCAACTTGTGCAAGGAGTTTATGAAATAGTGTGAGGTTTATTACTTACCTGTAAGTTATTCGCAGTAGTTCCATTTCTACAAATCAATATACGTAATGGAACTAGGGTGGCACATCTCTATGGTGGTATGGTTCAGTCCCACCCTGCCCCCAGGGGTATCGCCAGGGGTATGGTGGGTCCGGAGTGGATTTGAGCCCGTTTGGTGGCAATAGCACAGCAATAGGCTTGCCCCCCTATTACATGGGATTTAAACATAACTGTCGAAATGTGAAAACCTTTTTTTTTTGTTTCCGGGGTGGAAAATCCTCATGGATGTCCGCCGCCCTGGGGCGGGCGACGGGGTCTGTCAGACTCTTACTGACTAAAAACCACCCCGGTGTTCCATCTCACACCTACGCTGAGGGTCGCGGGAACGTACGATCCTTCCGCAACCCCCTCGGGTCAGGGGGGGGGGAGTGAGGTGTTAGACTCCCTCCGCGACGTCTAAGAGGGGCGCGCGTGGAACACTACGCGCCGCCACCTCGGGTCCTGATGTGTGGGGGGCAACGGACGTCCCCGAGTCCGTCGCCTCTGGACCCTGGAAATGTGAAAACCTAACCTAACCCTTCGGGGATTCAATACAGGCGTCATGTTATTTATGTAATGTTTACAGCTAGCTGGGAATCTTCCACGGATTTGTACCTAAATAGTTCACGACAGCTAAGATCGGTCATGAACCCAAAATACATTCTAGTTCTAACCTAATTGTTATACTGAATTCCAGCTGGTAGGTTACAGGAATAGCAAACTGTCGAACTAGTTACGATTACGAACACATCATACAACTAAAACATAAAGTATCTCTGCAAGTCTGTTCCTAAGTGTTCTTATAACTTGAAAGCCACTTATCGGATTTGCATAAAATAAGTATTTTAATCTAGCTAGGAATTAGCATACATTAGTCCAGGAACCCGTTGGATGCGAGAAGCACAGAACCAGTCGAAGTGGAGGTGCTTCGGGTAGGCATATGTCCAGCAGTGGACGTCTTTCGGCTGAAATGATGATGAGTCCACGCGAGTGGAGTAGAGCTGGTATGATCTATCAACGATATTGAACTGTCCATCTCTGTCGAATAACCTAAACTGGTATCACTGTGGCAACACCAGTATTTTCGAAAAGGCGAATTTTCGCGAAGGGCGGGCGTTTTTGGGGGACTGTCTTTTGTAATTTTGACGTTAGAGAAAGTGCTGATTCTCAGCCTAATTTGAATAAATGACTTTTGAATTTAATTTTTCGTCTAGTTATATAAAGACTAGCCAAGAAAATATTCTTCAGCTCCAGATTTACGCAAACTGAATAAGAAATTACCTATGGAAGAGTTTTTATAAATAATATAGTACCTATGTAAGTAAACTAGGTATAAAATAATGAATTAATTTAATTTTGTCGCTGTTCCAAGACTTTAAATGTTTATTGTTATTGTCAAGAATTTTATTGTACTACAATTACGATAACGTATGAGCTCATGCCGCCTGTGATACTGGTTTATCCTAGTACAGGCATCTAATAATATAAATAACTTTGTATGAACCTAAATTATTTCTAAGAATTTAATGTTAATAATTTACCAAATTTAATAAAAAAATGTTAAAATCGCGTCAGGACACGTGACCTGGTCGAAAATTCTTAAGACGGAACTCGCGTCAGGACACGTGACCTGATCGAAAATTCGTAAGACGGAGGGAGAGAACGTTGTGCATTTTTGATATTTTTGAATGCGGTCTGCATTCAAAAATATCAAAAATGCACAACGTTAATATTCAAGTTTTCACTTCTGCCGGCGCTCCCGAAGTGCAACCCGTTTTTTTTTACTTTTCTGTTCTTTGCCCTGTCTGGTAATCTAATTACATTTTTGCCACCTTCATTACCTGCGTCAAACATCCGTTCCGGAAGTCATTCAGCTTCATTAACATCGCCTGTAGCTATAACTATCATTGACAACTTAATATAGCCACTAGGTTGCACGTATCTAAATATCTATGAAATCATTGCATAGTTGTGCAATTAGAAGCAAAGTGTTAGGTCACCAAGTAACCTTGTGGCCGAAGCTGGCAATGTCACCGTCGTCGTCAAGAAACTGGATTGCGTGCAACACTTTATTAGAGCACTTGATGTTATCACGCATTTTTATTGCTTCCTAATGTTCTGATTATATTTCGGTGAAACACTTGCGTTTGGTGGTAACGTCCACATTTTCGCATGTTCCATATCTGGCCTAATCTAATGTAGGTAACTAATAAAATTAAATCCTTTCCATAACAATTCTAGAAACCCTTATCGTATCGTATTCCCAGAAATAAACATATCTACCTACGTAATATAAAATTGATATCGTCATCAAAAATTGAAAAAAACGCCCAAAATAATAAAGATAACAGCCGATCCATTCTGTAAAAATGTCACCGTAAAAAGTTAGGTGAAGTGAGCTTAGAGTGAGCTGTTAATAGTGTCATTCCCTAGCATTAGTTGGAATGACAGCTCACTCCACGCTCACTTCACCTAAGTTTTCACGGTGAGATGGTTACAGAATCTCACTGCAGGTGTTGAAACAGACAATAAAGGAGTCTGGTCACCGTATTGATAATGCAGTCGAGTACCTACTTATGAATCCTGAACCACTCATCATCTGCCCAGCCTTTTCCTAAATAAGATGGGGTTGACTTTCATTCTAACCGGATGCAGCTGAGTACCAGTATTTTTCATGGAGCGACTGCCTATCTGACCTCCACAACCCAGTTACTGGGTAACACGATATATACCCTTATGTAAGACTGGTTGACAGACTTTCGGGCTTCTAACGACCCGTAAAGGCTGTCAAAGATCCACGAATGACAGCCGGGACCAACGGCTTAACGTGCTTTCCGAGCCACGGAGGGGCATTGGTATGTAAAGATGGTCACCCATCCACGGACCAACCGTGGCAAGCGTAGCTTAACCTGATCGATCCTGAACCACTATTATTATCATTTTCAAACGCCAAAGACACTTAAAAAAAATGCCGAACACACTGTCGTACAGAGTGTACCTACCTATATCCAAATTAAATTCTTGAATTTGACGATGAATTCAAAATGCCTTTTGAGGTAGGAGCAGTTAAAACTTGCAATAAAGTTTTGATTCTGAACGTAGAAGGTTTAAATTCCAAAACTGCCCGCTTCACATAAGGAATGCAAATTAACGCCACAAATTCAATGACACACAAAATTGCAGATGCACAAAACAACATTCTATAAATCGTATTTTCCTTGAAAAGTCTGCAATAGGAAATTGCCAAAGTGCGCAGCTGTGTAACGAATGTTTGAGGAAATAACATTGTCGCAGATTATGGTGTCCGATCCGCGGTGGAATTTCAAATAAAAACTTCGAGGTCAACTGGTTATGACGATGCTATTAGATTCGCTTAGATTGACATTGGTTTCAACAAAAGTTTTTGAGATAAAACTGAAACTATACATACGAACAAGCCAAGCGCCCGAGGGGTTTTCCCACCGCCAAAAATGACACAATATTCCATACAAACTTGCATTAGGGCAAGGGCCCCCTATTCATTAGGGCATCCCCTAAACGGGATTAAGGATGAACGTTTGTATGGAGTTACTTTAGTTATTAGGGAACTCTTGTGCAAAGTTTCATGCTTCTAGACCTCAGTGCATTAGACTATGCGGTGTGTTTCAGTGAAGTCAAGTAGATGTACCAGCCATCTTATATGAATAGATAAGATAGCTGGTACAGGATAAGACTTGGATGAACCCCTTCCGCCCCTTTCAATCTTACGTGAGATAAGTGTTTACCAAAATTGCAAAGTTAAAGTAGCAAAAAAATTAAAAACTTATAATTTGTGCTTACTTTTGTGATCTTACGTAAGAACAATCTAGAATTCTAGACCCCTCCCACCCCCACGTAAGAAAACATAAGACTTGTTTGAACCCCCTCGCCCCTCAAATCGTCTTACGTAATAAATGAACAGCCCGATTACAGTGTCCCAATTCGGTAGTGTAGTTAATTAACAATTCATGAAGTAATTTACGTTTACAGATAAAATATTTTGTTAAGCAGAAGTTAGTGTTATACATAGTAGTGGTATTCAAAGAAGGTATTGCTTCTAGATACAAGATGATTGACTGATTATTGATGATGTAGTAGTTACATATAGTCTGAGTAAAGAAGTGATTTAATAAACAAGCGATGACAACATTCGTACACTATAATAATATGTTCGTGACTACGAATTTAATGATATGTCATCGTGTTAATCAATACACCGTGTTCCGGACGATATACATACATAAACTTCGACGAGATGTTCGGACCATGCAAATAAGCATTTTTCATTATGGACAATGGACACATTAGAGAATACTTATTTTTTATTTTTTGTTAATTTTTATACAAACTGAATACCTTGATGTAAATCATCCGACATGCATGCCTCTTTATCTCTTTATCCGAAGCCTTTTTGATAGATTTATTATTTTAATTGCACTAAGCGGCAACATTGGTCTAATTAAGACCCTTTCTTACTGCATAGCTCAAATAAATTTCATTAAATGAAATTACAAATATCTTTGTAACGAAGCCTATATAGGTCCGAAGTTTTTAAGTACTTACTTCCTTTCTTAGATTTTAATTGTAAAGGCTATAGAAGCGTTTGTCAAAATTTATGGATAACGTGATAAACACGGTGTATATTGGGTAATTTTTGAAGTCTTAAAATGAAAATAGTTTTAATGAATTCATAGCTCGTCATAGCGGAATAGGCTGCGTCATGATTAATACAAAGTAACGCCGGATTTGAACTAGGCGTCGGGTAGTAATCCGGTCAGTCGAAGCTTGATTCTTGGGTCACACACCCGTGCTTTGGTTCTTCATAAGATTGCCTACAAGGAATTCATATAAATTGTTGTTAAAATTGTTCACATCCGTAAGTTTCAATTCCTGAAACCTAACACTATCAATCACCTATCAATCACAATTTGAAATATATCACGAATCCATTGCTTCATATGCTCACAAAAAAGGTCTGCTCAACAACGTAAATAACGCAATAAATGTTGTTGAACTGTCAAAAAAAGTAATTCCTATTGTACCGCAGATCATTTACGAAACAAACCCCTAAGGCTACCACAGGAAGGAAGTCACAATCACTAAGCTTATATTGTGTAATATTGCTATATGTAGAAATTTCCATGCTTAGCAAATCCAGTGCTTATTATTTGGACCCAAGAGGCTTTAATCATATCCAGGGCATGACCTCTTTCCTTGAAGTTCTTGTCGGAAGGGGGCCCTCTTCGCCTGCAAATCGCAACCTTAACTGTAGATAGGCTCACAGGCAGCTAACAACAACTTTGTATATATTATGTGCCTGGTCTTAGTCATGGAATCATGCTCATGGCCCACCTGACCGTGTCCTTCACTTAAATGTTTTTACGCACACAATAACAGTAAAATTGCCTGAGTAGTACCATAAACTGCACGTTCAAGATAACAGTTTGAACTTGACAGCGCTTTTATTTCGTAGCAGGTTTTCGGAGTTCAAGTTTTATTTGGTCACTGCTGCGTAGGGTTGACAGTATCTACATGTTCACTTAAGTATCTGCTTCATGTCTAAGCCTTTGTACCCACGGGCGATATTTTCCAGCGACGTTTTTATTATGGCGCACAGGATTCTCAACTCTCGATCTTGAGCCAAGCATTGATAATCCAACAGAGCTCCAAGCGCTGAGTTGCACAGCGCGTCAATAAAATACACTGTACGAGAGCTAATTGTTTAGCCGTTTGTATGATCTTTACAACTGATGTCTATCAGTTCCTAATAAGGACCATGAACCGATGACGTCATCTCACAACACCGTGATACAGTTCCCTTCACTTCGCTCACCGACCTTACTTCCTCGTGCATGACATAAATATGCTCTTCCGTCCTGTTCCCACCTGTTCCTATTGTGTATGGCCGTCTCTTTTTTCTGTGGTAATGTCAGTTTAGATCACGGATAGAGCTTGTTGTTAATATGGACTAAGTTAGCAGTAATGTAAAGTATGTCATACCCTCATATTGTTTTAGTAGGTTAAATCCGTTTCTTATGATGTTAATCATCCATTTAAACTGTTTTGGAGGCGTAAAGAATTTCGCATTAAACGTATATGTATAACGTATCATACATTTTACCGTCACTATGTCAAAATATCTCCACTATGTACAGCTTTGAAAGCAGTGATGACTCACTGGAAACGGCTGCAACTTACGAGCTGTAGGTCGTAGGTTCGAACACAGGCAGGCACTTTACATTGTGTGATTTGTTTACTCACTGCTTTCAAAACGGCAAAGGAGAACATCGTGAGGAATCCAGTGTGTCGTAGAAACAAAAATTCGAAGACATGTGACATCCACCAACCCGCACCGGGCCCGCGTGTGCCTACTCCCTCCCTCTCACAGATAGGAGGCACACGTGTCATTATGTGCAATAGAAACATTATATTAGGCTGGTATATCGCTCGCTTTCCACCAGGCGATCGAGGTCAAGAACTGCACCCTAATTGCGTAACCCACGATTAATCGTAATCTGTTTCATTTTGACAGTTCAACAACATTCATTGCGTTATTTACGTGTTGAGCAGACAAATTTTTCGAACTTATGAAGCAATGGATTAGACATTTGCTTCAAAATGATTCAGATTCCGATTGATTGTGTGTTACGCAATTGGGGTGCTGGCCTATTTTGTAATAAAAAAATGCTACCTATGCTTAATATACAATTTTAGATTCTGCCCTAAATAAACGTAAAATGCTGATAAACAATGTTCTTTTTGTTCCCAGAAGCAGACACAATGTTGCCGAGGAAAAGAAGTGTAATGCTGTTCAGCATACTACTCGCGATGGTGATACACCAGACTGAGCAATATGGCTCAGGTGCACCTTCAGGGGTAAGATAAATACATTTCTTATGTATAATTAATATGTACGTGTGAAAGAGAAGGGAGTGAATGATAGCGTGACGGTTGACAGGGGAGAATGGAAGATGAACACGTGTTGCGCCGACCCCAAGTAACATGGGATAAGGGCAGGAAGATGATGAATTAATCTGTACGTGTGCTTGTCACCTAACTCCTCCTAAACACCTGGACCGATTTGGATGAAATTTTGTGTGTATATGTTATGGGTTCCTGGATGGTTTGAAAACACAATTGGACCCGGTCGGGCAGGACGACGCGACGTCTGCCGGGTCCGCTAGTTTAATGTAATATCTCTATGCTTACCTACCTTCCCTATAGTCATGGTGTAGTACCTCTATACCACATACCTCCTGTATAAAAATATAGCCTTTTACAAGAAGATCTCTGTTATTATTTTAGTGTGGGACTATGCAAATTACTATTAGGTACCTACTAATCGGTCAGGGTCTAAACACTATATTGTTTTGATAATGATTATGTCTACCCACGACCTCAAACGATGCCGACGTCATCGTCATAGCTAAGCAACGAAATGAATGATAAAAGAGGCACGTCTTCATAGCTATTATAACCGACAGGCTTCCGAGTCGAAAATGATACATTTTCGGTTACCTGATTTGCCTGGACTGCAAATAGCCGTTGGATTTGTGAACAGCGTTTAGAGGACTCCTTCGATAACATTGATTGACGTTCGATTCGACACGAAAGCGTATCGAATGGCTGTGAATCGCTTTGCTGTAGGTCCTTTGAGGCAATGTTGTCTTAGATGGGACCTTAATAGAAGAGGTAGGTAGCCTTAATATTCAAAAAGATTAGGCTTGCTAAATCTACAACCGGGAAAGCGGCCAAATTGTACCAAGTTAGATAAGTTAGAGAAACCACTGTTCGACTCTAATGTAAATTTGTTGATGAATAAATTAATAAATAAAAGATTACTATTTGGCATCCAAAACTCGAATAAGTATCTACCCGTTATGACAGCAAAATAAATAAAAACAAAACAGGCGAGGCTTCTTAGAACGACGAAGGTTCTTGAAGGGATCATTATTCAAACTAAGAACCTAATTTTTCTTTTCCAGGCCTGCGCAGACCAGACGCCACGCCACGAGTCCATCCTGGCGCAGTCATCCACGCCGCCCTACCTCATCATCACGTCATCCGCACAAGTGAGGCAGGGAGACACACTGCAGGTGACTGTGGGCAGCCCTGCGGGAGCTCCTCTGCCGATAGGAGGGTTCATCTTGCAGGCGAGGCAGATACAGGTAAAGAATATGAATATTTGTACATAATATAATTGCTTGCATAATATAATTAATTTGAAATTGCTGTATAGCCGATGTATTGAGTTTGAGTTTGAGCTTGCGTCTGAGTGTCAATCCCGAGCATCATGTGAAATAAAAGCTCAGTTCAAGCTCACTTGGGTAGCGGGATCGTCCGAAAGGGTTACTGCTGCCCTGGAACAGCAAGGGCTAAGAAAGGAACACGGGTGGGTTTTAGTCAGTAAGAGTCTGACACTCCCTTCCGCTTCACCCAGAGCATGAGGGGTCATTTGATGATTTCCCAACCGAAAAATAAAAAAAAGTTCAAGCTCACACTGCTCACTTCGCCTAAGTTTTCACGGTGAGATTTTTACAGAATATAGGTACCGGCTGTATGTTGCTCGTATAGCAGACCGGATGAATAACGCCCAACACATGCGAATTTATATTCTTTGATTTTGATCAAAACACATCTCAGATTGATAATTAATATTTTATTGAATGCACTTACACTTACATAAGATAATGAAGTCTTCATTGTGTTATGTAAGTGCATTCAGCGATGAAACGAAACTACAGTCCAGCCGTCGAGAGAACACCTTTCTGTACGACAATTTTAGTAAAATAAAATTACGACATATTCGTCAAAAATGTAAACAAATATGAGTTTATGGAAAAATAACTTTAATTCCTACCTTATAAAGTCCAGTTTACGCTACAACTTCACACATTTTTATAACTTTTTCAATAGTGCTAGTCACTCTCATTACAATCAAGTTGATATTTGTTTAACTTGAAATAACGTATAGCTACTTAATAAACATCAAATTCGCAAAACACGTATTCGTTTGACACGTGTCATGAACGCATGAATCTCTCGTCGGCCGCACTGTAAATGTTTTCAACGCTTTTTATCTTTGGGAGAATGCCTCATAAGCCGGTGGGCCTAGTAAAATAAAAAATCATTTATTAACTTAATTTCCAAGACAGTCCCAAAACGCCTGCTCTTCACCACTTCCTAGAGCTTTCGCTGGGAAGAAGAAATATAACGCAAGTAAAGCCACAGACACATTACTGTGTCGTGTTGTGTCTTGACTCAGGTTACACCAACAAACGAAACTGTTCAGGACTACATCAAATCGCAATGAGTTTTGATTGTCAGAAGGCATCACGACACGACACAACACAGTAGGTAATATGAATCCGGTTTTTATGTACCAGATCCTTTAAAACACATGTAGGTATTTCTCATCCTTTTTGTACCAGCAAATCACGCACAAATATGCTAAATACAATGCATTTTTGCACCGTGACCCATTCACTGCACCCAGATACAATTGTTGCATACCTTTATAAATCACAATCGTGCAAAGCAATCACAAAGCTCTCCATATTTGTAGAAGGCTTGGCTTCTACACAATAATCATTATGAGAGGGCGTGAATACCTACGATTTTAGTCTCATTCACCTGCAGCAGAATTCACCACCACCTTTCCAGGGCTCCGATTCTGTATCATTCCCCGCGAATTAATCTTACCACGTGCAAACCACGCCAATATCGTGTCTCGTTTACGAAATGTCAACCGTACGGACAATATGTACAGACGGCAGCAGGTCAAGCTACCCGAAACTGTCAAATTTTCCCAATCAACCTTGAACCTTAATACTTTAACGATAAAGTTGAAAATCTATTAAAGAAATTTGACAGAATGTAGTAGCATTGACAGCTCACTTTACCTAAGTTTTCACTGTGACATTTTTACAGAATAGATCAGCGGGAAGTGGTAGGATACCACTCAGCTTTTCTTTTGTTTTTATTTACTGCGTTTTTCAGACAGACCGAGATATCGACATCCATCAGGGGGCCTAAAAAGGCTACTTTAAGCAATACCTCTAAAAGCTATCCATTTCCTGAATTCCCAGCAGATTATTAGCAATTCCTCTAATTTTCGTTAAATGATTACACATCATAGTTTAATCACCTACAATTTATTTCATATCAATCATATTTGGTGTAAACATTGGTGGACCATTTTACGAATTTCCATACAGAACTGTCAGACAGGTAAATAGGTATTGCGTGATATGAATTACACAGATCATATTATGAATTGTCAGTTTGTGACCATTTTACGATTATTAATATGATTCATATTGTTATTGTATATAATTATTATGATTCTACCAAAGTGGCCTTTTTAGGCCCCCAGGTCTGTCGAGTTTGCTTAGCTAATTTTTGTCTGAAGGAATCAATTTCATGCTTCTAGGCTCAACGGTTTAGGCTGTGCGTTGTCTGTCAGTGAGTGAATGAATGAAAGATTGATATTAAGTAGATTAATTTATTTAACAGATTAATTGTAAACTTGCGCATTATCGAAGAACCAGTCGAACCAGTTTCACCGTTTCGTGTTGTTGAATCACTTGACCTGCATCTGACAGTCTAGTTGCCTAGAAACTGAATATTAAACAGTCTGTTATACATAATCAGAAGGGCAATTCCCGTAATTAAAAACATTTAAAATCTAGTCGCAATCTCATCTCAGCGACTATCAATGTCACAAATGTAGCGAAATTATAGGTATTTTTGACAGATTCAGACTCAGATCAGCGGGGTACTTGCGTAACACACTTACAGTAGCAATGGGTTTCATTTTGACAGTTCAAAAACATTCATTGCGTTATTTACATTGTTGAGAGGACACATTTTCCGATCATAAGGAGCAATGGATTAGCAATATCCTTCAAAATGATTGAGATTGAGATTGATAGTGTGTTATACAATTAGGGTGCTGACTGTGAACGTTCTTAAAATTAGTTCACCAGCAAATTACTTAACACTTATGTACACCCACAGGTACCTACCAAGTAGGTATTACGTTATACTACTTGTAATAAAATGTCATTGTATGTGGGACGCAGTTAGTGTTGGTTCTACACTTTCTTTTTCGTTTGTCATTATAACACAGGAGTCTAAATACTTTGAGTTAAGTAAATATTGCTCACTTCGTACCTACTTATGCGGTGCATTCCGTAAAAAACTCACCGTGAAAACTTAGGTGAAGTTACCTTGAAGTGAGCTGTAATTTCCTGCACCCTAATTGCGTTACACACTTTCAATAAGAATCTGAATGATTTTGAAGGATATTGCTTCAAATGTTCGAAAAATGTCAGCTCAACAACGTAAATAACGCAATGTGTTGTTGAACTGTTAAAATGAAAGCCATAATATTGCTACTGTTGGTGTGTTGCGCAATTACTCTGCTTATGCTACAGGGACTAACGCTATTGATAACTCACTTCCAGATCACTTCACCTAAGTTTTCACGGTGAGATTTTTGTAGAATAGACATATCACTTTGCAGTCATCGTGAATTGAAAATATGCGATAGAAATATGTGTTTCCATAATGCTTGTGGAATGATATTGTGTTTGTTCCTTTATTAGGAAAGTAAGAAAGAAAGCATACCTAATATAATTATTAAGCTAACTAACCGGCGACGCATGAGTCGTTTCCCTGGAATGTTACTCGCGGTTTCACCCGCATAAGTTTCGATCCCGTGGGAATATCGGGATAAAATAATCGGGTCTCCTATGTGTTAATCCTGGTTGTAAACTATCTGTGTGCCAAATTTCATCCAAATCCGTTCAGTAGTTTTTGCGTGAAAGAGTACCTAACAAACGTCCATCCATCCGTCCATACAAACTTTCACGTTTATAATAAGTATTAGTAGGAAGTAGGATTATGTTCATACAAACATTTAGAATTAGGTATTGTATTTAATATTTATTATATTTTTTATTGTGTTATTTATATCTTGCGTATACTGCCGGTTGACGTCATCACGTCAACGCCAGCTGTCACTGAGAACCAGCGCTGGGGCTGGCTCTCATAGGGTCTTAGCATTATGCTGAACGATGGCCTTTTTGCGTGGATGTGACGCATATTTTCCCCCAAACTTGTTCTTTTTTGTGTTTGTGTTCTTTCTCTGCGTCATTCTAACCGCAAATAAACGTATTTTCTTTCTTTCTAATTGTCTATGGTCTCTCAGATACGAAGATTATAAGGCAAACAATAGGCTTGTCTTACAAGCTCGCTTGATGAGTCATCAAATCACATGCTTCTGTTAATTGCGTCTATTAAGAGATCTGAGAGGTGATAAATTACGAATATTGCTGTAATGATTATGGTTCTCTTCTTAGAATGCATATTAATGGCCTCCGAATGATCTGTGTGCTCGGTATTCGGATGGCCTTATGACTTAAAATTAGACTCTCATCTCATGATACTGGCGCCGATTCCCTTGTTCACAAACTAAACTAAATTTAAGTTCCATGCGATTGATAGCTAGGTAAAGAGAAAACTCCGAAAGGCTAAGGAGAACCTAAGAGAGCATTTCCGGGTTTACCCATCCCACACATAATTAGGATTTCGTACAGCTTCACAAAAACTTGACAGACAATACCAACCTTAATCACAAGTTATACCTAATCATTATCTTGCCCAATCAGTCAATTTATTTGAAGTCGGACAACATGTACTTTTTTTTTTTTCTTCCATGCTTCTCTATTAGTCGTCATCTCGGTAGTTAACCCCTTTCTAACCATATCATCTTTCACACAGACCTTTTGTTGTTTCTTTGGTCTTCTCCTACTCTTATAGCCCTTCACATGACAAACTTCATCACAAGGCTACGATAAAAACATTCCATAACAGACGCAAAAAACAAGCAAGTTCTTAACCCCACTTCTCACCTCATTCCAGAACCCAGATATAATAGTCGGCAAGTTCGTGGGCGTACCAGACACATCGCTGACGCACGTCACGACCTGCAGCAACCCCAACGACACGGTGACGCACTCCTCGCCCGAAGACAAGCCCGCTATGACCTTCCAGTGGCAGGCGCCTACTGACTTCCTCGGAGGGGTTGAGTTCAGGTAAGATTTGTGGCTGAACTGTTAAGGGTCCGAATATAGTGGTGACCCAGTAACTGAGTTGCGAAGGTCAGAAAGGCAATCCGTGAATTTAAAAATCTGATATTCAGCTGCATCCTATTAGAATGGAAGCTACTTCGATATAGTTAGTAAAAGACAAGGCAGATGATGTTGTTGGCAACAAGAGTCGAAATAGAAAAGAGCATTTAGTTCAACGTCTAAAGAACAGTTGACAGTTCGTTAAGTGCACTTAGCAACGAAAACGTAAGTGAGAAAACTTATAATGAACAAATAGTCTGCTACAATACTAACTTGCCATGATCATTGGGTAACAATGAGCTATCGAATACATATCATATAGGTATATCCAAAACTTCACTGCGGCAAGTTACAGTAGCTTGTGCATTTGCGTTCATCAGGCATTGATTAAGAAGAGCTTAGGAGAATAATTAGACTTTAATCCTGCAGAGCGACTGTTGCCCAGAGCTACGCGACGTTTTGGAAGAACGTGGAGTCTCCTCTCGTGGAGGTGGTGACTCCTGACACAGCCGTCAGCGCACCAACAAACGCGCCAAAGGCTACCAACGCACCGCCGCCACCGCCGGTTATTATGGAGACTAAGGTACCAATGTCCAAACGAATACAATCCTTCTTTTGTTTGTCAATTAGGTCTATTGGAAGGTTTATACAGGGCGTAACAGGATAGCCGTCAAGGCGTCAACTACGCATTCTGTACATCAAAGTAAGGGCTGATTTTTCGAACGCCAGATAACTTTATCCAACTAATAATTTTATATTTTTGAGAGTTCTTTCATACAAAATAATTTTTATTCTACGAATAAAAATTATCTGTCGATTGAAAAATCAGCCCTTAGTAACACTGCACAAACATAATCACTGAAAAATGACTTTGATTTTCGGTGTGAAAAATCACTGTTTGCGGTAGTGCGCAATGTAACACTTGTGCTTATGGGCACATGCAACGATACAGTGGTCATGGAAGTATTTAAAAATTCTAAACATGTTTTCGTAAAAAAAAAAACAGAAACAATTGGAACTTTGACCTTCAATATCTTCATAACCAGAATTTTTCCAGGTAGGGTCCAGTACATAAATAAAAATATCGCGTGTCTTTTTACACCCGCTTGTTTCTCAAATAAGAATCTTCTTAACACACAACTTACGTACTACTTTCAGCCAAAAGCAGAAGCCGTTCCTCTCGATGTCATCTACGACGGCTGCGCTGACACTAAACTGTGCTTCGGCGTCCCCGAGAACTGCATACCCAAAGGAGACTGCAAAGCACTTGTAGCCATTTTCGTCTCCGGAGACAAATACACTTTCGAACTGCAAGGTATAGGCAACCCTAAGTACGTCGCAGCTGGCTTGAGTATGGACACCAAGATGGGAGAAGACAGTGCCATGGAATGTGTGAGGAATGATAATGGAAGAGTTAATCTGTTCACGTCTTGGACCTACCCAAAGGCTGAGCCGTATGTCAGGCGGACAGACTCACCCCAAGAGATCGTGCAACTGCAGGAGTCTTCGGTCATCGATGGCAAGCTGTACTGCAAGTTCAGGAGGGATGTAGTGTCCGTTGTTCAAGGACGAACTTTTGATTTGGCGAGCACTATGTACAACCTGATGGTGGTTGCTGGAAGTTCAATGAAGGGTAAGCATTGTGATGTTCATTATTCCTTTACTTCTGAATAGTCTACGAGTGAGCAGTGAGCAGTGGTGGCTCAGTGGTAACAGCCGCGACTTATGAGTTGTAGGTCGCAGGTTCGAACCCAGTCAAGTGCTTTACTTTGTGTAAATTATTCCATCACCACTGCTCTCAAAACGGTAGACTTTTGACAGTCTTTATGGGTGGTCAGAAACCCAAAAATCTGATGACCAGTCTTACATAAGGGTATCGTGTTACCCAATAACTAGGCTATGGAGGTCAGATAGGCAGTCTCTCCATGTAAAATACTGGTTATCAGCTGCATCCAGTTAGACTGGAAGCCCA
The DNA here is from genome assembly GCA_949629185.1 of Apamea crenata. Lineage (NCBI taxonomy): Eukaryota > Metazoa > Arthropoda > Insecta > Lepidoptera > Noctuidae > Apamea > Apamea crenata. The sequence goes on along the minus strand of OX451376.1, from coordinate 3,526,007 downwards.
ACCCAACATAGTTGGGAAAAGACTAGGCAGATTGATTTTAGTCACATCAAGTAAAAACTGACATTTTCTTTTTGCAGATACGAACCGTGTTGGTTTCCACGACTTGGCGTACGAGGCCACCGGTGTGCCGATGTCTCTGGCTACGGTTGGCACAGCCGCCGGCAGCTCCAAACTGCTACTCAAACTGCACGGCTGCTTCATGTTGATAGCTTGGCTCGGAACCTCTTCACTTGGCATCTTGCTTGCTAGGTATGTGTGCGAAACTGCAAGAAATAAGTACGCACGGCTACATATCAAGCTATACATAACCAGTATAAGCTGACTTCTGATTGTACGAAGAACCGATACAATGCGAGGTCAGCTAAAACTGGAAATGTACAGCTTGATGTGTAGCCGTGTGTACAGACGCCAGCAGGTCAAGCTCCCCAAAACTGTCACACAACTGCTGTGTGTGAAGAAATAAGTACGCACGGCTACACATCAAGCTATACATAACCAGTCTAAGCTGACTTCTGATTGTACGAAGAACCTATACAATGCGAGGTCAGCTAGAACTGGAAATGTACAGCTTGATGTGTAGCCGTGTGTACAGACGCCAGCAGGTCAAGCTACCCGAAACTGTCAAATTTTCCCAATCAATCTTGAACCGAATGCTTTAGCGATAAATTAAAAATTAAAAAAAAAAAAGAAATTTGACAGCTTGGTGTGCTGGCGTCAATACCAATCGAAGTTTGAAACAAGTGAATCGTTATGATCAGTCACAGGATGACGATGACCTAATCAGCTTTCGTAAGCGAATCAAACTGCTCCATGATAAGATATCCTAGTTCACTTAGAACTCATGTTACATGTGTATTTACAGGTACTTCAGGCAGACTTGGGTCGGCAAATCTTTGGGTGGCAAGGACATCTGGTTTGCGGTAAGTTTGTATAAGAATTTTGTTCTATCTCAGTCAGGAAAACAAGCAAGTAGCATGGCATGGTTTATTTTATTTCTTGTTTTGATTGTTGTTTTTATTTACATAAGTATAATTGCATGCTGCACTGGTTGCCGTCATCACGTCAACGCCGGCTGCCGCTGAAAACCAGCGCTGGGGCTCTGTCTCATATAGGGTCTTAGCATTATGCTGAGCGATGGCCGTTTTGCGTGAATGTGACGCATGTTTACCCCCCCCCCCCCTTTTTTTGTGTGTTTGTTCTTTTTTTTTATGCGTCATGTTTGCCGCAAATAAATGTATTTTCTTTCTTTCTTTCTTTCAAGTTTAGAATTACAATTTCAAAATAGAAGCTCACGCTAGGGTGTCATCCTTCGCAAAAACCAACTTTTAAATCTAAGACGTTCTTCAAGTCATTCAATCTCTACCAATATACCGACAGTGACAGCATGGCATACAACAGATAAATACGATTGTATATCGTTTGAGAATTTCTTTAACCGTTTTGTAAATTAACATGTCCTATCTAAGAGAGCCGTATGATCTGTAACTCAGGACTCTCACACCTTTCTCTATTTATGATTGTGGATTTTACCTATTAACCAGAGCCAGTAATATGATGTTGAGGTAAAAAGAGATTTTATGATTATTATTTGGTTACAGTACCATCGCATCTTCATGGTGCTGACCTGGCTACTGACTGTGATCGGCTTCATTCTGATCCTCATCGAGGTGGGTGGCTATGCTACCACCGGAGACAACCCTCACGCTATCACTGGCCTCGTCACCGTTATCTTGTGCTTTATTCAACCCATTGGTGAGTACCCTTCTAAAGTTAAAAAGATAATAGAATTAACACCTCCTGGGATTTTCGGGCTCCGCTTTTACGTAAATTGATGGATAACAAACAAACCTTACCAACCAACCACCAATAAGTGACCACCAGTGAGTGAGTGTGAGTGTGTGAGTGAGTGTGGTGAGTGAGTGAGTGGTGTTTACTTACCAATAAGTGGACGAATCAATATGATTTTCAGTTTGGCTTAGACAATCAAAAATAATCAATCTGATTAGCTTTTTTGCAACTACGTTGGGGTCGGCTTCCAGTCTAACCGGATGCAGCTGAAGTAATTTACATGCAGCGACTGGCTATCTGACCACCACAACCCAGTTACTGGGTAACACGCGATACCCCTTTACTAAGATTCATGTCAGTCTAAGACTTTTATATGTCTACAATTTAGAGCTTTAGATTTGGACGCAGACAAGTCCCAAATCCTTATGTGGCAGTGTTAAATTTTCACTTTTCATGAATCTTTTTAATTTTTTACAGGTGCATACTTCAGGCCACACCCGGGAACTAGCAAGAGGCCCATCTTCAACTGGGCTCACTGGGGTCTCGGAAATGCCGCTCATATCCTTGGAAGTGAGTATTACCCACATAAATACATGAGTTTCTATTCAGTGGATAAAACTAATAATTCAAGCATGCTAAATAACTAAAAAATAACTAAATAAATCATTTTATTTCAGGCATTGTATACATAATTACATACACATACCTACATATAGACATGCCATAGACATTCTCCTTGAGGCAGGTTAGATGGTAGTTTGCATAACGAGGATATGGAACCTCGATAGTCAACTAATCGACAAGGCCTTGCATGAAACCCTGGCAAATACTGTAAATATTGAATATTCTGCCTTTTGACGGTTCGTATAGAGAAACTTGGTAAAAACGAGGACGAGTTTCAAACCATCGTTCTCTAGCCTCATAAGTCAACTTATTTGGAGTCGGCGCAACATGTCTCCTTTCATCTTTCATACCTCTCTATTAGTCGTCATCGCTGTATTGACCTCCCTGTCTAGTCGTTCTATTGTTTCTTTGGTCGCCCCCTACTCTTGCGGTCGCAGCCCAAGATTTGGGGAGGGGGGTCACCAAGTAGTAAGTTAGTAAGACAAGTAAATCATGCAGACTCTCGACAGCTTGAATGATTTGGGGGGGGGGGGTCATAACCCCTCGGCCGCGCCTGTATAGGTATCCACATCTATAGGTACTAAAAACTTTCCTCATTTCTCCGCATCGCATGCCCATATCATGACCATCGATTTCGACAAAACTTTTCAGTCATCGATTCCAAATAAACATACAAAGTAGGTACCTACCTATCAAAAGAAACAAAATAATTACTTCTACATATACTTAGGTACCTAGCACACCTACAGCTCGATTCAAACTTTATGGCGGCTCGGAACATGAGGTAAATCGTTGCGCATTAACAAATTCAAGTGTCAGCGGGGGTGAGGGGTGAGGTACTGTGCAGCGCGGTTAGCGCACTTCAGAGCCGCCATAAGGTTTGAATCGAGCTGTGAATGTTCGTTTATTTAATATTTGTTTGAGTGTGCTAACGTGATATTGTTTTGTTTCAGTCGTGACCATCTTCCTGGCAGTGTACCTGCAGAAGGCGGAGCTCCCGTCGTGGAGCGTGTTCATCCTCGCCGCTTTCGTGGCCTTCCACGTCGTGATGCATCTCGTGCTGTCTGTGAGTATCACGTTCATAATATCACGCCTGTCGGCCTGTATTCCCCAAAGGGCAAGGAGGTAGGCAGGCAAAGGTGTTGAGACATTTAGTGCCTACGCCCAAAGACTTCCAGTTACGTTTAGGGCCCATAGATTCACTCTAAACTCAAGCCAGTTAATGAATTTCTGATGAAAGAACTAAATAACACTTTCCCTGACCTGAGAATCGAATCCAAAACCTCACGTTTAGAAGTCGCGCTTGCGACTACTAGACCATCGAGGTAGTCGGTATTCAGTTGTCTGTAGTTCTATGCAAGACGCGTTCTACCAAACAAGCAACCTGTGTCGTCAGGGGCAGGTGTAATTTCCGTTAAAATGCTGTCTCATGATACCTACCTACTGTACCTACTGTACTGTACTTAACAAAATCTCTCGTTACCACATAGTTGACGGTGTGCGTGTCAGACGGCCGCATCAGCAACGGCCGCATCAACGCGTTCCCCATGAAGGACATGCTCGGGCAGACACGACAACCCACGCAGATCGACCGCAGCACCGACGCTCCGGTGAGTTTCCTACCCACCTGATCCTCAACTTACTTGATAGTTCAGCTTCGCCGTTCATAGGATTTCGTTACAATTTTGGGAGTTTAAATAGGTATCTACTCCTATCTTCCGATCTATTCTGTAAAATCTCACCGTGAAATCAGACTTATGTGATGTGAGTTTGAAGTGAGCTGTCAATAGTGGGGATGCATCAGGTGGAATGACAGCTTTCACTTCTCACATAAGTTTTCACGGTGAGATTTTTACAGAATAGACCGGGTGATCACGTCAATCACATGTCCACGTCTTGGTAGGTAACTGCAGTACCAAGCCGTAGGTAATTAGAGTACATACATCGAGTTTTAAAATGGCGCAGTCCGATAAAATGATTTTCACAGAGCTCATAAGCGACAAAAACAACACAATCGGACAAGCGGTTTTTGAAAAATCAACAAAACAAAAATCAAAAAAATTATCACAACAAAAAAGTGAAAGATAGTGAGAACCTCCTCCTTTTTTTAGAAGTCGGTTAAAAACTTTTTCACAAACAAAAAACAATCGACTTCCATAAGTCGGTGGCGAAAAACGAAATCGAAAAATCCAAAGACACCGACTTCCGAAATTAAAGTTATTTTTCACATGGTAGTGTTTTTATGGAAGTCTGTTGTTTTATTTTGTAAAAAAGTTTTTATAGGTACAAAAGGAGCATTCACTGCATATATAACTTAATTCTGAATAATTTCTGAATATCAATATCCATATGCATTTGTCTGAATAAATATGAAATAACAGCTCTATAAAAGAGCTGTCAGCTTTTCCTCAGATGTTACTAAGCTAAGTGGGCCATTACTAAGCTATTACCCAGACTTTAAATCGCTGTTATACAGACTCAAGCATTTAAAACTGTGCCCAAATTGCTTGAATAACAGCTGAATAGACGTTTATTCAAACATTATCCAGACAATAGTTTCAGCTTATAGTTTCGCGGATCGCTATTACTCAAACTTTATTCAGCATGACTGTGTTACTTGGGATATATGTATATGTCTACCTACCGACGTCTGAACTCTGAACATTAGATTTGTTCTCTATCTGTATTTTTGGGAAATAAAGATATTTATTTATTTAGATTTGCGTGAAGTTGAACCGAAATATTTTGGTGAACAGTTGCACTATTTTACTAAATAATTATAATACCGATGGCCACCAACCTACTCACTAGGTAAACAATAACTCTTTTTGTGATTTTTTTGGTTATTTTCGTATTTCTCAGTACCTTTTCCTGTTAGACGAAGTAGGTAGGTACCTACCTATAATTATTGCTACCACTGTAATTTAGGGATTATAAGGAACGAATTGACATTGGTTTCATTATTAGACGCTACAATTTTTAGTGGGCCTAAATGACGAACAAAAAGAAACTATCTCCTTTTGTCGTTGTACCTAATCAGTAGAGCTACGGTGATTCAAATAAATAATTCGATCTTTTATTTCCAGTTCTCAAGCTTCAGACGGCTGCTCCTAGGCGTATACGCACCAGTCGTGCTGCTGTTCACCATCGCCATGGTCTGCCTCGTCGCGCTAGCTCCCATCACACAAACTTACGACAGTATCATGGGCGCCTGAGCGGACTACCAAATTATGTTGTTCTAATACTTTTACTGTAGGTACCTACCTACCTATCTGAAAAAAATTACTAAATGGACGTGGTTTTAAATATTATTATTAAGGCGCTTAACAGGCGGCGGACATTTGACCGCGAGAGAGCTCATCGGACAAAAATCGGCGGCATGCTAGTTTTGTCCTCCGTATGCATAGATTTCCATACGTTCCATCATCATCTGCCTAGCCTTTTCCCAACTATGTTGGGGTCGGCTTTCAGTCTAACCGGATGCACACCAGTATTTTACATAGAGCGACTGCCTATCTGACCCGCACAACCCAGTTACTGGGTAATACGATACTCCCCTTGGTAAGACTGGCTGTCAGAATTTCGGGCTACTAACGACCCGTAACGACTGTTATAGATCCACGAATGACAGCCGGGTCCAACGGCTTAACGAGCTGTCCGAGGCACAGAGGGGTCTCGCAATGTAAAGAGGTTACCCATCCACAGACCAACCGCGGCAAACGTAGCTTAACTTGATCGATCGACCTGTGCGGTAATTATTTAGTCACGGGTCCCCTATATGTTCCATCGTCGCGGACAAATTGTCCGTAGTCTGCTTAGCGCCTACGTGTTTGCACAAAAACTGGAATATCGAAGATATGGTTAGGAGAAACCTTTCCTATATCTATGGGAGAAATCGACTATCGTTTTCGATCAACCATATCCTGTCGCCATGAATGCTAAATACTTAGTAAGCAATTGTGTAAGTTTTCAAAAATAATTTGTAGATAGTTAAAACGTAGTGTGATTATGAAATATTTTATTAATGTAGGCAAGTATTTCTGTGCAAAGATTTTACTCCGTCCATAAGATCAAGCTTATTGTAAGAACAAACTGTTGAAGGAGTGTTTATTGTATAATTGAATTAATTTAATCAATGTTGTTATAAGGAAATAATGTAAATATAGCTGGAGAATTAAAACTTTAATGTAAGATTCCTTTCTTTTATTTGTTTCCTACTTAAAAAAAAAAAAAAAAAATACTTGTACCTAACAAATGGTTCGAATCAGAAATGAAGAGATCCGCAGGAGAACCAAGGTAACCGACATAGCCCGAAGAATTGCCAAACTTAAGTAGCAGTGGGCAGGGCACATTGCTCGCAGAACAGATGGCCGATGGGGCCGAATTGTTCTGGACCGCGTAGCGGAAGACGTAGCGTTGGAAGGCCTCCCACAAGGTGGACCGTCAACCTTGTGAAGGCTGCAGGAACCCGTTGGATGCCAGAAGCACAAAACTGGTCGAAGTGGAGGTGCTTGGGGGAGGCCTATGTCCAGCAGTGGACGTCTTTCGGCTGAACTGATGATGATAATACCCGTCCGACAGATTTCGGTCACGGTGGCCAATCACAACGGAAATTAGCCAGGTACGATGGGACGGCAATCCGACACGACTGGGGAGAAATCAGGTGCAGGACCAACGGGTTTACGTGCTTTCCGAGTCACGGGGGTATTTTTTTTTTTTTGAACGTTGATGCCCCACCCACGGCATTTCTCCTGTAACGTGGGTGCGTTTACAAACATTTAAACTCACATACACAAACAGCCAGACCCGGAACAACTACTTGTAGGTCATACAAATATTTATTACGTGCGGGAATCGAACCCGCGATACGAAGCGCAGCAGTTAATCGCTTAACCACTGCGCCAACCGTGCCGCCAACTTTCAAACTCCGGGCTGTTACTAAGAAATTCCTAATGGAAAACCCAATAACACTGACCCGACCGGGGAATCGAATCCGCTCAGTAGTCGCGTTTGCAACCACGAGACCAAAGGGGCTGTCAACCCGTTGGTCCGACCACATACAACAAACCGATATGACCTGAACATATTATTATATTACAAACAGTTAATTCAAGGATAAAGAAGTAAGAAAACATGTTTAAGTTACAAATACTTAAATTTTTTATCATCAAGATTTTATCATAATTATGTACATAAGTCTCCTATTTCAATTAAATACATGTTATAAGGCAGAAATATTGTCAGTTTCCTCAATCTATTAAAACATCAAATTATACAAAAATCTGTTTTTTTATCTCATGAAGCAACATGCGGTTTACTTGTGGTTACCAAGTGTAAAAACTCCCTGCGAATGTGTGTGTAAGTGCAGAAGCTCTCTGTGCAGTCCAAGATGAAGTGCCTATACACTGTATCTACACTTGGTTACCACAAGTAAAGCGCGCGGCGCTATGTTAGATATAAATACTGTTATATAAATATAATTTGAACTTAAAATTTGAACAGGTAAGATACAATTTCTATTACAGTTTAAATCATTTGTCACATATCATCATCATTCGGTATCTGTGATTCTTCAACTGTCCTCGTGGCTGGTACGTACACATTAAATGTAAACTCAGTACGAGGAAATGAACCAGGATTTATGACCTGACAATCTTTATAATTCCTAATAAATGGCTGGAAATGATCTGCTACAATGACTAAATCTGGTAACGGATACAGATTTAACCCACTTGCATGCTTCCAAAAGACAGGTTGTACTCCTATAGAGAGAGGCGTCAAACAGCACTGACCAAGTAAAGTTTTCGTTAAGTGATCCGGTATGTCTCCACTGTCCGGAAAATGCAACGTATTCCTACATAATTTCATCACCAAGTCGTGTCTAAAAACAACAAGTTCTTGTGTACAGTATTGTATTCGGCACGGATTTGTCGTGAATATCGCATTGTCTCCAAGTTTGTTCTGTATAGTGTCTGTTAGGTAGTTTGGCAATGGTGGTCTCGGTAACACATTTGCTGCAGCAGGATCCGTCTTACCCGGCACGAAAATAAACTTACACTTTTCACGAAGCTTCTTGTACTGACAAATCATGTCAGCTAAACTATTCAAGCCATTCTTGAGATGCATATGAAACTTGTAAGTATACGGACATGATAGAAATTCACCAATAAGTATAATAGCTATGGGCGGGAAGTCTTCGAAGCCAGCAAAGAGTTTCTTCAAATTATCCATAACTTTTGGGCTGTCTAGCCATACGTCAGATACAAACACAATAACACCATCTCTGTTTTCATTCTCTATTTTTAAGAGCGCTTTTGAATTCTTTAAAGATGTCTTTGATTTTCCACCAAAGGTGTTGAGGTTACCAAAATAAGGTGCGGATGCCTCTCTAGTCTCTACTGGTGGTTGCACAAGACCTGTGACATACAATGTTTTATCTTCAAAGTAACCTTCAGCAAGGACGTAACTGCCTTCTGTAAACAAGCCTGAATGATACCTCACATTTGACACGTCAAGTTCTATTGAGCCTGTAGGGTCCTCTAAATGGTACTTTCTCTCAACAACCTGTGTGAGCAGGCCTAAAACCACAACATCTTCAACTCTACTTGAACAACTTAATAAAAACTCAACTTTACGCAATTGAAAACGTTTGTCTGCTTCTGAAGAATGGACTGAGTCTAAAGTGAACAGTTTGTTTCTGAGAGTTCTCTGCCAGATCACTGTGTACCTGTCTATGACGTAGCGAGATTTCCATTTAGGGTCGGGCAGTAAACATTTCAAATTATTCACGTCTTTCACGAATTTTTTGAGCTCGTGATTGTAACACAGCTTTGGTACACTAAACGCGTCTATTACGTTCAAAACAGTCTCGTTCTCTTCAAGGCCAGCTGTGGAGCACTCTTTGTACGCTACTTCTATGTGGCCTTTCTCTAAAATAGGCTGAGATATACACTGATGGAGTAAATGTCTGGAAAGCTTCTCAAGAATTACGGAGCGTTCACTTACAGGCAACAGTAAGAGCTGTTCAGCGAGAAATGTGCCTGCATCCTTACGTAATGTAAAACCGTTGAGTTTGAATGATGCAGTAATTTCTCCACGCATTTTTTGCACATCTCCCATGTTTCTCAACCAAATAATACTATCACAGTCTGCAAAGTAAAAAGTTAAAACTCGGCACTCGGCAGCGTTGTTGAGTTGAGTTTAGTCGCGCCAAATTTTATGTCAAAACAAAACCGAAACTGTCAAATAGATGACAGCTGACGTTAAGGATACGTTTATGAAAGATGTTTTTCTAGGTAACTCTGTCAAAATACAGTGGGCACCATTGACCATTCTCACAAGTAAAAAAATACATAAAAAATTTAAATTTATTGAAAATGATTGTTATTTGGGTATTATTTATATCAACGATGAATTACTTTCAAAATCGATTATTTTTTCTCGGTCTTAACAAGCTTCGTAAGCGTTCAAAGTTTATACGTTCTATTTCTGCGTCTTGAAAATTTTAAGATTATCAAACAAACATTTCAAAACATATTATTACAAATGAGTCTTATTCTGGATAATGGGCTATCTCACTGTGAGCTAGTCCATTGTGAATTGTCACGCATCGTATGAGCGGCTCTCGCGATGCGCGGTGGTTCATTGTGCAACGTTGTTCGATAAATGATGAGATAACTAAACGGTCGACAGCAGTAGCTTTATAGCCTATGGATGGACTAGCCGTCAAACTCGAAGTGTCAAAACAATACTGTCAAAACAAATGTCCGTGGAAGTGGAATGTCCGTGTCGGTCGGTTTTGGTGATTCACTTCACCGTAATTTCGCCAAACACATAGTACTTAAGCGTAGTGTTTTCACCGTAAGTGCAAGTTAGAACTTGTTCGATCCTGTTGCCGTTTATCGCTGCTGTCAAACAAATGTGAGTACTGGTTTTCATCAGTCTGAAAGCAAAAGCAGTGCGAAGTGTCAGCCTATAAAATTGAGCAAAGAATCGTTATAAAAAATACCGTTAATGTTTTCGTTTCATAACTAAACTAAATGGTATCTTTCTCAGCTACTAACTTCCGAAGATCGCAAATAAATAATAATCTTGAAAGTTGAGTGGTTATCTACAGTTTTTGATTAGATTCTTATTGGTGGAGCAAATAAGATGCCTCCTGTAAGTTTTAATGTGTAAAAAATAGATAAATTTAGTGCGATACACGGAAAACTGCGACACAATTTTCCCAACAGAATGAAATGTTTTATTCTCACTTGGTACAATTTTTCGCAGAATAATTAAATGATGAAACTTAGTTACTTAAGTAAATATTGTTTTTCAGAAAAAAAAACAGAAGACCAAACATCAACCAATAATGGACTTGACAAAGAACTTCCAAAGTTTTGCTTGGTAAGTAAAAACATAGGTAGCTCTCAATTTTCAGAAACAATTAAATAGTCTACTTTAAAAATTTAAACTTAAAAAATAATATCATACATGTGTCCTCTTTCCCATTCATAATTGGTCAGTTATTTTTTGAGGCATTAACCAAATCTTTACTCTTTTTTAATTACCTTAAACTTTTCCCATGACACGTATTCTTTTGATATTTAAACTTAATGAGGTAAATTAAACAGTTATTCTCAACACAGTTACTTACAACTTGGTTTTGTGAAATCCCGGCCACTAATTGTCTCAAGTACCCTGGCATTTATTGAACCATGATTATGTTATCCTCATAATCTGAACTACTTGTAACTGTTAAGATTTCACAACAGCTTAAAAATGTTCATTTTCCTTATGTGAATTATTATCTTCTAACTGTTGCCCACGACTTTGTCTGTGATTCAGGATGAAAAGTATATCCTATAAAGTATAGTCCATGTCCTTCTCCCGGTCATGGTTTACCCATGTCCCAAATTTCAACCAAATCCGTGCAGCTGTTTTAGTGTGAATGCATAACAAACAAACTTACTTACGCATTTATAATATTGGTTAGGATAAATACAAAAAAAAAAAATTCTGTTCTTTGGTATGCACATCACTTGAGAAAGGCTGGACAGAATTAGGTACTTAAAAGAATAAGTTTGTTGACATTCAAATAAGGTTTTAAGGGAAAGAAAATTGCAAAAGTTGCCTGGAAAATTTGGGAAAACTTGAAAGCGCTTTTTTCTATGGAATTATTATATTTATTGGGATAGGACAAGGTCTGTCAGGTCAGCTAGTTATTATTATTTTCAGCCTAAGCTGTTCCACAGCAGGGGAATGGCCTCCCTTTCTGCTTTCCAATTCTCTCTGGACCAATCCTGGTTGTAGGCTAATTTTTATTAGCGGATTTAACGCAGACTACTTTACTTTTACACCACTGCCCACAAGACGGAGTGTTATGTTTTTAACCAACTTCAAAAAAGGAGGTTCTCAATTCGAAAAACCAAAGACACCAACTTCCGAAATTAAAGTTATTTTTCACTTTGTAGTGTTTTTATGGAAGTCGGTTGTTTTTTGTTTTGTAAAAAAGTTTTTTAAGTAGCAATTTTATGTTAGCATAGTACTCAATTATGGTAGAAGTACATTACTATGTTACTGTTTATTTTCTTGCAAAGAATTAAACATGCATTTTTCCTTATTGCGAGAAACTTATGAATCACTACTAACATTATTTACTTTAAGCAATGACTGTACACCTCTTAAAAAGTTTGTTTATAAATAACGGTATTGCTTCACAAAAATCTGTTAAACTTGTAAAACATTCTATGAATCATCTATGGGCACCACGCTTGCTCACCCACGCAGTTGTATTGTGTAGATGTAATAGATGAACAATATATATGGTCAGATACCGCTACATCCGTTTTTAATGTGTGTTTAGAATGATAAATAGAACATGTACTTTGCAGCCCACAATGAAAATGAACATTTGGAACAAACATTAGTTACATGGTGTTAAAATGGCAGTCAAGCATATTTCACGTATTATCTTAATGATGAGCAGAGGCCAGTGGAAACGGCCGCAAATTACAAGTTGTAGTTCGTAGGTTCGAACCCTGACAGACGCTTTACTTTGCGTAAATTATTTCATAATTACTGCTCTCAAAATGGTGAAGGAAAACATCGTGATGGAACCGGCATATCCTAGAACAACCCGTACTGGGCCCGCGTGGTGGATTACGGCCCACTCGATTTTGTGTGAACATTGTAGGCTGATTATGCTTATCTTGATGATATGGCTTGGGGCTACCTCACGTCATGATATGATATGTTATCACCTTAAAATCATGCACTGACGGAAACGTGAAGCCCTCCCCCCCCCCCTCCTCCTAACCGTTTTCCTTTCTTATAATTCACTTGTCAATATGTCTGGCAACGCTTGGCTTAGGAGTCCCAAGCTTTGTCAATGATTGGGTCTTTATCTAATCCACACCTGCGCAAGTGCAAAAATTGTGGTTTCGCGTTCATCTTAGGAACATAGTATAGACATATTTGAGCTGTAATATTCACGACGCTCACGCGCACGCGGCGCCTCTTGTTTCAGGCCGCACACGCGTGCGTGATCAAGAATACTTTCGTTATGACAAGAGCCATACAGTTTGAATTCCAAAGTGTCTGAGAGAGCGTGCATGCGCATCCGACGCGCTGTGTCGCGCCGAAAAAAATCGCGTTCGTATACACACGCCCTAAAGCGTATGGGACAGCCCTTAAAAAAACGTAATTTAATCCATAAGCAACGTTTATGACAATACCAGCATTAAAGCCGATTTATTATTTCAGGTGCAAGCCAGACTGGTGCTTTCCAAGCATGAGCAAGGAGACGAACGAGCTGCTACGACAATGTGCGGACATGCCCGAAGTAGAGGTGTCGGACGACGTGGATGAATTCATCGCACGGAGCAAGGCCTTCCCCATACCCTTCCCTATTGAGACCAACAGGTACATACCGCGTTTTTATATTAAAACTAGCCTTTGCCAGCGGCTTCGCCCGCCCGGAAGTCGAAATTTATCCCACGGGATCGTCGCAAACCACGCAATAAAATAAATGTGTGTTGTTACAGAATAGAGAAGCTGAAAGTGCGTCGTCCGATAGAGAAACTGAAGAAGAACATCGTGTCAACGTACCCGCTCATACACGAGCGAGTGTTGCTGCTCATGACGCACTTCCTTATATACAAGAGGTACGCATTTACTGTATTTACTCCCTTTTAGGGAGGGTTCCCATGAGCAAAGTCTCAGAAAGTCTGTCTTTCAAAGTGCGCGCATGTGCATGTGCGAAGCGTCAAAGACAGCACTTTCATACAAACCTGTAGACTTGATGTGAAAGACAAATTAGTTGCTGAGACAGAAGTTGCTCGTGGGCGCCCCCTCCCTTAATTCATCATCTGCCTAGCCTTTTCCCAACTATGTTGGGGTTGGATTCCAAATAACCTGATGCTGCAGCTGAATACCAGTATTTTACATATAGCGAATGCCGATCTGACCTCCATAACCCAGTGACTGGGTTACACGATTCCCCTTGGTAGGACTGGTTTCTGGGGGTCTACTCCGAAGTAGTATCGGCCGAATGTTCGGCCATTTCCTGCTACGAAGTTACTATTTGGTTCGGTCGGTTCCGATCCTACACTCCTACACTCTTGAATATTGACTATGGTCCCGACCCAACTGAGCCGATCCGAACTTTTTTCGCATTTTTCAATAATATTCGGCCACGTGTCGGTCCGATCCGAACATTCGCACTTTGCACTTCGGAGTAGACCCCCTGCTTTCGGGCTTATGACGACCCGTAACTATAAAAAAACTACGAATGATAGCTGGATCCAATGGTAGGTATAACGAGTTTTCCGAGATGGTGTCTCGGGTATGTATATCACCCACCGTGGGGTGCGACCGCGTTTTCCACCTTGGATGTCATATATCATGTCATGTTATCATGAGCGTAACTAGGGGGTTGGGTATACAATGCCTACCCTAGAAACTAAAAATTACTTACTGTTACATCGCTTTTTATCATGGTATTTTATAGAGCCGTACATTTTGACCAAGATGTCAGGTTTCTTAGGTCTACATGAAGGCAATCTACATGAAGTCTTTTGGTGGGATTATTTATTACGAGGCGTCATTTATGATCTCTCATTAGATGGCTGTGGTTAGTTCAGCTAGACGTCTGCCCCACCTAGACAAAATCCGTAGCTACGCCAATGCATGTTATGATGTACTGTCTCAAAATATTGACATGCAAGTTGAAACTGCTAATAATTCTGGAACATTCCAGAGAGTTCGGTAGCAGTATAGAGAAGGAGCTGTACAAAGACATGGGCGTGCCGCAGCTCATCGACCGGATCCTCCAGAAGAGAGCCGTCACGTTCATGGGGCAGGCAGACAATTACATGCTGCTTTCTGGAGTAGAAGGGTGAGTTTATTAAGGCTAGTATAACCGAGGAAGGAAAGCCGCGTGCACAGCACAATGTGCGGGCTTTTGAACGTGCGTGCGGCGAATGTTGTTGTTATTGCTTGAGTACGAGGCTTTTGGCTATTTTGTATGTGAGTTTTTATAGTAGTGTGCTCGTAAATTCAAGGGAAATGATTGCTTAGCAAACTGAGGATCAACTGAAATTATCCGTAAATTGAAATCGTAACTGTCATTCTTTGCCGGTAGTATACAATGGTTTATAACACGGCAATTTTAAAGTATTGTTTCTAAGTATCTGCTAAACAATTAATTTTCTTGACTGTTTGCCTAGTAGTTTGTTAAGTACAGTTGCGGAACGAAAAGGTTAGGCAACGTCTTTCACCATCATCAT
Organism: Apamea crenata; assembly: GCA_949629185.1. Lineage (NCBI taxonomy): Eukaryota > Metazoa > Arthropoda > Insecta > Lepidoptera > Noctuidae > Apamea > Apamea crenata. The sequence continues at coordinate 3,510,822 of OX451376.1, read as the reverse complement.
AAATACAGGGCCAAATTAAATTAGCTAGCGAAACTGCAGGCGTGATGGGTATCGACATCTAAAGCTAAACACGTTAAAATAAAAAATCTGATGTTATTTTGGTGTCAACCACCGCTGGTAGTGTTGTTAGTTGAAGTACGACTTGACAAAATCTGTTTTATCGTATTAAGACAAGGATCCATCATGACTGTGAAATTTACACATAGTAAAATATATATTTTAAACTGATATTTCAAGTGACTGCGCTAACTGCGGTCAGTGACCCCACAAAAAATGATCAAATTCATCACTTCTGCGGAGTGTCGCTAGCTAATTTAATTTGACCCTGTATATACGATGGTGGTGAAAGGCAGACAATATAGTTTCAATCGGCCTTTCTCAGGGCCAAACAGTCTTAACTTCTTCAACGATATTGGTTATCGACAAGCTGAGAAGATGCCCATGCACGTAAAATTATCCTTAAAAAAATGGGTTGCACTCCGGGAGTGCCGGCAGAAGTGAAAACTTGAATATTAACGTTGTGCATTTTTGATATTTTGGAATGCGGTCTACTCTCCCTTCGTCTTACGAATTTTCGATCAGGTCACGTGTCCTGACATGAGTTCGTCTTACGAATTTTCGATCAGGTCACGTGTCCTGACGCGAGTTTAACATTTTTTACCCATCACAAAAAAAGTGCACAACGCGGCTAAAGAAGTTTTCACTTCAATAAAAGTGCTTAAGTAACCTTTTCATGCCTCGACTGTACGCTAGTATGTGTGTTAGAGTACCTTAGTAGCATGTAGTATCTTCTGTACAGATCTCTGGTGAAAGGACTGCCGCGTGGCCAGAAACAGCAGTTGTTGCGAAGCAGAGACTTCAGGTAAGCAGAGAAAACTGACTTAATGACACTGTCTGCAGAACCAAAAAAAAAAAACATTTTGTTTGGGACTTCCCGTGGTGGATAAAATATGTCAATCATTGTAATCTAAAGCGCTTATTACACTATCCAATTTTAAGGAATGCTAACTAGGAAATCGGCAGATGTAATCGTAGTTAGAACAGATTGGATCCAATTTAGTGTAAATTGGAGGTCCAATCGCACTACTTCCTAAATTGTGTACAATCGTTCTTCACGAATGCTTCTGCATGCGTCGTCTGACCGATTTAGAATCCAATTTAGTGTAGTGTAATCACTAGCTTCCGATTTCCTAGTTAGAGTGTTCCTAGTTAGCATTCCTTAAATTGGATAGTGTAATAAGCGCTGAAACCCTATGTCAATGAGAATAAAATTCAGAGAAGATTGACTTATGAAAAAAAAAAAACATTTTGTACAGGACTTCCCTTGGTTGATAAAATATGTCAATCATTGTGATCTAAACCCTATGTCAATGAGAATAAAAGTCAGAGAAGATTGACTTATGACACTGACACAATGAACCAAACAAAATCGCATCACTGTGAATGTGGTTTCTCTTGGTAGATAAAATATGTTGAAGTGAAATGCGTACATCCTCAGTCATCAAAAAGTCAGAGAAGAATTACTTATGACACTGCCATACTGAACCAAAACAAAATCGTATCACTGTGAATGAGGTTTCTCTTGGTAGATAAAATGTAGTCGTTGCATTATCATAGCACGTCGATCATTGTATTTTAAACCTTATGTCAATGAGAATAAAAGTCGAGAAGATTAACTTATAACATTGACACAATGATCCAAAACAAAATCGCATCACTGTGAATGGAGTTTCTCTTGGTAGATCAAATATAGTCGTTGCATTATCATAGCACTTCGATCATTGTATTTTAAACCTTATGTCAATGAGAATAAAAGTCAGAGAAGATTGACTTATGACACTGACACTGAAACAAAACAAAATCGCAATCGCATCAACCCTCCCGCACCGTGCTGCTACCTCAGGCAACGTCTCAGTTAAGCGGTTGGCCTATAGTACGGAGACAAAAAATCGACTAGTCGAGTTATTTGTTGAATCAATATTTCGATAGGATTTATGTACAGCAGTCAGGGATGTTTATTCATAAGCAAATTCGCTATCAATTTAAGTCCTTAAATTGAAAAGTCCGTAGTATTAGGTACATAACTATAATACGAATAATGTATGTAGTAAGTATTTCAAAAAAATTAAGGCGAAAGCGCCAGGGTATGTCCGTGACATAACGTAAGAAAATTTGAATTTCGCGGACTACCTTGGCGCTTCCCCCTGTTGAACGAAATATGATTCGCGACGACCGGCGACCGTAACAAGTATGTATTTACAGAATTATAATCATCAAAACAATCCTCTAAGTTCATATACATACGTACCCGTACTCGTATTTCTTTCTATTCTTTCTTTCTATTGATTGATATTACTACGGTCGCGAATCAACATACAACCTGACACTGACATGCAAATGCAAAAAACGTTAGAATATTTGAATTTCGCGGGCTACCTTAGCGCACCTCCCTTAACAACCAAGTTCCCTGACTCAACAAATATTAAAAACACAAAAACCAAAGTCAACCATAAATCCTTGACCAGGAAAACGTCACATATTTTTTCTTCCCCCAATGTTACAGCACGGAGGGCTGGGAAAGCGTAGGCACAGTGAACCAACGCCCCCCCTTACTGCTGGAGAACTGTCTGAGCTACGACGAGATGAAGCTGTCCGCGCTGGTGTACGTGAGCGGACACACCGAGTGCATCAACGACGGAGAGAGGAAGAACTCGGGTGTCGTTAATGAGGAGAACATTGAAAAAGAGGCTGTTATCATTGGTGAGTTGTATGTCAAAAGCGTATATGTGATGAAGCTGTGTTGCCATGTCATGAAAACCACGGGAGATATAGCGATAGAAGTAGTTTCTTCTTAGTTGTCTTGTTCAAGAAAGATGTGTACAGCATCATCAGCAAAGACTAAAACGAACAAAACCTTTTGAGTGTTGTTTAGAAAGTTGTAGTGTAGAAAAGTGTGTAGAAATAATAGTGACAATGACACACATATAACACTTGAACAAATGGATTATATCATCATATCAGACTTTGAGAGAGTGGAACAGACTTGTGTAAAGTACAATCAACACTATTCTGAGTTTAAAATAATGATCACGTAAAAAAATAAGTTAGATTTAAATTGTTTATTGGTCTTTTAGGCTAGATTGTAATTAATTATTAAGAACCTGTTTTTTTTTAAATAAAGAATTAAAAAGCATAATTTTTTCAAAGACAAATTCTTCAAGACGCTACAGCAGGCCTTCAGACAAGGCTTGCAATATGGGCTGCCAAACTCACTTGCGGTTGCTCTGGGAATGAAACACGGCTCTTAAAAATAATGCTTCGTGGCGGTTTTGAAATAACCTCGATTTAAATCTATAACTATTGCGTTGTACAGTCAGGGAAAGTAACTGTTTAGCAGAAGACATATATGACTGTCAAGGAATGATATTCGATTTGAATTTACGTACAAAAGTTGATAGTCAAATTGCTAAACAATCATCCTCCCTGACTTATTCTTTCTCTCTTTTGGTCTTAGGCGTGATAGGTCCTCGTTTCCAGCGTAAGTTCCGCATGGACTACGAGGACATCCTGATCACTGACGAGCAGAACGTACCGGAGAACGGCTACGGCGAGGAGGTGACGCCCACGACCTGCCTCAACGTGCTAAAGAACACGTACGTGAGGAACAACACGTCCGCCAAGCACATGTGGCGGCAGATGTGGTCTGAATTCTACCAGGTATAGTGTGCTTATCACAAAATTCACTTGCCTGCATAACGAAAAGAATGATTTCGTATGGAATGCGTACACATCCGTTCAGCTTTACGGATGCGTACGCATTCCATACAAAATCGTTGTTTTCGACGGACAAAAGCTGAACAGAGCTGAATAAGTGTAGTTAGTCCCTAAATCGATTAAAAAAAAAATATTTTTTGTGGGGGACCTTTGCCCGGTGGGACATTATAGGTCGACAGTAAACATTTTGTTTAACCCAAAAACAATTAATTTATTGTGTCCCGCGCCCCGTGTACAGAAATGGCCCTAACCGATAGTTTTGGCCAAAACAGAAAATTAACTGCAGTCTGATTTTATTGGTCAACGTTGAAAATCTACTGAATGTGACATTTCCCTGGCTAAATAAATATTAATGTACAGACAAGAAAATGCTGATCATACTGATTACATTTCCCCGACTGTAAATAAATATTTATTGTAATCTGTAATTGGTCATTAATTATCTTCGTGCAGGTTCACAGCTATACCTACGAGGAGCTGACTTCTTACATCACAATGGGCAGCAACAAAGACGCAGGGAGCAAATACATTGAACGCTACGTAAAGCTTTCGAAGCCGGGTCAAGTGTTCGACAACGAGGTGTACTACAAGCGCATTAGTATTCTCGCGGAGACCGTGCTGATCGAGGCAAACGCGCGCGCTCGTGAGGTTGAAAAGATGGCCTATGTCAATGTGATCGGAGCCGGTGAGTTCACTGTGTAGTTTCTTTTAGATTGCTATACTGTTTTGCTGCATTAAAGCCATTTCATACGATTAATAAAGAGTTACACTTGTGGTTTTAATATACAGACATAACATGTCTGTATATTAAAACCACAAGTGTAACTGTAATTATGTAGAAAGAAAGAAAAATGTGTTTATTGGCAAAAACAAACAGACAACAACAACACACAGTCAATTACAGACAATTGCTAAGCCACCCGGTTCCCTGACTACACAGTAAAAATTGCACCATTTGCATAACATTTTTCAGCATCTGTGTGGCTACACTAAAACACTTAAAAATCGTTTCGCTCTGTCTATGAAAAGTGCCATAAAAGGAAAATGCTCATGGATGTATGGAAATCCCGTACTTTGCTGCATCAAAGTCGAACTAAGTTTTTAGGGTTCTGTAGTCAACAAGGAACCCTTATAGTTTCGCCATGTCCGTCTGTCTGTCTTTCTGTCCGCGGTTTAGCTCAAATACTATTGGTACTAGAAAGTTGTAATTTGGCATGAGTATACACTTTAATGACGCCGAAAAAGTAGTAAAATAAAATTTTGAAAAGAAACAATTATTTATGGTACCTCCTCTCCTACATGTAAAATGGGGATGATAATTTTTTTTTTGATATCGTTGGATAGGTCTTTCAAAAATATTAGGGGTTTGGAAAGACCGTTTTTTGATTAAGTAAACCGTTCGTGACTTATCAAGCTTTAAAGTACCAATTTTTGTTAGAGTCAAGTGTGTCCCCCCCCCCTCTACCAACTAAACGGTTGTAGTTAGAAATTCAATTGTCTCGGCAGTAGTACCTAACGAAGTTTAAAGGAAAACTATCACACTTAAGTGGGCTTTGCAAGTTTACGAGTAATAGTCGACCAATTGTGTTTGACTCGAAAATTTCGTACGAAACTATCAGTCAGCGAATACGACCCGCACTTGGCTGTTATAAAAACTACAGAACCCTACACTGCGCGTGGCCCGACACGCACTTGACTGTTTTTTTAATATGCTAAACTTATCATATTAACTCTTACAAAAGTTCTTTTTGTAAACAAAACCCGGGTTTCGGAGATTTCCAAAAAAATCTAAATAACTTAAAAACTAGGTACTTTATTTTTTTTTACATGTCATACGCGAACGGCCATTATTACTCTGAATCTGAAAATAAGGAAGAATATAGGAAATAAAACAAAATCAACACTTTTTTACTTTAAATTAAATTCCCTGTTAAAAAATCAAATCCCCGAAGCGTAATGTCGTAAAAATTATAAAAATAGTTACCTACAGTAGGTAGTAGTAGGTAGTTTGATATTTGGATCTTGATGCATGAGACATTTTGGTACGACTTTTGGTCAATCTCGTTTACTACCTACAAGGGCACTCCAATAACACCACTCTGCCCGCACTCTGTCCGCAAATAGGAACGCCCAAAAATCTTCATGACCATAAAAAAGACCTTCATCAACAAGTCTTAGTGGCCGTCTCGCCAAAACTTGTAAATATTCGCCCGTTGCTCCAGGTCTGGGCGTGTGGAAGATCTCGAAGCACCAAATCGACGTGTACGTGCTGTCGGTCACGGAGCGCGTGCGACATCTACTGCGGAAAGACTTGTTGCAACATGTCAGCGATGTCAATTTCGCCTACATCACACCCAGTGACTCAATATTAGGTGAGAACCCTTATATCGGCGAACGAGAGAATAAACTCATGACGCCGTAGAAATATTAGCCAGTTAGAGATCGTCTAATTTAAAATGGCACTCCCTTCAACCCTATCCCCCCACGTAATGTGGAACTCCCCCAGCTAGATGGAACGACGACCTTAAGAAGGTGGCTGGGACAGACTGGATGTGGAAGGCCGAGGACAGGCTGTTGTGGCGCCTGGGAGAGGCCTATGTCCAGTAGTGGACTGCGATAGGCTGAGTTGATTTATTGAATCCTCTCCACCGCTGGATGCATACACATTTCAAATGTTTGTGTAGAAATTCGATTGGAGAGGCGTGCAGTTTTAAATAAGACGATTTCTAGCAAAGGAGCTTGTAAAGGGCTGGGACCACTGACCTATATACCTATTATACAAGTACGCTGGACATCATACTATCGATGACAAAACGAAGACATTTCATCTCATCATCATGACATTTGAGGTCAATTCTAACTTAGACAGTTGTATTGATGATTCTTGACGGCACGGTTGGCGCAGTGGTTAAGCGATTGACTGCTGCGGTGCGTGTCGCCGGTTCGATTCCCGCACGGAACAAATATTTGTGTGACCTACATGTATTTGTTCCGAGTCTGGGTGTTTTTCTATCTATAATATGTATGTATTTACAAAAAAAAATGTATATAAGTAATTTATCAGCCATCTTGTTACCATAACACAAGCATTAGGTTGCTTAGCTTGGGACAAATGGTGCTGTGTGAAATGTCCACGGATTTATTATTATTATTATTTTCGCCATTTTGGCGCTGATAACAACGTGAGCGTCCGTGGAACTAATATTTTTGATAATGAGTTTTACAAAATGCGTATACTCTCATGATAAAAATGATCTAAATATCTCGTAGTAAACACAATATACACAAAAAGTCTTATTCCACGAATTAGACCTAAATCGTCAGAGACGTACCAAAACAACACGACGGCCATTTGCAACAGTGTGTCAAATTTAGTTTCCGAGACGCTCGTGCGGGGCGCTTTGAATCGGAACAAAAAAACAACTGTCATTTGGTATAGTATATTTAGTCCAGCGTACTTGTTTATTAGAGGTCAGTGCCTAGGGTCCATCATACGTACAGTGGCAGAATGAAAAAGTTAAGCAAATTTTTTAAAGATCTTTTCAGCGAGCACTTTCTAACGGTAATTTCTATGGTGCTTTTCATTTCTTACCTTTTCATTCCTCGACTGTACCTACATTTAATTTTTAATCTAATAAATTCCATATAAAAAAATGCAATAACATTTCGGGATTAAACCCAGTACTTTGAATAATGCAGTAATTTGTTTGTTTTTCATCTAATGTGTATCTAAATTAATTGTTATACTTGTACACTTTCAGCGATGTTCCCAAATTCGTCAGGTTCGGGCGCACATGCGGTATACAAACTGTTCTTAGAGAACAAACGACATCCGACAGGTGAGTCTGATTTCACCATCGGCAGATGCTAACTTGGTTGTGGAGGTCAGATAGGCAGTCGTTCCATGTTACTCCCACACCACCAGCTAACCAGCTGGCGGTGTGAGGGAGCTGCATTCGTTAGACTGGAAGTCGACCTTCGATCGACCCGTGGCGGTTATCATTTAGCCACGAGTCCCTCATCAAGAATAAGCCCCCTTTTTTAATCTAAATATGTTAACGTCTTCGTGGTATGTGCAGGCGGCATCAATGTGCAGATAAAGATGCGTGAGCCGTCGTCGAAGCTAACGGGCGAGGACGAGGGCAAGCTGCTCGTCATGACGTACGCCTGGGACGGGAATGCGCATCCCGGGAACGAGTACTGGTCAGTATCACGTCCGGTCGACTTGCGATATTTTTTCGCGCATTGGATTTTCAACGCTCTGATTAGCGCCGAGAGTTGAAAATCCAACAGTGTGTTTTCTTGACGAGCTGGGATGTGCTCCGTTGGATTTTTAATGCTCGGCTCAATACTGAGAGTGGAAAATCCAATGCGCGAATAAAAATCGCCCGCACGAATTTGAGCTTGCGGAAACCTTAACCACACTTCGTTAATTACCATACATAATTCTCCTGCCCTTATCTCAATTAATTTGGGGTCGGCGCAACATGTCTTTTTCTTTCATACTTCTCTATTAGTCGTCATCTCTGTAGTCACCCCCTTTATAACCATATCATCATTCACACAGTCCATCCATCGTTTCTTTGGTCTCCCCTTACTCTTATAGCCATCGACATTCATACTCAAAACTTTCCTCACGACATTTTTCTCATTTCTCCGTAACACATCATGCCCATACCATGACAACCGATTTCCACATAACTTACCATGCCATCTTCAATAATTTTTTTTACACTATTATCGGCGTCAGCGGCATCGAAAACCGTGAAAACAAAAACGAAGACGAAAATTAAAAAAAAATCACAGCCGCCATATTGAATTTTCATTTTGACCTTATTATCGCCGTCAGCGGCCTCGAAAACCATGAAAATTACATCCATGTGAAGTAAAAATAAAACGTGTGGGGTTGGAGGACCCCAGGCAGGAACGAAGTTCAAAATAAAAATTCAAGCTTGCGAAAATCCCGCGAAAATTTAAAAATGACGAAAATTTTTAAATTTTTGCAGCCAATCACCTTGTATTTTCATTTTGATCACAATATCAGCTTTAGCACCCTCAAAAACCATGAAACTATCTTTCTCTCAAACTCAAACTATTTATTTCAACTATCATATCATATCATAATATCATTTATTTGCATTACTAACTAAACCAATTACAGGCACTTTTGAATTGTCAAGGGTCGGTCAGTCACAAAGATAAAGCTAGTTGCCCTTTCCAAAGCTTAGCAGGTACCTATGAAGAACAACGGTCAAAAAACTCCATTTATTTATTTAACATAAAACGGCCAAGGCCAATTACATTAGTTAATTAAAGACACAGACACATTTTAAAAGTACAGTAAACAAAAGTATACAACTACTCGCCAGTCATACGCTCATCTATCAATATCCCAAACATACTGACAAGATCTTCTTCCATCCATCCGCGAACACATCACAGTCAGGCTTAGCGCCCAAGAGCGCGTTAAGCGCAGAGAGTGTGCGAGGAACAGGAGACTGGGCTCGCGCGACCGACGCGGTTCGACTTCAAGACACGGCGAACAATCTATGCCTCCTGCCACGGTTGTAGTTTACCGGAGCAAAAAGATGGGACAACTCGTCAAGCAGTTCAGGAGCATCTGTTTTACCGTGAAAGATCTTAACCATATTAATAATTTGATCATTATTTCTTCTGACCTCGAGAGAATTGTACCCTAAGCAGCTAAAAAGAAAGTTTGAAGGGTACATAAACGGATAATAACCATTGAAACGTTTTTAAAGGTACCTTTAAAAACGTTTCAATGGTTATTATCCGTAATGTGTCTGTACCTAAGATAAGCCTTTTGTATTTTTTCCAAGGGTAAAGTGTACTTCTTTTCGTGCGGGTTCCAGACGCATGCACTGGACTCCAGTTTACTACGAACAAGTACATTAAAAATAAATTTAATTGCGCTGATGTTGCTAAAATCTTTAGCATTGCGGAGTATGAAAATTCCTCCACTAATGCTATATTCAAACTCTTGGTAATAAGAGTGACCCTTGAGATCTTCCATTGTGGCGGGTATATTCCGGTTTTTAAGGATAGATTATATATATGTCGGAGTTGGTTGTCAAATTACAATGGTGGGTAGTCAACAGAATTTGTTATGATTTGTGTTTATTATTAATTTAGGTGATTTTTACTATCAATTATTGTCTAATAAATCGAAACATAATTTATTCAGTACTCGGTGTACGACCTAATTGATTTTTAGCAACTTATTTCGATAAATTGTTCCCGTTTGTTTTTTCAAAACAACGGATGACATGTTAGTTTGTTTTTAAAATGATTTACTTTGTGAAATCACCATTGTTTATTTATGACAATTATTCTTGTATTATTTGATTACTTTATAGTGTAAGTCTTATTAGATTTAGCATATTTTAGTGTTTTGTATCAAGTAAACGCGTGACGTGCGTCATCGGACAGAGTTGTCGTTCGTCCTATAAAAGAGGGTGCATTTGTTTTGCTAGTCAGACCGATTCGATCCAGCCTGTCCCTTTGCTGCCCTCTCCCAGCGACGACCTAAGCCGAGGCCCGTACCCCACAGGGGGTGCCCTTAGCGTGCAGTCGCTTAATTCTACTTAGTTTTAAGCCCTGGCTGGAGGCTTTAAGTTTACTTAAGGTATCCAAAGGATAGTCCGGTTAAGTAGTTACGACCTATCAAGGTCAACTACGAGATGCCATACACAAAAAAAAAAAAAAAAATTGCTAGTCAGTCGGTCTTCGGATTCGACTCAATACAGAGCACCTGCTCCCGACAAATCTGTCGGTTTACCTGGTAGGTACAGCGCTGCTGTATATTTACATAGCTGTGTTGGCTTGCTAAATAGCGAGTAGATACACTTTGTGTTGGGTGGCTTGGCCGCTATACGAACTGTGACCCTGAAGGGTTTGTTCGATTAACTGTTTTTAATATTTACCCATTATTGTGTCTTTTGTATAGTGTATTTTTTTGTAACTGTTTATACCGTCCTGTTTATCCCAATAACATGGGAACTCCAAGCCCTGACGATATATACCGCTCGGCACTCCTGATCCTACATATATATGAAATAAAGGTAAGCAAAAGTGTTTCTTACAAGTTTTAAAGATGTCTGGCGGAATTTTGTCAGGCCCTACTGAGCTACTAACTTTGAGTTTACCTATTCCTGACATGACATCCTGAGGAGCGAACTTAAATATATTAACATAATTACTGTTGACATTAGTATCGCAAGCGGAAACCCTTTCAACATCAAGTCGCGAAACATCGGGAAGATAACCACTAACAAAGTAATCACCGAAGTCGTCAGCCGCACAGACCTCTGAGAATTTTTCACCGTTGTAGGTAACACTCGGCTCGATACCACATTTTGAGCGTAAACTGGCAATATGTTGCCAGAAATTACGCGGATTGGATCGACCATTTTGGTAACGATGCATAAGCAAGTGCCACCCGTGTTTTAAGGCTAGCTCTCAAATCTGAAAAGTTTTTGTGTGTGAGTCTATCTGGCAGGCCCCAACGAGATTTATCAACAGGTGATTGCTTTTCTTATAGACATTATTTTGTACCTAAAGGAAATAAATCCTACTAATACACTCGAGAGCAATGAATCCGGGTCACTTGAAGAATCCTAAAAATCTCGGAAACTAAAAATGCTAGGTTAATGCAATAAATTGTATTTAATAGACAATGTAATACTCCTTAAATGAAGTTATTAAAACTTCTTAGTTATTGTAAAATTATATCATAAAAAAATCAAATTTGAAAAAGGGCCACTTTCGAAGATGGAGCTACGAAATTACAGCATTTGGTTTTGCTTTTGTTTGTAATCTGTCATTTATGTGGGTACATAAACCATGTTGATAGTGCTCTATATTCATTATTCAAGCTGAAATTATGTCGCTTACGCCTGAAGAATGCACCAGAATACTTACAATGCTGGAAACCGGCCGGAGTCAGCGCGATACAGCCAGGACTGTCGGTGTGTCGCTGTCAACAGTACAAAGAGTTCTCCGACGTTACGAAGAAACTGGTTCTAACCTACGCAGACCAGGAACGGGCAGAACCAGGTGTACCACAGCACGAGAAGACCGATACTTGGTGAACACCATGCTTCGAAATCGCTTTCTCACAGGAACTGAACTCACAAATCAGTTTCGACGCCTCGGAGGAAGTAACCCAAGTGCATGGACAGTAAGACGTCGGCTTGCTGAATCTAACTTAAAACCCCTTAGACCTGCAAACGGCCCTAAACTGGAGCGTGGGCATCGTATTTCAAGACTAAGATATGCCCAGAGCCACGTAAATTGGAGTATTGAAGATTGGTCAAAAGTTATGTTCTCCGACGAATCAAAATTTATGCTCTACAAGCACGATGGAAAACACAGAGTGTATCGAAGACCAGGGGAAAGATTCAAGCAAGCATGCATCGAAGAAAAAGTAGCCTACGGTGGTGGGTCTGTACTTGTGTGGGCCGGAATTTCTTCTGAAAGTCGCACAGAGCTGGTGATCATAGAAAACGGCTCTTTAACTAGCGTAAGATATGTGGAAGAAATCCTCAATGATCACGTTGGTCCATTTATGGTCAATTTAGGTGAGGATGCTATATTTATGCATGACAATGCCCGACCTCATACAGGTAGGATTGTGAATGACTACCTTCAAGAGATGAACATTACTCGTATGGAGTGGCCAGCGCGCAGCCCGGATATCAACCCGATCGAGCATGCTTGGGACGAGCTAGGCAGATGCGTAAAACAACGAAACCCTCCCCCAATCACGCTTCGTGAGCTCAAAATTGCTCTCACAGAGGAATGGGAGAATATTCCCCAAAATCGTATAAGGAACTTGGTGTACAGCATGCCAAACCGCGTAAACGCAGTAATGGAAGCACGAGGAGGCAATACGAAGTATTAAAATTCAAGAAAATCGTAATAAAGTTCAAAAATTTCATGTTTCCTAAATTTGTTTTAAGGAGAGATCAGCAGTTTTTTTCTTTATGTAATTTTGTGTTAATAAAATGTATGGTGACTCATATTTTTTTTACTTTCATTTAAGGAGTATTACATTGTCTATTAAATACAATTTATTGCATTAACCTATCATTTTTAGTTTCCGAGATTTTTAACATTCTTTAAGTGACCCGGATTCATTGCTCTCGAGTGTATTATAAATGCGAAAGTTTGTATGGATGTATGGATGTTTGTTACTCTTTCACGCCAAAACTACGGCACGGATTTGGTTAAAATTTGGCACACAGGTAGTTTATAACCAGGATTAACACATAGGATACTTTTTATCCCGATATTCCCACGGGATCGAAACTTATGCGGGTGAAACCGCGGGGCGCAGCTAGTAAGATATATTTTGTACCTCGACAGTTTTTGATTGAATGACGTTTTTATGAAATGTCTAGCTAGCGGGCCCCTTATGATTATTTTGATTGTTATTATACTTTCAGATCGCCCAATAGTGCTCGGAGTTAGAAACTATTATGTCCCTTACAAATCCAAAATTTCGACTTTCTGTGAGCTATATTTCAGAAGATATTCGTAATTTACTCAAACGTCCAGCCAGCGGCCCCTTTTTAAATACTACTCTTTTATATCATACAATAGTTTTAGGAGCTTGATACTATTTTGTACCTTCCAAATCCAAAATCTCGACTTTCTGTGAGCTATACTTCAGAAAATATTCGTTAATTAAATAAGTATTCAACCAACGGACTTAATCTAATATCGTGACATATTCGCCAAAAATGTAAACAAATATGAGTTTATAGAAAAAATACTTTAATTACTACAAAATAAAGTTCAGTTTACGCCACAACTTCAAACATTTTTATAACTTTTTCAATAGTGCTAGTCACTCTGAAATCAACTTATTTACCATTAAAATAAAGCTGATATTGGTATAACTTGAAATAACGTCAATATGAAACAAATACAATTTTAATAATAAATTTGCGTTTGCACAATACAATTACGTCGTTGCTCGTTGTTATTCTAATTTTGTTTTAATATTTTAAGTTAAAAATAAAATGTCATGATTTCCGAAATTATTTTCACGTCTATTTATCTTAAAAATTAAGGAAGTATCGTCAGCAAATAACACCATTTGTGGTTGTTTTTTTTAATAAATGGGGTAGGTCATTTGTATACACTAAAAAGAGAAAAGGACGTAATATCGAGCCTTGTGAAACACCCATTTTTACTTGTAAACCAAGTGAATTGACACAATTTATTTGAACTTTTGGTTGTCTATCATGTAAATAAGATTTTACTAAACTGAGCGCAAGTTTACCTAGTCAGTAATGCTCAAGTTTCAAGAGTAAGGTTTCGTGATTAACGCAGTCAAATGCCTTGGAGAGGTCACAAAAGATTCCTATGGCATTTTGGGCTTCCTCACACGCTGTAAATATGTGTTTTAATAAAGTGACCGGCGTCAGTTGCTGTCCCCAGATTAAAAAAGGGGAACAACCTTTCTGTATTTCATTAAATCTGGGAAGACTCATTGATCTACACACATTAAACACTAAAGCTAAGTATGGTGATATAGTCTCGATTATGGATGTACAAACTTTGATGGACATTCCCCATTGATCTTCGGTCAATTTGATTTTGATTTGTCGAAAAGCTTTTATAACTATCATAGGGTTTATATGTTTCAATTAAAATTCAACCGGGCAATCTGGAACGTTCACTCTTAGTAAATCAAGTGATACGTCTGATGAAGAATTTAAGACTTCCGTCGTTTTTGATGGTATAAATTTACAAATTCTTGAGCTACTTGTTAATTAGAGCATATGGCACCACGTGCAGACTCCAATGTGTAATCAGTGTTTGGTTTCCTTCCTACTAGTTTCGTTATTTATAATTTTTTCAAACTGTTTTTTTTTTTTGTTTTCTGCTGATTTGATTTTGTTTCTAATGTACAGGGCTTTGGCTATCTTGCAGGTATTTCTAAAAAAATTGGAATATTTAGCAACATACTTGTTGAAAGTTTCTGTATTGATGTAAGGCCGTTTACACATTATGCCGCTGCGGCAGCATTTTTACCTTACTACCGCCGCGGTACAGTACAGTATTTCCCTACTTAACCTAGTACTTCTAGTTGCCCAGTCATTAAATATGAAATTAGGGCAAATAGTTTTATATACATAAATAAAAAGTCGGGCATAACGCTTTTTCGTTACGTGACGATTTCTCCCGTTTTACTCCTACCGCAAGCTCTGTAACCTTCATCTTTCATACAATCCATGTTAAACAAAAGTTGTGCAGCATATAGCAGTAGATTATTAAGCCTTTTTAAATCATTCAATCTGTCAAATGTGTTTTTGGAACCAACACGAATAACTACGGCTACTGCTACATGTATTGATAATGTTTTCTGTTGCTGCGAATATCTAGAGAAGGCCATTGTAAATTATCTCCCTTCTGATCACAGCGGTCAAACCGTTTATTTTAAGTCCAACACACCAATACAAAAAGTACAGATTCAAACTAGACCAATAACATCGGGTAATTTGAATAAGTTTAATATAACTTTAAATAGCCAGTTAAGTGCTCAGGGCCTAAGTATGACTAATGGAAATATTTTGTATGAAGAATTATTTTCACTAGTACAAACAGAGTTCAATAATTATTTTAAACAGAACTCTAAAACTATTTGCCCTAAGTTCTTATTCAGTGACTGGGCAACTAAAGGCATCAGAAAGAGTAGGGAAAGATTATTTGAACTGTATGGCCTTAAGCCGTATATTAACACGGATACTTTTAATAAGTATGTTGCTACTTATTCTAAAACTTTTAGAAATATCTGCAAAGCAGCTAAAGCTTCATTTATTAGTAACAAGGTTAAATCAGCAGACAATAAAATAAAGACAGTTTGGAGAATTATTAACAATGAAACGAACAGGAACAAAACACGTAATACTGATTACACTCTGAACACTTCCCGCGGTCTAATTAGCGATAGCATCGATGTTGCTCAGGAATTTACAACTTTCTTTACCAATATCCCAATTAAAACTACAGAAACTTTAAATTCCTCGCCCGCACTTGCTATAGAATTATTAAGAGCGAATGTTTCAGCCTGTACTGTGGAATTTAAATTTAAACATATTAACCCTATAGGCATTATAAAAGCATTTAAGCAACTTAAGATCAAAATTACCGAAGATCTGTGGGGCATGTCTACTAAAGTCTGTCAATCTATTATTGAGACAATTGCACCCTACTTAGCTTTAATATTTAATTTGTGTGTAGATCAAGGGGTATTCCCGGATTTAATGAAGTTCAGTAAGGTTATTCCACTTTTTAAATCTGGGGACAGCAAAGACACAAATAATTATAGACCCGTATCGGTTTTGCCGGTTTTCAGCAAGGTGTTTGAAAAAGTAATGTTGGATCAAATGCTCAATCATTTTAATCGTAACAACATCCTACACGATCAACAGTATGGTTTCACCAAAGGACGTTGTACAACAGACGCCGGTGTCACTTTATTAAAACACATCTTTGACGCATGGGAAGAGGCACAAGATGCAATAGGTATCTTTTGTGACCTATCCAAGGCATTTGACTGCGTTAATTACGAAACACTGCTTTTGAAACTTGAGCATTACGGACTGGGTAAACTAGCTCTTAACTTAATAAAATCATATTTAAATGATAGATTTCAGCGAGTTCAAATAAACGGTGTGAATTCATTGGGGTTAAAAGTCAAAATGGGTGTACCGCAGGGCTCAATATTGGGGCCGTTCCTATTTTTAGTATATATAAATGATTTACCTCATTTACTAAAAACCCGACCACAAATGGTGTTATTTGCTGATGACACATCACTGATTTTTAAAGTAGACAGACGTGCACAAGAGCTTGACGACGTAAATAACGCTATGCTTATGGTCCATAATTGGTTTACTGTAAATAATTTAGTATTAAATGAGAAAAAAACTAAATGTATTAGATTCGCTTTACCGAATGTTAGAAGTAGTTTATGTCACGTTGTATTGAATAAGGAGATACTTGAATTCGTCGAAAATACGGTTTTCTTGGGGATCACGCTTGACTCAAAGCTGCAGTGGGGTCCTCACCTAACATCACTTGCAGGGCGGCTAAGTTCAGCCGCTTACGCTGTTTGGAAAATCCGTCAATTAACAGACGTGGATACCGCGAGACTGGTCTATTTTAGTTACTTCCATAGCATCATGTCTTACGGTATTTTGCTGTGGGGACGAGCTGCAGATATTGATTCTATCTTCATTCTGCAAAAGAGGGCTGTCAGAGCCATCTACAATCTCAGCAGACGCGAATCTCTAAGAGAGCTGTTTAAAAAAATTAACATCATGACGGTTCCTTGTCAATATATATTCGAAAACATTATGTACGTTCGAAAAAACCTACATCTTTTTAGTAAGATAAGTGACAGGCATAATTTTAACACTACGAATAGGAACAAACTAGATCAACCGCGCTTCAGATTGTCTAAAGTAAAAACTTCTTTTATGGGGTACTGTGTAAAATGTTATAATAAAATACCACTCGATATTCTTCAACTAAATGAGAAGAAATTTAAAACATGTATTAAACGCACACTATGTAGACAAGCATATTATAAGTTGGATGAGTATATACTAGATAAAAATGCTTGGCTTAATGCTGGTCCTGCTCCACAGGCACTTGGGCTCACTAGTTGATCACAATTTCTATATTTTGGAGGAGATGCTTCCCCTTTTTATTTTTGTTTTTATTTTTGTGTTTCTGACATTATGAATTTAATGTTTATTTTATTCAATCAAGATTAATTTTGAATACTTCACTATTAAATACCTCTTCCAGATTGGTAGTAACTTTTTATATATTTTTTTTTTCTTATCTTATATTTTTAGTTAGAAAGTTGCAAACTATAGTTTTGTATAATTTAGAAGCATTTTTAAAATCTTGTAAATGTAAGAACCATGGATCCGTTTTTTATGATATTTTGATGTTGACTTGAAAGAGCATGGCAGTTGAGAATATGTCATGCTCACTTAAATGTCTCACTGATGGTGGCGCGTGTGTTGGATCATTCGGTTCCCTACAAAATGGTTGAGCTAGGTGGTGCTGATCCACGCGTCATGTTCGTGAACGGGCGCCGTTGGTTGAGACTGGTCATCTCTTAACTGCCAGGGCTTATTTTTAATGTTATGAATTGTTTCTTTTTTTTTTTACATTGTTCTCACATATAGAAGCAATAAGAATAATGTACCCAGGATTTTGTAATAATATCTTGATTTAAAAGAGTGTCCGTGGAGTTTCTTGCCCGTTCTTCTCCATAGAGATCTACGTTTTTGGAATGGGCGACTAGCTTCAACTTTCTGACTAACTGACCGACTATTTAATTTTGACAATTCAAAAGTGCCTGTAAATGGTTTAATTGAAAAAATGATTGTTGCCAACAACATTTGAAATTGCGGGGAGCAAGTTTGTTTCCCAATGTATATGGGGTTTTAATATGTTTAAGGTATATAGCGATGGTTTCAGGCTGGGTAGTCTGAAGACGTCGGGCGACCCGGCGGCGGCGTGCTCGACGCAGGTCCCGGAGCTGCACAACGCGCACGTCAGCCGCGCCGTGTGCGCAGCGCGCGCGCGCGTGGCCGGCACCAGCGGCCTGCGCGCGCTGCGCGACCACTGCGCGCGCGGGGACACCTAGGGCAGCAGGACTGACGTACGCTCTATACGTTTCAGGAACACGCCAACCGACTGTACGATATCAAACAGTGAATTCGGTGTTTCCTATCCGACTCATCTGAGAAGAAAGACGTAATCTTGGTCAGGCCAAATGAGGACCATGCAGATTAGTATATGAGATGGTCTTTTGGGTGCTTATTTAATATTTTGTTCAAAAGGCCAGTCCTGATGCTACTCTGGTGCCGAATTATGACGGCTTAATGCCATCATAATTCTAGTGTAAGAGAGAGACGGAGCTTTACATGACCGATAGCGCCATCCCTTTTTCGGACTGGAATCATGATGGCAATACTTCGTAATATGACCCCAGCATTTTGTTACGCGATATTTTTATTTATAATGTTTGTTTCATATATCTTCTTAGGGGTAGTCAGATGGGAAATGTCGACTCCATGTAGCTTACTAATTTATTTTATATGCAGTGTAAAAGTGATTACAATATAAAAAAATCAGTCGTTTGGGATCACACGACAGTTTCATATTGCGTTTGTTACTAATTGTATTGACAGTGAGAGGTTGACGTGTGATCCCAAATTGTTACTGTACAGCATGAACCGCTGAGTTTTCAGAGTGCACCCGTGCGTTTGCGTGAAAATATCGCATCGTGAGTTTGGTCCCTCTAAGCCCAGAGGGGCAATTCTCGTAATTTTTAGAACGTTCACAGTCTGATCTGTCTCAATCTGTCAAAAATACCTCTAATTTTCCTACAATTTTGACAAGTTTTTGACATTGATTGTCGCTGAGATGAGATTGCGATTAGATTTTGAACGTTTTTAAATAGGGGAATTGGCCTTCTGGTGTATTTTTGTAGCGGCGATTTTTCTCGCGCACTAGATTTTCAACGCTCTGCGTAGTGCAGAAAGTTGAAAATCCAACTTTGTGTTTCCTTACATCATCATACTTCAGGGGCCGCATTCACGACGGGCTTTTATAAGCAATTAGTGTTGTAACAAATATCAATCATGTTGCGGTTTCCGCTTATTATATAGCATCTTTGAATGCGAAAATGTCGTTCCGTGAGTTTAGTTCCTAAAAACATCGTTTTTTGCCAAAATCTCGCCACATTATTACGACTTGTGTCACCTCTGGGTAGCTTCAGAATGATAGATAATTTTTGTACAAATTCTGTTATTTGTTTATCTGGTAGATAGTGTCCATAGATATGGAGAATGAACTGAGCGTACCTAAGCCTCAGAAACTCGCTCGCTGGTCGTGTCGGGTTGTCGTCCCTAAGGACTATGAGAGTGTGCACCTGGGGGTCTACTCCGAACTGTAAAGTCGGACCGACACATGGCCGAACCGAATATATTGAAAAATGCGAAAAAAGTTCGGATCGGCTCAGTTGGGTCGGGACCATAGTCAATATTTGAAAGAGTGTAGGATCGGGACCGACCGAACCAAATAGTAACTTCGTAGCAGGAAACGGCCGAACGTTCGGCCGATACTACTTCGGAGTAGACCTCCTGAGTCCTGTGTCTGCGCACACACGCCTGCACTATAATATCACCCGCGCCGATGGCTAGTGTCCGCTGAGATTGGTCGCCATGGCCAAAATGCGGCCTGAAGGACTTTATTTATTTATTTGCTTTTCAGTGTGTATTCACTGCACAACTGACTACGTAATTTTCAGTCCATTCTCTATGTCTATGATAGTGCCTATTCGGGCACCGTAGTTGGATAGTATAAATGGATTTATAAAAGCCGTTCGCACACGTAAATATATTGCTGAGGGATTTTTTCGCGCACTGGTTTTTCAACGCACTGCTTAGCGCCGAGAGTTGAAAATCCAAGTGTGTTTTTTGATGTGCTGGAATTCGCTCTGTTGGATTATCAATGCTCGGCTCAACACCAAGAGTTCAAAATCCAGTGCGCGATATTTTTGCGAACGTGGGCTTTCAGCTGTTTAAGTTTAGCCAAAATAATAAAATTAATATTTATAAATGTTGATGTCGTATCCAGATAGCTAGCAGCATTTAGCAAACAAGGAGGAATAAGGAGGAATCGTCAGGGTAGCCCGCGGAATTACAATATTCAAGTAACGCTTTTTGTAATTTGTAGGACAGTGTCAGGTAGTATGTTGAACAAAATATGATCAGCCTGTAATGTTCCCACGGCTGGGACACAAGCCTCCTCTCGGTGAGAGGGAGTAGGCCGTAATCCACCACGCGGGCCCAGTGCGGGTTGGTAGATGTCACATGTCTTCGAATTCATTGGTTCTAGGACATGGCGGTTTCACGATCACGATGTTTTCCTTCACCGTATTGAGAGCAGTGGTGATGAAATAATTTACACAAAGTAAAGCGCCTGTCTGGGTTCGAACCTACGACTTACAACTCGTAAGTCGCGGCCGTTACCACCGGGCGAGCTCTTTATTAAATTTTACAAAATTTTAACTAAGCGCACCTATTCAATTTCATCCTTATTTTTATGATTGATTGACGATTGTAATGATTATGAATTCTGTAAATACAT
Organism: Apamea crenata; assembly: GCA_949629185.1. Lineage (NCBI taxonomy): Eukaryota > Metazoa > Arthropoda > Insecta > Lepidoptera > Noctuidae > Apamea > Apamea crenata. The sequence continues at coordinate 3,489,837 of OX451376.1, read as the reverse complement.
ACTTGTTACGGTCGCGAATTATATTTTTTTCAACATACTTACTTACAACCTGACATTGCAAAAAACGTAAGAAAATTTGAATTTCGCGGCGCTTTCTCCATTATACCCAAAGACAATTTTAGGCTTGTTTAAAATTCCTAAAAATAATACTTATTCAGTGATCCTAGGTCCTTTTTTGGCCATTTGCGAGCCCTATCAGAACACCAGCGCTGTGACACTTAAATGTCGCAGCATCACGCTGAGATAGAAGCCTTTTGGCCTCGTACAGGACTTTGTTTTTTTTTTTAATTTTCATTTTTTTTATATACCTGTTTGGTTGGTTTTGTTTTTTATATTTATATGGTTGTGTTCACTGACCTATAACAAACAAGTAAACTGGACTTCATACTATCGATGACAAAATGAAGACATGTGATTTTCGCCATTTTGGCGCTGAAAGCAACGTGAGCGTCCGTGGAACTAATATTTTTGATAGTCAGTTTTACAAGATGCGTATACTCTCTGGATAAGAAGGTTCTAAATATCTCGTAGTAAACACAAAATACACGAATAAATCTTTTTCCACGATTTAGACCTGAATCATCAGAGATGTACGAAAATAAAACGACGTTCATTTGCGGCAATTGGTTAATTTTAGTTCCTGAGACGCTCGATCGGGGCGCTTTGTATCGACACAAAAAACAACTGTCATTTCGTATAGTATATTTAGTCCAGCGTACTTTTATAATATAGGTCAGTGGGTTGTGTTAGTTTGTGATCTTCCTGTGCGAGTCCCAATACTCAAATACTTTTTCTTTCCTTTTTATTTGACCAATTAAAGGGTCTAACTAACTCATAAATTCCGCCAGTATTTAAAATAATATTGACACTAGGGCACCCATCCCACCACCGACGAGAAAGCGAGTATTTTCTCGATCAATAAACGTACAAAAGAGTTAAGGTCCCATGTCAGTAAAAAAAAGATACATTATGTTAAAAGGTGATCGCTTCGTCCCTCGTTTCTCAGGCAGTACATTCGCTGAGAAGCTGGCGCTTGGTACAGACGCCAGCACATCAAGCTACTACAATCTATCAAATTTCTTTAATAGATTTTCAACTTTACGCTATAGTATTAAGGTTCGAGGTTGTTTGGGAAAATTTAACAGTTTCGGGTAGTTTGACCTGCTGGCGTCTGTACATACATACGCATTTTTATGTTAGCCTGTACCGTCTTACTACTGGGCGAAGGCCTCCCCCAAATCCTTCCAGGAACTCTTCCCGCGCCACTTCGTGCCTGCCCTCGCGGTACGCGTCCAGGAGGTCTACTCCGAAGTGCAAAGTGCGAATGTTCGGATTGGACCGACACATGGCCGAACCGAATATTATTGAAAAAATAATGCGAAAAAAGTTCGGATCGGCTCAATTGGGTCGGGACTGTCACTATTCGAAAGAGTGTAGGACTGTAGGATCGGAACCGACCGAAACAAATAGTAACTTCGTAGCAGGAAAGTGCTGAACATTCGGCCGATACTACTTCGGAGTAGACCCCCAGGTCATTTCGCATACCAGCAAGTAATGGCTCGTCGCCGTCGCGCACTTGCTTTTCGTTAATCGCTGGCGGTGGGTCAGGTGGCCAAAGGTAGGCCTCGTGCAAGCTGGCCATTCATTCGCATTTACATCGTCACTCATCGTGGATCCGCTGCCTTGTCAATTATAACACGTTTTCTATAATATTCGTAATATTCCCTAGTATTAAGTAAGACATGAGGCGTCAATTGTTTGCCAGAAGATTAGAATAGCCAGTTTAGCGTAAGTGTTACTTATAAGAGTTTCATTATTGAAATGGAGTAACTTTTAGATACACATCTATCTATATTATTATCTATATTCAAATTTTATTTATGTTTCAAATTGACGTTATTTCAAGTTAAACAAATATCAACTTTATCTTAATCAAATTTAAGTTGATTTCGGAGTGACTAGCACTATTGAAAAAGTTATAAAAATGTTTAAAGTTGTAGCCTAAACTGAACTTTGTTCTGCAGGAATTCAAGTTATTTTCCATAAACTCATATTTGTTTACATCTTTGGCGAATATGTCGCGAATAAAGTTCAGTTTACGTTACAACTTCAAACATTTTTATATTTTTTTTTACTCTGAAATAACATAAATCTGTATATACAGAATATATAGAATGTACAAAATGCAGGGAGCGGGGGTTATGTAGAACAGCGAAATGTTGAAAGTTTGTTTTTGGTAAATGTATTATGTTTTGTAAAAAGTCATAGAACAAAAGTTGTTGTTTATGATGCTAGTGAACCACTCCTGCAAGTTTGTTAGTGTTTTACCAATAACCCTGTATAACCGAATTGGGACACAGTAATGGTAGCCGTAAATAAATAAAAAAAAGGATTGTCTGTAAAGTTAGTTTACGGACGATAGTTTAACGTGACAACGTCATAACAAAACATTGATGAAATGATTGCAAACGCGCAAGCGTACAATGAGCGTCACGGGACAATGAGTCATCCTTTTTCGTGCATGCAGCCGGCGTTCATCGATTTATTAGACGTTGTCACGTCAATAAAAATGAAATGCTGGTCGTTTTTATGCGCACCACTTAATGGCTGGACCGATTTGGCAATTTTGTGTCTGAAAATGTTCGTCATATCCCGAATTAGGTTTATTATGGGAAAAAAAATTAAAAGTTTCCTGGAAAAATTTAAAATTTGGGAAAAATTGAACGTCCTGTTTTCTATGGGATATACCTATTATAGTTAGTTAGTTTTATATAGTTTTAGGGCTGAGTTCTCAATCGACAGATAATTTTTATTCGTGGAATAAAATTGACGTCTGACAGCTTTTGTATGAAATTACTGTCAAAATTATTCCTCTAATTAAGTTATCAGATGATCGAAAAACCAGCCCTTAGTAGAATATACACGTATTTATTGGTAATGTAACATCTTTACATAATAAACAGTGTGCCACATATCTGGGCCGGCTTCCATTTGACATTTATTGTTGAACAAGCGCTAGCGAGCCGTGATTTGAACAAAATACACTGGGCGCACTATACAAAGTATTTTTACAAAAGTTACTCCATTTCAAGCCAGTGTTTTCGTTTCGTTCTGTTTTTAAACCTATAATAATATATTATGAAGTATGTTATCCTATATGAATGTAGATATTTACGTTAAGTAAGACAATATTAGACTGGAAATGTTGTGCCTAGTTTTATTTGTACTTAGATGAATGATTATTGGAAGGAAGTTCCTTATCGCATATACAGACGCCAGCAGGTCAAGCTGCCCGAAACTGTCAAATTTTCCCAATCAACCTTGAACCTTAATGCTTTAATGATAAAGTTGAAAATCTATTAAACAAATTTGAAAGCGTGTAGTAGCTTGATGTGCTGGCGTCTGTACAATTGGCGAATAAGAGCCAGACCGAAAAAGGATGTCATTTTGACCGTCACCTGTTACGTAAGAAAAAAAAAAGAAAGAAAAATTCGTGTACAACCAAAAAATACACCTTAAAGATCTATCCACACATGTCGGGGCCGTGTCCGGGAAGCCCCTGACGGAGCACGGTCCGTCCACGTCCCGGACACGGCCCTGATATCTGTGGATAGCCCTTAAAACTATAACAAAAAAAAAGAAACAAGAAGTCACAGCGGGTATCAGAATACCAGCGCTGCGACAGTTATTTTTTAAATATCGCAGCACCATGCTGAGATAGGAGCCTTTTGGCTTCGTACAGGACATTCTCTTTCATTTTTCTTTTTGTTACTTTAAAAAAATTCATATAATTTGGCTTTTTATTTTTGACTGTGTTTAGTTTTGTTTGTGATCTTCCTGTACGAGTCGCAATAAGTAAATACTTTTCTTACTTTCTTTCTAAGTGTCGTGGCGGTCAAAATGTCATACTTTTTTATTTTCTAGCTCTCATTCGCCAAGTGTACAGACGTCAGCACATCAAGCTACTACAATCTGTAATTTTTTTTTACTTGATTGTCAAATTTATCGCTAAAGCCTTAAGGTTCAAGGTTGATTGGGAAAATTTGACAATTTCGGGTAGCTTGACCTGCTGGCGTCTGTACAAAAGCGAAAGGAACTTCGTTCCAACCGGGTGTCCTCCGGCACCTTTCGTTTTTTAGTGAATTGTAGTTTGTTTCATTTAGTTTCCGATCTAAGATTTTGAGTAAGTTCTCTCTACAGGGTTAAAAACTTCGCAGATGTGAAGGGGAAGTTATCTAATGGTCAAAACTCCAATGCCTAGGACAGACGCCATCACAATTTGTCATATTTCTTTAATAGATTTTCAAGTTTGTCGCTAAAGCATTAGGTTCAAGGTGGATTGGGAAAATTTGACAGTTTTGGGTAGCTTGATGTGCTGGCGTCTGTACCTACTTGACCCAAATGTGTGGGACAGTCGATTATTTTTTTTGCTATTACGATGTTGGTCTCATGCAGAAAGTTGTTCAGTCTGATAGTTTGTACCACAGTCTTAAATATGACCACACATTTCTGATAGACGCTGTATACCTGTCAATACCACTGGTGTGCAGTTAACTATACTGTTACAGTTTTCGATTTGTACGAAAGTTTCCGGAAGAAGCCGAACTTTGTCGACTGCCTTAGATCGGATACTATTTGAATATGTACTACTTATATCCAAAGTCTGTGCCGTAATGTATATGTAGCTGTTACGTTATAACTATATCTATGTAGCAGATTACACACTGTATTGACACTTTGTATGTTCGTATGGACAGGTACGCACTACGCACGAGCGATTTTCAATGCTCTGCTCAGCGCCGAGAGTTGAAAATCCAACAGTGTTTTTTTTGACGAACTGAGATGCACTCTGTTGGGTTTTCAATCTTCGGCTCAACACCGAGAGTTGAAAATCCAGGGACCGATATTAAATCGCCGCGTTAAAAACTCGCCCGTAGGTATCTACTAGGTAACTACGCACATAATTCAGTATCATTATAGTACGTAATCTGCGTCTATCTAATTGTTGTATATATGTAAATGTGTATTTAGTATTGTATATACCTACCTTTAATACAAGTTTCTGAGTTCATTTTGGACTTTACTGACATCGGTGCGGTGGATGAAAATATCATGAGAAAATTGTCACCCACCTGTTTTATAAGGAATCTTCTGCATTTGCTGTTATTACAACTAAGTTCATGTAGGTAGGTATATACACTGTCTTATTACAGCCAATAAGATGTATATATTATGTAGAAACATTTGTTAAAATATGTACTTTTGTTGTTATGTATAATTGTAGCGAATTCGATTATATACAGTTATCTATATATTTTGTAAGCTTATGTACGATTGTACTCACTATAATAATTATTATGACGGTTCATATAATGAAATAAATGATACAAGTTTTATATAAATATGCTTTTATTTTAGTAGTTTAAGGTGAATGCGCAGCTGAGCCCGCCGAATTAAATTTTTCTCTGGTTTATTGCAAATTGCAGCTATGTCTCACGTAACCTGCGTTCGCGATTTACTTGCGATACATGTAAACAAATATGAGTTATTGGAAAAATAACTTCAATTTCTACACAATAAAGTTCAGTTTACGATACTTCAAACATATTTTAGACTTTTTTTAATAATGCTAGTCGCTCTGAAATCAACTTAATTAGTACTGATATAAAGTTGATATTTGTTTGACCTTTTGAACGCCATTGTCACATACGTGACAAGCAAACGCGTGCCCTGTACGCCAACGACACAAATATGTGAAAAAAAATGCGGTGTACTTTATCACGAAATAAACAATTAAATCATTACTTTTGTGTATTTTTATTTGTGTACCTTAAATATTTAAGCTCTTGTCCATATTTTATTGCTTGAAACGAATTAAATTATACCATGGATATTGAGAAATTTGATGACAAAAAAGGAGAAATTAAACGTTTAAAAAGGAGTATATGTGACCGCTAGTGACGTGAAGTATGATTGATAATATCGATAAATCCTTACTAAAATTCATGTGATACTTGAACTTTAACTAGAAATAACATCAATTGGAAACGTAAATCTGATTAGACGTTGATTTAAATGCGATTCGCGACTATTTACTGAATAATAATTATCGATTTCATATTAATCGTCAAAGGCCTTCATAGGTCCGTGGCATACCTATTGTCGCGCCATTTTGTTTTTTTTTTTTCAAAATGGCGGCCACGCATTTAGCCGATATAAATCGATTGCTGAAATCTATGCAAATGGTCAAATATAAATTTTGTACAGCCAAACACTAGACCGTTGGTATTTATAATTATTTTTAACATTTACTCTTAAATAAAAATATTTAATCGTATGTACTGCAAATAGAAAAGAATTGACATATAAATGTCAATTTTTATGAGTAAATACCAAAATAAAAGTTACTGTAAAAAAATACTACCTACTTTGGTTTAAATTTGATAAAATAATCACGAAAAACCACTAGAAATGCGACGTTGCTACGGAATGAACGCTCTTAACAATTGACGGGACATATAGCGAACAAAATCGTAATCTGATAAATTTGTCCTAGTGGGCAAAAGTTGCTCAGTGTCAGTGTTGCCAAAATGTTAAGTTTTGTAACATTTTACGTTACTTTTAGCCGTTATGTCACTTCCATGTTACATGACGCAAGATGTTACTTTTACGTTACATTTCGTACTTGAAAAATATTTTAAATTTTAAGAACGACAGTTGCAGACTTAATGTTGGCAAACCTTGTTTAACCGATATAATAAAAATATCGGTACAATACATGTAGGTACAACATACACACGGCGACGCATCGAGCTATAGGTACACACGGCTACACATCAGGCTATACATAACCAGTATAAGCTGACTTCTGATTGTACGAAAAACCTATACAATGCGAGGTCAGCTAAAACTGGAAAGCTATACAGCTTGATGTGTAGCCGTGTGTATGTACATTTTCCAGTTTTGACAGAACTCGCATTGTATAGGTTTTTCGTACAATCAGAAGTCAGCTTATACTGGTTATGTATAGCTTGATGTGTACCTGTGCGTACCGATGTTTTTATCTCTCCCCGTTTCGCGGACTTGCAGAACGAGTATAATTCTATTCAAAAAGTATCTTCTGGGTTCTATGTGGTACTTAATTTTTAAATGAGTATGTTTAATTATGACTTTGTTTTTAAATTATATTACAGACTAAGAAAAAATTACATATTTTAATTTCGACTAATCAGCCGATCCAAAATTTTGGCACAAAGAAGAAAAAACTGTTTATTGAGCTATTTAAATGAATATTCCCTAATGTAATGTTACTTTTGTCATCAAAATTTTAATTAATTCTAATTAATTAATTCTATTTTGTTGTGTTTTATCTTAAAACAATATGTAACAAATTTTACAATACAGTATCGACCATGATATTTAAAATTATTAAAAACTCTCAAGGACTCCACGAGACAGGCTCGACCTAGTGTGGAGTCCACAAGTTAAAATATAAAATTATGTTTCCCCTGTAAAAATAATCTTAGGAGTAATTTATTTGTACATACTTAGATGAAGGAAATGTAAGAAAACTATTTGGTCAATAAACGATTTATTATTATTATTAGTAAAATGTTACTTTTTGACTAATGTTATGTTACGTTTGACAAAAGGGTACTGGCAACACTCCTCAGTCTAGCGTGGTACGCCTGCATGTCAAGTCGCATTCGTGTCCACCAAAAGAAAAATATTTTCTAAGAAAATAATTTTCCGCCGACTTGCGCATTACAATATTGCAAATCTGGTTAAGGTAAAACGACTGCACCTAACTTTGGTTTATTTTAGTAAGTATTTTTTATATTTACTCAGTAATCAGAATAAAATAATTTTCATAGACAGTTTCTAGAACATTTGCTAATTTTGTAATAAACGCCCTCTATTGTTGAGTAGCTGTACTACTGTCTTGTGAAGATGTGATGTTGTTTATCAATTTTTTTATCGATAATATATATTTTTTCCGTTTACCTATGTTTTCCTATGTTTTCCTACTACTAGACAAACACCTCCCCCATATTTTCCATTTTTTCTTTGTGCTGTGCCTTGTCCGTCCAATCGGTAATACTTAATGAGGTATATAATAAATTACACTAAAAACATAATACTGTTTGAACATTATCAACCTGACGAACTGACCTGACATTATTTATACGAATTGATGAACATACCTAATTTAAATGACAACTAGGGAACATTCGTTGAAGTAGATTTCTGTTATTTTAGGTTTCCGAATGTAAATAACGTAGAACGTGATACTTGAAAGGTGGATACGGTTTGTTCAAATAGACGATAAAAAAGAAAATTGGCTTCTAGCTACTTCGTCAAAAGGGGACTGAAGATTTTTGTATGGAGCCTGGCGTACCTGTCCTCCATTTGGATTTTATTTCAAAATGGCGGCCACGCATGAATCCTTCCTACTATAATATTATAAACGTGAAAGTTTGTATGGATGGATGGATGTTTGTTACTCTTTCACGCCAAAACTACTGAACAGATTTGGATGAAATTTTAACACACAGATAGTTTACCTATAACCAGGATTAACACAAAGGATACATTTTATCCCGATATTCCCACGGGATCGAAACTTATGCGAGTGAAACCGCGGGGCACAGGCTAGTATTTTAATAGATTTAATTCGTCGAGTAGGTATGTATGTTTGCTATGTTATGCAGATGTTGCCAATAGCCGCTCTAATTTTGCTATATTATGCTAAATGGCGTCGCTGAGACCTGGGATCAGAGTAACTATTTAGTAATCTGTGTCACAGTTTTTCTATGAAATTTCTTCGCCTAGCCTCTCTCTCTATTGTTTGTATCTTAAATTTTTTTGATACGAGACAGAACTTAACTGAGTGAGGTGTAACTAAGTAGATGTTCATGTCCGTCCATCCTAGGTATATTTAAATGTCTTTGTACAGACGCCAGTGGGTCAAGCTACCCGAAACTGTCAAATTTTCCCAATCAAATTTGAACCTTAATGCTTTACTGATAAAGTTGAAATCTATTAAAGAAATTTGACAGATTGTAGTAGATTGATGTGCTGGCGTCTGTACAAACGAACACACGGTGTGTCTTTAGTCTGTGCTAAATAAATGCATTTTCTTTCTTTCTTTATAATTAGGTATAACAAACAAACGAAAGTTACTTTCGCAGTTATAATACCTGACATCATCATCATTTCAGCCGAAGGACGTCCACGCCAGACATAGGCCTCCCCAGGCATCGCCACTTCGACTGACCGGTTTTATGCTTCTCGCATGGATCCAGCGGATTCCTGCAACCTTCGCAAGGCCATCGCTCCACCTTGTGAGAGCCCCTCCAACGCTACGTCTTTCGGTATTATAACACCTATTTATAAGCGCTCCTGCACACGATGCCGCCACCGCGCCGTCGCCGCGCCGACGCCGCACAACTACACTGTACATACGAGTCGCGCGAAGACCGCCACCGCGCCGCCGCCGCGCCGCCACCGCGCGCGTTCCCAGTTATTTCATTATCCTGATTCATTCCATTGCCGGCCGCGTATGAACATGCACGTGCATAACTTTTTAAGAAATTATCATGGAAAGTTTTGATTACGAAACGTTTATAAGTTTAGTTTTTTTAGAACGCGCGCGGTGGCGGCGCGGCGGCGGCGCGGTGGCGGTCTTCGCGCGACTCGTATGTACAGTGTAGTTGTGCGGCGTCGGCGCGGCGACGGCGCGGTGGCGGCATCGTGTGCAGGAGCGCTTAGTATGCATTGTTGTCCTTTTAAGTTACATTGCAGTCAGTCCAGTCAGTCGTGTATTGCCTGTCGTCAAACACACACGGCGCTCAAATTCTCGCGGGTATTTGCCGGTCGCAAATTTTATCTCACAAAAAACGTGTTTCCTATCTTGTTGTGCGTTGCTAAGATAATGGATATTGCTCCAATATCGTCGGTAGGTTTATTTTGCAATATCCAAACACTTTAATACGTTATCGTAGTGCGTTTATCTGTGGTCGTAGTTATACATGGAGTGCGAAATTCCTCGATCTTGTTGTTGTTGTCTTGTTGTGCGAAGTGTTTGCGTTCTCAAAAACATCGATAGTATTTTGTTTCATATGTATAATAATTATCATTGTTGTGTACAAACTTCTGTTGATTATAAGTTACTAAAGGCCGATTTTTTCATCGAACGATAACTTTTATTCGTGGAATAAAATTCATGTCTGACAGATTTTGTATGGAAGAACTGCTGTCAAAAATTCAAAATTATTCCTCGGGTAAAATTATCTGGCGTTGGAAAAATCAGCCCTTTAATATTTAATCGTTATAATTTGAAAGACTGATACTTACCGGATAGGTAATAGTTATGTTTGGTGGTTATTAAACATAAATAAAACTTAGTTACTGACATAAACATTGCTTTACAGATTACTGCACACCAACCAACAATGGACTTTCAAAGTTTTGCTTGGTAAGTAGGTATACCAGTTAAGTAGAAGCTATGTTAAGTTATAGCACTAAGGCTCAATTTAAATTGACATTACACTTTCATTTTTTTTGTACAAAGCATAATGAACTGTATGCCAATAGTGTAACGTATAAATTAGATACACTCAAACGCACGTCGCGCATCTTCTGGAGAATTACCGCGCATTCTCGGGAATTCCGCAGTAACAAGTTCCTATTTAGTTTGTACAGACGCCAGCAGGTCAAGCTACCCGAAACTGTCAAATTTTCCCAAACAACCCTGAACCTTAATGCGTTAGTGATAAAGTTGAAAATCTATTAAAGCAATTTGACAGATTGTAGTAGCTTGATGTGCTGGCATTTGTACGTTAGACAATTGACATAAAGTTCTACAGACGCCAGCACATCAAGCTACTCACACATACAATCTGTCATATTTCTTTAATAGATTTTCAACTTTATCATTAAAGCATTAAGGTTCAAGGTTGATTGGGAAAATTTAACAGTTTCGGATAGCTTGATCTGCCGGCGTCTGTACAATATCGTTGCGAAAGCACGATTTCACTCCGTTCTGCGGCAACCCTAAGGCAGTGTTCGGGGCACTAACCATCGGCAAAATTTGAAAGAAAGAAAGAAAATACATTTATTTAGCACAGATTTAAAGACACACAATAGGTACCTACACCAGATACATGCATCAGGGGGCCTAAAAAGGCCACTTTGGCAGAATCATAATAGGTTAACAATATGAATCATATTAAAAATCGTAAAATGGTCACAAACTGACAATTCATAATATGATCTGTGTGCAATTCATATCACGCAATTTACCTGTTTAGAAAGAAATAAAGAAAAAAGTTTATTGTTTGACAGTTTTGTATGGAAATTCGTAACATGGACCAATGTTTACACGAAATTTGATTGACATGAAATGAATTGTAGGTGATTAAACTAATTATGTGTAACCATTTAACGAAAATTAGAGGAATTGCTAATGATCTGCTGGGAATTCAGGAAATGAATAGAGCTTTTAGAAGTATACCTATTGCTTCTTTTTAGGTCCCCAGATAGCAACAAATAGAAAGTTTAAAGACCGATGTAAGAAAACAGCAGGAAAGTGTGCCTCACGGCTGCACCAAAAAGGCCCAGTTCAGCAAAAATGCCAGACAACTGCAAAAAACTTTCAACAATAGATACAATTGACAATTTGCTTTTCTAATGCGATACGTCGCATCGCCTTATTGTAAAATATGCAACAAAATTGAAGATGTGCAACATTTGTTGATGGAGTGTGTTAAGAGCAAGAATGAAAGGGAATCAGTGATTACAGAATTCAAATCGAACATTTTGGACGTTAGGCTAATTCAAGACATTTTAGCTAATCCTAGATCGGCGATTGCAAACAGGTAGTGTAGCCTGTGAAGCTGCCTAGTCAATGATTCTATTTCGATACATAAGTATAATGTCCGTCCATCTACCTAAAGAAGATGACTGGGATAGACTGGATGTGGAAGGCGGAGGACAGGGAACAGGGTGTTGTGGCGCAATCTGGGAGAGGCCTATGTCCAGGAGTGGGCTGCGATAGGCTGAGTTGATTGATTGACATAGTAGGTAGGTAGGTAGGTATGTAGTTACCTTAATTAACGTTAAATTGTTGATAAGGTACGATGGGGTTGGCATATCCGTATGAAAAAAACCCGTTTTCATAAAAAAAAAAAAAAAACAAGCAATTCTAAAAAAAATCTGACTGCACGGTTGGCGCAGTGGTTAAGCGATTGACTGCTGCGCTGCGTGTCGCGGGTTCGATTCCCGCACGGAACAAATATTTGTATGACCTACATGTATTTGTTCCGAGTCTGGGTGTTTTTCTATCTATAATATGTATGTATTTACAAAAAAAAAATTGTATATAAGTAGTTTATCAGCCATCTTGTTACCATAACACAAGCATTAGGTTGCTTAGCTTGGGACAAATGGTGCTGTGTGAAATGTCCAGGGATATTATTATTATTAAATTGTTATCATATACATAAATCAGCTGCGCCCAGCGTTTTCACCCGCATAAGTCTCGATCCCGTGGGAATATCAGGATAAAAGCATCCTGTGTCCTAATCCGGGTCATGGTGTACCCATGGGCTAAATTTCATCCAAATCCATTCAGCCGTTTTAGCGTGAAAGTGTAACAAACAAACATATAAAAATAAAATCTTATCTCTTTATAATTAGTTTAGATAGTAAACACATTGTAGGTATCAACTGATTATACCTATGTGTCACTAACTTTATAACCGTTATCTGGATAAACTATTAGTTTTGATTATAGTAGAAGTTATTATTTTACTTATAATCATCATCTGTTGTTGTCAGACTTTCGGGCTTCTGACGACCCGTAAAGACTGTCAATGATCCACGAATGATAGCCGGGACCAACGGCTTAACGTGCTTTCCGAGGCACGGAGGGGTCTCGATATGTTTGTCACCCATCAAAGGACCAACCGTGGCAAGCGTAGCTTAACCTGATTGATCGAACCGTGCGGCTGTTATTACTTATCCACAAGCTCGTCTCTACTAGTTCTATGGATGAGGAAAACCGTATGGTATTTGTAAGCTATGATTGCATACTGTGGTATTAATAGATCGAGCCACTTTCAAACATGTTCGATTTCCTCATCGCGGCAATATGTGTAACTTTGCCCGCGAAATTCAAATTTTCTTACGCTTTTTGCAATTTGTTATGTAGGTGTTGATCTAAATAATTATGATTCGCGACCGCGTAACAAATATTTATTTACCGGTTTTAAACAGTAGAGACACTAGGTACTTAAAACCGGTCAACCTACAACGCTTTGGAATGGGCAACTATCTTTATCTTTCTGACTGAGTGAGAGAAGACTGAAGAGAGTGGTAGGTATGGAGAAGAACGGGCAAGAAACTCCAAATGAATTAACATGCTGTAGAGATGACCAGTTCCTACTGACCATACTTACCCTAAGCTGATCCATAGATCAGCTTAGGTAAAGTAAGTTGTCAAAAGTGTCAATCCTTAGCATCAGGTGGAGTGACCGCTCACTTCACCTAAGTTTTTACGGTGATATTTTTACAGAACATTCCGCCATATCTACAGGCATGTGAATCATGTGATGTTATGTTATGTGTTCAGGTGCAAGCCAGATTGGAGCTTCCCAAGCATGAGCAAGGAGACCAACGAGCTGCTGCGACAATGTGCGGACATGCCCGAAGTAGTGGTGTCGGACGACGTGGACGAGCTCATCGCGCGGAGCAAGGCCTTTCCCATACCCTTTCCTACTAGGACCAACAGGTAAACATTGATTATCAATAACAAGCAAATAAAATTGAAGGAAAATAAACAAAAACAAATAAGCAGATATGAAAGCATTAAGATTAAACTATTGTAAATCCAGGCGTCTTTATACTTTTACGTCCGTCAACGAAGATATGGACCTATCCGAAAGTACTTGATCTGTCAAAACAAGTGTCAAATAACATTTTCGGACGGGCAATATACGGGCTATAGACTGTCTAAATGGCAATTCGGCTAGCAGATGACTAAAATCGCTAGTTCCAAAGTGGTTTCGACTTTTGTGGTGAATTGAAATGAACTAGTCACTTGCGATTTTTATCGACCTGTGTAAATGGGGTGGCTACTAGCCAATTGAACTAGTGTAAAACTCCACTCATCATATTACCACCGAGTAAAAAAATTAGACGATCGCTCGTTTGGCGCCCGCCATAGTCACTTTACAATGAAGACGGCGCGAATCAAACATCATCAAACATGAGTTGCTGCCGTCTGCGTCCAAGCCGGCAGCAACTGATGTTTGATATTTCGCGCCGCCGACCCGCGCAGTTCTTCAGCGTGGACGAGACTTAGAAATGAGTGTTATTGTTATTGCAGGTTGGAGACGCTCAAAGTACGTCGTCCAGTAGAGAGACTGAAGAAGAACATCGTGTCCACGTACCCGCTCATACACGAGCGAGTGTTGCTGCTCATGACGCACTTCCTTGTATACAAGAGGTACGCATTGATGTAATTAAACCCATAGCTGTACGAGAATGTTATGATGTGCGAGGGGCCCGTGGCTAAATATTAACAGAAAGAAAAGAAAAGTCCGTGCATGGGTGACCACCTTGACATACCAAGACCCCTCCGTGCCTCGGAAAGCACGTTAAGCCGTTGGTCCCGGCTGTCATTCGTGGATATTTGACAGTCGTTACGGGTCGTCAGAAGCCCGAAAGTCTGACAACCAGTCTTATCAAGGGGTATCGTATGACCCAGTCACTGGGTTGTGGAGGTCACATAGGCAGTCGCTCCATGTAAAATACTGGTATTCAGCTGAATCCGGTTAGACTGGAAGCCGACACCAAAATAGTTAGGAAAAGGCTAGGCAGATGATGATGAGCTGTACAAGAATGTTGTCGCGTGTTTTTTCAAATACATTTCACAAAATAATATTGCACAAGTGTTTACCAACAGCGCCTCAGTGCCTCCCTGTGAAGGGGACGCTAAGGTAGCCCTGAAAATTCAAATACTTACGTGTTAGCAATGTTCAGGTCAGTGCCAGGTTGTATCTTGATTAAATTATGATTCGCGTATCGCGCGATCGTAACAAATATGGCTTTACAGAGTTATAATCATTAGAATCAGCAATACAGTTCCTTCAGTTAGAATTGGCCTCAAATGTCATGAAATAGTCATTCAATATGAACTTAGAAAGATGTATGTACCTAGTGGCGTGCATAGAGTTTTTAGACAGGGTAGGCAGATTTTAAAAGTCAAAATACTTACTGCATGTTGGTTTTGGTTCGTGTCTTGTCGATTAAATAATGATGTAGGTAATAGCCACCTCAAATATCCATACATTGACTGATTTTATAGACATATCAATTTACGGATATTCGAAGTGGCCTTTCGGCGCGTTTGTTTGAGGTTCAGTATTTGTGATAGCAGTGAAATGATGGTGGTGTGAGTATAGGTACGGACGGATCTATAAAGCCTCTTTCAAACTTATATGAAACAATGCTACTTTTTAAAATTGTTGTTTAACTAATTTCGGTTCGGAAAACATCGGATAATTTCGTAATTTGTCGTGTTGTAAAAAAGACACTGTCTATTCTGTACGGTTGTGTGCGTTATTGTGACATTGTGTGCCACGTATTTATAGGAACGCACACCCATTCAATCCGCATGACCACGAGAGCACACATATAAACATTTAGACCCGAATAGTTTGTGTCTTTCCCGAGGCACTCCCTCAGCGTAGGTAGCGGCGCTAGTGCCGCGCAATGCCACAATACTGAACGAGCTTGCTTGGAGCGACTGTTTATGATTTTTTTGTTTATTGTTAGTAAGTAGATACTCGTCGTACTCGTAGATTAAATAATAATAGATATCAGAACAAGATTATACTGAGTTAGGTAGGGTAGGCAGTGTCTTTCTGTCTTTATGAAACGCACGCCACTGTACCTACCTATTGATGATTTTTATGATTATCCTACTAATATTATAAACGTGAAAGTTTGTATGGATGGATGGATGGATGTTTGTTACTCTTTCACGCAAAAACTACTAGGTACACGGATTTGGATGAAACTTGGCACACAGATAGTTTATAACCAGGATTAATCCATAGGATACTTTTTATCCCGATTTTCCCATATGATCGAAACTAATGCGGGTAAAACCGCGGGGCGCAGCTAGTACAGATCTAAGATGTCTGATTGTCGCCAGGTATAATTACAAAGCTATTGAGGGTGATGGTATCGATAATTTTACATTGGAACATTCCAGAGAGTTTGGCAGTAGTATAGAGAAGGAGCTGTACAAAGACATGGGCGTGCCGCAGCTCATCGACCGGATCCTCCAGAAGAGAGCCGTCACGTTCATGGGACAGGAAGACTTATACGTGCTGCTGTCTGGAAAACAAGGGTAAGTAACAATATTATTATTTTATTTTAATAAATTCTATTTACACTAAGGTCTATTCAAATTTACGTTTCCTATTGATGTTAGGTCAAGTTAAACAAATATCAACTTTATTACAGTAGTAATTAAGTTGATTTTAGAGTGACAATAATTATTCATAAAGTCTTAAAAATGTTTGAAGTGGTATCGTAAACTGAACTTTATTGTGTAGGAATTAAAGTTATTTTTCTAATAACTCATATTTGTTTACATGTTTGGCAAATTAATCGCGAACGTAGATAAGGTACTAAATTAAAAGACTAACTATATAAATAAATACAAAAAAAAGGATATTTATTTATGCGTCGAAGTACTCGTCCGCATCGCTGTCATCCGGAAACGTGCCCTGAAGACTGGCAGCATTGCCACGTTGAATGGCAATGCTAATTCTTTGGCCAAAGAACGACCCCAGTCGTCTTGTCAAGTTAAGTAATAATAATAATAATAATGGCAATGCTCGTTGCGTGTTCGCTGCTGCTGAGAAGTATAAGCAAGAAAGGCAATAGATAAAATCTTTTAAAAGATGCGACGCACGGGTTAATTATCTTATTACTAGATGTGTCCCGCGGTTTCACCCGCATAAGTTTCGATTCCGTGGTAATATCGGGATAAAAAAGTATCCTATGTGTTAATCCTAGGCGGGCATGCGCCGGGAGGGCTATGGAGGTAAAGGCTATGCCTATTCCCGTGGCCCTCCCATCACGGCGAATGAGGGAACACCGCTGAGTTTTAGTGGGTATACTGTCATTCCGACAGGGAGTCCCACATACCCCGTCTCGTCCCCCGCGAGGCGGGCATGCATAAAGCATATCTCAGCGACAAAAAAAAAAAAAAAAAAAAAGGGTGTCAGCTACGTCCATACCAAATTTAATCAAAATTGGTACAGCCGTTTGAGAGTGAAGAACTAACAAACATACAAACACACACACTCGCTCACAAACTTTTGCCATTATAATATTAGTGCGATAGTAGGAATAGGATTGTTCTTTGGTTGTTACAAAACTTTTTAATTTTCCACTCTGCAATTGGCATTTTATTTTCGTTTTGATTTTTGTTGTTTTGTTGTCATCTGCCAGTGTCGCGGGCGCATCACGGATTAGTTTGTATTGTCAATGTCAAATGTCAATTGATTTGATGTGTGTTGTGGTCTTTGGTCCCTGGCCCTGACATCAAGCTTTGGACAAAATTGTCAACATTTTATATGCTTGAGTACGAGGCTTTTGACTTAGTTGTATGTGTATATTTTTATGTTTTTTTTTATTTGTAATGTGCGTTTTGTTAGTGCAGAATAAAAAAAATATTTCTTTCTTTTTCTTTAAAATGTTTTACTATAGTTTTTATACATTAATTTTATTTTATAAGTATATGTGAAGACGATGTATCCTATCTTACAGCGAAGACGGGTGGTTGAGTGTGGGCACAGATAACCAACGCCCCCCCTTACTGCTGGAGAACTGTCTGAGCTACGACGAGATGAAGCTGTCCGCAATGGTGTTCGTGAGCGGACACACCGAGTGCATCAATGACGGACACAGATTGAACTCCGGTTCCATCGATGAGCAGGATATCGAAACACACGCGGTCATCATAGGTAAGTACCGACTTGTAAAGTAAGCTTCATTCGAATATGAACATTTTCATATCATTATCTGCCTAGCCTTTTCCCAATTATGTTGGGGTCGGCTTCCAGTCTAACTGGATGCCGCTGATTACCGGTATTTTACATGGAGTGACTGCCTATCTGACCTCCACAACCCAGTTACTGAGTAATACGATACCCCTTGATAAGACTGGTTTTCAGACTTTCGGGCTCCTGAGTACCCGTAACGACTGTCAAAGATCCACGAATGACAGCCGGGACCAACGGCTTAACGTGCTTTCCAAGGCATGGCACAAAAATTTTCATATAAAAGGTCAAATTAAATTAGCTAGCCAAACGGGGCAGACGTGACGGGTGTCAGGCCATGTTGGCCCCGCAAACATGATTACATCGTCATCGTCACAACACCTTCGCCGTGGTCTACCTTGACGGCGATGTCCTCAGCAGGCGTTCATTTCTCCGGGTCGAAACACAATAAAACAAAAACAAGCCTGGTAGTGTAGTCACTTGAAGTAAAAACGAAAGTCTGACACCCAGTCTTACTAAGGGGTATCGTGTTACAATTACAAGAGTTGTTGAGTTCAGATAGGCAATCGGTCCATGTAAATTATTGATGTTGAGGTGCATCTGGTTAGACCGGAAGCTGCCCCCTATTTAAGAAAAGATTACAGATTGTAGCGGTATCTACAACGCCACATGCGAACAACGCGTCATACTGACGTCACGCCCAGTATAGAGGTATGAGGAACAGAGTGTAAAGTTCACTCATCCTCCATAGAAAAGGGAGGATCCTCCGACCAGACGGGTGTTGTGTCTGGCGGGCAACTGCCCAACGATTGATTTTTATTGATTGATGTTGGTGAAAGTTTGTGTATATGCAAATTGCGCGGTAAACTCCGCTTGCGAGATGCAGGATTTGCGTGACGTCAGGTATGACGCGTTGTTCGCATGTGGCGTTGTAGATACCGCTACAAGATGATAAATGATATTATTTCTCTAAGTAGGTTTGTACAAACACTTTTACACGTCAATAACGGCCTCATCTACATGGTTTTTAAATATTTTAAAAACCATGTAGATGAGGCCGTATTTTCCTATCTACTCCGCCTACTTTGAGAAGATAGGCCGAAACAAGCTGAGAGGCCACAGTCACTTCCCTTTCACGCATAAGGGACATATTTGTCCCAACACAATTTTTGTTATTTACAGCTTTACTGTGTAAGTAAAACCTTTTTCAGATTTATATTTTTAATATTTATAGTAACTTTTCAAGTTTGCGCGCTGGGACCACGAAAAAAAAACAATAACTGTCAAAACAGTTACCGCCGCGGAAAGTAAAATATTTGTTTCGATTGTCATAAACTTTGAAAGGATTTTATTGCAAAAAAGTGATCCTTTTCGACCGTTTTTCTTCATTTTTATATTCAATGGTAAGTACAATTACTGTTTCATTTATATTTTTGGTTTTTCTAATAAAAACATTAGCATAATACGTAAAAAATTATATGGGACGTAGTTGTCCCAGTATTCACGAAGGGAGACTTTTTCTTCAAATTAATATATTGTTTACCTTGCTATTATTTTTAGTGTATATGTCTTATTTTATTTTATTTTATTGCAGAATATGTCTTCAAATGGACGAAGAGAGTTTTCTTTGCGAAGAAATGAGATTATAGAGGTCTTGATGGCCGACAACAGCGATGACGAAGA
The DNA here is from genome assembly GCA_949629185.1 of Apamea crenata. Lineage (NCBI taxonomy): Eukaryota > Metazoa > Arthropoda > Insecta > Lepidoptera > Noctuidae > Apamea > Apamea crenata. The sequence goes on along the minus strand of OX451376.1, from coordinate 3,470,071 downwards.
TGGTTTGCCGCTTGATGAAGAAGATCAAACTTTTATTGCGCAAGATATGGATGCGGGTATGTCACATGTTGAAATTGAACCCAGCTCAGCACCGCTAGAAGAGAACTCCATTGAACATCAATCACCTCCCATTATTGTTCCTTCTTTCAACTGGCGAAAGAACTCATATTTACCGTACAACTTTTGTGAGGTTGAAGGGTACAATTACAGGGCACGCCGCGATAGCGGCGATAAGACCCCTCTTTGAGGAGTGGCTAGAGAGGCGTCACGGCGCTCTCACGTACCGCCTGACGCAGGTCCTCTCCGGACACGGATGTTTCGGGAGGTTCCTGCACATCATCAGGCGGGAGGAGACGCCCGGGTGTCACCACTGCCCGGATCGCCCAGAGGACACGGTGGAGCACACGGTGGAGGTCTGCCCTGCTTGGGCGGAGACCCGCCGTGTCCTCGTGGAGGCGATCGGCAACGGCGGCGACCTCTCGCGCCCGGCCCTGGTGCAAGCCATGGTCCGGGGCGAGAGAGAATGGGAGGCAGTCACCTCCTTCTGCGAAGCAGTCATGCTAGCGAAGGAGGTGGCGGGGAGGCTGAGGGAGAACACCTCACGCCTCAGCCGCCGCGGGAGACGCTCCGGGCGTCGGGAGCCGCGTGACGACTCCCGGCCACCGTAGGCGCGGGCCTGCGGGCGGTGAGTAATGGGTAGCTCACCGTCCGATCAGGACCAGGCCCGTGCCGGACGGCGCGTTGTGTTCCACGCGCGCCTCAAAGAGATGTCAGCAGAGGACGGGGCCCCACAGGGCCGAAGCCTGCCGGGGCGGTGGGATTTTCCGAAAGGTTAACCGCTGCCCTGGAACAGAAAGGGCTAAGGACGGAACACGGGTGGGTTTTAGTCAGTAAAAGTCTGACACTCCCTTCCGCTCCACCCAGAGCGGGAAGGGTCATTTGATGATTTCCCATCCACAAAAAAAAAAAAAAAAAAAGGGTACAATTACGGCGAAGTGAATATTCTACATAACGCTTCAAGTGTGGAACTAACTCCAGTAAAAATTTTCAACGCTGTTTCAGGCTTTGAAAATTTGGTAGATCAAATAATTGTTCGTGAATCTTTACGTTATGCTGAACAAAATGGACGATCTTTTACGATGACCAATGAAGAAGCTAAAGCGTTTATCGGCATGAACTATGTGATGGGATATCATTGCTTACCTACATTTAGGAACTATTGGTCTAAAGACCCAGATATGGGAGTTCCTTATATCGCTAAGTGGACAATAGAAAAAGATGCGTACAGTGTGCCAAAAGTCGTATTGAAAACCGCACAAATAATACATGCTCTACATGTAACGTTCACTTGTGCTATACATCAAATTGTTTTGTAGAATATCACTAAATTGTAAATTTAGCATTATTTATAAGTTTCTACATTATATGTTTTATGTTTTAAACTATATTTTTCGTTTTATTTACAATAATTGTTACCTAGTACTCTTTTTGCAGTTCATCAAAAAAGGTATTCCTTAACGCATATTGGGACAAATTTGTCCCCTTCTTAAAAACACATAAATAAACATAATGTATATTTTATGTATTTCTTTTATGTCAAATTAGGCCAAAATAAATAGATATAAATAAACAAAATCCTTTTTGCAGCCTTAGATTACTTATAAACGTGTAAGGGTTAAGTCCAGACATAATCTTGGTCAGATCATGTGAAGACCATGTAGAGGAGTGTCTGAAATGGAGGTGATGAGCATGGTTCCTTTGGTTCCAGGCGTGGTAGGTCCGCGGTTCGAGCAACGGTTCCGCATGGACTACGAGGACGTCTTGATCACTGACACGCAGAACGTGCCGCAGAACGGCTACGGCGAGGAGGAGGAGGTGACGCCTGCAACCGCCCTGCGCAGGTGGCGACAGATGTGGGCTGACTTCTACAAGGTAAAGCCAGTGAGAAAAAGATAAACCAGTGTTTCTATAGGCGCGTTCATGTTAACACGCTCGCTTGGAATAAACGCAGCAAATACGTCGTATAACGTTGCTCCCACACAATATTCCACGCACTCCTACCTAACCCTTCGCGGAATACAGGCGTGATGTTGTGTTATGTTACTGCTATGTTTGAATCTGATTCTTCAGGTCCCCAGTTACACATTCGAGAAGCTGGTATCGAATGTGACGATAGACAACAAAGACGCAGCGAGCAAATACATTGACCGCCTTGTAGAGCTGTCGAAGATTGTGGTGTTCGACAACGAGGTGTACTACAAGCGCATCAGTGTTCTCGCGGAGACCGTGCTGATCGAGGCAGACGCGCGCGCCCAAGAAGCTGGAAAGATGGCTTATGTTAATGTGATCGGAGCTGGTGAGTTTAGTAAATAAATAAGTGGCATACAAAGAGCAGTGGTGGCTCAGTAGTAACGGCCCCGGCTTACAAGCTGTAGGTCGTAGGTTCAAATCTAAACAGACACTTCACTTTGTGTAAATAATTTCATCACCACTGCTCTCAAAATGGTGAAGGAAAACATCGTGAGGAAACCAAATGTCCAAGAACAAAAAATTCGAAGACATATTGTGACATCTACCAACCCGCATTGGCCCCGCGTGGTAGATTACAGCCCACACGTCTGTGTCCCAGCGGTAGGAACTATTATAGGCTAATTATGCTTAAATGTTCAAAAAGGCGGAATTTTTTTCTCAATTTGCTATAGATTTTTTATACAAGTACGCTGGACTAAATATACTATACGAAATGACAGTTGTTTTTGTGCCGATTCAAAGCGCCCCGCACGGGCGTCTCGGGAACTAAAATTGACACAATGCAAATGCCGCAATGCAAATGGCTGTCGTGTTGTTTTGGTACGTTTATGACGGTTTAGGTCTAAATCGTGGAATAAGACTTTTTGAGTATTTTGTGTTTACTACGAGATATTTAGAACATTTTAATCATGAGAGTATGCGCATCTTGTGAAACTCGTTATCAATAATATTAGTTCCACAGACGCTCACGTTGCTGTCAGCGCCAAAATGGCGAAAATCAAATGTCTTCGTTTTGTCATCGATAGTATGAAGTCCAACGTACTTGTTTATTATAGGTCAGTGATGATAACTAATTAATGGTAATCCGAATGGTAGACTGCTTTGTTTTAAGTATTATTTGGTTTTTTCATTATACATTTCTCAAAAGCAGCCCAGGGTTTCCACCCTAATCGCGTAACACACTTTCAATCACGATCTGAATCATTTTGAAGGATATTGAGAACCCATTGCTTCATATAAACGACTAATTTGTCTGCTCAACAACGTAAATAACTATATTATACCTCTGTATATTAAACCTCTGCCTATCCCTGAGGGGAACACAAGCGTGATATTATGTTATGGCAACTCCCCAGGTCTGGGCGTGTGGAGGATTGCGAATCATCAGGCGGACGTGTACGTGCTCTCGATCGCAGAGCGCGTGCGGCAGCTACTACGCCAGGACATGTTGCAACATGTCAGTAAGGTCAACTTCGCCTACATCTCACCCAGCGCCTCCGTACTAGGTGAGAACTAAACCTTTAGAGCGGTCTCGCACGACGTCCGATCCGAATTCAGGATTTCCGAGTTCAATCCGAATTGAGAATTTTCTAAATTATGTGTCAATGTGAGCTGTCAATTTTGTAAATGTCATCAGGTAGTATGACAACCATAGATAAATGACAACTCACTTCAAGCTTACTTTTCACGATGAGATTTTTACAAAATAGACCGGCTCTTATCTAAAGAAAGCGGCGCTGGCACAAAACGGCTGCCATGCGCCGCAAGTTGGGTTTATTTCGAAATTTGAAAGTCCAGACAACTGTCAAAAAGCCGAACATCTTAAAAAAAGTCTGGATAATCCTGTATTTATTATCAATTTTCATGTAAATTTTTATTTTAAATTCAAAAATCCCTGTGTGTGTCAAAAAGTCCGGACATGACAAAAGACGGTAGATAACCAATGGCGCACGGAACTGGACGGGGCGACCTCTTTCTGTCTCCTACTTTGTGAAGTGGTGCCATCTACAACGCCACATGCTAACTACGCATCACACTAACGTCACGCAAAATCCACATCGCGCAGGCAGAGTTTACCGCGCGACTAGAATATATACAACCTCCCCCAGGCAGCAGCCCACCAGACGGACGGTATGGAGGATGAGTGAACTTTACACCCTGTTCCTCATACCTCTATAGTTGTGCCCGACAGGGTCCAATGATCAGGTCTTTGTAAAGCCTTTTTTTTTTCTTCTTCTTTGTCCTTGTAAAGCCTTTTTTTTTATATGGGAAATCATCAAATGACCCCTCCCGCTCTGGGTGGAGCGGAAGGGAGTGTCAGACTCTTACTGACTAAAACCCACCCGTGTTCCTTCCTTAGCCCTTTCTGTTCCAGGGCAGCGGTAACCCTTTCGGACGATCCCGCCGCCCTGGCAGGCTTCGGCCCTATCAAGCCCCGTCATCTGCTGACTTCTCTTTGAGGCGCGCGTGGAACACAACGCGCCGTCCTCCTTGTAAAGCCTGCCACCTAATTTAACGTTATGGAATACAATAAATATATTATTATCGAGTATTATATTATGTTTTGATAGCCGTCATATAGCGGTGCCGTTAAATAATGCACTAAGTCTCGTTTCTACTTTTGTATGGTTTGCAGCGATGTTCTCAAACTCGTCAGGTTCGGGGAAAAATGCGGTACACAAAATGTTCTTCGAGAGTAAACGACATCCGAAAGGTGAGCGTGAGCAATATTTCTAATTTTAAAGTCACACTAATATTTTATAGGTGAAAGTTTGTGAGCGAGTGTGTGTGTGTTTGTTTGTATGTTTGTTACTTCTTCACGCTCAAAAGGCGGGACCAATTTTGATGAAATTTGGTATGGACGTAGCTGACACCCTGGATTAACACATAGGATACTTTTTATCCCGATATTCCTACGGGATCTAAACTTATGCAGGTGAAATCGCGGGGCGCAGCTAGTATTCAATAAATAAAGGAATTTGTTCTCTGCAGAATACGATATATTAAGTTGATTTCAGAGTGACTAGCACTATTTAAAAATTCAACCCTAATTCGTACATGATAAAGTTCAGTTTACGCTACAACTTCAAACATTTTTATAACTTTTTCAATAGTGATAATCACTCTGAAATCAACTTAGTTACCATTAAAATAAAGTTGATTTTTGTTTAACTTGAAATAACGTCAATTTGAAACATAAATAAAACTTGAATATAGGTTCTTTAGACTTACTAAGCAATGGTCAATATTTATTGTCAGGCGGCATCACGGTCCAGATACAAAGGCGCGAGCCGTCGTCGAAGCTAACGGGCGAGGACGAGGGCAACCTGCTCGTCATGACGTATCCTTGGGACGGGAATGCGCATCCCGGGAACGAGTACTGGTCAGTAATGTTACAGTATAACAAGTTAAACAAACAAATAACTTTAATTTCGCAAGTCGGTGTCTTTGGTTTTGTATTTATGTTTTTTGCACCGACTTCCGAAATTAAAGTTATTTTTCACTTTGTAGGGTTTTTTTGGAAGTCGGTTGCTTTTTTTTGTACAAAAAGTTTTTATTTTTCACTTTTTAGTTGTGGAAAGCAAACGATGCAATTTCGTTTACTTGAATTTTTACCCGTAACCAAACTACTGAACCGATTTTGATGAAATTTCTATGGGACCAATCTGAAAGCCTTTCTTCACATACAAAAATAATTTTGCAAATCGGCTTGTAAATAACGGAGTTCTGAGGAAACAAACATAAATAAAAATTAAAAATATTCAACCAACTTGTGAACCACCTCCTTTTTTTGAAATCGGTTAAAAATACGCTTAATGAAACCGAGCGTCACTTATACTCCCCGTCATTGTCATTTTTTGTGCTGGACCTTACCAGCTTGCTTGCGTAACACACTATCAATCTCAATCTGAATCATTTTGAAGGATATTGCTAATCCATTGCTTCATATGTTCGAAAAAGTTGTCTGCTCAGCAACGTTGATACCGCAATGAATGTTGTTGAACTGTCAAAATCAAATCCATTGCTACTGACAGTGTGCTACGCAATTACCCCGCTGGTAACCTTTTAGTTACAGAGATAATGAGGTAAATGTTATACTTAACTTCATGTACCCACACAACTCCAGCGGGATAGTTGCGAAACTGTGTACACAGTTCTGAGGCGCAATTCTCGTAATTTTAAGAACGTTCACAGTCTGATCTCAGTCTCAATCTGTCAAAAATACCTCTAATTTCCCTACATTTTGACAAGATTTTGGCATTTGTTTGTCGCCGAGCTGAGACTGCAACTAGATTTTGAAAATTTTAAATAACGAGAATTGGCCTTTTGTTGGTAAGCTTTAAAATGAATATAAGTGTAAATACTCACGCGCGGCACGCATCGTAGAGGCAACAGCTATTTTTTTATATTTTTTTTTGGCATTGGCATCTCGCAGTTCAACCTGTAAGGTGGTCTTCTGCTTAACCGGGCTTGCCTGTGGATGTCTCAATAAATTAAGGCCTCCAGAAAAAAAAATGGTAGAATGTACAAGGATTATTTCATATTATTGTAAATACCTACATTCTGAGCAATGAATATTCTATGCTTTTCCAGCCAGGGCGTAAAAACCTTAAAAACTAAGCGACTACACGCTAAGGGGGGACTACGCCCTGTGGGGTTCGAACCTCGGCTTAGGGCGTCGCTGGGAGAGGGCAGCAAGGGACAAGTTGGATCAGAATTCACGCGTCGACAACATGCCGATTGTATATTTGAGTACTGTGCTCAAATACACGAGCGGCATGTGGTCGACGGCTGTAGTTGCCTTTGCCGTTGACGCGTGTCGCTCGTGTGTATGAGCACTTGGTTACAAAAACGCTAATCATGTCTGAACTTTACACAGCGATTATAAGTAAGGAGGTGTAAGGCACTTGTCCCTCCGCCGACCAAGAAATAGGAGCTGATTGTTTGACGACTTGTCCAGGATTGGTAGTCTGACGGGCTCGGGCGACCCGGCGGCGGCGTGCTCGACGCAGGTCCCGGAGCTGCACAACGCGCACGTCAGCCGCGCCGTGTGCGCAGCGCGCGCGCGCGTGGCCGGCACCAGCGGCCTGCGCGCGCTGCGCGACCACTGCGCGCGCGGAGACACCTAGGGCAGCGGGACTCACGTACGTGTGCGCGCGCTGCGACAACACGTCGCCAAACCACTGCTATGAACACATGTGACCACCACTGTAGGCGAAAGGCCAAGAGTAGATACAGATAAAGATATATTTATTGCATAACTGTGGGTAAACCTCGAAATAAAAAAAAAATAACGTTTTTGGCAATTTGCAGGTCAATGTCAGGTTGTATGTTGATCAAAACATGATTCGCGACCGTAAAAAATATGTATTTGACATTAAAATCCTACTAATAATATTTATAAGGAAAAGAACAGCCTCCATCGCCGGCCGGCTACGCGCCACCACCAACGGTCTCCTGGATCGGTGGGATTCCCCTCTGCTGCGTCACTGGGTAAGAATCCATACCAGCTGATATTTGTATTTGTGTGTCTCTTATTACTAACACTAGTTATTAAGTTATTTTGTTGATACTAATACTGCGGACTCAGGTCTGAATTAAAGAATTTGAATTATATTATACTAGCTGCGCCCCGCGGTTTCACCCGCATAAGTTTCGATCCCGTGGGAATATCGGGATAAAAAGTATCCTATATGTTAATCCTGGTTATAAACCATATGTGTGCCAAATTTCATCCAAATCCGTTCAGTAGTTTTTGCGTGAAAGAGTAACAAACATCCATACATCCATACAAACTTTCACGTTTATAATATTAGTAGGATTTTTTTATTTTTCTCTCTGTCCTGTTAGTTTTTGTCATGGTCTGGCAGTTTGAGTAATTAATGTGGCCTACCCAAATGTCCTTTCTTTGGTATTGTTCGTCGAATCGTCGAGCTCCTTAAGTTTTGAGTTGAGCTGCACGATTTCTGACAAATGCGTGCACTGACTGGACCGGTCCTCTCAATCTGTGTGGTTCTTTCCTCAAAAGACCATCTCAGACATCGATCTACATGGTCTTCATATAATCTGAACAAGATTATGTCTGGAATTTAAAAGAGACTGTGACCTCTGAGTTTGTTTCGGCCTATCTTCTCAGACTAGTCAGATAGGAAACGCCAACCTCATCTATTTTTAAAATATGATTGACGTGTAAAAATGTTTGTACATACAAACCTACTTACAAAAAAAACGATTTATCATTATAAATGTGAAAGTTTGAATGGATGGATGTTTGTTACTCTTTCACGCAAAAACTACTGCACGGATTTGGATGAAATTTAGCACACAGATAGTTTATAACCAGGATTAACATAGGATATTGTTTATCCCGATTTTCCCACAGGATCGAAACTTATGCGGGTAAAACCGCGGGGCGCAGCTGCTGCTAGTCATCAATATTTTAATCAACATACAACGACAACCTGACTCTGACCTGCAAATTACATAAAACGTAAGAAAATTTGTATTTCGCAAGCTACCTTATCCACCAAGCCTCACTGGGCCCGCATGGTGGATTATGGCCCACTCCTCTCACAGAGAGGAGGCCTGTGTCCCAGCAGTGGGAACAGAATAGGCTGATTAAGCTAAGCTACCTTAGCGCATTCCCCTTAATTAAGGGAGTGCTACTATTGTAATTCATAATGGTACCTACCTAATAATTCTATAATAATTATCTTCAGTCATGTATGACTTAGCTTGTTACTCACTATAATATTAATATGATATGGTTCGTACAATGAAATAAACGATAAAGTTTTTATATAAATATTGTTTTTTAATTTAGTACTTTAATCTTTTTTTATTTATATTTACGGTAGAAACAGAGTTACAGCACATTTACTAAAACATGCGTTCTACGTAGTTCACTGGAGCTTAATTTTTTTTATTGCTAGGTGACAATGGCGCCGAGTCCCTTGTTCACACACTAAACTAAGTTTAAGTTCAGTGCATCTTTTTCTTTCTATTTCGTTAAGAAAAGGACAGAAGATAATAATATTAGTCCTATCAAATTAATATAGGTACTCCGTAGCAAGTTTAGGCGTGATTAAAAACATGGCGACCAAAAAATACGTCAATTACGTCAGGCGCCGACTAATTTGACAGGACTAAACTAATTTATCTTCTGTCCTTTTCTTAATGAAATAGAAAGAAAAATATGAACTGAACTTAAATTTAATTTAGTTTGTGAACAAGGAAATCGGCGCCAATTTACGAAATAGTACCTACCTCATACGTGTTTCAGAGGTTTAAAATAAACTCTTAAGACGAGCCCTGTAACACGAGTATACGAGCATTGAGTGGTTAATGGCAGATCCATTAGCTGCTGCCACTCGCCTCGCGCCACGCTATCGAAGAACATTAGGTGCAACGAAACCATCGCAAATCTCTATTGAAATCAGAAGGTCAATTAAAAAAAAAACATAACGTAACATAATCCGCGAAGGGCTAGACAGAGTGGTACCTAGACCCACATTTCGCCTTTTTAGGGTTCCGTACCTCGAAAGGAAAAAACGGAACCCTTATAGGATCACTTTGTTGTCCGTCAGTCCGTCCATCTGTTTGTCGGTCAAGACCCTTTTTCTCAGGAACGCGTGGAGGTATCAAGCTGGAATTTATATCATCTACTGACCCTTGGAGCTGTGAAAAAATCAAACTTCTAAGCCAACGCAATCAAAAGATACAGCCGTTTATGCCGCAAATTTTCGCAAAGTTTCGACACTCGCAAGGGAATCAAAACCTACAGGGTACTTCCCGTGAACTCAGAATCTTGAAATTTGGTACAAAGCAATGTCTTAGAGCACAGATAAAGGAAACATTGCGAAAATCGTAAATTTTTAGTTACATCATATAATAAAAATATTTTTAATAATTATTTTAAATTGTACGGAACCCTCGGTGCGCGAGTCCGACTCGCACTTGGTGGGTTTTTTATTGGGTTTTTCCATCAGGAATTGGTCCGTAGTCTGGATTCGTACCGGGTGGATGGCAATAAATCGAATCCGCAACGAGGTGATCCGACAGAGAACCAAAGTTGTCAACATATGTAGCTAACAGAATAAATAAGCTGAAGTGGCAATGGGCCGGCCATATTGGCCGTAGAACCGATGACCGTTGGGGTAGACGTGTTCTTGAGTGGAGACCGCGAATCGGTAAACGTAAGGTGGGACGACCTCAGTCTAGGTGGAGCGACGATCTTTGCAGTAGGTATGGCTGGTAGCAGCTGGATGAGAGTTGCTGAAAATCGAGTTGAATGGCGTGCAATAGGAGAGGCCTATGTCCAGCAGTGGACTGCTATAGGCTGATGGAGATGATGATGGCAATAGGCTCGCCCCCGATTACATCCCATGTAGAAAGAAAGAAAATACATTTATTTGGCACAAACTAAAAGACACACAATACACCAGATACCTACACAAATCAGATAAAAAAAAACAATAAAAATATGTCTGCTCAACAACGTAAATAACGCAATGAATGTTGTTGAACTGTCAAAATGTAAACCATTGCTACTGTTAATGTGTTAGTACGCAATTGCCTCGCAGATTGATTTTGTACAAGTGTACATCAATTAAACAAGTATGGAAGCAAAAGATATGTTGCGCCGACCCCAAATAAATAGGGATAAGGGCAGGAGAATGAGGAATGATGATGTGCAGACGCCAGCACATCAAGCTACCCGAAACTGTAAAATTTTCCCAATCAACCTTGAAACTAATGCTTTAGTGATAAAGTTGAAAATCTATTAAAGACATTTGACAGTTTGTAGTACATTGATGTGCAGGCTGGCGTCTGCACATAGTAAGTAAGCCTTCTTTGCTACATTGTTTTGCGACCCATAAGTAGGTACCTACGTACACAATATCGCCGTGAGTTCGATTCGAGAAAGCGATTGACTCGTGTGTCGTTGTCGCTGTTCCGCAGAGGCATAATGCAAAACCACTTAGTGGAAAACATTCAAGCATGAGTCTCTTAGGCGTAGATTTAAACAATGAACGGTATAAAATGTCCATTAATGTTGCATTAGGCACACAATGAACGGTCGGGACGCGTCGAGTTGAAACCGCACTCGATACTAAGCGTTTATGATCGATTTAAGACTCGATTCGAAACAAGCGATTAAAAAAAAGACGTGGTACGACTTTTATAAATGATTTTATTTCTGTAAGTGGGTTTGGAACAAAAACTGTGACTGTTACACTTCAAAAATAAACTATGTTTTATAACTAGATGAGTTCCGAGTTTGCGATCTGAGAAGAAAGAACGAAACAAATTTTGAAGTCGCAGACTCTTTTAAAGTCCAGACCTAATCTTGGTCAGATGTGAGGACCATGTATATTAGTGCCTGAAATGGTCTTTTGAGGAAATAATCACACAGATTTGAGTGGACATGTCCACCAGTGCACGCATTTGTCAGTAGATAATCGTGTAGCTCAACTCAGAACTTAGGAGCTCAACGACTCGATGGACATTACCAAAGAAAGGGCATTTGGGTAGGCAGCATGTTAACTAGCTAAATGAATGACTGTGGCAAGTTGTCAAGTTTCTTATTTAGTAGCAAGGAACCTAATTTTCTTTCTATTGCATAGAACTTGGCATCCATCTAGATCTCAATATTGTTTTATCGGCGAAACCGTAAACGCTGTACGTGCGCGTACCGATGTTAGGGTTTCATAGACAATAAAAAAACCGTTACTATTTCGTCATAATATGTTCGTCTGTCTGTCCATCCAAAAGTCAAACCACTTCATACGTTCCGTTTTTTTTTTCAAGTTCGGATTCTTAATTAGCACAGAGTTCCCGCCTTCCTCTGTAGGTATACTACATTTACCCGCCCTCCAACACAGAATTCTTTGTAGTGAATTAAGGCAATTTCGCGAACGGAAAATAAAATAATAGGCTTCCCATTAGAGACGCTCTCAAAGACATTCGCTAATAGTCGGAAATAAATTTGACGTTCGTCTGAGCCACTTTGAGCTCGTTCCGGATCATTTAACGGCGTCCGTGGACTGCCATCAAACAAGTTACGTAATCTATGTGTTGCTCGACATTTTTGAACTGCGAACTGTTCAACTTTGAACTTTTAATTTTTGAGTACGAGGCTTTTGGCTACTGTGTGTTAGTGTGTTATTTTTTTAATGGGCGTTTGTTTTTGCAGAACTAAAAATTCTTCTTTCTTTTGAAAGTTAAAACTTTCTACGTCACTACATTTTGTCAATTGACTGAAGAATATACTGACTTGGACATTTAAAAGATTCAAAAAATCCCGAACGAAAGTTGGAAGGATTTTTGAAACTTCATCGTCTAAAGGGGTTTTGGGGATGAAAGTTTATAATAATATGGAACTTCGTCATACTTGGCGACGAGATTTCCCTTCGGAAAAAATGATGAGCTTTCATATAATAAGTTAGATACCTAAACCTGACCTACCTGACGCTCAACGATATCAGTGTACAAGTCAACGCAGTCACCCTCCGATGACATTACACAGATTCACAACAAAGTTCAAAAATAATTACGCCATTATAAAACGCGTTCCTTTTCATCCATAATTACGACTACCAGATAATAGATATGATCCTGTGCAGAGCGAACGGAACACTACGATTAAATCACTGGCGACGTGGCAGCAGCGCCCTCTCGTGCCGGAAGGAAGGAACCTGCCAAATTAGTGCCGCAGAGTGATCCCACTCCCCGACCAAGAATGGCATTGTTTGTCCCCATTACACAGCGCTTTGAACGTTACTCTGTTACTGACGAGACATGACTGAGAGTTGGATTTCATATAAATCTCCTTTTCTCTTATTATTACGTACTTATAAAGAAACATGTTTATTTGTCAAAGAAACACGTGTGTACCTACAAAAAGGCAACTCATAAAAAAAACAAAGAAGTAAAAAAATACGAAACGGTAAATAGGTACATACTCAGCCTATACCTACTGTTCCCACTGCTGGGACACAGGCCTCCTCTCTGTGTGAGGGAGCGGGCCGTAATCCACCGCGCGGGCCCAGTGCGGGTTGGTAGATGTCACATGTCTTCGAATTTTTGGTTCTAGGACATGACAGTTTTCTCACGATATTTTCCTTCACCGTTTTGAGAGCAGTGTTGATGATATAATTTACACAAAGTAAAACGCCTGACTGGGTTCGACTCGTAAGTCGCAGCCGTGACCACTGGGCCACCACTGCTCAAACGGAATATGAGTAGTACCTATGTTTTATTTTAACAATGTATACCTACTTCTTTAAAACCGCATTCAAAAATGCAGGATTTTATGCATTCGGTTTGGTTTTTAGGGTTCCGTACCTCGAAAGGAAAAAACGGAACCCTTATAGGATCACTTTGTTGTCCGTCCGTCCGTCCGTCTGTCTGTCAAGACCCTTTTTCTCAGGAACGCGTGGAGGTATCATGCTGGAATTTATATCAAATACTCAAGTCTACTGACCCTTGGAGCTGTGAAAAAATCAAACTTCTAAGCCAAGGCAATCAAAAGATACAGCCGTTTATGCCGCAAATTTTCGACACTCGCAAGAGAATCAAAACCTACAGGGTACTTCCCTTGAACTCAGAATCTTGAAATTTGGTGCGAAGCCACGTCTTATAGCACAGATAAAGGAAACATTGTGAAAACCGTAAATTGTTAGTGACATCATATAATAAAAATATTTTTAATAGTTTTAAATTGTACAGAACCCTCGGTGCGCGAGTCTGACTCGCACTTGGCCGGTTTTTTATTCATGTATGTGCGCCGATTTTCCCGTGTTTTTTATTTGGTAGAGAAAGCTTGCGCGGTGGTCCCATACGTATTTTATCCACTTGGGGTATGCTAATGATGTTATAAAACTCCCTATCACTGTTATTTACATATCATGTAGTGGTATACGAATTTGTGTGGTAGGTAACCATTTGACAAGAAAAAACAACAACTCTATAGTTTTCTTCAACTTTTTCTATTAAGGCAAAGCCATAGTACTTAACCTACTTAGGTTATGATTTTAACTGGCTATGCTACTGCATTTATATATAATTTATAAACGCAGGAAGTCCCATAAACATAGTTTATGGTTAAAGAAATTTATTTCTCAATAAGAAATTACAAAGATTTCACTTACTTGAGAACATTTTTAAAACTTAAATATATTATAAGAACTTTGACACACAAACCAAGCAGCTATTATAATATTCTTTACAACAAATCATTTACGCAACAACATTTCACCTGTTTTGAGAAAACAGCTCCAAAACTTTTTCTTTTGTTTTTTGTTCTTCTCATTTGCCACTTAAATTATATCCAATTATCTACCCTAGAGTAAACAGAAAAGTCGCATCTTTCAAATATCGTTTTCATTCTCGGAAAACTACTTGATACTTAAATTAGTAAAAACACAATGGGGTTAATCACAAACGACGACTAAAGTTAAGTAACGTTTAAAGTCAAAAATGTATGGTTAAACAGTCGCTAATCACTGCTTAACTTTAAGCAACGTTTATGAATAAAGGGGTTTATTCTAAGCATTGATTTTACGATATAGAGGCATGCAATTCATAAACGTAGTAGGTAGCTTTGTTACTTTGCATTTAAGTATATTATGTACTAAGTACCAAAATGTAAGTAAGATTATTAACTAACTGCATTTTTGCCTAGAAGAGAACTTGTTGTTCTTAGGAGAATACTTATTAGGATCATCATCCTTATTACAAGAGCAGAGCTATAATTATTCACACATAAACCCCAGATATGAAGAAAACAATTATATTGTTTTCAATCACACTACAACACTTATAAAATTTTATGTAGGCTGCTTAACAAGACATAGGTATCAAATTCCATTTGCTAACTATCCTCAAAGATCCCTAACCCCAAAGCAACTTATCTACAAATGTAGTAAAACTCAGGTCACTATGTTTTACCAAAATGTTACACCACCAAATACAGCTATCCCAAAACTCGCGCCGTACGGCCGTACAGATTAAAAATTCCCGCGCTCGCCGAGTGTTGTCGAGTCATCATATCGATTCTGATTTCTCAAATCGATTATTCCTATTGATATTCGGTTTATTTAATTATATAAAATGTTTTATTAATTTCTATTAAAAATCATAAACCTTACACAAAGTTATAAACTGAAACCCCACTACGACAAAAACGCCAACTAAAAAAATATAAGTAAACAAGACATCGTAACAAAATACATAACATCGATTTTCCTAAAACCGGAGTACCTATACAACGTAGGTACAAGCTATAAAAAGCCTAGATCATCCGGTTTATGAGTATTTACTACTTATATCTTATTGATTGATAGGTCTAATTTCATGGATATCTGATTGATAGCCTTAGGTGATCTCTATCAAATAAATGTATAATGTTCGGAACGGAACAAATATTCAACTTGATAGGCCAAGAGGAAGAGTCCAAAAGGTATATACCTACCTACTTAAAAAAAAAAGAAAAAAAAAACCCCTTTCGTTGTTGTAGTTCTTTCAGTAGTAGTTTATCAAAACAAAGCACAGTGAGGGTGACCAGCATTTCCTAGAACTAAAAATTCTAAGACACGTGACATCAACCAACCCACACTAGGCCCGTTAGGCCCACTACTTTTCGAAGAGATGAGGCCTGTGTCCCAGCAGTGGGAACATTATAGGCTGATATGTAACTAATAAATACTTGTAATGAATGAAATAGACTGGCGCCATCGCACTACAAAACTACCTACCTGGTAGTATTAAGTAATGCTTCTTCGAACGATTATCAGATTATCACTTTGTCCTTCAGTAAGTAAGTAAAACTGCTAAGATTACTAACCCTTTCAAAGCTGATGACTTTCAATTGTCAAAAGATTTGTACAACTTTATAAGCGGCTTAAAGTGTTAGACTCTGTACCTGTTGAATTGAGTGCTAAAGATGATTAAGTAGGTAATGTTTTCTAAAGAACTTTTGTGGAGGGTTATTTCCTTGTTTTATACTCATCGCACTATTTTATTTATAATCAGAAATGTGTGGTCATATTTTAGATGTGGTAGAGACCTAGAGACCATCAAACTGAACACATTTCTCCATGGGACCGACATACATCGTAATCAAGAAAAAAAAAATCAACCATGCAAAACTTCAATACCTACTCGAATGTATGGAACGGCTGATTATTTTTGTATTATACCTATTGATACACTAACGATAGGACGATATTTACATACCTACACGAGTTTGTGTTGTTTTATCTTTAAATGAACATTTATCTTGAATAAAAAAATATATTCAGGAAAGAGCAATTTTTGCAGCAGTTCGATTTTTTTTATACCTAGGGGAAGTCAGCTCAAAGCGGCCATAGAAGGCAAAGCGGCCACGATTCATTTTTCGGATATTTGAAGTGATAGCGCGACGTTGCCTTTCTGCACGCGTAATACACCTCCCGCCCCGTGCCGATAAGTCATTCGGTAGCGGTGGGAGCGAGCGGGTGGCACTTAGTGACGAAAAATACGTTTTCGCGTCTTTTGTTAAAATAATACAAGGTAAGTTTAACCTGTTTTGGTCAAACCTGTTTAAGTTTAAATGCTTGCATTACACGTGTATTGTTACTTGTCTATTTGGCTTTGTTTCTTTAGTATTAGCTCCAAAATTTGATAAATAATGTGGGAGTAGTTAATTTTTATAACAAAATGGGCGATAAGGGCAAAGCGGCTCGGGCAAAGTGGCCAGGTGACCGCTTTGCCCTTATTAAAATATTATGATTCGATTGAAATGCTCAGTTATTTTGTTTAGATGGTCAACAATTACAAACGTAAAACTACCCAGGCGTCTTGGGATGAAGTTAAAATTAAAATTATTTTTGTTTGATTTGCATGGAGCCATATGAAGATCCACCCGTAGAGGACTGGATTCGCTGTGATGACTGCCAGTTATGGGCTCATGAATCGTGTACGACATATTCCGGAACTGGAGCTTACTACTGTGATAACTGTCAAGAAATCTGATCTCTGTTGTTATAATTTAATTTTAATTGTTTTTTTAAAAAAAGAGGATTATTTTTGATAGAAGATAAAGACTGTTGAAAGACTTAAGTAATAGAAGTACCTAACTGTGATTAATAAAAATGTGAAGTATCAACCTAATAAGTAGCAGTATTTCCTAAAACGTTAACTAAATATTACAAAGTTAAGTTAAATTACTTTTAAGACTGATTGTGATTAAAACGGGTAGAAAATGTTGATTATTTTATTAAAAATATGTTTAATAATGGTTTTAATATATATTTTTTTATTTTTATTTTGTCTAGCACGATATATTTCAACAAAAAATAAACATTTGCGAAGAATTTTTGGGGTGGCCTCTATGCCCTTACCACCATGGCCGCTTTGGGCGACCCCTCGGGCAAAGCGGTTTTTTGACAAGTTTTTGTAATCTACAAATCTAAGGCTTATATTTAAATTTGCGCGAAATTTAAATTGCAAATTACAAAAATTAAATAAATTCTCTACCTATTAGTATAAAATTATTTTCAAAAATTAATGGTTTCATAGGTTTTTTCTTAATTTAAAGTTAAGGTGGCCGCTTTGAGCTGACCTCCCCTACGTATGATAGACAGAAACATTAACTAAAGTTAAATCAACACTTATCACCAAGTACTATTCCAATAGTAATTTTCTATATATCCTAATAAAAGAGGTAAATTTTGTGATTTTGTATGTGTTCGGTAATATTCGGAACTACTGATCCGATTCAGATAATTCTTCTTCTGGCAGGGACATCGACGCGCAAACTGTAACCATGAATTCAGCACATGGTTCTAGACCCCCTAGCGTAGAAATTTTTCGTCGGTTATCAAAAAAAACAACCGTTTTATAGAAAAGGGCAATACCTACCTACGCGGTCAAAATGTATAGAAGAGCATTTTTTTTTTAATTACCGACGAAAAATTTCATAGCAGAATTCAGTTAATTAATTCAATTCAGTCCAGAATCATGTACTGAATCCCAGGAAACAGGCTGCGCGTCTATGACCCTGCCACCCTGTATTTTATGTTAAAACAAGAAATTGCGGGGGGAAGCTAGAATTCTATGTAACAAAACCTATAAATATTTCGACGCGATATTTTAGTTTCTTAATAGTTTTAGTTAGGATATCATGTTTTTATTTATATAGTTTGTCAGTTTATTTAGTATTAAAAGTCGAAGCAACCTAGAAGTCATACCCTAAAAGAATACATAACCTAAAAATAAATTAATCGATTGTTTCTAAGTATTTACGTACTTTTCAAACAAAACGAAAATAAATTACAATCATGTACAGCATATCGTCAGTGAACAAACCATACTTTTTGTTCTTGAATCACCGCGTGACACTCACAAACCTAATCCATTCATCGCCCTTAACTTATTATATCCACCAATCACAACGACGAGGCGGAGTTAAAGAGCGAGACAGCTATTCCCTGATTTCAATGCGTGTGAAAGAGGTAGACTAGTTTAGTGGCGCTGCGTCCAGAACCGGGCGTCGAGGAAGCGATGGACGGGCTGTCCACAAATTCGTCAGTCAAAGTTTGCAATTTGAGTCACCAACCCGCGGTCGCATTTCACGGGTTAACTCTTTACGCGGTTAGCAGAAATTAAATAAATTATAAACTAATAAGTGATAAATAGTGGAAAATAGTGTTTATACTTTATTAAAGAAGTTTATCATTTAAATTATTTTCCCTAGTTTTATAAGGGCGGGATAAAACTGAATGTTTTGAAAAACAAGTGCAGTGTTGTGTGGTCGCTATGTCGGAAGCTGGTCGGCGCGGTACCGCCTACACGATAGATAACATACTCGGACACACGGACAGACAACCGGGTATGTGATACCAGGACAGGTGTAAACCATGATTTAGCAAATAAGGGTCATATTCACTTTCTGAGAGTTCCGTAAAAGGCAAGGTTTTTGCTTTACTGCCTCGTTGGTGTAGTGGTAGCAAACGCTACTGCTGAGCATGAGGTCCTAGGGGTTCGATTCCCAGGTCAGGCATTGTGTTATTGGGTTTTACCACCAGGAATCTCTCAGTAGCAGACGAGCATCCTGGAGCCTGGATTGGTGGCGGTTGATGGCAATAAGGTCGCCCCTTTTACATGGGACTTAAACGTAACTGGCGAAATGTGGGTGTAGGTTTGCTGTACGTACACTTCTGCCTAACCCTTCGGGGTTTACAGGCGTGATGTTATGTTATCAGCAATGGTTATGCAGTGCGTTTATTGAGTCGGTATTCGTTGTAGAACAACTAGTTCAATAGTTACTTAATTTTATTAGTTTGGCTGTTTTTAGGGTTCCGTATCCAAAGGGGAGGTCAAACCCTTGTATTTTTATCCTGTCCGTACTTAAGTCACAGCCAATTAACTCGGTGATTAGTATTAGCCCTACAAAGATGTTTAGAAGGAAGGTGTATTCTATGAACCGCTACTTATAGAGGATGTAAAAAGGCCGGTAATCTATGCATTCTGTACATCAAACTAAGTAACTTTTTTGCAAGAATAATTGCTGGGAAATAACTTTATGGTGTGAAAATCCGCTGTTTACCTACGCGGTAGTGCGCAATTTTACACACGGGAAACTTTGTGCTCATGGGTGCATGCAACGGTACAAGGATCGTTGGAGTATTTAAAGTTAAATAACATTTAAAACTGACTGTCGTTAAAAAACGTCGACAAAAATTGATACTTTGGTCTTCAATATCTCTGTAATCAGAAGAAAAAGAAATTATCATTAGGAAGAACTCCTCGACTCTCGGCTTCGTTAAGGGTTCTTTTTCAGCCATTAAAATTGTGCAAATAAGCGATGGAAATACGTTTTTCAACATACTTGCGCGGAAATATATGTAAATAATAATAATAATAATAATATCCCTGGACATTTCACACAGCACCATTTGTCCCAAGCTAAGCAACCTAATGCTTGTGTTATGGTAACAAGATGGCTGATAAACTACTTATATACATTTTTTTTTTGTAAATAGATACATATTATAGATAGAAAAACATAAAAAAATAATAAAGACATGCTATTCGTTGGTGAACGGATCACTTGGGAACGGCTTGACCGAGGCGATTTGGTGTGTACCCAAGTCTATTTAAACACCCGAATAAAAGGAGAATTTTTAGGAAAAACAAAATTGGAAAATGTTACCCAGAAAATTCAGAATAAAATGAAAGTGTTTTTTTGTATGGAATATTTGTATTTATTGTAATTCGGATAGGACAACGTCTGTTAGGTTAGCTTGTAATAATAAAGTTTAATAAAATATTGTGACATCATATTTGTGAAAAATGGCACGCGGATTTTTGTTTTCATGCGCTGTCTTCGCATTTTCAAGGAGAGACACTGCCGCTACACAGTACCCATAGGTACTACATACTAATACCTAAATAATATTATGAATGCGAAAGTAACTTTGTGTAACTGTCCGTCTATTATCTTTTCACGCCTAAACAACTGACCTGGGGGCCTAAAAAGGCCACTTTGGTAGAATCATAATAGGATAACAATGTAAATCATATTAAAAATCGTAAAATAGTCCCAAACTGACAGTTCATAATATGATCTGTGTGCAATTCATATCGCGCAATTTACCCGTTTGACAGTTTTGTATGGAAATTCGTAAAATGGTCCACCAATGTTTACACCAAATATGATTGATATGAAATGAATTGTAGGTGATTAAACTATTATGTGTAACCATTTAACGAAAATTAGAGAAATTGCTAATGATCTGCTGGGAATTCAGGAAATGAATAGCTTTTAGAGTTATTGCTTAAAGTGGCCTTTTTAGGCTCCCTGATCGTTAAGAAATTTGACAGATAGGTATAACCTGGGTCCCGGAGAAGGGCATAGGCTTCATATTCTTCTAATATCCTGAATATTCGTATGAAAAAAATTGTGAAATAACACACACACACAGATACACGCGGGCAACGGCTAGTAGGTGCTTAGGTACCCATAAAAAATATAAAAAAGCAAGCTCACACGTATATACGAATATTACGAGTAGGTAGGATGTTACAAAATATGTCCCCCGCGGTTTCACTCGAATATGGGGATAAAAAGTATCCTATATGTTAATCCTGGTTATAGACCATCTGTATGCCAAATTTCATCCAAATCCGTTCAGTAGTTTTTGCGTGAAAGAGTAACAAACATCCATCCATCCATCCATCCATCCATGAATACAAACCATATACGAGTATTTCATACTAGCTGCGCCCCGCGGTTTCACCCGCATAAGTTTCGATCCCGTGGGAATGTCGGGATAAAAAGTATCCTATATGTTAATCCTGGTTATAAACTATCTGTGTGCTAAATTTCGTCAAAATCTGTTCAGTAGTTTTTGCGTGAAAGAGTAACAAACATCCATACATCCATACATACAAACTTTCGCATTTATAATATTAGTAGGATATTTCACGCTTATAATATTAGTAGGAGTAGGATAGGAAAAGTAGAGAAAATAAGCGCACAAATTTTTTATAACTTAGAATGTTTATATAAAATTTTAATTTAATTTTATATAAATTTGTAATTTTTATAACATGATTAAGAAGTTTAGATCGGAACCGACCAAGTGAGTCTTTTAGTACATTTACAAGATCACAGTACCCGTTCATGAGGCTACATAATATATTCTTGGCAGTGGGGAATTTGCTCCGTACACGGTTCATCGGTGCGATGGATAGTACGGGGTGATACACATGCGGAGGTATCTAGCAGGGACCTGTAATTAATTCTACTCAAGAATTTATGACAGTCTATCATATTATAAAAAAAATTGTACATGAATAAACTATCCGACAATAAAATTCACTTCGACTAGACAAGGCCAATATCAAATTCAGACAATTTATCTGTGTAAGATCTGTATCTTACACAGATAAATTAATGTATGGTAGTAATGGTTTGACTGTGGGTCTGTACCCACAGTCAAACCATTACTACGGTTTTGTGGGGCTTAGTTTATAAGTTATTTACGTGTGAACTTATAATAAATAAACAAATAAAAGATGCTTTTCTCTTTACTCTGCTAGAACTACATTAAAGAAAGAATAGAATGAAAGAAAATAAGTTTATTTGACCCAGGTTAAATAAGAATAAAGTGTTATTCAAATACAAATTCTTTTTTTTTTGTGTGATTTTTGGTACATTTTACATGAGATCTTAATAATAAATAATCAGTTCCTCAAAAATCTACCTTAAAGGTGTACACTCTTTCACTTTTACACAGTTAGTAATTATTAAAAAAAAGAACAATCAACAGCGCAATGTGGATGTCACAAACCTCCTATCTTGCCGTTTGTGTCCCAAAACATGCAGTCAAAGTGACCTCTGCGCTGCCACCAACAACCCCGTGGAAGTGGCAAAGTTTTGGGAAAACCATATTTAAAATACAGTCGTGCAAGCGACACTTAGAAGAAGAAGTACGAATGTACACATATAACAAGACTGCTTCTGAATCTTCTAGATCCTTTATTGTATTTAAATTACGTGTGACTCTGGTTATACGAAAACCGACGTATTTTACGAGTATTACGATGTCTTGTTTATATACCTTTTTAATGGGCGTTTTTGTCATAGTTGGATTTCAGTTGTAACTTTGATTTATTATTTTGGGGTTAAGGATCTTTGGTGGGGTTAGTTTATATTTTTTTAAGGTTTAGAACACAAATTAAAATGTTAATTTGTTGACAAGATTAATTAATTATTTCTCACAAAAAATGGCTTTAATTGTACTGCTTTTAGTAACTAACTATAAAAGGTCGGTAATTTAAATAAAAAAAACGGAACCTTCACAAGATCAATTTTTGTCTTTCTGTCAAAGAGGTTTTTCCCGAAATCTATGTAACGTAAACATTTGAATTTTGGCACTAGGTAGGTATGTTTAGATCTCGGGGATGCGCACTCGACTCGATCTAAGGAAAAAAAGTTTTTGGTATCGTTTCCAAGAACTTTCTATAAAGATTCTATGTTTTTTTTAAATAAAGTTTGGTTTATCAGATCTGGAAATAAGTACATTCACAATCCGTTTGTTTTATTACAAATGAACGAATTTGTACATATTAATATGTGATATAATTATGAACTAAACGGACATGCAAGATGTATGAACGTAAACGAAGCGGAAGGAGTATGCAAGGATCATTGTAGGAGACGATCTGTAGTTCCTGCCTATCCTCATGCAAAGATGGCGTGGAGCTTGTGAAATTTTCGACAGCACACATCATCTGTCTAGACTGAAAGCAGACCCCAAACTAAGCTGGGAAGAGCCAGCTATGTTGGGGTTGGCTTCCAATCTAACCGGATGCAGCTGAATACCAGTATTTTACATGGAGCGACTGCTTATCTGACCTCCACAACCCAGTGAGTGGGTAATACCCTTGGTAAGACTGGTTGTTAGGGTTATGGACATCTAACCAGCCGTAACGACTGTCAAAGTTCCACGAATGACAGCCGGGACTGGTATGTAAAGATGGTCATCCATCCACGAACCAACCGTGGCAACCTTAGCTTAACCTGATTGATCGAACCGTGCGGCTGTTATTACTTAGCCACAGGCCCCTTAAATCTTCGACAGCACACGTCGTTCGGAATTCGTGGAGCGAACCATGCCATACCAAACGGAAGATGGCGCGTTAACATTCGCGCCAGGTGATAACTTTGCGCCAGAGACACTGCAACCTTAAGACACCTGTCCCGTCGCTGGTGATTAACGAGAAGCGAGTAGAGCTAGCAACTAAAAACGAGTTGGCGAGCAACGAGCAGCGAGTGCGCAACGTTGACGAGTGATTACTCGCTAGTATGCGTATGTATGGATCTATGTATGCGTCGCTGAGCGAGCACCCTCTTGATAGCTCTTGTCGCCGAGGAAAACGAGTAAGTGCGCGGTGTGAACAGTCACGAACGATCAACTTTTAATATATGTATGTACCTCTTTTGCTTACGCGGGATCTACAGTCGTTTGTGCGAGAAAATCGTTGATACCTTATGGCACCACAGCGAGTAAGTATACTTATTCATAGCAAAATATGAGCTTGGGGTTATGACGGCGGTGTACCGGCCCCCCGGCGAGACGCCCTTATACAACAACATTGTTAAAATTCATCTCGAAATATTATGATTTTCACAAAGCCTACACAATAACGCTTTGTGTTGGGTCATTATCACACTTGACTGACCTTTTGAGGATTACAACTATAATTCTATTGTATACTGGTAATTATTGTTGCTACATGTGGCGGCGGTGAGGAGAGAACGCATGTGACTAAAAGAGTGATGAATATAAAATGTTGAGTGATGGAGAGGGAGAGGAAGACCAAAGAAAAGATGGAAGAATTGTGTGCGGGATGATGAGGGAGAAGGGAGTGAATGATAGCGTGACGGTTGACAGGGGAGAATGGAAGAAGAAAACGTGTTGCGCCGACCCCAAGTAACTTGGAAAAGGGCAGGAAGATGATGACATGTGGTGGTAAGGCAGAGTGCTATATCTACTCGTACTTTAAAAATATAGTTGTAATGTGATGCAGTTGGTGGCAGTAATGTGATGCAGTTGGTGGCAGTAATGTGATGCAGCTGGCGGCAGTTATTGTAGTTCAATGTCAGATTTGATGCCACCAACGGCACCCGACTTGAATGTGAATTTGTTTTGAACTTTTTGTGGTTTTTATCCGAGTGCCCCAGACGTAGGTATAGGAAAGTTTTTCGTGTGTACGTTAGCATTAATTTCTCTTGACACTATGTGAATTTTGAGAAAACCAATATGAAGGTCGCAATGAAGTGTAGTTGTATACTAAACTGATAATGATACTAAACTGATCTTGTTTTTGTTTGCAGTCACCATGGTTCTGACTTTAACGAACAAAAATGATCTTAGGTACCTAAGATCGCCTACCATGTACCTACCATAAAGGTTCCATTTTATCTTTGGTCAGAAACTTAAAAATTGAAACTTTCGCGTCGACCCAATAAGCTACAACATAAATATCAGTGTTAGTTCATTCGAATTACAAAAAATTGTCACCCAACTGCTTTACTTCCAGATTTTTCTCGAATTATGCTAAAATTTTTAATCATCTAAAGGGTATTTTGTACACATGATGATTAAATTAATTTTTCGTGTCAGTCTCACAGTCTGTGTAACTGCGTTGTTCTTTTAAACTATGCCACGGATTCTGTTGCGATTTTCACTATTTATCATTTAGATAATTTATTCCGGAAGGCTTCTAAGTGTATAAATATAAAACTTATACAAATACACATAACATATCACCTGTATTCCCCGAAGGTTTAGGTAGAGGTATAACTTAGTACTTACATCTACATTTCGCCAGTTATGTTTGAGTCCCATGTAATAGGGGATGAACCTGTATACCAACTAGCAGTCATACGCACGACGACATATTATATTCATATTAGGTACACACATAATACCAAAAAATTTAAAAAATATTTTAAACTTAAACACATACAAAGTTAAATCCATTGTAACAGAGTGGCTATTACAAAAAGCCCATGCCTACACAGAGTCCTGTCTCACATACAGTCACGAGCACCAATATGTCAACACTTGGCAACTTTCAAATGCGATTTTTTCGTGAAATAACGAATGCAACGTTGGAATACGATACATTACATAAACCTATGGGTTCGAAAATGCTATGTTCGTAGCAGCATAATATTTCATTCAAAAACAAAGGAGTAAATCGCTTTTGAATAAAGCCGAATGTATACATACTTTTACTCGTGACTGTACATCATCTAGTAATCCAACCACTGTGTTGGATTACTAGATGATGTACAGTCACGTGTAGTAGTCTTACAGTACCTAGTAGTCTTACAGCTTTTACATTAAAAATGCACATAATTAGGCACTTATCATAAACTCAAACGTATAGGTAACACGACATTTCATTTCATTTACACTACACACACAACAAAATTACAGAAGCTTAATAACATCTACACCGTTCATTTGTTGTATTAAATCATGTTTAAATAATTATTTGGCCGAACACTGTCTCTTAAAATACAGGCTGTTCTAGTCTAAGGGACAGGGTTATATACATTTTGTACAGATTTTGCAACTTGCAATGAATTGTAATGTCCATTGTAAATGTGATTGTGTATTTTTTGTGAATAAACATTTATTATTATTTTATTATCAAGCTATACATTTCCAGTATAAGCTGATTGTACGAAAAGCCTATACAATGCGATGTCAGCTAAAACTGGAAATCCAAAGCTTATGACGTCGTGTGAACCCACAAACAAGCGAAGTAGAGTCTCTGGTACTAACATAAAAATTGTAGATTTTATATTTGTAGTCATTTGATTGTATGTAGATATTCGACATAGGTTTATTAAACGGTATAAATAAAGCTGATGTAGAGGCTGCACTCGTATCGGCTTATCAGTGATCTGACAAGCGAATTTAGACTGTATTTCAACTTCACAAGACTCATAAAATGTAGCATTATTATTTTATTGATATATTGAGAACCTGGAGGACCAATTTGACAGGATTATATTGAACGCGTATGGACGCATTGAGGGAACACGTTATTCTTAATCAAAAATATGCTGAAAATATTTTGTAATGCCTATAAATTTCTTACATATAAAAGCAACAAGATTAATGTTGTACCTAGATTTGAAATAAGTATCTTGATAAGGATTGTTGGACTTGCTTGCCCGTTCTTCTCCATAGACATCTACGTTTTGGAATGGCAACTAACTCAACTTCAACTTTCTGACTAGTTAGTCAGAAAGTTGAAGTTAGTTGCCCATCATTGTTGCCATAAGGTATCGAACCTACAGTTTTTCGACTTCTTGACAATTCAAAACCGCATGTAAATGGAAATAAATGAAATAAATGCTTTGAGTTTTTGAAATATTGTTGTTTTTTTTTATTAATTTAAGTTATTTTAGAACAAATTGCTTTCCCAACATACAACTGCTAATCTTTTGCCATGCTCAAGCTCATCAACTGCACCCTACATTACGCAGTCAGCATCACAGTCATCAGTAACTGTGGTTCTGTGTTTGTGTTAACTATTCGGTACATAAAATCATCTATAAAAATCGGCCAAATGCTTGTCGAACCACGTACCTACAGTGATGGTTACCGTAGTCAGGATGAATATTCATGCAAAGTGTTGCATAACAAAAATAACATCGGTTTTCGTAACCGATGTTATTTCGTTACGATGTCTTGTTTATACCTTTTTAGTTTACGTTTAAGTCCTAGTTGGGTTTTAGTTTTTAACTTTCTTCCTGTCTATGTTTTCGTTCGTTTCTGGTGAAAATGTTATAACAATAGAAAGATGACCACTAAACAAATGCGAGTAAGAATTGTTTACTTAGATTTCCGTAATCGATGCCAATAAAGCACATAGCCTACAAATCACCCTGCATCGCATCGTCCTCACATGTTATTATTATATAGGTAATTAATGTATGCAAAATATTCTAAAACATTTTAAAAGAGTAACAGTAGAGTTTCTTGCCCATTCTTCTCCATACGAAAACTACCATTTGGAAGGGGCGACTAGAATCAATTCTATTTAACTGTAACTTTTGAAGTTCAAAAGTACCTTTTCAGATTCAGATTAATTTATTTATTGTAAAACAATATGACAATCACAATTTTATGTGCCAATTTGAAATAAATGCTTTGACTTTACAAATAATACAATTACCCTACAAATTATTCTTAAGTTAGAAATTATATTGAGCTTATGTGTGCGCATAGCAGATTTTTTTTATTACAAGGCTATTCCGATAGGAATACCCATCGGCAAAAATGACGAACGTCCCTTTATAACCCCCAAAATCTCCTTTCTTAGTGCTCACTTTTATTATGTAAGGAACTCTTGTGTGTTTCTTACTTAAAACCCAGCGGTTTAGGCTGGGTATTGACTGTCTGTCAGTGCCGAATGAATGAATGAATTTAAGATTATTGAAACTGGTCAAAATACCAAATGCGTGGGACTCGCTCACCGAAGGTTTTGTAGAACTAAATATTCAACTACGGTTTGAAAAGTACTACAGTGTGATTGAGTTTTTATCAGAGAAAAAAAGTGCCTGAATTGCTCTGGTTTCATGGATCTGGCTTTTGGTTAAACTTAGGTGAATGTTACTAATATAAATGTTACATGCTGACTGGTGAAATATGGCTAAGCTTTAATGTATTATATTATAAATTATTTATTTAATACTTCAAGCACATAAATGCACTGAGGCGGACTTAACGCTATAGACATTTTCTACCAGTCAACCGTTGGGTGCCGCAGAGACAAACAGTGGTAGATGCAATCATGAAAATTAATACGTAGGTACTAGGAATAAATACTTTAAATAAAAAGATACTCATAAAAAAAATTAAGATCAATTTTTTTTTTTAAACTACGCACGCTGCTAAATATTTATTAATTCATTCTATTCTAAATAGTTTCATGTCTATTCTAGAGAGCATATTTTTATACAATTAAATAATCTAAGTAATTCGTTGTAATCCGTGTGTTCATCGCGAGTCGAACAAACTGTCAAAATACTTAAAGTTGCATTAATCTCTCGTTCCCACCGCTTCACGTTTGAGTGACATGACATCGATCTGGTAATCCGTCTCTCCTGTTCACTACCAGTTCAACATTAAGCCTCATCGCCCTATGTGCACTTTCAACTCGCTAAACACGAGCTACTGTAAAATACACCGTACGCTTTAGACACAAAGTTTACATTTTCCTGTCAGTGCGTATGACCCTTGTTAAACAAGCAGGATTTAACAAAACACGTGTATTGTTAAGCACTTAACGTCGCTCTTTATTCACTATTTATTTGTATTAATTCTATTTTTCTAAGAGCTTTGATACAATTGAATTGAAACATCACAATACGAATACAATGCGATGAACCGATGAAAGTGATCATAAGGGATGTTCATTATGATGTTCAAGACTTGTAAAACAGCCGTTGATAATGGTAATACCAATTTTAATAAAGACCCCTCACTTGGAGTATCAAGAATTCCAAATACGTCAAAATCTAAAACATAATACATTTTGATATAGTACTTTTATCTCGCGCGCTTTACTTCTGGTTACAAAGTGTACAGACACGCTGTGAATGTGTGTGTAAGCGTAGAACTCAAGGGCTCTAGGTACGGTCAGAGGCAATGGCAAAGTCGAAAGTGTGTGTGTAATGTGCGCGTTCATGGCGTGTTTGTCCACTTGGTTACCATAAGTAAAGCGTGTGTCGCTTCGTGAGATAAAAATACTGTACAAGTGGGTAAAGTTTATCATTGAACTCGTGTCGGGATTGCAGTAGCGGCGGCGTAATGGAGCCGAAGGTATAATGATGACATGACAAAAGCTCACGCGGATCACAAGGACTTTTTTCAACACATTTGCAAGGAAAACATAAATCAATTTCATTTACACATAATAATTTTTTTCGATTTTATCGTTTGTGAAAAATACATATGTAGCTTGCAGATTATTTATTTTCGTGCTCCCTGTCTTCGCGGTTTGAAGTAGAGAAACTGACTCGAAGCCGCCCAACAGCCTATTATTTCATGAAATAAATTTATCATATTAAATTGTTTATTTATCATATATTAATTTATACATAGGTAGTTTTTAAAATTTTAGCAATGTTGGTGGTTAGACTGGAAGCCGACCCTAACATAGTTGGGAAAAGGCTAGGCAGATGATGATGATGAGTTTAGTACGTTTTCTAATTTGACCCTTAGATTATTTATGCCAATTTTTGATTTAATCGAAGCAAGTAGTAAAATTGTCCCATATAAAACTTGATTACTATAAGGGTTGATTTTGGAAAAATCCAAAAATACATCTATCTTATTTTTTTGTCAAGAACATCAATAACAAACATTTTAAATTAATTTGACCGCGCGTTAAGATTTTTTCTTACAAACATTAACATCTTCTAAAGTACCAGTACCAGTAGTATGTAGTAAGTAAGTACGTAGTAGTTCTTATAGAGGATAGAGGTAGTTTAAAATAACTAGTAATGTCAAACCTTAATGTATGAACATTAAGGTTTATTACTAGTTATTTCTCTCGTAGCAAGGTCAAGTGTATGGGATGTGAACTTACAAACTTTCATCCCTAATTAAACCCCGTCAGGGGATGAATTTTCCAAAATACTTTCGTTGTTTGTTTATTAAACTCTTGTGCAAAATTTCATGATTGTCCCAGTGTGAATTAAATTAATGAATGAATAATGAATTTAAGACATTTTAAGTAGACTGAAATTCATATTTTCAACCTTAAATTTTTGTCACATGACATTGACAGGTGACAACTATACTGTAATAATATAATTCGTTTTCTCTCAACAGATCGAATAGAACTGAAAAGCGAGAGCGTCGCACACTCTGACTCCGAGCACGAGCACGAGCATGAACATGAGCACGAGTTGAGTGAGCACAATGATCTCGAGCACGGCCACGGCGAGCACAGTGAGCACGGAGAGCACCTAGAGGCGCTAGACGCTGGCAGACCACGCAAGGTAACTTGATCTGAATTGATGGATTCATCATGATTCATGACCGGTGGGGTTATTGCTTAACACACTATAAGTAGCAACGGCTTTTATTTTGTGAGTTCAACAACATTCATTGCGTTATTTACGTTGTTGAGCAGACAGTTTTTTCTAACATATAAAGCAATGGATTAGCAATTTCCTTCAAAATCATTCAGATTGTAATTGGTCGTGTGTTGTGCAATCAGGATACTGTCATTCTTTATGAAAACAAAATTTCACATACTTAGTTTGAGTGTGAAACGCGATGTACAGTTACGAGCACTAATATGTCAACACTTGGCAACTTTAAATTGCGATTTTATCGTGAAATATCGAATGCAACGTTGAAATACGACACATTTCATAAACCTTTGGGTTCGAAAATGCTATGTTCGTAACAACTTAAAATTTCATCGAAAAATAAAGGAGTAAATCGCTTTTGAATAGAGCCGAGTGTATAAATACTTATGCTCGTGACTGTACCGGTACGGTTTCGAAGAAGAGCGGTGACCGCCACATAGCGTCCGCAATTTACCCGGGAATGCCGTCACTGAAACGATGTTATATGAAAGTAGTTTGGTTTATTTTCCTAGAGAGCATTTTTCAAACCGTAAAGTCAAGCCTAAAGATTGAAATCGCTAGATTTGCTCTAACCGTGAAAAATTTCCAATGTCTGAGAAGAGTTTTTTTTTAATGGCATCTTGCAGTTCAACCTATGATGTGCTTAACTAGGCTTGCCTGTAGATGCCTCAATAAATTAAGGCCTGTTGGAGGCCTTAATTTATTGAGGGCTTAAAAAACTAAGCGACTGCACGCTAAGGGCCCTGTGGGGTACGGACCTCGGCTTAGGGCGTCGCGTCGCTGGGGCAGCAAGGGACAGCCTGGATCGGAAAGTGCCCATAGTGAGCTCACACCTCACACGTTATTATATAGCGTTTCCATGACAATCGAGTCAAATCACTGCGCCATTGTGTGTCGGAAGTGTCAAAACGAAACAGAAACGCGACTAACTTTTGGCGATTTAATAAATTTTTCCGTTATGTACAGAGGCCAACACATCAAGCTACCCGAAACTGTCAAATTATCCCAATCAATCTTGAACCTAATGCTTTAACGATAAAGTTGAAAATCTGTTAAAGAAATTTGACAGATTGTAGTAGCTCGATGTGCTGGCGCACGGTCAGTGCTATTCTACAAAACCGTAGCTTGGTAAATACAATGTACGACTTTTGTTTACCTTGAATACGGGAATAATTAAATTTGATTATTAACTTAACGGGATTAATAAACTAAATTAATGCACATTATGAAAGTAGTTTGTTCAGAATCGTTTACTGAATCGATTTCTGTAATTTTTTATAGGTACCTATAGGTATTTTTTTTCCAAAAATAATGAATACTACGTAAAACACACTACACTTCCGCTGTACAGTCAAAATAAACCAAAACGGACAAAGTACCTTCTACGCTAGACCCATAAACGTGTGCGACTGTGTGCGTGCGTATATTTGTAATATGACCACAATTTTCTCCCACAATCAGTATAACTAATTTATAAATAAACAATGTTTTATTCATAAAAGTAAAAATTCAGTGTATGTATGATGATTATGACATTATATTATATTGTATGTATTTTATAAATATGGGCCTTGATGCCTGAACTAAATGGATAAATTGAAATAAAATTCTGATTGGGGTGTTAATGCATTCTAGTTATTTCCGATTAATTCTGAAACATTTTTATAGTACAAATACATACAGGATGTAGAGATATTCATTACAAAGCCTATTAACGCGTTCTGTACGTACAACTTTGTGCAATAATTAATTCTGGGAAACGAATTTTATTTGTTTACGTCACTGTGCAATATAACGCTCGCAAAACATTGTGCTCAAGGGTTCCTGCAAGGATTGTATTTAAAGTGAAAGTAAAACAAATTTGGAACTTTCACTTTCGATATTTCCGTAACGAGAACTCCAACCATGACCCAGAATTTAAAAAAAAACATAATAACTGGAAGAACAAATCTTCGTGTTTAAGTTTGAAACGCTGGGACAACATACGCCGAAGGAGGACATAGTCACCTTATTGGTGATGTTCTTCAGAAAGGTCGGGTGCGTAGTAGGTACTCGCAACCGGCGTGTGTGTATGGCCAGATGTATGGACGCAAACGAGGTGTAAAAGGAGTATGTAAGCTAAGGATCGTAGCACGTGGTGTTCTGTAGTTTCTGCCTATCTCCATGGGAAGAAGGCATGTATGTTTAAGTATTTACTGCCTACCAAACTCCTTCGATATCCTAAAACTGTGTGGTGTAAGTTCTCCCATCGACCTGTACGCTGTTTGTCAAGCAGGTGCGTCGCAGCCGCACCACGTTCACCACGTACCAGCTGCACGAGCTGGAGAGGGCCTTCGACAAGACGCAGTACCCCGACGTGTTCACGCGCGAGGAGCTAGCCATGCGGCTGGACTTGAGCGAGGCGAGAGTGCAGGTGAGCACAAACACATTTAAATATACTTACGACAGAAGGGTAATGCGAACGACATAATAATCAACTTATACTCCGATTACGCCTAACTAAGCTAGCCCGACCAAATGCGTTGGTTTAGGTTAAAACTGTGACGAACCGCGCGCGAGCCGAGTGAGCGCTGCATCCAAGTGGATCGCAATGACTTGGTTATTTAGTATTAAAAATAGGAGTTATAAGAGGTTCACAAAAAGAAGTAAGTCTATTTTTTCCTACGAATATTCGCCGTCATTTCCATATTCACCAAATTATTATCCTCTTTCTCTCACTCCAACTATCGTTTCCTTGACCTTCTTTTACTCTTATTGCCAAAACGTTCCTCACGACATATTTCTCACTCCTCCTCATTACAAGCCAATACCATAGAATATTGACTATAATTAAGCCATTCCCACGACAAGGGATTCACACAACTTCTTGGTGACTACGCGGAATGCCCAAAGGGAGTTAGGCCATCTTCAAATGAATTATCCTTCAGCCTTCTGTGTTCATCGTCATCATTCGCTTGTCCTTATCCTATTTTATTTCGTGTCAGCGCAACATGTCTTTTCTTCAATTCTCCTCTATCAGTCGTCATCTCGGTAGTCACCCCCTTTCTAACCATATCATCATTCACACATTCCATCCATCGTTTCTTTGGTCTTCCCCTACTCTTATAGCCATTCCCATTCATATTCAAAACTTACCTCACGACACTCTGTTGTTCAAACTCGGTTAATATAACTTTATACTATTTAATTTTACCCACCTTATAGAATTCTGTATTCATTATAAATAATTATTTAGGTATCAAACGGTAAAACATTTATCATTAATTTATAACGTTATAACCAGAGTTAATTAACGCAATGTTGTGGTTATATTCTAACGTGAATATTATTAATTAACTAACTAATGACATTATTAACTATGATCAAGTTAAATATATTAATATTAAGAGCAATTCTGTTCGCGTTTAATATGAAAATAATTATGTTTGTTTCATCACAAACTATGAATAAATTGGCTAAATGAATGCTGCTAATTAATGAGTAAAACAGGTATTTATCATTTCAGAGTAATCATTACAAATAACACAAAGTAGAGCGTCAGCCTGGATTCGAACCCACGATCTACAACTCGTAAGTTGGGGCCGATATCTCTGGGCCACCATTGCCTCTCGGGCACCATTGGTCTCAACCTGTCTGTAAACATAGTTGCCTTGGTAAAAAGTTAGGCAGAGCGAGTTATAGTTCGTGAAATTAGGTCTCAACAAAGTGTGATGAACCATAAATACAAGAACTTTGACGCTTAGGTCGATAATACACACCCATAGAAATATCCAGCCGCATGTTTAACCAAATTGCAAAGGACTGTCCGTAGAGGTGCGAGGGTAATTAAAATTAGTTCCATTCTCATCGCGCGGCGCACAATGAGCGCAAATTGTCGATGGTCTCGCGCTCACCGCAACGCGTCACCAAAGCCGCTAAAGCCGGCTGCACACTAACCACTCCTTGACTAGCATGCAACTATGCTTGATAGGCACTTGTGTGACACCTCCCTAAGTTAGACATTTCGTTTGAGTTTGAAAGAAGGCTCTAATCTATATTTACAAGTGTTGCATGTTGTAGTATAAGTACTTGCTGTATTGTGAAACCATACACTACAGTTGAAGAATAAGCATTTTTACATTACATCAATTTATATTGAAGCACACGATTTGCGGTCATTGCATGGGATCCTTTGCTTCTTTATATTATTTAACCTTTGGCCCGTTAAATATATGTATATAATTAAATTGTCTTAAAGGCAGCAGTATAATTTGACTATCTTCTAACTTTCCACTTGGTACTTCGAGCCGGATCATTCAACATTCTTTCAGTGAATGGTTTGACTGAGTGAAACTTTTTCTAATGACGCTTCAAAGGCGTATATATTTCTGTAATTACCAACCTACAATTACACAAAATAAGAGCTCAGTTAATCGCATTAAGTGCAAGTCCGCGCTGCGACACAGCCGCGCGGCTCGCGGTACAATGTGCGCTAATTCGCGTGTCATTACGCTCTCGTCGCGAGAGCGCTAATGTTTGCAGCGTCGTCAGCGCCACATTACTGCGACTCCTTCGCAGATATTGTAATCAGGCCTCTTGCAGACTGCCGCGTTTTGTACAAGAATGAAATTATTAAGTTCCGTTAAAAGATAATAATGGCCAATGTGCATTTACGGCGTCCGTTCTTTACTGTTTTGCGAGTGGAGGCTGCAGTTGTAATTGTTTTCTCCATTGCTGGCTATTATCGCGCCTCGACTAAGATTCTCGTTGTATTTAGTTGCTCTTAGCTTTTTGCTTCGGTAGCGGTAATAAACGTACATTTTGCTCTGTTAATATCTAACGCTTATTGTCCTTTCATGATTAGGGCTAAATCAGTAATAGCCGAATCATATATTTTTTTTTTTCTATTTATTTAAAGGGGCCTTGTTCAATTTGAAGATGTCGCCCGAATCATATAATTTACGGACGGTTATTGGTTAAAATTAAGATTCTTGTATCTTTACCAATAATGAAGCAAATACCTCATAGCTTTGCATAGTAGACCCTCCCATATGTTAGTAGCTATCACAGGTAAAATTAGCTTACGAATCTATGTATATGCCCAGTTTGGCAATAAAAAATGCTACCGTTGGTAAGCAAAACAATTCGTTTTTGTTGCAGAGCATAAAGTGCAATGTGTCATCTATTACCTAATAATGTTCGACAGTCTGGAAGATAAGTAATCTTAATCTATACGGGGTAGACGCTGCATAAGAAAATTAGAAGCAATACTGAATTTTCGCTGTGTGTTTCAAGAAGACAAGTTCACAATTACGCTCCTATCACATCGCTGTTATTTTATGAAAACAATCGCTGCATTTTAAATTTTGGAACGAATTCTTTTTTGTTTGATTATAATTATTATATAATTTGAGTGGTCAAATGCCACCAGAGGCATTTTACAGCCTGCATGATGGTAAGGTTACGTTTTGCAGGCAACCTTTACAGTACTTTCTGCTTCAGCATGTTTGACTGTTGGGCAGTATACATCTCATTTTCAACCTTTTATGAAGAATATGAAGATTCAAACAGAACCGCCACGAGAATACATAACAAGTGATTTAATTACAGTCAGAACCTGTATAATTCTGTCCCTTGTTTTGTTCCTAAATTCCGTGTGCCAAGGGTTGTCTGGGCAGACAATTTGGCATCATCGCAGTCGAGGGCTGCCTAATCCGAGCACCTACATAGGAGGCTCTTTGTCGCTCGTTACACCCATTCACTGGTCGCGACGTCGCAGACGTGTCATTAAAATATTACTTTTTAATATTAATTTGGAATGTTTTGGCGGTAAACGTTATAGAGGTTGTCTGCAAAAGGAACCTTACATCATGCGAGCTGATAGAAAAATGACTCTGGTTGCATTCAATCACTCACTTGAATTTAGAATTAGTTCCTAAATTGAATATGCGGCGATTGTTTTCACAATACAACAGTGATAGGTGTGTAAAAGTGAGCACGTCCTCTTGAAATAAATAGTGATTATTCAGTATTGCTTCTTAATTTGGTATGTAAATGTATATGTTTATATAGATTTCGTATATCGAACAATTGCAAAAGTTGGCACCAAATCAGAATGGTCCCAAAAATAATTGTATACTTCCGAGCTAGCAAGCATGTATATCTCATAGTCAATATTTTACGAAGAACACAAATAATCAAATATAACTTTCACGGGAATACACCACCATTCTCTTGTCCTTATCCCAATTTACGTGAGGTCGGTGCAACTTGTCTATTTCTTCCATACTTCTCTATTTGTCATCACATCGATAGTCCCTGTCATTCGTGGATCTTTGACAGGCGTTATGGGTCGTCAGTAGCCCGAAAGTCTGACAAGCAGTCTTACCAAGGGGTATCGTATTACCATTAGCTGGGTTGTGAAGGTCAGATAGGCAGTCGTTCCATGTAAAATACTGGTATTCAGCTGCATCCGGTTAGACGAAGCCCAACATAGTTAGGAAAAGGCTAGGCAGATGATGATGATCGATAGTCACTCCCTTTCTAGCCATATCATCATTCACACAGTCCATCCATCATTCTTCAGTCTTCCCCTACTCTTATAGCCATCCACATTCATACTCAAAACTTTCCTCATGACATTTTCCTCATTACTCCGTCTCGTCAATTTCTTATATACATCTTCATTAACAATATGATACCGATTAGCTACCTAATCAAATCCCATTGTTTCATAATTACACGTAATCTCAAGTAACAATGGTTAAATTAAGCGCGGTTTGGCGCGGAGTGCTCTTTAACTGCAGTTAAAGCGAGCGCCTGCAATTTGGTAATTAGGGACTTCATGCGGTCTGCGAGGGCGGGGGAGAGGGGAACGTAATAGCGAGTATTAGACACCACACTTGAAGGATTTGTGGGAAGTTTCGTATGACTTAGGTGTCTTGTGGATGAGATGGATTATGATCCTTTAATTTGTCAGAATCTGAAAGGCCTCGCCTCTCATGCACGGGGTTGTGCGTTCAAAACCGGGTACCAATGTGACTTTTTAATTCATATGTACGGTCACCAAAGGAGAAAAGTAACTAGGGTCGTTGGATATAATTGAAGTTTAGTAAGAAACCGATGGATGTTTTTTAATTTAGTTATTAGAAAACAAAAAAATCATTCATCCATCGATTTCTTACTAACCTTCGACTATATCCGACGACCCTGGTTACTTATCTCTTTTGGTGACTGTACTTTCTGATAACGTTTGCAGGGCCAAAATGGCCAGACATCGCACAAGACACGATTGGAAAGCAAAAGAGGAGGCTTTTGCCCAGCAGTGACAGAATAAGCTAAGAAAAAAAAAAAAACTGTGTTTATCTTGGACACTGCTGCTTTAGTTAATGTACCTACGTCTGAAATCGCCAACCCGCTCTGAGAAAGCGTGGTGATTAATGCTCGTGTCTTCTCTGTGTGAGATGAGGCCTTTGTACTGCAGTGCGACAAGAATAGGGTAATTATTTATATGAAAGACGGCTTCGGTGCAATCTGTGCTCAAAGCTCAAATTAGATAGTGCGCCAAATTTGGGTTTCAAGAACTCATGTTAAAGAGATATAGGTACTCGTAGATTCGCGAAGGAGTATCATCGTTAAGAGTGTGGGCAAACTTGGGTGGTTGCTAAGCGGTGAAGGTGTTCCACTTGTTACAAAGGAGGATTTATTTCTGAAGTACGTCATATGCACCTTATAGTAATATTTAAGTTTATGAAAAGAGTACCTAAATAAAAATGCGTTTATTGGTGAAAAGAAAACTATGCTTCTAACGCCAAAAGGGCCTCAGCTCAGCATAATGTCAAATGACAACATAGGGCGCCACCTGACCTGACCTTTAAGGATCCCAACAGGTGCGATTCTATAACCATCTCACAGTTGGTTGGTGTTGTGATACCCTCGTCCCTCCAAAATGACGTTAAAAGCCGTTGGTTCCACGCTTGATCTATCGCCGGTCGTATCGGATTGCCGCCCCATCGGACTAGGAGATTGAGTAAAGAGAGTGCACCTGTGTCCGCGCACACACTTGTGCACTATAATATCTTCCCCGTTAATGGCTGCCATGGCCAAAACTTGGCCTGGGGGACTATTATAACTAACCCACTGAGCAGTCAGGTTATTTTGGTACTCAAATCACCGCATACCAGTATTCACAAAGCTCTAAATACCACACGAACTTAATACCAAAGACATTTCATAAGAGCATTCGTATTTGCAGTTGTTAAGTACCAACCCTGTTGGTAGCTAAGTATTGGGGTGCCACACAGTTCTTAAATCACACTCAACGTAGTGCAAATTGCTTTTAATCCACTCCATAGATGCCGTTCGCCGACAAAGGACTCAGTACTTATATTCATCCTCACCGTTTTAAAATCAGCCTTATTTAACAGCTGTAAGGTTCGACTTGCCTTGTGCTGTTTGAAGTTTTAAGTTGAAATTTAGAATGGAATGGAGTGGGTCTCAATAAAAATGTCTAGTGATTGCTCTATGTAATCGACACGAGGCGTTCTATTCATTGTGAGTGGTCCTTGACGAGGCGAACGAATTAAGTCCATGTTTAATTGATGAATTTCACTGCTGGCTTGGGAACTCAATAAATGCATCTCACTCAATTATTTGGCCAAGAGAGCAAAGTGCAGCACGAGCCGACTGTCAGTACTTATTTTCCATTGATAAATAAAAAGTGTAAAGACCGATGTAAGAAATTAGCAGGAACGTGTGCCACACGGCTGCGCCAAAAAGGCCCAGTTTAGCAAAAATGTCAAACAACAGGTTGTGAGGGTCATGACCCAACCCCAAAATCATTTGAGCTGTCGAGAGTCTGCATGATTTCCTTACCTTATTATTTATTTGCTACATGTAAAACACTCGTTAGTAGGCATGCATTCAAATTTCATGACACAGTGTTAAAACATGTACCCTGTAAGGGCACTGCAAAATGTACATAATACTTATTATAATGTTGATTCTAATTACAATTTACATTATACTAAACACTAACAATTAAATATAATTACAAACAAAAAAAAAATATTACATTTTATTTTAACATTTATCATTATTATCAATTTGTTCATTCATTTTAGACATATAGGTAATTTAGTATAGTCATTTATTATTTCACATTTACGTCAAGCATATTATTACAAGTTCGATTGATTCACAATTTGTCAGTTTTAAATTCGTCAACGGTATTGTAGCCTTTCTTTATTAGCAAAGATTTCAACTGTTTCGAGAAAATTGAGTCATTTGGTAGGGATTTTAAACTTTCCGGTAGCTTATTAAATACATTAGCCAGTCTAGAGTATCTTTTCAGTTTCAAGACTTTCAAGTCAACTTTTAAGTTTGTGATGGGTAGTATTAATCTATTCTTGTTACGTCGGTTATAGTTTTCATTTAGCTTGCTATTTGATTGGAAGAGGTGCCTATTTTTTCTAACGAATATACAACTTTGTAGTATATTATATATTGCTGGTAATGTAAGAATTTTCTGTTTAATAAAGTGTGGCCTACAACTCTCTCGTTTTCAACTGGAACTGAAGTACGTGGGCTATTTGAAGATTTTAAGTTGGCAGGACTTCCGTGTTCAGTGGATCATGATAACAGCAGCAGCATTAAGTTGATAAGATAGTCCGTTCATACAAACATTCAAAGCGAGGTGTAGTCGGCCATAATTGTCGACTCGACTACCATTGTAAGAATGCAACGACTCAGCAAAACGGTCTCATTTGAAAATTATGAAATTACACCAATTTTTCCTTCTACAATGTCTTTTTATTAGCGCAATGTGGCTCGACTAGCTCAATTTGTTTCTATTCTCCATTCCATTACATGCAAAAGTGGACTTTAAAGCAATGCTTTAAAGGTACATTCTGCTACATGGATGTGAAGGAATGGAAACCACGTATGCGTAATTGCTTTTCATTACGGTTCCATTGTAGTCGAGAGGTGCGGACGAGTGTGGGGGTGAGGAAAGCGGGGAGGGCGTCAAATTGCCAACAATTACACAATAAAAAAATTTAAAATCGCCCACAACTCGGATTGGAACCATTATGCGGAAAGAATCCGGTTCTGATTTTTGTTTCGGCTGTTGGCTCTTGGGGCTGAAGTGTAGCTGAATGTTGACTGAATCGGATGATTGACGAGCAAACTTATCTTATCTAGTTGTTTCATTAGATAGTACAACCTCATAGCCGTTGGGCTATGAGGTCATTGTAAGGCAACTCATCAGTTATACCCTGTACATTAGGTTAACCGTTTTTTGACAGCTGTCAGAACGTACATATTCCAGATTACGTAAAATTTAACTTTAAAATGCGTAATAAAATAAATGTATAAACTAATAAAAATAAATAAATAAATAAATCCTATTTATGGCTTCTTACGGACATTATAATTTACCGTACGTGTATCAATCAATGTATTGTTTGTTGCTGCAATCACTAGTTCCATCTGTCATAAAACGGTTTACCTAATGGACAGGGTAGACACTAATACAATGTGGGCTTATGTAGTCTGTAAATAAAAGATTTTTATTTATTATTATTATAACACGGTAATGATCTGCTTTTGATTAAAGATCCCCAGTCCATCCATCATTTACTGAAATCCCAAGTTCGAGGTAGCATTGGTGGGTAGTCAATGAAAATCAAAATATTTTATTTCACATAAACCTAAATGGGCACTTATGAAACAACTCTTTTAAAAATAATTGACTTTTTCAATATTTCCAAATTACAGTGTTAATCGGTACGGGAGGACAGTGTAGAGTTAGACCTCTCAACAAGAACAACATAGAAAATGGTCAAGAAATCGAATCATCTGCGAGACTACAACTTTAGTTGGAATCCTTATTATTTCCTTTATTTCAATAAATATATATTAATTATATTTTTAAATATTAAAATATAAAAACATTTGAAAAATAGTACCTAGCCTACCGGTATTGGGAACAGGGTCCAAGCTACCGGCGGTCAGGGCTCCAGAGAGAGGAACCTCCTAACAAAGCGGGCCGTTTCCAGAAGTACCACTTTCTGAATGAAGCTCTTGATCCAGCTGCCCAACGAGAGTCACCTCAGGTGTTGGTTGAGGCTCTTGGCTATTAACCCATTGGCTGTCACGACTATCGGCACAATGATCGCTGAGATCCTTTATTATTATTATGGTATTGTTCGCAGGTGTGGTTCCAGAACAGACGCGCGAAGTGGCGCAAGCGAGAGAAGGCGCTCGGCAGAGATCATGCGCCTTTCATGCACCACGATCACGGTAAGAAAGCAACACACTCTGCTCATATTATACTGTTTAGGTTCCTACATTCCTTGCAGCATGCACACAGCGGGGTAACTGCGTAACTTAAAATGCCAATGCCTTTCATTATGACAGGTCAACAATAATAATAATAATAGCCTTTATTAACAATCTTACAATCTAGTTACATAATTTTAATAATTAGTTAAAAAGAAAATATCTTCCTCTCTTTTATCTCCTTTTCAGACATCAGTTCCCGAAGATTGTTTTGCCTTAGCATAGGCCTCCCCCATATTCTTCCATAGTTCCCGGTCCTGGGTTTCCCTCTTCCAAATTGGCCCAGCTGTCACCTTAAGGTCGTCATCCCACCTACGTATCGGGCGTCCTTTCTTCCTTTTGCCTTCTCTTGGGTACCATTCGGCTACTAATTTAGCCCATTTCTCCTTTTTATCTCTGATAAGGTGGCCCGCCCATTTCCATTTCAGCTTTTTTATCTTGTATGATACGTCCGCTATTTTCGTTTTCTTTCTGATATGTTCGAGGCTTAGTTTGTCCTTTCTCTTAACATTAAGCATACTTCTTTCCATGTTGGTCAGGTCTTAGGTCAACAATACTTGTGGCTAAGTAATAACAGCCGCACGGGTCGATCGATCAGGTTAAGCTACGCTTGCAGCGGTTGGTCCGTGGATGACCATCTTTACATACCAAGACTCTTTCGTGCCTCGGAAAGTACGTTAAGCCGTTGATCCCGGCTGTCATTTGTGGATCTTTGACAGTCGTTACGGGTCGACAGAAGCCCGAAAGTCTGACAACCAGTCTTACCAAGGGGTATCGTATTACCCAGTAACTGGGTTGTGGAGGTCAGATAGGCAGCCGCTCCACGTATAATACTGGTATTCAGCTGCATTCGGTTAGACTGGAAGCCGACCCCAACATAGTTGGGTAAAGGCTAGGCAGATGATGACTTCTTATTCTCTCTATATGTCAGTTATTTTAGTTTTCCTGATTTCCTCATTCGTATTTCCTATTACTTACCTATACTAAAACAACATTAATAGTCCAAAACAAACACGAAGGTAATTACATTGGAAAATACTTTCCTTGTCAAACGACACACATCCCTCTATAATGACAAGGTACAGTCATCATAAAAACTTACAAGTTATATATTCACGTAATTGGTGCCCGTTTATCGGCCACAGGGCGGTAATGAAATACGAACCGAATGCACCCGATGTTTACCGATCATTTACCGATCGCTATCCGTGTGAGCAAGCAATCTGTACATAAACTAGGGTTGATGATCGTTTGGGAATTTTCGTAATTGCCCAATTAGGAGTTGAAATAGTTTAACAGGATTTTTTGTAGTTTTGTGAATTTGAAATTTTATAATACTTAGCGCCGGTTTTTTAACGAAAATAATCGAAGAAT
This sequence comes from Apamea crenata, assembly GCA_949629185.1. Lineage (NCBI taxonomy): Eukaryota > Metazoa > Arthropoda > Insecta > Lepidoptera > Noctuidae > Apamea > Apamea crenata. Next base: position 3,426,666 of record OX451376.1, on the reverse strand, counting down.
TAATGTGACAAATTGCCAGCACGCGTAAACTGCTGCAATTGGCTGTTGATAAACCATTCAACGTAACTAATCATTGCTTCATATTAGGTATGTTCGAAAAATTTGTCGCCAACGTAAATTTGTCGCTAAAGTAATGTATGTTGTTGAACTGTCAAAATAAAAGCCATTGCTACTGTTGGGAAAGATCATCAAAAACGTCCCAAAATGAATGTGATTACACAAAACTATTGAAATACAGGCATAGTACTAAAAACATTTTGAATTAATTATAAAACTGAATATCCTTCGTGACAATTGAATGAACAGCAGACTGTTTCTTCATCACTGAACATCATAAATCAAAGTAGAAGGGGCCGCTGTTTCATTATGTGTAAGCCCTAATAAGCATTACATCGCGGGCTCGCCGAGCGGGTGTCAGTCACACCGAAATCACCGACAATTAGTAGCAATTGTGACGTAATTGGTCGTCACCCTACGCACCGCGCACCCTGATTTAAAAATGCTAGTTTAAAAACTTCACATGTGTGCTCATTACATATTGATTTATATTTAATCATTGTGGCTGTGTTGGTTTTTTTTTTCTTAAAAAGTCTGGTATTTATTCTAAATTCGGACTGCCTGTTTAGTGATTTGATAAATTAAAATGGAATTGTTTATTTTATAAATATGTTACCTAGGTACCGGAATCAGTTTTACACAAAAAATTATAGAAATTCTAATCATCCAACTGGCGTAATTGTTACTGTTTTGGAAATCTTATTTAATCATCACTATCAGAATTTATAATATGATTTTTTTCTGAAAAATGAAGCTTTAAACTTTTCTACTGTAAAGTTAGCCCTAATGTCGCTTAGTCAATTTTGCCTTTCAATCGTTGATATATTACATTGGCGCCGATTCCCTTGTTCACAAACTAAAATAAATTTAAGTTCAGTGCATCTTTTTCTTTTTATTTCATTAAGAAAAGGACAGAAGTTTAATATTAGTTTAGTCCTGTCAAATTTAGATACTCCATAGCAAGTTTAGACGTGATTAAAAACATGACTACTAAAAATATGTGAATTTCCGTCAGGCGCTGACTAATTTGACAGGACTAAACTAATATATATTTTCTGTCCTTTTCTTAATGAAATAGAAAAAAAAAGATGAGTTTAGTTTGTGAACAAGGGAATCGGCGCCATTATCTCGTAAAATAATTTTTGGACTAGTATCATTAACAAGAGAGAAAACAGAGTCAGCATGGAATGAACGCCAACGACCACGTGACTGCGTTTCCTTTTAAGTACGCTTCCTTATATAATGTGAAGTTATGTAACCTTTTTTTTGTCGATAAACCATGGCTGCCTATTTATTATAAGTACAAAATTCTTCTGAACGACAATCAAAGCTGCCTCAAAGCGACAATACAGTAAAAGTAATTGTTACGGAAACTCACTTACATCGCTCGATAGAACGATATTAGAGCGTCATTATACTAATGCGCGTATAATGACGCGCGCAGTTTACGCGATGGCCCGATAACGACAATTACTGGCAATCCGTTTACCGGCTGATATATTGACTTTTAACACTTTTGTGTGTGATTCTACGTGCGTATGTGACGTACTTATGTGTGTAGTTAATTTTTGTTTTATATATAACGTGTCATATGATTCTGATATCCTATTTACAAAATAAACAATTTTATTTCATTAAAGTGTTTGATCGAAAGGAATGCTCTCACTTTTTGGTTAAAATATGTGTGACACTCGGCAATACTGAAGCTACAATTGACAGAATATCAGAGGAATCAGATCAGTAGTCCCGCACCCTAATTGTGTAACATACTATCAGTCTCAATCTGAATCATTTTGAAGGATATTCCAAATCCATTGCTTCATATGTTCGAAAAATTTGTCTGCTCAACAACGTAAATAACGCAATGAATGGTGTTCAACTGTCAAAATGAAACCTATTGCTACTGATAGTGTGTTACGCCAATTACCCCGCTGATTAATTACTCCCATTCATCATCATCATCAGCCTATAGCAGTCCACTGCTGGTCCTAGCCCTTTCCTATTGCACGTCATTCGACTCGATTTTTAGCACCTCTCATCCGGCTGCTACCAGCCATCCTGCGAAGATCGTCGCTCCACCTAGCCTGAGGGCGTCCCACCTTACGTTTACCGATTCGCGGTCTCCACTCAAGAAGACGTCTACCCCAACCGCGGTCATCGGTTCTACGGCTATATGGTCGACCCATTGCCACTTCAGCTTGCTCATTATGTGAGCTATGTCGACAACTTTGGTTCTCGTTGTGGATTCAATCCGTCAGAGCTCCCCATTACCACTTTATAATATATATTAGCCTAAATTACTACTTTATTATAAAGAAGTATAGATTAGTATGAATAATTCCAAGCAGTCGCTTGTCTATTAGATCTGTAAGTATAGGGAACCTTTTATGTATGTCGTTTAGGTCCTTGTGCATGTGTGCGTGGCTCGTTACCGGGCACGCGACAATTTTGATAATTGCTTGTGATTTGTATTGAAACGCTTACTTCATAATATTTATACCTTCACGGTAACCGCAGGACGGTCGTTAAGTTTTGTAGGTACTGAGATTATTTCCGAAAATACGAGTACACTTTTGAGGAGTGAGAAAAATTTTGAGGATGAATGTGGATGGCTATAAGAGTAGGGGAAGACTAAAGAAACGATGCGATGGATGGATTGTGTGAAATGTTCAATGTCGGTGCGTTTCATGTATGCTGATAGAATCATTTCTCATAACATAACGTAGACATGGTAATAATAATAATAATAATAACGTTTATTTATAAAAATGGTGCAGATTTACAATATCTTATCTTAAAAATTATAGATGACACAGTTTCTCATTTAATGTAATGTAATGGTATCATGAAATCTTAAATCACAAAAACCTGCCTTGGTTTTTGTTATGCGGCAGATTTCCATAGTAGATCAGGGGGCTTACCACTAACTCTTATAGCAGGGCAGAAGTTGAACTGCACTGCATTTTTGTTCTATGAGTTAATACAAAAAGTAGTGCAGTTCCCCTGATAAACATATTGTCTTTCTTTGATGCTAGCTGTAGAAGCTTTATCTCATACACAGGTGGCTAAATACTTCTTCTCAAGAATTTCAAGTTATGCTTTGCCAAACATCAATAAGGTTCTTACAATTACACTTAGGCCCTGTCCCCTGTGAAACAGTTTTTCTACTGGCACGGGACACTAGTGATATTTTCCACTAAAGTTGAGTACTGTATTTAATTGTATTGCATAGTTTTTGGTACTGGTAGAAAACAAAAACTGCAACTGTGTTTGGAACAATAAATTATTATTATTTAAAAAAAATGTCCTTGACATATCTCGGGACTCTGGGGTCTCGGATATTTGGAAGGCGTACGAGGCCCCGATGACGACATGTTTTTAATTAAATGCTGTACTATTATTAATATAATATTATCAGACAGACAGGCGCACTTCTGCACTCATAATACAGTGTGAGTCTTCATAATGTGCACATATCGAAATCATGAAATCTATGCTTAATTTTATCGACGACAAAAATATAAAAAAAAATCTAAGTATTTTTTTTATTTTTTCATGAAATTTAAAAAAAAATTGATCAAAACGAAAATGAAACATGAAACACACACACACGATGACATGATGATGTATTTTTTTTTATATTTTTCCCGTCGATAAAATTAAGCATAGATTTCATCATTTCGATATGTGCACATTATGAAGACTCACACTGTATAAACTTCGTTTAGTTGGAAAATATCTGGAGCAGGTGTAGACATTACAAGGGGCTTTTTGTGGCGATATCGGCGCGCTGTCACCTGCCTAACCACATTACACTAAACAAACATCAAATTATTTATCTATTAACTGCAGGCCCCTACTCGTGATTTTGTCAAAGGGTGCCTTTTACTATGCAAAGTGAAAAGACAGACACACGTTCGGCATCAAACTGATAAGTTCTGGTAAATATTTACAACTCTTGATAAATCCTCGTTTAACGTAGTTAACAGCGGGGTAATTTCGTAACACATTAACAGCAGGCATGGCTTTTATTTTGACAGTTCAACAACATACATTGCGTTATTTACGATGTTGAGCAGACAAATTTGAACATAATTGTGAAGCAATGGATTAGCATATCCTTCAAAATGATTCACATGTGATTGATAGTGTAATACACAATTAGGGTTCAGTTATTGCTTAGAATAACTGCAGCTGTCCTGTAATCCAGACCTGACCGTTATGACAGCCCACTCGGGTCTGGAGACTAAATGATAACAGCCGCATGGTTCGATTGAAGGTTAAGCTACGCTTGCCGCGATCGGTTCATAGATGGGTGACCATCCATTACATATCCTCTCCGTGCCTTGGAAAGCACGTTAATCCTTTGGTCTAGGCTTCCATTCGTAGATTTTTGACAGCCGTTACGTGTAGTCAGAAGCCCTAAAGTCTGACAACCAGTCTTACCTGGGGGTATCGTGTTATCCAGTAACTGGGTTGTGGAGGTCAGATAGGACCATGTAAAATACTAGTATTCAGCTGCATTGGGAAAACGCAAGGCAGATAAATCGATTGATGTTGGAGTTTCTTACCCGTTCTTCTCCATATGAACCTACTAGGTACTTTTTTGAATGGGCAGCTTCATCTGTCTGACTGACCGACCCTTTGACAATTCAAAAGTGCATGCAATTGGTATATTTGAGATAAATATCTCGAGAGTAGTGGTGGCCCAGTGATATCGGTCCCGACTCACGAGTTGTAGGTCGTGAGTTCTAAGCCAGACAGGTGCTTCAGTTTGTGTATTTAATTTCATCACCATTGCTTCCAAAGCGGTAAATGAAAACATCGTGAGAAAACCGGCATGTCCAAGAACCAAAAATTCGAAGACATGTGACATTCACCAACCCGCACCGGGCCCGCGCGCCTTCTCACAGAGAGGAGGCCTGTGTCCCAGCAATGGGAACAGTGTAGGCTGATCCTGCTTTGAGTAAGAGTGCTAACAATTTGTATTGTTTCAGTGGTAGGTGAATGGGGCGGTGGTGGTCCGCCGGGAGGCGAGTGGTGGGCGCTGGGTCTCGGTGCCGGTCTGGGCGCGCTGGGCGTCCCCGCCCCGCTGTGGCACGACGCGGAACCAGCCGCCGCCTTCCGAGCGCTGCTGCATAGGTATTTATGAGTACCTGTGTATACGCAACGCACACACGGTCAACGCTGGTCTCCGCTGAGATTGACCGCCATGGAAAAAAATCGATTCGGGGGACTATAAATTTGGAGCCTTCTGAACATGAAAAAACCATAACATCACTCTAACTTTCAGGATTAAAGGCAGAGGAGAGGTGTACTGTACACGGTACATCCATATTTCGACAGTTATTTTAAATCCCATATAATAGGGTAGCGTCAAGCCTATAGCCAATAACCGGACACAAATCCATACTCCAGGCCTCTACTTACGGAAAATCCCAATAAGAATTTGCCCGACTAAAACTAAAGCTTCGGACAAACCTGCGCGACCAAAGCGATTTCGAAGCGGGAGCGTGAAGATGAAAACAAATAAAATTATCGGATGCGGCTGACGGACGCGGCTCTCAGCCGCGACTTATAGGTATCTAGATAATGAATGTACACTGAGCTGTGCAAACTATCGGATGTAAGTCGTGGACGTAACCTTGGGCTGATCTTGAGCGTTCGGACGTCCAACAGAAATCTGGCGCGCTGGATGTTTTTGTCAGCCGAAAACGTCCGGAATGCGTCCGCAAGCTACATCTCAAAAGACTGCGTACACTTATCAGTTGCAACTGTCAGCCGCGTCCATCAGCCGCGTCCGTCAGCCGCGTCCGTCAGCCGCGTCCGATAATTTGTTTTCAGCTTAACTCGCGCGGCGGACGCTGTGCATGTTTATCTATGGCGCCTTGCACACCTACGCGCCTGTAGTCGCGCAGGTGTTCACCTTTAGTTTCGCGTTGTTGACGCTTCCGCTTCACAGTCGCTTTGGTCGCGCAGGTTTGGCCGAAGATGTACAACCCACAAGAGTAAACTTGCGACTTCGGTCGGATGACGTAAGAGCGGTACTGAGGCGTCGATGGCGAGAGCGGTAACACACAGCGCGGGGGTCGGGATGGGCACACTTAACAATAGCAACGGTTTTCATTATGACAGTTCAACAACATTCATGGCGTTTTTACTCTGTTGAGCAGGATTTTTTTCTAACATTATGAAGCAATGGATTCGCAATATCCTTCAAAATGATTCAGATTGTGATTAATAGTGTGTTACGCAATTAGGGTGCGGGTCTCAAGTTAATACTTGCGGGATGTAAAATCTTGCATGCCATGTGTATGTATACTCATGTTTTGGACAGTTAATTCTTATCTTAGGAATCGGCGAATTGGTGTATAATAGGTAATCTTTACTGAACACGAATTCTCTCCAACAGGTACGTCCTCGCTCTTCCCCCGCCAGCGCTGCGGCCCCCTGAACCAGAGCCGTCACCTTCTTCTCCCCCGTCGCCCCCCTCGCCGTCCCCCTCGCTGGCCCGCCTGGCCAGCGCCGAGGCTCTACGTCTTCGTGCACACGACGCCTTGCTCCAAGATCGCGTGGTCCTCCAGCATAACAACAAGGTCCACACGTAACCTGAAGCGAGCCAATGGGAGCTTGACCCTTATGTGTACGCACCTGGACATTCTTAAATGCATTGCTGTGTTAGTGTGTTTGTATATGTTGATAGGTCGCAGGTAAAATTTTCGACGTCTAATTTTCTTCGCCCGAGCTGTGACAAAACGATGGCTGGTTGGCGATTTCTTTTTGAAATCACGTGCAATCTTGAGCAAGCGTAGTAATCAATGTTACTGCTTTCTTTATATGAGAAGAGGCCTTTGTATGAGAAGAGGCCTTTCTTTGTATGAGAAGAGGCCTTTCTTTGTATGAGAAGAGGCTTTTGTATGAGAAGAGGCCTTTCTTTGTATGAGAAGAGGCCTTTGCCTTGCAGTCGGACAATAACAGGCTGATATTATTTATTTCTTTTCTCGAAAATAATAGTGGATTGAATTGATCTTTGACGGAAGCTTGAGTCATATTGAATGCATATTTGCCCAAACTGAAGCTTGAGCCATATGTGTCGTCTGATGAAAGGTTAAAATCAGCAATTGTAAGTCCTAATCTAAACTGCGTTCAAGAGCTGTCAGTGTCAATGTTTCACAACAATAATGACACTGACAGTTCTTCACACTGACAGGTCATGTTTAGTGTCATTGGTGACATCCGCCCAAAATAATGATTCTGTTTTCCAATTCACTTTTGACATTGGCAGAATAGTCGACATAGGCTTTGCTTGCCACAATAAAAAGTAGTATAGAATATAATGATCCTGTCAACATACACGAAACGCACCGACATTGAACATTCCGTAGCAGTAATAGGTGATTCAAACATAGTTCGCGTAACATTAGAGACAGCACAGTTTCATTACAGTGAAGTGTATCTAGGTATATACGAAAAAAATGTTGTATATTGCACATTATAATTGTAGATTATTATAGGGTCTAATCCTTGAGTTTCCTAGGAAAACAGGTCCGTCATATTATACTGGCCGTCATAAAAATCTGTCATTTTCGCCAGTATCTGACGATAAGATGTCAAAAAACCATTGGCCTATAATAAACAAGTAGGTAGGTGTGCTGGACTACATACTATCGATGACAAAATGAAAACATTTTATTTTCGCCATTTTAACACTGCTGGATTTTCAACTCTCGACGCTAAGCAGTGCGTTGAAAATGCAGTGCGCGAAAAAAAATTGCTGTGTAAAAACGCGCCCGTGCCTAGGCTTATTGTGTGAGCATTCACCGCTTTCTTAGAAAACCAAGGATTAAGAATTTGGTGACACTCTCTAACTTTTCTAACTACAAATCGAGCAAAGTGTCCGTTCCACTTAAGGCTGACTTTTCCAACGCCAGATAACTTTATCCGAGGAATAATTTTGAATTTTTGACAGTTCTTCCATACAAAAACTGTCAGACCTCAATTTTATTCCACGAATAAAAATGATATGTCGATTGAAAAATCAACCCTTAGAACCGACATCTTCTAAAGTCCGTTATACACTGCCTGTAACTTGCACAAACATATACAAGTAGCTTGCATGCCAGTATGCTTGCATGACAGGCATGTGTATAGGGCTTAAAGTCAAACCTTCTGTTCAGTTTCAAAACTACATATACTTACTACTAACTGTCTTTCATGTTACTTTCAAAGGGGTTTGCTATAAAAGCAATGTATTTCCAATGGGTTCTGTACGCAATGGCTTTTAATTTTATCATATAACATCATAATATATATAGGTGATGTGACGGGCCAAATAAAATAGTTTAGAGTCCGGCTGTCGGCACCTGTCAGTGCTACAATTTTATTAGCTAATAAAGATCAAATTCGCAAAACATGTATTCGTTTGTATAAAACTGATAGGTGTTAAGAACACTGCTCTCGACGGCCGGACTGTATGTCGCTCTGTTCACAAACCAGATGAGACGCATTTCAATATTAATTTCAGGAATAAAGTACCTATGTTTAGTTATTAAGTTAGATCAAGAGGCACAGACACAGAGTATTATCTAAATGGAATGCCAAAGCGTGTTACTTTTTCTATAGTAAAACTAGTTGAATACGAGTGAACAACGAAATGGAACATCCTAGGACAGTATAATTACTGTCCCCGTTAAGTGACTATATCAAAGATTTTTTTTGTCTGTGCCTCATATCAAAAGAACTTTAATATTTTATTGTTACTCTTAGGCCATTGTGTAAAGGGCCTCGCTATTATTAAGACGTGTGCCTTAACGTTCGACGTTATATTTATATTAAACGAAACTGTTGTTTTCTTTACATTCCTTTAGATCTCAACATGTAGTCAAGTAGCTTAGAAATAATAATTATTGTTGTAAATACTAAATAAACCTACCTAAGTATTATTAAATACTTCATTTTATGTATCTATAAGGACGGGTTCCTTTATTACAATAGTTGTTTTATAGCGTGATTTTTTAGACTGATTCAATCCACCGATTAATTTGATAAATGCATCGGTTTTATTAAGTAAAATGGTATCAAATGTGTTGTAAATGTAAATATTGATAAGGTATTTATAAGCGTCTGACAAAAGGCAGAGCCAAGCTGTCAGCAGTAATGTTTGCCATAGCTTGAAATGATACAGGCAGGTATGTATGTACTTATTAAAAATATAAAAACAACAAAAGCAATAAAATAATTGTCCTGATAGTAAATGATCAAAAATATCACTGGCTAATTCACAATTCAATGCTGTCGCACACCTGAAAAATTGGATGAATAAAATTCATGAAGGAAATATTTGTCTGAGCACTCCATTTACTTCTTACTCTGTTTCTACAAATAGTTTTTCCAAAGCGTTTAGTCCACTTATGTCAAACAGTGTACCTATCTATTATATAAAATAATTTACCAATACTTACTTTTTTTTTACTGAAACGTTTTATACGTTTCTCATTGTGACGCAGAATACTTGACAGTAAATAAATAACTCAAACGATGATAAACTGTTGATGTTCATGGAAAAAATATAAACAGCGATGTAAGTACTTACTTAATGATCGCCCAGATGATCCATTTCTTGTTATTTATAAAGCCATTCATGTTTAGTGGTAATCCATTATTTACCGAGAGCCCTCCGTGCTTCGGAAAGTACAGACGCCAGCAGGTCAAGCTACCCGAAACTGTCAAATTTTCCCAGTCAACCTTGAACCTTAACAATTTAGCAATAAAGTTGAAAATCTATTAAAGAAATTTGACAGATTGTAGTAACTTGATGTGCTGCGTCTGTACGTTAAGCCGTTGGTCCCGGCTGTCATTCGTAGAATTTTGCCAGTCGTTACGGGTAGTCACAAACCCGAAAATCTGACAACTAATCTTACCAAAGGGTATCGTCTTACCCAGTAGGTAACTGGATTTTGGAGGTCAGATGCCTATCTGACCTTCAGTGGCTCCATGTAAAATACTAGTATTCAGCTGCATACGGTTAGACTAGAAGCCGACCCTAACACAGTTGGGAAAAGGTTAAGCAGATGGTTGAATGTCCCTGCCTCTTGTCAGACGCAGCTCTGTGTATATAATGTAAATGGTAGCGTTTAATTACATATAGTAGTGCGCACATACACGCGTTATGTACCGATGTATTAATATTTATTGGAACGATTAGAAGTAGTCAGTTTGCAATAATGTGTCAGTGTAGTCGTGTTAATAAATACAAAATAATAACTTTTATGATGTTTTTGTGGTTATCCTAATAAATTTCCCTCTTCCTAAAGGCACCTGGTTAAGCGATTGACTGCTGCGCTGCGTGTCGCGGGTTCGATTCCCGCACGGAACAAATATTTGTATGACCTACATGTATTTGTTCCGAGTCTGGGTGTTTTTCTATCTATAATATGTATGTATTTACAAAAAAAAAAAAAAAAATTATATAAGTAGTTTATCAGCCATCTTGTTACCATAACACAAGCATTAGGTTGCTTAGCTTGGGACAAATGGTGCTGTGTGAAATGTCCAGGGATATTATTATTATTATTACCTGTCCCACAGCAGACGAGAACGCGACTATTTATCGACTATTGTCTCGCTCAAGATTGAAACAATTTATTTATTTATTACTACCAGTGAGTGCCCCGCAGTTTCGGATGGATGTTTGTTACTCTTTCACGCAAAAACTTCTGAAAATATTTGTATGAGGCACACAGGTAGTTTATAACCAGGATGAACACATAGGATACTTTTTATCCCGAAATTCCCACGGGAGCAAAACTTATGCGGGTGAAACCGCGGGGCGCAGCTAGTAATTAGAAACGCGAAATTTTATGAGGATGGATGGATGTTTGTTAATCTTTCATGCAAAAAATACTAACGGGTTTAGATGAAATTCGACACACGTATATTTTATAAACAGGAGTAACACATAGAATACTTTTTAACCCGATATTCCTACTTGATCAAGACTTATGCGGAGGAAACCGCAGGGCTGTGCTAGTAACAAAATAATAATAAATAGAAAGATTAGTACAAAAGATTTAAGATCAACTGTCAGTAAAAGAGATACATATAATTAATAGTTGATAGCTGACTGTTCACACCATCCGGCGAGAACTTTGTCAAACTAACAACTCGTTCTTAGTTGCTTGTTTGCGAGAAACGAATAGAGCTAGTACTCGCTTCTCGCTAATCGCCGACGCTGGGATAGGTCCCTATTACATTTTAAGATTTTGTTGCCATTTTGTTTTTTCTTTCTAAGAAGTTGGGCAAGCATGTTGATTAAAGCTGCAAGATCTCTCCAGTGATATCGAAATAAAGCTGTAGCAGTGGTTAAAACGTGGTAAGGTCGTCAAAATTACGGCGGGTGATGAGATTCTGTCGAGCACCAGTGGCTCATCGGTGGCTGTATACAACGCATGTAAAAATCTTACCGTGAAAATTTAGGTGAAATGAGCTTGAAGTGAGCTGTCAATAGTGTCAATCCCTAGCATAAAATGGAATGACAGGTCACTTCTGAGAGAGTGAGCAGACTGAAGGGACTGGCAGGTAGCAGGTATTGAATACAGCTTCTAGGAGGATTATTCCGGAAATATTCGGTTCTACAAGAAAGACGTCTTTGAATGTCTAGCTTGAAAGTAGTGGATTTCTAGTAAATTCTGGCCCTATGGCAAATCATGCTATCTTTTCTTCAAGTTAGTACTCGCAAATAAGGTAAGTTGCTTGCCCTTTTTCGTATGTAGGTATGCGTACGAGTTGTACTCTATATCTCTTGTTTTTTTTTGTTTCCATAAAACTGATATAGATCAACTTGTGTTACACTTGTAGTCAAATTCTGAGCTGTATTGTAGATTACCATCGACGCACTAAAAAGTTGTCTCGGTGTGAGTTGACCCTAGTACAAACACGACAAAATAGTCCTTTTGATATTAACCCAAAAGAATGCTATACGACTACTGATCGGTAACTCAAAACACGTATATTTTACACACCAGTATTTGAAAAAGGTCAACCTGAATACTTCACCACCTCTCTTATTTACCGATCGCTAAATCGTTCATAACTAGCATAAAACTGTTTGTTGAAACCTCCTTCCCTAGCCCCCACACGAGGGTGTGCGCAAGATGTGCACATCAGCTCCTCCGTCAATTGTTCCACAAAGAACTCAAGTGTTTGAAGACAGATTAATTTGGTAAAAATTCGGGAGTCTACCGGGGAGCGCATTAAGCCACGCCACATATGTCGATGTAGGTACTGGCAAAGCCATTTTGGCTGGTTGGTTTGTACACAATTTTTAATTTTAGAGTTTTATGGGAGTTGTATGTACGGCTTCACATCAAGACGTAATAGTATCTTCATAACCAGTATAGGCTGACTTCTGATTATACGAAAAACATATACAATACGAGGTCAGGTAAACCTGGAAATGTATAGCTTAATGTGTAGCCATACCTGCCTGGTTTGGATAGAAGTAAGCACCATAGGTCATACCGAGCTGATATTATTGGTCCTATGGCAGCAAATTTTCGTTGTAGTAAGTCAAACAGACTTCTGTTAAAACCTTGGACAAGTAGGTTACGTTGTGGTGAATGCAAGAACTTGACTTACTAATGATGTTGCTGAAGGGTTGATCTCTACTGATAATACATATTACAAAATTTTGACGACACGGTTGGCGCAGTGGTTAAGCGATTGACTGCTGCGCTGCGTGTCGCGGGTTCGATTCCCGCACGGAACAAATATTTGTATGACCTACATGTATTTGTTCCGAGTCTGGGTGTTTTTCTATCTATAATATGTATGTATTTACAAAAAAAAAAAATTGTATATAAGTAGTTTATCAGCCATCTTGTTACCATAACACAAGCATTAGGTTGCTTAGCTTGGGACAAATGGTGCTGTGTGAAATGTCCAGGGATATTATTTATTTATTTATTTAAAATGGTAAAGATTTTTTTTAATGCAAATGCATTGCACACCACAGCTGTCAGAAAAGTGAAAACAGCTGCCTGCAAAACTGCACAATGTACCCAACTGTTCAAGGTAACACTAAAATATATACTTACATTAAGTACAAAAACACAATAATAAAAAAAATATAGGGAAGAGCTCATTGGGCATCAAAAAATTCGTCCGCATCGCTATCAATGGGATAAGTGCCCAAAAGGCTGGCAGCTTTGCCACTTTGTTGTACCTATGGCAATCCTGATTCTTTGGGCTAAAAATAAGCCTGCTCTCAGGTCACGTTAAAAGTCGACCAACCGCTTGGCGATGTCCCGAAATACTCGGTGAGCTCTTGAACCCCAGGGCCCTAGTGTTTCAACCCCGAATTTGGAAATTGTAATTAAGATTAGGTAGGTGGTCATCATCCATACAGTAAGCCAGCGTTTGGGGAGCTGGTCTAATTTCCCTGACGTTTCATGTATTTATACAACACTTCGTCTTCCTATATGCGTTCGTAACCACCCAATTTGAAAAAAGGTTTGTCAAAATAAAATTTAAAAAACTGTTGACCCTGTCTTGAAAACCAAAGCCAAAACATTACAAACTTCATAATGAAATTCAGCATTACATCACCCACCTACTTACACAGGCATTCAATAGTTAAGGAGTTCTCAACTCGGCCGGGAGCCGTCGCCGTGGCGTGGCGTTGCGTCGATCTGCTTAGCGCCGCACAGCCCTCCCTTAATCTCCTTAAACTGTTACTTATTGTTCACGACGACGCAGGGGTGGAGGAGAGAGGAGGCAAGGGGGAGGATCACGCCCACTCCGCAAATGTCTTCGACGAGCCTGTAATTGGTGAACATCTGACACATTTATTTCGCACTTTCAAAGATACTTTGTGTGAAATGAGTTTGGTAGAATTGTAATTAAGAGGTGCTCTGTGGAGTTGTACGAGTCTTATATGTCTACGAGCGTTCTATATATTGTATGAGAGTGGGTTTTTGTGATTAAATGCTTCTTGTGCCTGTGTTGAAATTGATTTTGGTTAAATAAGATCTCCTTAATTCTGGGTAATATATTTATAGTCTACACATTTTTGTTGCTTGGTTGAATGAAGTAAGTATTACACTAAACCACCGTGTAAAAAACTCACCGTGAAAATTTAGGTGAAGTGAGCTGTTAATAGTGTCAACCCCATGCGTCTCGTCTGGCGGAATGACCGCTCCCTTCACCTAAGTTTTTACGGTGAGTTGTTTAAAGAATAGCCCGATTGCCGTGCAATTTTGTAACATGTGCTGTCTACTAACTGTAAACTGTTACGTTGATTTACGGAGTATATAACCTGCCTTACGAATAATTACCCAGGGACTCAGTATGCATTTTGGGAAAAGGTAAATAAACCAAATCGGAAGTTTACCGCGAATTTCACCAATGAAACAGAACACGATCAGCACTTCTAAACCACGTTTAAGAGCTGTCAGTGTCAAAATTCACACTGACAGCTTCTTGACTTCTTGACTTGGTGACATTCACGGTAAGTTCCCAACAAGATCTCGGTTCTATTCGTCGGTATATCACGTCCAGCCGCTCCTAACTCAGTTAACTTCGTGATGGACTTGGGTAACAACAGCGTGTGCACAGGGGATTAATAACAAAGGCTCCTAGTAAAAAGCTTAAGGATCCTTTCATTTTGAGGTTGAGTTGCTCTTGTAAGCCTGTTTTGAGCTATTATTAGTGTATCATATTCTTACGCGAATATATAGAATAGTAAATCCTACATTAGTAGGATTTACTATTCTATACAAACAAACATCACACAAACAAACAAACTTTCACGTTTATAATATTAATTATAAACGTGAAAGTTGGTATGAATGCATGTTTGTTACTCATTCACGCAAAATCCACTGAACGGATTTGGTTGAATTTTGGCATACAGATGGTTTATAACCAGAATTAACATATTATAGGATACTTTTTATCCCGATATTCTCACGGGATCGAAACTTTTGCAGGTGAAACCGCGTGGCACAGCTAGTAAGTATAAAAGTGGAAGTTTGAAAGTGGCACCGGTGGCTGAAATGTGGCGTGGAAATCGGTGGTCCTGGTGGAATGTATAACAGTAGGCGAATACAAAAGAAACGATGAACTGCTTATGAGCCAATGGACTGTGTGAGAGATGACATCGCTAGAAAAAAGGTGATATACATGACGACTAATAGAGATGTAGGTATGGTAGGATAAAACATGTTGCATCGACCTCAAATAAATTGGGATGAGAATGAGAATGATGATGATGTTGGTGGATGGAGTAAGTAAGGAGGTTATCCTACTAATATTATAAACGTGAAAGTTTGTATGGATGTATGGATGTTTGTTACTCTTTCACGCAAAAACTACTGAACGGATTTGGATGAAATTTGGCACACATATGGTTTATAACCAGGATTAACATATAGGATATTTTTTATCCCGATATTCCCACGGGATCGAAACTTATGCGGGTGAAACCGCGTGGCGCAGCTAGTAAGTATATAAGTGGAAATTTGAAAGTGGCACCGGTGACTGAAAAGTTGCGTGGAAATCGGTGGTCCTGGTGGAATGTATAAAAGTAGGCGAATACAAAAGAAACGATGAACTGCTTATGAGCCAATGGACTGTGTGAGAGATGATATCGCTAGAAAAAAGGTGACTATATACATGCCGACTAATAGAGATGTAGGTATGGTAGGATAAAACATGTTGCATCGACCTCAAATAAATTGGGATAAGAATGAGAATGAGAATGATGATGATGGATGCAGTAAGGAGGTTGGTGTGATGACCTTATAATTGGCTGTAGGTATTAATTTATGGTTGTTCGACAGCCATTGTTTTTATTTGCGTGTACACTGCTGTCGTCAGGAGAACAGTAGGTATTCTTGTAAGTTGAAGACAAATAACTCAAAGATTTGTATCACTACACTTGCCCTCACCGTACTTAGTTACAGTTGACGTTGACGTTTGACGGCACGGTTGGCGCAGTGGTTAAGCGATTGACTGCTGCGCTGCGTGTCGCGGGTTCGATTCCCGCACGGAACAAATATTTGTATGACCTACATGTATTTGTTCCGAGTCTGGGTGTTTTTCTATCTATAATATGTATGTATTTACAAAAAAAAAAAAAAAATGTATATAAGTAGTTTATCAGCCATCTTGTTACCATAACACAAGCATTAGGTTGCTTAGCTTGGGACAAATGGTGCTGTGTGAAATGTCCAGGGATATTATTATTATTATTATTACAGTTCGAAAAAGTGTCTAGATACTGCAAAGAGTGAGCTCACACATTATTAAGAGCGTTGACAACGTACGGCATTTCATACAAGACATACTTTCAAGTCCTTGTTTTTCGAAATGCATGAACCGATTTTAATGAAACTTCATACGCATAAGCAGAATACATACGTCTAAAAAGTTAGTTAAGAGCATTTTTGAAATGTCTTATTTAATAAAAAAGATAATGGGAAATCTCTGTTTCTATGGAAAATTTAAAATCATGTCTAATTTAGCTGTAACACTATTTTAAAAAAAATTCTCAATTAACTTTTTAGATCTATATATCCTTATGCGTAGGAAGTTTCATTAAAATCGGTTCATGCATTTCGAAAAACAAGGACTTCAAAGTTTGTATGAAATGCCGTACGTTGTCAACGCTCCTAAATAGCGTTTCCATGACAATCAAGTGAAGTCACTGCATCATTGTGTGTCAGAGTTACCAAAACGAAACAGAAATCTTTTGACGCGGTAGCGAATCTTACGATATAAATCTTTGTAATAACTTGTAACATCTTAATTTTCCGTCATTCTCCAAACGAACGAGAATATATTTTGTGTAGTGATTTTTGCGTTGAATTTAAATTCACTGGCAATCTGCCCGGTTTCTCCATACTTTCGATATAAAACCATATTTTTAATATTATGGAGAGCTAGGTAGATAAGCACCTACATTAAACCCATTAAAAATCATAATCTGGAAGCTGAGTCATAATTTAAAAGTGAATGGTAGATGCTAACGGTGGGGATTCAAAAACATCTGTTGTAATTGACAATATCAACTGACACACAATGCTCTGCGAGATGTCGGGAGTCGTGCCACAGGTGGACAAACGACAGAAGTACTAGTATAAAGTTGAGTCACGGTCTGATTGTCGTACTGAGATTAAGACCCCACCTGTTCCTCGGAAAGCACGTGAAACCGTTGATCCCGGCTGTCATGCGTATATCTTTGACAGTCGTTACGGGTACTCAGAAGCCCAAACGTCTGATAACCAGTCTTACCAAAAGGTATCATGGTACCTAGGTAGTGGTTTGCGGAAGTCAGATAGCCCTGCAGGCGATGTCCTTGGCGGGCAGGGTTAGGGCTAGCTCCAGTGGCATCCTGAGAGCATCCGCGCATTGACGTTATTTCAAGTTAAACAAAAATATAAACTTTATTTCAATGGAAAGTAAGTTGATTTCAGAGTGACTAGCACTAATGAAAAAGTTATAAAAATGGTTGAAGTTGTAGCGTAAACTGAATTTTATTGTTTAGGAATTAAAGTTTTTTTTTCCATAAACTCATATTTGTTTACATTTTTGGCGAATATGTCTATGTGTGTGTGGTTTACGTACTAAGCAATTGAAGTTTGTAATTCTAGCAGCACCCCGCGGTTTCACCCGCATACGTTTTGATCCCGTAAGAATATCGGGATAAAAAGTATCCTATATGTTAATCCTGGTTATCTGTGTGCCAAATTTCATCTAAATCCGTTCAGTAGTTTTTGCGTGAAAGAGTAACAAACATCCATCCAACCATCCATACAAACTTTCAAGTTTATAATATTAGTATGATAGTATGATTAGTAGGATTATTTGGTTCACGTTTGAACCTACTGCCACACCCCTGCACTGTGTCTGCTCCCCGGGTTGCGAAAACAATGCTCCTTCACCGCTGAGCCTGTCGCAGACACGCTTCCATTGTGTCTTGTTTTAATTACTTACCGGAACACAATAAATACCTTTTTAAAGGACTCTGTGTTTCGATCGGGTTAGTACTGAGATAGATAGAATTATGGTTGCTTATTGAACAAGATTGTAGATCGTCTTAAAAACATTTTAGGGCCAGTATCCAGCCGGTCTAATTATTTAGTAAAAATCTCGCCGTGAAATCTTAGGTGAACCTTTTTTGACAGCTGTCTTAGAACGTAGGACATATACCAGATTACGTAAAAGTTAACTTTAAAATGCGTAATAAAATAAATATATATAAACTGCCTTATCTTATTGAATTACGAGTATTATTTATGGCTTCTTACAGACATTATAATAACGTACGTGTATCAACGAATGTATTGTGTGTTGCTGCAATCACTAGTTCCATGTGTCAAAAAATGGTTTACCTAATGGACAGGAGTTTGATACTGTTGACAGCTCACTTCTCCTAAGTTTTCACGGTGAGGTATTGACAGAAAATATTGGTAACAGCATGTTATTTTGTAGCTTGTTGAGCGGCGATATACCGTTATTATGTGGATCGATGTTATGTTGTTGTTGAACTAATCTGAAAATAGTCCTTTTACCGGACAAGGACAACGGGGTAGTTGCGTAACATACAAACAGTAGCTTATGTTTTTATTTTGACAGTTCAACGACATTAATTGCGTTATTTACGTTGTTGAGCAGACAAATTTTTCGAAAATATGAAGCAATGAAGATTGAGATTGATAGTGTGCTACGCAATTCGTGTGCTGATCTTTACGAGACGTGCTCGAAATGGTGAAGTTCACTGCTCATTCAATAAAATTGATTAGCAATTAAAATTACAGAAACACCCGACACACAAACTCAAGCTTCCCAGGGGGTAGGCAGAAACAACAGAACGCCACCTGCTGTAATCTTTCATACTCCTTTTGCTTCATTTACGTTCATACTTACATCTCGTCATACACTCACGCGTGAGTACTACTCCTCAGACCTTGCTGAAGAACATCACCAATAAGCTCACTATAAATGCTCTTCTAGGTTGTCCCTTCTCAGTGTTTCCACACACATCTGCCTTGTGAATACTTTTTGTTAGTCACCTTTCATCCATCCTCTCAATATAACCAAACCATCTATGCATACCCTTTAAATGTTTGTCAATAGATCTTCTTTTAAACCTGACACATCACCTGGTATACCGTTACACCTAGTCTTAAATTCAAAAGGTTTTAACCAAAACTTCTAAAGTATTTTACAAAAATACTCTTACAGACACAGCTCAAAAGCGTGAGCGTCTTAAATGCTCAATGGGAGTAACGAATTCAAATTAAATGTCGTTAGGTAGATACCCAAAATAACAGCCAAAGTAGGTACTTAATTAATACTCCTTCAGACAGGCGCTACGCGACTCTAGTAGAACAATTTCTATGTAAACGTCTTGGAAATTGTTCTACCAGAATCATGTCACACCGTCGCGTACCGCCTGTCTGCAGGGACACTTTATCGAGTTCGCAGTTGAGTCCCGTTCGTCGCCTCATTATTAGTTTTATATCGTTTATTCTCTCTCACAAACACACGGGTAATCCTTGTCCCCGTACTAATTACATTTTGAATGCCACCCCACTGCAAATAATGTTGTAGAATTTTATTAAAGCGAGTTCACAGAATTTCCGAGTGTTTCTCGGTAAGGTTAAGCAAAATGTTGGGTACTGTAATTATTCTTCGGATTTTGGTGAAGAGAATTAATGTGAAGGGTTGGATTTGCTGTTTGTTATTTGGGTTTTAATATTTCAATGTGTTTGAGTTTGCGGTCTTTGGGTACGAATGTCAAATAAACTTCGAGAAAGAAGAGAAATAAGGAGAAAGATGATTAGTAGATGATGAAGATGGGTTAGTATTTGGAACCATCTGATTGCGTAATATAACCAGCCTATAATGTTCCTACTGCTGGGACACAGGCTGTCTCTCTGCGAGAGGGAGTGGGACGTAATCCACCACAAATGAATTTTTTTCCTCATTTTTTTTTCTGCAAGAGTATTCAGACATGCTGTCTTAGGATTAATATTAAACTACTCCATGAGGGTAACAAAGATCAACATATGTAGTTCATAATTCTACAGTTAAGTTTTTATTTGGGATGTTGATGGGGCGCTGAAATACTGTAGTGCATCTGGCATGATTATGGAAGCTTGGATTGAAGGCTTTCAGGACATCATGGGAAAGAGAGCGGCCTCTATATCCGAGCAACCTCCAACAGCATTCTGATGGTAACAGCGGACAGCGGGGTGATTGCGTCACACACATATAATGACATATAATCGCATTTTCTTTCATTTTGACAGTTCAGCTACGTTCATTGCGTTATTTACGTTGTTGAGCAGACAAATTTATGAATCCTATGAAGCATTGGTTTAGAAATATCCTTCAAAACTCTCGGATCGTGCTTGAAACTGTGTTACGTGACTAGGGCGCAGGTTAGACGATCTATTTCTTAGACCTTGGATCGCATTCCACGTCTCAATTTAATTTCGGTGGTCAAGTTTTTTTTTTGTTTTTAACTAACAGAAATGTTGATATAATGTCTGTAAGGGATTTTTCGTCTGAAATAAAGTTACTATTCTTTTTGTATTTAATTTTTTTCTGTTTTATTGACATTGGTTTCTATTGCTATTTATTATTAATTAATTTGTCGAAATGTGTCATTCCTTATAATTATTTTTTTATTGTCCAGGCTAATTTTTATTTTATTTCACTGTCCAGACTTGGTTGGCTTGATACTGATTCACAAACATTTGTACGCCCTCTGGCTTAAAGTAGAGCACTCTTTATTATCTTTACTTAACATCATTATTGTACCTATGTTCAACAAATTAATAAATGACTATGACTTATGAATCCAAGACTCTTTCAAAAGCTCACCAAACCACGGACCACGGATCCAAGATGAAATTATCGTTGTAACAGCGGCTTATGACCGGAATCAATACGCGATGATGGCAATAAAAGCTAGATGTTTGCCGTCCCCCCCCCCCCCCTGTGAGCGCGTCACCCTCGCCCCACCCCTGCGGCGCCCGGCAATTTAGCCGATATTAAGTTTATACAGCGATTTGTACCCTTCTTTACACCGGCCTAGGTTTCGGAGTGACGGCCACAGGGGTTGGGAAACGCCCTCATCACTTGAGTTATATTTCGTTCTACCCAAATGTCCTTTCTTTGGTATTGTCCGTCGGTCGAGTTGTTGAGCTTCTAAGTTCTGAGTTGAGCTACACGATTACTGACAATACAAAACACAGCGCGGCACTAGCTCGACAGTTCTACTCAAATCTGTGCGGTTCTTTCCTCAAAAGACCAGTTCAGTTACTAATCTATAAGGTTCACACATGATCTGAACAAGATTATAATATAATATAATAATAGAGAAGCCGAGAAGAGGACGTTTCTCTTATACCTAGTGTGTTGCATCGACAAATAATTCAGTTTAAAACCGCAACGTCTGCAGCAGTAGAATAGATTACAGATGATTTGGTTTCCAAAAAAACTTTGTTAAGTGAAAGATACGGAACCTCGTAACCCTACACCAGCTGTTCAACTGTGTAAAAACTCACCGCGAAAATATAGGAGAAGTGACGAGCTTGAAGTGAACTGTCAATGGCGTCAGTCTCTAGCATCAGCACCCTTATTGCGTAACGTAATATCAATCTCAATCTAGTAATCATTTGGAAGGATATAACTAATCCATTGCTTTAGGTAGGTATATGTTCGAAAAATGTGTGTGCTCAACAACGTAAATAACGCAATGAATAAAATTATTGAACTGTCAAAAAATTAAACATATTGCCACTGATAGTGAGTTGCGCAATTACCCGTAGGTGCAATGACAGCTCACTTCAAGCTCACAAAACTAACTGACCTAAGTTTTGATGGTGACATTTTCACGGAATACTGATCATCTGTAAACCAATACTTTTTAAAGGACTGAATAAAAATGCAGTCGAGACATAATGAAAAGGACGTGTTTCTCGCCCAGTGTGCGGTCCTCCTTAAGCCTCAGTTGGTGAACGTTATTATTGGGTCAATTGCCCCTCCCCTGGCGATATTAGTTCCACGCCCGCGGCTGATCGGCCAAACTCACCTTATATTCATTATTACAGTATTATATTCAATATACTTTTATGTATTCAGCGGTGGATTAACGATTGATTGAATTTTTATATGACGGCTATGAATGCTGTGATCCATCTCCTTTTCATTTCAACCAGTACCTTTATTAAGTTGACTGATAAACACGGGTCTTCGAAATGACTGGATTACGCTTGGTAGGTGGTTCTGCTGTCCTGAAGTTAAATGTCCTTGGAAGACAGTAAGAGGAATCCAAAAATGCCGCTCATCATTCTCCTGCTCATAAACTAATTTATTTGAGGTCGGCGCAACATGTCTTTTTCTTCCATGATTCTCCATTAGTCGTCATCTCGGTACTCACAACCCTTTCTACCCATGTCATCATTTACACAGTCCATCCATCGCTTCTTTGGTCTTCCCCTACTCTTACAGCCATCGACGTTCATACTCAAGACCATAAATGCCACTCTTAAAATCAAACTTCGCTTATAGAGAGCATATTATACACAGGCAATGAGGATTCATCCTATAAATATGACTACCTAAATCCAACAGTAAAGTATACCTACTGGTTCGGTGTTCCAATGCCTTTCATTTTGACATTTCGACAACATCCATCGCGTTCATTTTGACATTTCCGTTGCCGTTCTCAAGCAGACGAATTTTTCAAACATTATGAAGCAATGTATTAGGAAATTCCTTCAAAATCCTTCGGATATGACGAGTCTTTATTTTAAAATACTTTCCTTATAAACATTTATTCCGTCCCCAAGGACCAATAAATTGAATCAACAATGACTTCTCACGAAAGTCAATATTCACTGAATTGGCGTTAATGTGTGCAAATATGAGCACGTACGTCTGACCGGGCGCTTTGTGGCGGACTGTTCGCGAATTAACCGGCTAATGTGAACAGGGGTTAATGACGATGTTGTGCCAATAGTTTGGCGTGGGAAAAGAGCCCCATTGTGTACCAATTAATTCGTTTTCAATGCAATTGTATTGTAAATAGTTAGTTTATTTGAATCTCAATGGCACTGTGATTGGTTCGAATTGGTTGTAATTTCGTGAAAGGGATAATTTTGAAAGGTTTGTTGTTAATTATGCGATGTTGGGTTTGAATTCGGATGTAAATGAATATTGCTTTGTACGTCGGTTTTTGCGAAGAAGACGAATGAAAGAAGATTGCATGTCGCGGAGATGAGAATGTTGAGATGGATGTGTTGAGAGAATTGATAAAGTAAGAAATGAGTATATAAGGAGAAGTTTGAAGGGCCAGTGACAGAAAAGTTGAAAGGAAATCGTTTGGCTTGGTACCTCTATGTGATGAGGAGGGAGACAACGGATATGACTAAAAGAGTGACGAATATAAATGTTGATAGATGGAAAGCGAGAGGAAGGCTAAAGAAAAGAGAGATGGCTAGTATGAATGATACCGTGACGGTTGACAGGGGAGAATGGAAGAAGAAAATGCGTTGCGCCGACCACAAGTAACAGGGAACTAGGCCAGGAAGATGATGACGACGAGGGTTCTTACTCAAGCAAAGTAAATTTTGAAAAGCTGCCAACCAAAGACTTTATTCTTAAACAAAAGCCTGTCGTAAGTTCAAATTGAATAACGAACAACACGATACAGTTAATCGAGTCCACTATCGATATAATACAATATTATCGATACACAATTATTATCGATATCGCTTAGCACGTGGGCACTCGACGCGTGAGATTCACCGCGTGGCTGATAATGATGATGATTATCTGTTTATACACCTGAGGACTGAACCAGGGCTTCTGCTATTTGTTTTGATATCCTTTTATTTGTGATGTTACCTAATACTAAGGGGTCTTGGCTAAAAGATAACAGTCGCACAGGTCGATAGAAAGTTAAGCTATACGCTTGCCGCGGTGGGTTCGTGGACAGGTTCATTATAATTATATCGAGAATTCGAGACGAGAAAGCACGTTAAACCGTTTGTCCCGGCTGTTATTCGTTGTTCTTTGACAATCCAGTCAGGCAGCTGAATACCAGTGTTTTATATGGAGTGAGCCTATACGATCTCCTCAACCAACTTACTGAGTAGCACGATACCCA
Source organism: Apamea crenata (assembly GCA_949629185.1). Lineage (NCBI taxonomy): Eukaryota > Metazoa > Arthropoda > Insecta > Lepidoptera > Noctuidae > Apamea > Apamea crenata. The sequence continues at coordinate 3,402,425 of OX451376.1, read as the reverse complement.
TTGGTAAGACTGGTTGTCAGATTTATGAGATTCCGACTACCCGTAACGACTGTCAGAGATCTATGAATGACAGCCGGCTATGAATTGCCCCTCAGATAGTGAACGGAAATAAATCCGTTCACTGTCCTGGTAAAGTGGGGCTACCATGACGGAGCGGCAGTAGGGTGTTATTGTGGAGCCATGTAGCAAACCATGCTCCACCTCCTATCCTGCCCTCTATGTCCCAAAACATGCAGTCAAAGTGGCCTCTGAGCTTTCACTGACGACGCCGTGGAAGTGGCAAAGTTTTGGGCCAACAAGATATACAATTTAGTCATGTCAGCGAAACGAAGGAGAGGAAGAATCCGTTCACTGCCCTTAGGTCATTGAACAATATTCAATATGAGGTTACTTTTTTGTTTAAGTGATTTATCAATGCCATTACCTTTTGTCCTAATAAACATAAAAACTGTGCTGTGTGTGTCTCTGTGTGTGCTGTGTGTGTGTGTGTGCTGTGCTGTGTGTGTGTGTATTTTACGACTATTTTATATACATTAGATAGGCGTCAGCTGTCGTTTCCCGACCATGATTGATGGTGTAATAACGCCATTATCACTATATTAAATTTACACCTCTCTGACGTCACAAATTATCAGAAAATGAGCTTCATTACACTCGACTGATAACGTTCGCGATATGAGTGTAATTGGTCCTTAATATTGCGTTTATTGTTTTAGGGCGATATTTCAGGATATTGGCTAAATAATAACAGCCGCACGGGGCGATCGAACGTTAAACTGCGCTTGCTGCAGTCGGTTCGTGGATGGGTGACCATCCATTACATATTGAGATCACTCCGTGCCTCGGAAAGCCGTTGGTCCCGGCTGTCATTCGTTGAACTTTGACAGTCGTTACGGGTAGGTAGAATCCCAAAAGTCTGCCAACCAGTCTTAACAATGGGGTATCGTGGTAGACAGTAACTGTGGGCTGTGGAGGACAGATAGCCAGTCGCTCCATGTAAAATACTGGTATTCAGCTGCATCCGGACTGATAGACTGAAAGAAAAGAAAGAAAGAAAAATGCGTTTGCATTACACAAAATTAATACACCTTAAGACTATAAAAACAGTAAACAAATATTATAATGCCAAAAGGGCCTCAGCTCAGCATAATGTCAGATGACAAGACAAGGTGTACCACCTGACGCTGATTTTCAGTGGACCCCATAGTTGAGAAAAGTGTAGGTAGATTGTTTTTTTTTTAATTGTGCGAGGCGAAAAAAACGATGCGAGGCAAGAGCGGGTCCTATAGGACCCGCCCTTGCTTCGCACGGTGGTTCTGACTTGGAAGATTTTTTTTTATACCTACGTTAATTATTTCATATAAACCTTCCAGAATAAACTCTCCAAATGATGGTGAAAATCGCATTAAAATCGGTTGCGGGGTGTGAAGAACAACGCGGTCACACATACAGACCGAAATGCGACTTCAATTTATAATATAATAAAGAAAATTGGACTTTCTGTGTAATCGCTCTTTGATAATAATGTAATGATGTTGTGTGGTGATAAGATAGTCTGGTGTACTACGTACCTACTGTTTTCGTAACTACAAAGATGAATGCCAAAAAAAGACACTACAAAGTGAAAAATAACTTTAGTTTCGGAAGTCGGTGTCGTTGGGTTCGTATTTTCGTTGTTTGCCACCGACAATGAAATCCGAAATTAAAGTTATTTTTTACTGTAGTGTCTTTTTTATTATTTTGGTTCAAAAACCAAACTACTGAAACGATTTTGATGAAATTTATATCTCTCATAGATATAAATTACAATCTAAAAGTATTAAAAAAAATTTGTAAATCGTCTAATAAATAACGGAGTTCTGAGGAAACAAACATTAAAAAAAAAAATTGAGAACCGCCTCCTTATTTTGAAGTCGGTTAAAAATGATAACCTGAAGAAGGCTGGCACATGAGCTTAGCAGCAGAGAGGTCTGAGCATAGCAGTGGTTGAAGTCAGGCTATGGATAATGATGACCATGTTAAGGAGATAGAAACAACCGATCGATTCTGTAAAAATTTCACCGTGAAAAGTTAGGTGAAGTGAGCTTAGAGTGAGCTGTCAATAGTGTCAATCCCTAGCATTAGTTGTAATGACAGCTCACTCCACGCTCACTTCACCTAAGTTTTCACGGTGAGATGGTTACAGAATGGCACTGCTGGTGTATATCTCTGAAAATCATGTTCGTTCGCCTGTCCTCATAACACAGTTGGTTCAATCTGCAAGCCAGAGTGCAGTTAATCTGCAACGTTAACGAGAGGTATACAGCGCTTAATTGGACAGATACATCGAATATACAGAGTGTTTTAAAGCGAAATTGTTTCAACATTTTTTTTTCATCAACAATTAAGAAATTCAGCGTGCAATGAATTTTTTTTTTGGGTGTAATTTTTAATAAGCAGAGGTCGGAATTAGGTAGTTATTTATGTACTTACACTGATTTCATACAGCGAAATAATAAAGTGGATATGCCTCAAATCCCGACATTAATTTTAAAGAGCAGAAAAATCCCGTGATTTTTTAAATAAAAAAGTTATTTACTTTTACACAATTTAAACCACTGCACGCGCGACGTTGCCAAATTTACATCAACGACATCGGATGTCCGAGTTGCAAAATTCCAATGCGCACACGCGCGATGTTGCCACATTTGTAGTTCACACAACATAGCTTGTGAGAACAAAAGAAAACAATAGCGGAAATGCGGAGCACTCCCCGCTAAACGAAATGGCCACACGGGATTGTCTATTAGAAATCCCGGGAAGATCCATATTAATATCAATATTTCGATGCAAGGACATAAATAACTCTACCTAATTCCGACCTCTGGTAATAAGTCGCCATAGTGTGTAAAATTGTTATGAACGACTTGAAAAATTTTTGTAAAAGAATGCGGCCATAATATACCCACGTAGAAAAGAAAGAAATACTACATGTCAAATATGATTGAATTGTGAAAGTGTTCGTACAAACCCACTAGAAAAGCAATGGTGGCCTAGTGGCCCCGACTTCGTGGGTTCGAACCCAGACGCTTTTGTGTAAATAATTTTATCACCACTGCTCTCAAAACGGTGAAAGAAAACATCGTGAGGAAACTGCCATATCCTTAAAACAATAATTGAAGATATGAGACATCTACCAACCCGCACTGGGCCCCCGTGGTAGATTATACCACGCCCACTCCATCTCGAAAAGATAAGGTCTGTGTCCCAGCAGTGGGATAATTATAGGCTGATTATGCCATACATATCATATATATGCCATATATTTAGTCATATATATATCATTTATAGTTTCGTAACTTTATAGTAAACTAGCTGCGCCCTGCAGTTTCACCCGCATAAGCTTCGATTCCGTGGGAATATCGGGATAAAAAGTATCCAATATGTTAATCCTGGTTATAAACCATCTGTGCGCCAAATTTCATCTAAACTCGTTCAGTAGTTTTTGCGTGAAAGAGAAACAAACATCAATCCACGTCAACAATCAACTTTCACGTTTATAATATTAGTAGGATAAACGAGAAGAATAAATCAATGTCCGCATGAAGTAAGTAACAGCCTGTATTTGGCGCTTTACTAAGCCAATCGAAATAATTGGCGTGTAACGATCAATTAGCCGGTTCCCTGCACCACGTTCACATAGTATCACATAGTAGCCCTTTGAAGCGATCCGGCTCGAAGGACTAGTACGTGAACTGGAAAAGAAAATATTACTCTTTTTGTGAACGCACAATGATTCGGCGTGTGCTGTCTTTAGCCTGTTTGGTGGCAGCTGTCATGGGTTATGGTGAAGGTAAGAGTAACTTTTGGCAAAAAATTGTTAACTTTTTAGGACCACAATTTAACTACAAAATATCAAAATCATGTGTACAAAAATTACACTCATTCATTTAGCAGAATATTTAATCGCAAATAACAGCGTTTCTAAAAACTAAACGCATTGGATGGGTGTACCGTATCATACATACATAAATAATCAGAGATCGGAATGGGTAGAGTATATTTACCTAAACTTCGACTGATGTAAACATACCTCCTCTAAAATCCAGGAATGATGTCAATGACGTTTTCATCCTGGGATTTAAAAGTTACGAATTATTTAATGGATTTTAAATATGTGTTAAAATCAAATGTTTGGTTTTGAGTAGGTAACATTTTGCTATTTGAAGGTCAGGTTTTATGTTGATCAAAATATGATTCGGGAGTTCAATTCACCCTATTGAATGACTTTCATGAAATCATGACATTTGAGGTCAATTCTAACTTAGTAATTATTGATTAATTATTGTGTCTGTTACGGTCGTCAATCATATTTTGGATAAACATAAAACCTAATATTGACCAGCAAATTTGAAATACTCGGACTACTTTTGTTGTATGACTTGTTTGGGAAATGTGTCTTTTTTCAGACCCTCGTGTGGGGCGACAGAGGGGCTCGCCTCTCCCTGGTTCGCTAAGCTCCATCGGCGGTGGCGGAGAGGAGTCTCCCCCGATTTACCGGCCTGGCAGTCAGGCGTGAGTTTCATCTATATGACATCAGTCTCAATAAATCTGCCTAGCTTTTTCAGTCAATCTGCTTCCAGTCTAACCGGATGCAGCTGAATACTAGTATTTTACATGGAGCGACTGCCTATCCGACCTCCGAAACCCAGAGAGACCAGATACCCAGAGTTACTGGGTAACACGGCACCCCTTGGTAAGACTGATTGTCAGACCTTTGGGCTTCTGACTACCCGTAACGACTGTCAAAGATCTACGAATCCAACCGCACCAACGGCTTAACGTGCTTTCCAAGGTACGGATGGGTCTCGATATGTAATTGATGGTTACCCATCCACAAACTGACCGCGGCAAGCGTGGCTTAACCTTAATTCATCCCGTGCGGCTAATATTATTTAGCCACGAGCCCCTTCCCTATACACATAAGCCTATTGTGGTTAAATACTCAACCAAAAGAAAAGAACTTGATTTGGCATGACGTTATTTGATGTAGCTACGAGTAATCGTGCAGTTTCTTGTCGGCTCTTCTCCATAGGAAACGACCAATTGGAACTGCACCTAGCTTCTCACGTTTCTTAAGTGCTAATGAAGGTTTACATAAATGTAAAACAAAATATTTTGACTTTGAATGATCTTTTCACAAGTCTCCTTTACACAGCTACGTAGTCTCTCAATTCGTAAAGCCGAAGCCGCCACACCAGTACTGGGAGGAGGAGACCTCACTGACCATCATCCCGGAGAACAAGAACTGTCTGCTGTGTGAGGCGCAGGACACTGGTGCCTGTCGCGCCATGCCATCGTGTGTCTACTGCGAGCCGACGGTCACCGCCCTGTGCGAGAGGAGCACGCCATGCCTTCGATGTACTGGTAAGGAATCTAAGGAACAAAACACCATTATTATTCACGCGGCCATTATATTCGTGTGGCATTATTATTCGCCATGACCGAAATTCTGTCTGGAGGACCACCTCCAGACCAAATTTCGGTCATGGCGGCCAAACTCAGCGTAGACTAGCCACGGAAGATAAAGTCAAAAGTCATTTATTCAAACTGGGCTGAAAATCAGCACTTTTCGAACGTCAACTTTACATAAGACGGTCCCAGTAATATTATAGTGCGCAAGCGTGTTCGCAGACACTGCTGCACTCACTCTTCCCTTACCCTCATAGTCCGATGGGACGGCAATCTGACAGGATCGGTGAGAGAACACGGACAGGACCAACGGCTTGATGTACTTTCCGAGGCACGGGGGTATCACTAACGTGACCATAATATATACCTAATAAATTTAGTTTTTTATTGTTTTACAAGTATTTTATTATAGAAGATCTAATAGAACAACACAAAATAATCAAAGCTCTAAAAACTTGCGTTTAGGCATTATTGTTGTTTTACAAATCACTGCGTTGCGTTGCGTACGATACTCGTTTTGTCCGACTTGAACTAAACTAAAACAAAACATTGCAGTCGTTGACGGAAGACGAAACACCGGTAAGCGCGGGCGGAAGGGATTATCCCGCCCAAACCGGGACGTATGGTCACGTTAGGTATCACACAATTCACTTCCATACTCCGGGCTATTATTGCAAAATTCCTAATCGAAAAACTCAATAACACAGCCCGACCTGGGAATTGAACCCAGAACACCACGTTCAGCAGTTGATAATATGCCGAACACCTTTAGGGTTAATTTCATTAGGACGAGCTGGTAGGTACACATATTGTGTACCACAAGCGGTACAAGTTTGTACCAGCTCGTCTCTGACAGTTGGTGACAATCACTGCATTGTGTTCACTTGTGTTGGAGGAAAATGGACCGCCCTACGATCGATGTCACTATTGTCACCACGTCGATTGGTGGCCATACTTCATCCCACAGTGGAATTACATACATTTGATTAACCCATAAATAAAATTCCTACAATACCTACTCCATCGATAATTTCCGACATAAACTGTACATTTGTGTTGTCTTGCTAAAGCTTTTTCATCAGGCGCCGACAATGAGCTCCGATTCGATGAATGATATTTATTTTATAGAAACGAGGAATCTGTGTTTTGTTACATTACAAATACTCGCACGTAATGATAAAGTTGAATTAAATTACGGGATTCATGTTAATTGAAATGCCTGAAAACAGTAGTTACTTATTTTGTCCGCTCAACAAAGCGACCAAAACGCAATTCTGGTGAAATCCGCGTAGGTCCGTGTCAGTCGGATTATATTGTAACAGTTTTCGAGAGACTCGTATTGAAATTATTCCTGTTATTTTCGTTTACAATTAATTTTTTTGGTTGCAAAGTTTCCAGAATTTAGTTTTGATTCTCAAAACCTTGCATAGTTGATTTTTAATAGGAGGATTTCGTAGTGGACTTAAGTCATAGCAAGATTTTTAATACCTATGGAAATTACCGCGGGTTTAGATGAAATACACTCATTTTCCGGGACCATGCCGAAAACAAAGATGCTTACCGCTATATAAAGATATGTCTATAAGAATAGGGAGAGACCAAAAAAACGATGGATGGACTGTGTGATAGATGATAATTAATCTAGAAAGGGAGTGACTACCGAGATGACAACTAATAGAGAAGTATGGAAGAAAAAGTCATGTTGCGCCGAACCCATATAAATTATTTTTATTTTATTTAATTTCATGATTTGATTGTTGTTTTTTTTTTGTTTGTGTCGAATCATAATTATGTTGCAATGGTTTATTTTATTTTTTGTTTTGATTGTTGTTGTTTTTATTTATTTATGTATAACTGCATGCTGCACTGGTTGACGTCATCACGTCAACGCCGGCTGCCGCTGAAAACTAGCGCTGGGGCTCTGTCTCGTATAGGCTCTTAGCATTATGCTGAGCGATGGCCGTTTTGCGTGAATGAGACGCATTTTTACCCCCAACTTGTTATTTTTTTTTTGTGTACCTATTTATCTTTTTTATACGTCATGTTTGCCGCAAATAAATGTATTTTCTTTCTAATTAGGACAATAATAATAATTACGTGTGTAGACATAAAATCATTTTATCTTTCAGTGATAAAGAACCCATTCTTCAAGTGCAGTCCGGGCGAGAAGTACATGGATGAGTGTGATTCTTGCCGCTGCACCGACGGGCACGGAGGCTGGTGCACCAACCAGTTCTGCGAGTTCCGCTCCTTGTACCTATACGCGATGAAGCTCAGCGACGGGGAGTTCTACTGAGAGTCGTCAGACTTAGCCATGGTACTCACGTCACGTCATTTCTTATCGAACACTGGACTTTCAACGTACTGCTTAGCACCGAGAGTTGAAAATCCAACCATGTATATTTTTGTCGCGCTGGTATACAGTCCGTTGGATTCTCAATGCTCGGCTCCGCTTTCTCAACACTAAGAGTTGAAAATCCAGTGCGCGATAAAAACTCGCCCGTGCGTACATACCTGGGCTTGTTAATAGCCCACAGTTCTTCTGAAATTTGTCAGTTTTACTGATAGCCGTCAGCTTTACATATACACGTCAGTGCTCTTGATTGTCAGTTGTAGTGAAAGTTGTCAGTTTTACTGGCAATCTACTCAGTTTTTTTGATAGCCGTCAGCTTTACATATAAACGCCAATGCTCCAGATTGTCAGTTCTACTGAAAGTTGTCAGTTTTACTAGAAATCCACTCAGATGTAAGTTAATGTTAATAAACGTTTGTCTAGCTTAGTTTTCTTTCTTATCACTCAACGGATAATTCAAAACGGTGAAGGAAAACATCGTGAGGAAACTGGCATGTCCTAGAGCTAAAAATTCGAAGACATGTAATTTCTAGTCGAACCAACCCGCCCTGGGTCCGCGTGGTAGATTATAGCCCACTCCTTCTCCAAGAGAAAAGGCCTGTGTCCCAGCAGTGGGAACAATATAGGCTGATATTATGGTAATGCAATGGATACACTAGTTAGATGTCAAACGAGCTTAAGTAAAAACCTGTTATTGTGCATAGATAAAACTTGGATAAACGAATGTGGAAACGACAACACGACAATAAATAAAAACACTGGCAATACTAATGCATAAGGGTCTACTCACACTTATTCAGCTCTGTTCAGCTTTTGTCCATAGAGAACATCGATTTTGTATGGAATGCGTACGCATCCGTTCTGCTTTGCGAGCGCGTACGCATTCCATACAAAATCGTTGTTTTCTATGGACAAAAGCTCCCTAAGAGTATTTTGGAACTATCAAAATTAATCCTAACACCGAAAACATAAAATTGTTTTTTTTCTAATAAACTAACTACCTAGTAGTGATGGGCCGACTATAGGATGGTCTAAATCTTTGACTAGCTCATCATCTGCCTAGCCTTTTCCCAACTATGTTAGGGGGTCGGCTTCCAGTCTAACCGGACGCGGCTGAGTACCAACCAGTAACGACTGTCAAAAATTCACGAATGACAGCCAGCAGTGCGATTCTGTAATCTCACCGTGAAAACTTAGGTGAAGTGAGTGTGGAGTGAGCTGTCATTCCAACTAATGCTAGGGATTGACACCATTGACAGCTCACTCTAAGCTCACTTCATTTCACTTTTCACGGTGAGCTTTTTTACAGAATCGATCGGCTGGGCTGGACTAAAACATGAAAAAATGAAACATGTTAAAATTAATATTTTTGTCACAGTGGTTTTGTTTATTATTGTGACACTGTAGCACTTAAAACTATTTATATTGCTGTGCCCTAGCAGGGCTCATGTATAAAACCTATATAATTATACCTACTTGTAACAACTTGTAAACTACATGAATGCAATAAATGATGAATCTGAATCTGACTAACGGCTTAACGTGTTTTCTGACGCACGGAGTCTTGGTATGTAAAGATGGCCACCCATCCACGGACCAACCGCAGCAAGCATAGCTTAACCTGATCGACCGCCCCGTGTGGCTGTTATTACTTAGGCACAAGCTCCTCAATCTTTGACTAGCTATAGAGACTAAACTATTGGATATCTTTGATTGAATTTTTGTATGCAATCTAGGACCGTCATTTAATTTAATGTCTTCACCTTCTAACATGAGATTTAAATAATAGGCCATAACATTAGGTGTCGTAGAGGTGTTTTTTGTTAACCTTCTCCTAACCCTACATTTGTACCCACTCCTTAAGTTAATACACAACCAACCACAAAATGTTTACAACCGCATAAAAAAAATGAAAGACTCCATCGAACCGCAACTCTTTCCATTTCGAAATCAAATCAACATCGTACCGGAAATCCTTCCTTAAAATATAATATACTTACTCTCCCTTTAAAATGTACCGACATATTGAAGCCATTCATCAGATTCTTCGTCAAAACATTTTAATTACCTATTACAACTGACAACCCTACTGATCTTGCCGCCACACCTGAATACTCTGGCGACACTGAAACGTTGCTAATTGACACAAATATTTACTTGAATACAAATTATTCGGGCATCCAACTATATTTCCGATCGGTACCCCAAATTTCGCTCAAGCTTATGCCGCACGAATAAGGTTGATATTCGTTTAAAAGGATTAGGGAGAAGGTGGGTGGCCAAAAAAGGATTATAGGAAGTAATTAAGGACTGGCTACCGTGAGATAGTTCGGAGTAAGCCTCAAAAAATTTGGATAACACTTTTGAATGTTGTTTTTGCAATGAAAGTGAAGTTCTTTGTTTGTGGGTCTTTGGAAAGTGTTTTTTTAATGTTTTTTTTCACACAGATTATAAACTTAGTTTCTTTTAATACAGTAGTTAAGTAGTTTTGTCAAATGCTTGAGATGAGTGTGAGAACTAAATAATTACCTAGAAGTATTAAGGTGCTAGATTGCTGCACCCCGAGGTTTCACCCGCATAAGTATCAATCCCGTGGGAATATCGGGATAAAAAATATATTATATGTTAATCCTGGTTATAAACGCTCTATGTGCCAAATTTCATCCAAATCCGTTATAGTTTTGGCGTGAAAGAGTAACAAACATCCATCCATCCATACAAACTTTCGCGTTTATGATATTAGTAGGATTTACAAGGCAGTTATGAGTGGAGACGCCAGGACGAGACGCCCTAAAATAATATATCTAATAATGCTATTGGTGATGTTCTTCAGACATAGGTACCAGGTGCGTATAGTACTCGCCATTCTCGAAATTTAAAATGTTCAAAATCTAGTCGCAGTCTCATCTCAGCGACAAACAAATGTCAAAATGTAGGGAAATCAGAAGTAGGTATTTTATGACAGATTCAGACTGAGACCAGACTGTGAACGGTCTTAAAATTACGAGAATTGCTCCTCAGATGTATAAACGTAAACGAAACAAAAGGTTCTTCATCATCAGCTTATTAATAGCAGTCCACTGCTGGACATAGATCTCTTCTATTGCACGTCATTCAACTCGGTTTTCGGCAACTCTCGTCCAGCTGCTACCAGCCATCCTGCGAAGATCGTCCCAGGAAAAGTTCTTAGGTACACTTAAAAAGCGTTGCACCTAGACTATGATCACCTATGCCACTCAAATTGTGACATGACCTCAGTTTAGTTGTATTAATATAAAATTATTGAACTTGTAAATACTGAGCCCTTCATTTATAACCGTTGCTTAAGTTTAAGATACGTTTAAAAATGACAAAATGTATGGTTAAACAGTCGCTAATCATTACTTAACGTTTATGAATAAACCCCCACATGCCTATTTTTTCAAAACATTTAAAAATAATCTCTTACATAATATGCTTACCTGAAATATCAATTACATACCCACAATACGATAACATTGTCAACTGTCGCACAATGTCCACGAAATGACTGCGCGTCTCACATTACCATGAATGAATGAGTGAATGAATGAATGTATGACATTGTATGGACGTGTATGAGACCGGAAACTGCCACAATATGCAACAGTTTCGGGAATAATATTTCCTTTAAGTTCATAGAGTATGGATGTAGAGTGAATAGATGCGACTAACTAGAATCGACAGTGTTGCACGCACTGGCTGGTACTATTACTAGACAATGGCGCCGATTCCCTTGTTCACAAACTAAACTAAATTTAAGTTCAGTGCATCTTTTTCTTTCTAATTCATTAAGAAAAGGGCAGAAAATAAATATTAGTTTAGTTTTGTCAGAAGAACGGGCAAGAAACTGTATGTACCTATGTCTTGTACTTCCAGTACAGTACAGCCTTAGGTAATTATAATAACGATGGTAAGTTTCCTGTAGAATGGAAATTGTAACAATAGCAATAATAGTTAAGCTGTTTTGAGGACCATCGATCCACTTGTATTCTCCATTTAAGAACTTGCCTGCTTAACTGTCCATTTCTACCTTGCTGGGAAGAAAACCTTATAACTAACTTAATCTTATAACTAATTATGACCAGTACTGCTCTCATCTCAGCATGCTTCTACCATGAGAGGTCACCATAATCCTCCCTATAAAATCAATATCGGCACATGTCGTATCCAGCACGTCACCCCATGCTTTACGAACTCTTCAACACAAATTGCCGTCCTCATTGTGCGCGCACAAGGACCGCCCGCCGACACACATTGTGCGTACGCGCATAAAAACTGCTTGTAAACCCATCAGCCGTCATTAGTGCGGTTATGAAGAATATAATAATGCTGTGGCAAAGTAAATAAATATCAATATTGAGGGGTTTTTGTTGTGGTCTTTTTTTGTGTAAATTGTTACTTATGAGATTTTGAGGTTATAATTATAATAGAGTTGTGGAAATGTGGTAGGGTTATAATCATTATTATGGTAGTTGTTTTGTGTTGAAAGAATATTTGAAATTTATATAATACTAGCTGCGCCCCGCGGTTTCACCCGCATAAGTTTCGATCCCGTGGGAATATCGGGATAAAAAGTATCCTATATGTTAATCCTGGTTATAAACCATCTGTGTGCCAAGTTTCATCCAAATCCGTTCAGTAGTTTTTGCGTGAAAGAGTAACAAACATCCATACATCCATACAAACTTTCACGTTTATAATATTAGTAGGATAAGCTTGGATTGTTAAGTAAGCATAATCAGCCTGTAATGTTCCCACTGCTGGGACTGGGACACAGGCCTCCTCTCAGTCAGAGGGAGTGGGCCGTAATCCACCACGCGGGCCCATTGCGGGTTGGTAGATGTCACATGTCTTCGTATTTTTGGTTCTAGCACTTGCCGGTTTCCTCACGATGTTTTCCTTTGCCGTTTTGAGAGCAGTGGTGATGAAATAATTTACACAAAGTAAAGCGCCTGTCTGGGTTCGAACCTACGACCTCGGACCTACAACACGTAAGTGCAGCCAAGTAAATAATTAGAATACAGACGTAATGCACCTTTTAAACCGATGATTCGGAAAGACTAATGTGGGAATCCCCCAGATAGAGGCGCTGACGACGGTAAAAAGGTGGCTGGGGCAGACTGGATATAGAAGGCGGAAGACAGGGTGTTGTGGTGCAGTCTGGGAGAGGCCTATGTCCAGCAGTGAACTGCGATAGGCTGAGTTTATTTACCAATAATTTAATCTTGGAAGCCGCGTTTGAAACGTGTGAGTTTTCGTTTTAGACTATTGTAAAATAAATAAACAGTTACGGTGATTTCAACTGATAATTGAAAGTATTACATCTCTTAAATCTATCTTTTTCATCTTATAGAGTAACTTAAAGTAATGGTCCTTCGATACTTAGTGGTCTTTAAAACGACAAAGAAAGTCCTGTAAATGATCCGAACAACGCAATCTCTCAAGATGTTACATTGAACAATAAGATATTAATGTAACAAATCATTCCATTCATTCATTCAATTGTAATAAACGTACTGATGTTCACGATAACACGCTTCATATGTTTGTAATACATTATTAAATCGTTTGATAGACACATTTGGTAAATCCTGCAAAAAATATCGGTTACACTTGCTTGCAAAATTATTTGACCTCGGTTTTACAATTACCAAAGTTTATTTACCTAAGGGCTGATTTTTCCAACCCCAGATAATTTTATCGGAGGAGTAATTTTGAATTTTTGACAGTTCGTCTCTACAAAAACTGCCAGACGTCATTTTAATTTCACGAATAAAAATTATCTGTCGATTGAAAAATCAGCCATTAGTCATTTAGATCCTACATAACATTTGTTATCCCCGAAGGGTTAAGCGGAGATGCACACAGTTCCCCCACATTTCGCCAGTTGTTTAAGCCCTACGTAATAGAGGGGGAGCCTATTGCGGTCAGCCGGGCATAAATCCAGACCCCGGGCTGACTGACAAATTGGGAAATTCCGGATGGAAAAACGAAATAACACTTTGACCGCCCTGGGAATTGAACCCCAGAACCTCTTGAAGTAACGCTTGAGACCACTAGTCCAACGAAGCAATTTTATTAACCTACCTAATTAATTTAGACCCTACGTAAGCTGATGAGTGTACGTTTTAATAGGCAGAATTTTAATTGGTAATGCGTCAATGCCACTCTATATCTACTGCTTACGCTTAGCAATGTCAAAATATTTAGACCAACCCGCTAACCTTAAAATGTTGTTACTTTGTCCTTATACTGCACGCAAGTGTACACCCAAATAACCCAGAAACCGCATTCACACGGACCGACAAACGAGAAAAAAACGCGTATCGATGTCGCCCGCTGTGCTGCGACAAATCGCTGAAGGAATTGTCGGGGTATCACCCACAACTTGCAGTAACAATATCCTAGTGTTGGTTTACTCGACCGTACTACATTATGCGATTTTTTCGAAACTTTTGTGAAGAATGTTCAATTGGCAGTTGACATTAATATTAGGTTTCGTATTGTCACAAAAGTTTACCTACTATTCACCAAAAAGCGTTAAGCGGAGTTTAATTTACTGTAAATGGGCGGCGGAAACTCGTTGTTGTGAGTCGGAACACGGCCTTATAAAGGTTGGTGTAGTCGACGAAACTTTGCTTACATAGCCGCTAAAGAACAAGTATGATAAAGCTTTGGAAGTCTTAAAGGTTTATTTACAAACTATGCTTAAAGTTTAAACGTCAAAAATGTATGGTTAAACAATCGCTAAAATGGTCGTGATGGCCCAGTGGTTAAGGTCTCGCCTGTCATACACAAGGTTGGGGGTAAATCCGGGCAAGTGACTTTTCCCATTCTTATGTAGGCACTTTTTGAGTTTACCGTTGACATTACTAACATAGGTGAAGGAACAAAATCGTGAGGAAACCTCAGAGGCAATTCCTGTATTTTTAAGAACGTTCGCGTTCTAATCTCAGTTTCCATCTGTCAAAAATACAATCAATTTCCCTACATTTTGACAAGTTTTTGACATTGATTGTCGCTGAGATGAGATTGCGATTTGAATTTGAACGTTTTTTAAGTATTGGCCTGTATAAACATGAAAATGATAAGAATGATATGATAACAAACAATAATGTACTGGCTGGTTGCCAACTATTACTAAGCTGTCTACTGTCAGACAGAATCCTTGAAAATATTTCCACATATTGTTGTGTTCACGCCTGTGATACTTTTAGAGGGAGATTGACAGATCATTCGTGTAATCAGGCGACAAGCGACCTACGAGTGTGTTGTTATATGATCGACAATACATTAGTGGTAGTGTGTGTAGCTGAAGTCGGAGTAATTAGTTGATTGTGGAGTCAACTAATTACTCCAACTTCAGCTGGTGTATTCTCTAAAAATCTCATCGGGAAAACTCAGGATAAGTGATCTTGAAGTGAGCTGTCAATAGAGTCAATCCCTAGCATCAGGATGACAGCTCACTTCACCTAAGTTTTCACGCTGAGATTGTTACAGAATAAACGGGCAGGTGTTCATTTATATGTAGATACGTAATCCACTGCCGAATACAGGCTTAGTTCCTAAAACTTCTGTGTTAGACCATCGCTAGTTTGGACGCAAAATTATACGCGACCATGTGAGTCATTTTGCATACAAATTAGCGATATGATACAAGGCACATATCAGTTGATTTATTCTGTAAAAATCTCGCCGAGAAAGCTTAGGTGAAGTGACCTTGAAGTGAGCTGTCAATAGTTTTCACAATATTGACAACTGTCATTCCAATGACAGCTCACTTCAACCTACTTCACCTAAGTTTTCACGGTGAATTTTTTACAGAAACCGGCAGGTATTTATAAGATGTTCAGAATCATCCACTGATGATTACAGGCTTAGTTCTAAAAACTATTGTGTACACTTGGCAAATGCATTGATTCATTCATTTAGTAGACGGGTACTCGCTATCTGTCCCATCAACACAATTTGTCTATCACCTCGACACTTTATTACACTTCCTGTACATTGACGCTCACCGCTGCTATTTCGATGCGAAACGCGATACCTTGTCATACATTTTGTTTTGGTACCGCAATATTATTGCAAACTGCTGCTGTGTCACTGGCGATATGGACAGATACGGCTGACGAGATGATCAAGACTTGGCTCGAAAAGACGCTGCATGACCTGACATACTGACTTCCTGCCACCATACCCCCTTCCCTCCTCCCTTCCTTCTATATACTAACGCTCTATCAGAACAGGAATTAACCAACGATTAAATTCAATCTGAGGGCCTGTACAAATGACAATCGCTTTCAAAACATTTCGTATTCCTACAACGTCTTTCAACAGGATTGATATAAAGCTTGGTAGAGTACATTTTTTACTTGTCCATCATCGTTATCAGTGATAAGGGTGATGGAGAAGTGTACGCCCCCTGATCTACAGCAACAACTAAAGACCTCCCGTTCTCCGAATCTGCAACATCGATTTTCATGGTATGGGCATGTAATGCGGAGTAAAGAGGAAAAAAGTGAGGAAAGTTTTCAGTATGAATGTGGATGACTATAAGAGTAGAGGAAGAGCAAAGAAACGATGGATGGACTGTGTGAAAGATGATATGGCTACAAGGGGGTTGAATACCGAGATAACGACTAGTAGAGAAGTATATACGGAAGGAAAAGACATGTTGAGCCGACCCTAAATAAATTGAAATAAGGGTGAGAGAATTAATGATGATGAATTTAGTCCAGTCAAATCTAAAAGAAAAGCTGTTGCCAAGTCTGCAACTACAAGGGAAGTCGGCACAACATAATTTCCAATGACTGAGTCATTCAATAATGTTAGTCCAACAACCGTCAATCACTAAACGTAAATAATACAAACATGCAATGAATCTAACGACTATTCAACGCGAGCGACATGAGTCATAAATAGGCACAAGGATTACTGAGTATACATAGACTCCGTAATGGCTTAAGTTGGGATGTGGATGATGATGATAAATAGGCGGGTCAATTCTGTATCGAAAGCGAAAAATGTGTTAACAAGTCTTGAAATGCTGACAATGAAATGAGGAACTACATCAACAGACACCATGCCGTCGTCACAGGTTCAGACTGTTGAGATTTTCACATACATCCTGCAGTATGGCCACCGGCCGCGACTTACGAAAACCAAAAAATCGAAGGCATCTACCAAATTACCAACCCGCACTGGGTCCGCGTGGTGGTTTACGGCCCTAGAGGAGGTTTGAGAGGGAGCAAAGGGTACACTATAGGCTGATTATGTCTGCAGAAAAGATATTTGACAACACTATGACGTCAGTAGCCCACTATCCATCCTTTAAATATCAACGTCGTCTTAGAACATATACGGTAGCGTCACAGTCGCCGAAAATCCATCCAATTTCGTCGAAACTAATATCAAGTTCCATAAACACAGCACGTTGACCAGCACAGTTTTAGCTACAAATCAACATCTACAGGTCAAGTTTCTAGCACAACCAGAAATACACGAACGAGATTGTAATCAATAAACGCTTGAACGTCCCCAAAATAATCCAGAGTAATGTTTTCTAACGCAGTCCAGGGTTCGGTGGTCATCTAATTTTGAACCGATCCGACGTAGACATCAAATTCTTTGTAAATACAACAAAAAATATTCTAACAAAACTGACGTGCGCTTAGCTCCAGTGTTGGAACGATACTGAATTTACTGAATTCTGAAACATGCGCAGGAGTGAGCAGATGACGGCAAAAATGGTGGATTGTACCGATTAGTTAACCGTAGTTTAGGAATCAGTTTGAGATTTACGTGGAGTTGAAGATCCAAAGTTGATCACCTGGCCAAAATGATTCAAATAAGGGATATCGAGGAATCCAACTGGATATTTTGGCCTATTGCTGCTTAGGCTTACTTTATAGAATATACGTAGAATTGTAATTCTCAAACTGGGTTGTGGAGGTGCGAGAGATAATCACTCCATGTAAAATGGTGGTTCAGCTGCTACCGGTTAGACTGGAAGGCGACTCAAATATAGTTGGGAAAAAGTTAAGCAGATGATGATGCAATTCTAGAACCATATCTCGCTTTATAACCTACTTTAAACCATACTACGACAATATGTTGTGCCGCATGCCCCTGCCGCCTGCCTGTACACTTGAGAGTCTTATGACTGCGTCAGATTAAGGAGTTCACGTGGCTAAACATAATATTTTATTCATACATTTCTTATTTATCATCGATCCGCTAAGAAGATGAAGCTACAGTATGTTAGAAGGTATTGGAATAATGAAGGCTCGTCAACTAGACATCATTGTAACAGCTGTGCGATTCTGTAACCATCTCACCGTGAAAACTTAGGTGAAGTGAGCGTGGAGTGAGCTGTCATTCCAACTAATGCTAGGGATTGACACTATTGACAGCTCACTTTAAGCTCACTTCACTTAACTTTTCACGGTGAGATTTTTACAGAATCGATCGGCAGTTCCTTTATTGCATACACGACATTGGAATTTTTGACAGATAAAATGTAATGACTCTATATTTTTCCTTTTGACATTTATATATTTTTCTTTGTTTTTATTTTTGTCAAATCAATGTACCTACTATATGCATTCCATTAATATAGTTATGTTATCAATTTTAATGTCAATGACCTCTGTAAATATTTGTACGCCTACAGGGGAATAACATAGCGCTCTTGTAAATTTCTGTAACAACTATTTATTGCACCTGTGTTAACAAATGAATGAACTTATGACAAAACCAAAAATAAAGGACGATCAATTTCAATTTCAAATAAGAATCGCTAATTGTCGGTGCATTCTAATATATGGTTACATCGTCTAATGAGATATTCTTCATCCTCGTGTCGATAAGAGTTCTCAGCTGAGATGGTCCGTATTTGATTCTTGTTTCTGCCAAGAAGTAACGTCTGTGGTAGTGGTCACAAGCTTTACTGCAAACCACGAGGTTTTTCCATCTGGAATTTCCCAGTAGAGCGGCCTGGACTCTGGATTGGTGGCCTATTACACGCATTACGTCTATTACATGGCACTTAAATATAACTGGCGAAATGTGTGTGTACTATAGGTACACCTCTGTCTTATACTTCGGGGATTACAGTCGTAATGTTCTGATATGTTATTTGATTCTTGATATTTTAGAATTAGAATTGAGGTAAAATTGCTTGTTGACAGTTTGAATGAGTTCTACAAGAAGTTATAAATAATTTAAGAGTTCTACCATTTTGACCATGACCAATTATTGTGGTAATCGATATTATTATGGGGTAGGTATCGATTTAAACAAGCAATAGATTGCTAACCATTACTAGCAGTTAACCGTAGATTAAAATACACTAACCTAAAACAGTTCAACTGACATATACACACACATACAAACCCAACCCACACATGTTAATGGCACGCAACACACGTGGGGATTGCCCACGCGCATGTTACCAAACACAGCTGCGGACAATCCAGAAAACCGAGATCCCCCGCCCCCCTCTCTGTTCTATATTTTCGAACGAGTTTAGGGAAAATGATGGAGGTGTCATAGGTCTTGTTCTATTGGGCGTAGTGTTGGCTTCAGCGCCGCTGTAGTAAAACGCGTACGCACCTTATTTAGTGGTCGCGAGAAAACTTTCAGTGGCTCGCGGTGTAGTAGAGGAGTCGATTATAAAATTGAATTATGAAAAAACAAATTCTTTCTGTACGGTCGGGTAGCAAAACTGTAAATACAAAAGAGAAAATTGTATAGTTACGTACATATGGAATGAATTTATTGGCAAGAAAACACGTCATAAAAGATTTAGGTAGTGGCATAAATCCCTCCAGAAATCCTCCAAAATGGAATGCACGCGCACATTTAGGCGGATTGGACACTATTCAAATTCTAATTCGAAATTTTAATCTGTCTGAAACAAATACTGCATTGCTGTGTGGTTCGCCGCAGCTCCTAATGTACTTTAGCGCATTTTTACAATGCGGCGCGCTGCTGCCCGCTGCAGGTATATTGTGCGCTTAGCTTTAAAGTTCTATGAGTAGATTAAACTTGCATTAATGCAAAAATGATTATAGAATTTCTTATTAGCTGTTGGAAAAAACTAATTTAAACACTGTCGTCCTAATCTACCAAAATCATGCAGGCTCACTTGATATGCCACAGTCTGCTTTAGCAGATATCAAAGGTTTCAAAATTAAAAACTCATTGATTTATTGTAACAGGTCTGAGGATCAGCATTTTTGAAACGTCATCATCACCTAGCCTTTTTTCAATTATGTCGGGGTCGGCTTCCAGTCTAACCTGATGCACCTGAGTACCAGTATTTTACGAAAAAAAAAATTATTTGTCTTACTCGATTTACAATTAATATTTCTGATATCAATACGACTTCTCTAGCAGCGGTGGTCGAACTCAGGACTACAAGACTGTTTCTGCGTTAAAATCATGAGAAAATTCCGTACCGAGTATGGCAAACCATTCCGTACTTTTTCTCAAACTCGCCGTTTTGAGAAAAAGTACGGATTTGTAGAGATTCACCTGTGTTACTCATACCTGCAAGGAAACTGTCTTTCTTAAGTTTAATGAAATCCAATCCAGCCATCCATTAACCCATCTGGAATTTCTTAGTAGCAGCCCGGAGTCAGGATTTGTGCCCGGTTCATGGCAATAGACTTGCGCTCTATGACATGGGACCTGAGGGGCAATTCTCGTAATTTTAAGAATGTTCACAGTCTGATCTAAGTCACAATCTGTCACGATACGTGCTGCCACTGCCAAAATACGTCTAATTTCCCTACATTTTGACAAGATTTTAACATTTGTTTGTCGCAGAGATGAGATTGCGACTGGATAGTGTACGTTTTAAATTACGAGAATTGACCTTCTGTACATAACTGGCGAAATATGGGTGTACTATAAGTAAACTTGCCTAAACCTTCGGGGAATACAGGCGTGCTTTTTCTTGAAGAAAGTTAGTTGATAAGAGGAATAGTTTCAAAATCGCTGAACATTATAAAGGTTAAATATTCTCGGTATTGAAGTAGTTTACAGTAATCGCTTGAGCATACAACACATGCTCAGTTTCGATTGTGAAGATGTTGTTATTATCCGTCTGGTTTGAGAAAATTCTTTAACGTGCATGGCTTGTACGATTACGGCCTTAAGAATTAAAAACGATAGCCTGTGACGGCCGTAAAGATTACTATTGCAAATCGTTGAAATAGTTTCAACAAATGCAGCCAGATTCATTATTATTCTCTTGCATCCCAATTTTATTCGGTGTCGGCCATTAGTCGTCATCTCAGTAGTCACCCGCTCATCATTTTTCACAGTCCATCCATCGTTTCTTTGGTTTCTCTACTCTTATAGCCATCCACATTCATACTCAATTGCTTCCTCATGTCATTTTCCTTATTAATCCGCATCAAATATCAAATTCCCATACCATGCGGTTAGATTGCACACAACCGATTTTTAGCATGCGGTTAGATTGTAAGCGTGGGCGAATTTATTTGGAACTTTTTATTGATAACCTTGGCAAACATTAAGATTTACGTGTGTGCATTTCTCGAAAATCAACTTCTAACTAGATGAATTCCTAACTGGAATACAGTTTGTATGAAAAATCTCATTCCTTCGGTTCTGAAACTTATTTTATTATTACATTCATGTTTCAGTAAAATAGATAGAGATACGTACGACATGTAACATTTGAGTACAAAGGTATTGCTTATTTCTTAAGAAATTTCATCCAGCTGACCTGCGAATAATAAAGATAGTAATTTCCAAAACAACTTTTTAAAGTTGGAGTTCTGAGAGAAAAAAAAGAAGAGCTAGAGTTCCTTATAATACCAAAGTGTAAGTAAGGATTTTTCAAAATTCATCCCCTAAAGGGGTTTAATAGGGGATGAAATTTGGTAGGGACGTTCGTCTTTTTTGTCGATGAATAATTCCATCAGCCGGCCTGTATTGCTAGAAATCTTTAGAAAATCCTGTATTATACGCTAATGGCATTGTAACGGCTTAAGTGCTTACAGTTAAATACAGCTCATCACAGTCCCAGTACCCTCTAACGATTTGTCTATATTGAATGATTTTAAGGAATATTTCCATAACCACCCTTAGGAGGCGGATAGGTGATCGAAGTATTAACATTATTAGATACCCATTAAGTAGTTAATAGAGAGGGACAGGGGAACAGTGTAGGCTGATTATGCTGCACCACCGTCCAGATAAAACCAGTCAAAAATAAATCGGTTCATCTATTTGGGAAATACAGACAGGAACACAAACGCTTTAAGGTTCCTCATTTTCAACATCCCTCATTTTTCATCAATATCTAAATAATTAATTCCAAACCAAATCCATAATCTACATTCCATCGTTAATTCATTTAAAATGTCTGATTACTCCTGTACGTCACCGCGAGCCAGTTTAGACTCTCTCACCAAATAAGACGGTCCTCGCGCGCATTCTGCAACATTCTATTAATATCTCCCTCCACCTGTCCCAACACTCTATAAACAATCTTATCAACACCACATAGAAGCTATTTCAGCTTACACGACTCGTCGAAACCTTCTTTTTACCTGCCGTGTTATTATAAATTGTATCTCATGGGCATAAGTGCGTTTTCCAGCAATAGTTTCTGTGCAGGGTCCTCGTAGGATATGACACACACTGTGTCGTTGGCGCTGTCTGTGTCGTCATCGCGGAAGCCGCCTTAAATATTGTGAATACAGCGGGCCCCTACCTCCACCGCTGCAATATTTATATTGCACTTTAAACTTTCGGCGGTTGAAATGAAATTTGTTCAACGGTGCTGTGTAAATACAGAAATAACTCGACTAAAACCGCACACACCAATTCCAGCCTTACGTCTTTAAGTTAAAGTTTAAATTACATCACAAGAGTTTGTAGAACTTAAGCCATATTTAGAATCGACACGCTCCGGGTTTCGCCTGAAATGGTGTCGCGCTGCAGCAGTTCTATCTCTTTCTGACTAATAGGTGGTTACATCTGGAATTATATCTGTCTTTGTCTAGCTAAATTGGTTGGTGGGCACGTGTTCGTCTTCGTTTTAGTCAATAGAATATTTTGAGAGTGCGTACCGCGGATAGTTTGTGTTTACGTTTTGGAGTTGTTCATTAAACGGGAACTATTAATATACATGTAGGTAATGGCAGAACTGGCTGGTTTTACGAAGACTATGAATTGAGATCGTGTTACGAGCGATTTTGTGGGGAGAGCTCATTACTTTACTATAAAAGCTGGCAACACGGCTTCGTGTAAAATACTGGCATTCAGCTGCATCCGCACCCTAATTTCGTAACACACTTTCAATCTCAATCTGAATAATTTTGAACGAAATTGCTAATCCATTGCTTCATATGTTCGAAAAATTTGCCTGCTCAACCACGTATATAACGCAATGAATGTTGTTGAACTGTCAAAATGAAAGCCATTTTGCTACTGCAGCTAGTGTGTTACACAATTACCCCGCCGGTTAGACTGGAAGCCGACCTTGACATGGTTGGTAAAAGGCTAGGCAGATGATGACGACACGGCTCGTGGTTAAAAGATAACAGCCGCACGATGGAAGGTTAAGCTACGTTTGCTGCGGTCGGTTCGTGGATGGGTGACCGTCCATTACTAAGCCGTCGGCCTCGGCTATCATTCGCAGTTCACAGTCATTACGAGTAGTCAGAAGCCCAAAAATCTGGCAACCACACTTTCCAAGGGGTATAGTGTTACCCAGTTACTGGGTTATGGACGTCAGATAGGCAGTCGCTCCATGTAAAATACTGGTATTCAGCTGCGGTTAGACTGGCAGCCGACCACAACATAGTTGGGAAAAGGCTAGGCAGATGATGATGTTGGACCCATGGAGAAAGTTATTCAGTTTGATGGTCTGTTCCACACCCTTAAATATGACCACACATTTCTGATACACGCTAAATGTACAGTCACGAGCAAAAGTATGTATACACTCGGATTTATTCAAAAGCGATTTACTCCTTTATTTTTTAATGAAATTTCATGTTGTTACGAACATAGCATTTTCGAACCCATACGTTTATGTAATGTGTCGTATTTCAACGTTGCATTCGTTATTTCACGAAAAAATCGCAATTGAAAGTTGCCAAGTGTTGACATATTGGTTCTCGTGACTGTACTCAGTACTGACTAATGCTTGCACTTTAACTCGTGAACCTGTTACCCCATAGGAGCGTAAGTACTCTAGACCGCTATAAGATCTGTTCTCTCAATGGACTTCGATAACTTGAGTAGAAATAAGACAAAGGGTCTGCCTTTAATACAGCTCAATTTGTTAAGGAGGAACTTTCAAGCGTGGTTAAAAGGCTAAAAGGTTGTCAAAAGAATAGGCACTCAATAATCGCTTGTGTGTTATGAAGGGAACACAGTGTGTGTACCTATTCCGTCTCAGTGTTAAAGTATCTTTAATTACTTTGTATTTTAGTGTCATAGAGGATGCAGTCTACACTTACCTATAACACGGATCATTGCAACTAAATATATTATTATGATGAATAATTTAGTTGCTAGGATCCGTGTTATAAGTGTAGACTGCATCCTCTATGACACTAAATCATTTCATCATTTTCCTGCCCTTATCCCATGTTACTTACGGTCGGCGCAACACGTTTTCTTCTTCCATTCTCCCCTGTCAACCGTCACGCTATCATTCACTCCCTTCTCTTTCATATCATTCCTCACACAATCCATCCATCTTTTCTTCGGCCTTCCTCTCCCTCTCCATCCATCAACATGTATATTCATCACTCTTTTAGTCACATGCGTTTCGTCCCTTCTCATCACATGCCCATACCAAGCTAAACGATTTCCTTTCAACTTTTCTGTCACTGGTGCCACTTTCAAACTTCCTCTTATATACTCATTTCTTACTTTATCCATTCTCGTCACTCCACACATACATCTCAACATTCTCATCTCCGCTGCATGCAATCTTCTTTCATCCGTCTTCTTCACGGTCCAGCATTCAGACCCATACAGTACGACAGGCCTTATTACAGACTTATAAATTTTCCCCTTTAACTTGAGGGGCATCCGTGGGTCGCAAGTTGTTCCTGTGACCTGTCGCCATTTCATCCATCCTGAGTTATGACTCTAAAATACAAAGTAATTAAAGATACTTTAACACTTCACTAGTTGTTGTTCTACCGATCATTAACGTCTCACCACTCTATAAACAATGAATAACTGCTATAACTCATTTTGACTCTAATTATCACTGGGTAAAGATCACAGTCGTATACTGTGCAATGCTGGCCAGTATATCTTAGAACCTCATGGTGGCGCTGCTTGCAACGGCTTGCGTGAACTCTAAGCTCAATTTACACATAAACGCACGCCTTCCTCCCATGGGGGTAGGCAGACTACAGAACACCACCTGCTACGATCCTCGATCCTCTCCTCCTCCTCCTCATTTGTTTTATTTTTTATTTTTGATTGTGTTCAGTTTAGTTTAGTTTTATGATCTTTCTGTACGAGTCGCAATAAATACTTTTTCTTTCTTTCTTTCTTTCTTTCTCACATACTCCTTTTGCTACGTTTACGTTCATACATCAACACCCTAACTGCGTAACACAAGGATATTGCTAATCCATTGCTTCGTATGTTCGAAAAGTTTATCTGCTCAACAAGGTAATAAACGCAATGAATGTTGTGGAACTGTCAAAATGAATGTCATTGTTATTGTTATTGTGTTACGCAATTACCCCGCTGGTCATACACGTACGCTGATTGCGAGTACAACGAACCTGGGGGTCTACTCCGAAGTAGTATCGGCCGAATGTTCGGCCGTTTCCTGCTACGAAGTTACTATTTGTTTCGGTCGGTTCCGATCCTACACTCTTTCAAATATTGACTATGGTCCCGACCCAACTGACCCGATCCGAACTTTCTTCGGAGTAGACCCACAAGGGGTCTACTCCAAAGTGCAAAGTGCGAATGTTCGGATAGGACCAACACATGGCCGAACCGAATAATATCGAAAAAAGTTCGGATAGGCTCAGTTGGGTCGGGACCATAGTCAATACGACATAGACCATAGTCAATACAGGAAACGGCCGAACATTCGGCCGATACTACTTCGGAGTAGACCCCCAGACCTTTCTGAAGAACATTACCAACAAGGTCACTGTATGCCCTTCTAGGGCGTTCCCTTCCGGCGTTTCTACTGACATCTGCCTTGTATATACCTTTTGTTAGTCACCTATCACACATCCTCTAAACATGAACAAACCATCTAAGCATACTCTTTAAATTTTATGTCAAATCCTACTAAACGCGAAAGTTTGTATGGATGGATGGATGGATGTTTGTTACTCTTTCACGCAAAAACGACTGAAGGGATTTGGATGAAATTAGGCACACAGATAGTTTATAACCAGGATTAACACATAAAATACTTTTTATTCTGATATTCTAACGGTATCGAAACTTATGCGGATGAAATCGCGAGGCGCAGCTAGTTCAGTAAGTAATTTCATTTGAAATAGTTACTCGCCACATTTCAAGATACAGTGGCCACACAGATTACAAACCAATGACAAACAGATTAACAGGTGTTGCGATTTTGGCAACCAAAGTGCGATTTGTCGCTACACTCTGTTGCTGTATTTAATGGCGTCAAATTAATCGTCTGAACGCTAATCGATTGGACATTAAAATTGATTGTGCTTAGGATCAAAGGATTGCTTTCATTGATTTAAATATTGACAGACATTAAATGGTTGTTGATTGGATTCTAATTGTAAACTAAGTGGTATTTGTTTGTTTTGTGGTATCTATTAGTTTCTGCCCGCGACTCTGTCAGCGTGAAATTTCTTGTTTTAAACATAAATCCTATGACACTCGGCAATAGAGTAGCTTTCTTTGAGTGAAAGAATTTTCGGAATCGGGTCAGTTGTGCCGAAAATTACCCCTACATACAAACTCAATCTTAGCCACAAATACATCTTTATATGAGTAATATTAGTTTAGGTAGCTATATTAAGTATTTATTTGGAATTTGGTGCAATCAATTAGTAATTATTATTTGTATGAGAACTTGGGTTTAATAATTAGTAGGTAGCAAGGATAATTGCTAACCAGAGGGGCAATTCTCGTAATTTTAAGAACGTCCGCAGTCAGAGGGGCAATTCTCGTAATTTTAAGAACGTTCACAGTCTGATCTCAGTCTCCATCTGTCAAAAATACCTCTAATTTCCCTACATTTTGACATTTGTTTGTCGCCAAGATGAGACTGTGACTAGATTGTGAACGTTTTTATTTACGAGAATTGGCCTTCTGATATTAGTCTCAATCTGTCAAAAGGACCTCTAATTTCTCTACATTTTTGACAAGTTTTTGGCATTGATTGTCGCTGAGATGAGATTGTGACTGCATTTTGAGCCTTTTTTAATTACGGGAATTGGCCTCAGATTGCAAGCAAACTCCTTCATTATCAGTTCACATTCTGAATGAAATCTTGCAAGAATAATAAACAGTAGATTAATTAGAACTAAGATTTTCCAAACATGATGAAACCTCAGGAAATGCTGCCTCAACACGCACAAATAAAAATACGTAAACTATGTAGTTTTAACGCTCTAAGCTATCGCCTACTCTTTCTTGCACTGACCCTAAGAAAAGGATAACAATATTATTTTTATTGTGTCGGTGAACAAGTGCCAATACTACGTATTTGTGTCTGATATCCGTAGTTTTAGGCGGTGTCCTAATAGAGTTAGAGCGCTACCATCGTTCGTTCGTGCGACTTTTGTCATTTAAATGTTTATATAGACGTACACTCAAATTGTTGTTGTTATAAGTAACTGGGTTTTGGAGATCAGATAGGCAGTCTATTCGTATAAAATTCTGGTTCAGCTGCATTCAGTTATCCTGTTAATAGGGTAAAGGCTAACAGTCATTTAGGAAATATTTCTCAGTATGTTAGGTAAATACGAGAAAAATTAACATTCTGCTGATCTTCTTGAAGCCTAAACTCTTCGACATATGTATCCTGCCCACCCTGCTGAGACCAGAAGGCCAATTCTCGTAATTTAAAACGTTCAAAATCTAGTCGCAGTCTCATCTCGGCGACAAATAAATGTCAAAAACTTGTCAAAATGTAGGGAAAATAAAAGTATTTTTGACAGATTGAGACTGAGATCAGACTGTGAACGCTCTTAAAATTACGAGAATTGCCCCTCTGGTCGCTCACTGAGTCGCAAAAGTTGGAGTTTTCGAAAGAGCTATGGAACGCAGGATTCTGAGTATACCTACACATTTGGAACACCACGCTGCATTCCAAAATGAGTATAGAGGTTTAAGAAAACTAGCAATGATCGCGTAAAGGCGTCGTGTTAGGGCACAGCTTCATCAAAAGTTCAGAGCGCGGCAACGTCCCACGATCGTGACGTTCTATATGTTGAGACACTTGGCTGGCAAAGTGTTTTATTGCTCACAGCTCACAACTACTTGTGAACATCTCATATTATTAGCATGTTGTTAATATAGTTTAATAGTTACTAGTCGTAATTGTTTCGGCCCGAAATGCGGC
Organism: Apamea crenata; assembly: GCA_949629185.1. NCBI lineage: Eukaryota > Metazoa > Arthropoda > Insecta > Lepidoptera > Noctuidae > Apamea > Apamea crenata. The sequence continues at coordinate 3,374,013 of OX451376.1, read as the reverse complement.
GGAGTTACTATGAAAAGGTTTTACATACGTGGCAGATGTGAGTGGCAACGCCGGCACTAGAAGGACATAGAGTGCACCTTATTGCTGATATTCTTCAGAAGGGTCAGGTGTGTAGTACTCGCAACCGACGTGCGCGTACCTATGACCAGAGTAATTTAAAACGTTCAAAATCTAGTCGCAGTCTCATCTCAGCGACAACCAAATGTCAAAAACTTGTCAAAATGTTCCCTACATTTTGACAAGTTTTTGACAATTAGAGGTATTTTTGACAACTTGAGACTGAGAACTGACTGTGAATGTTCTTACGAGAATTGCCCCTCAGATGCATGAACATAAAACAAAAGAAGTATGTAAGGATCGCAGCTCAGCAGGTGGCGGTCTACAGCTTCTACCCCCATGGGATGAAGACGCGGCGGAGTTTTTACTTCTCTTCTGATGAATAGGTTGAATGGAAGTGATAGGAGTGACTCAGCCTATCGTAGTCCAGTGCTGGACATAGGCCTCTACCAGGCTGCGCCACAACACCCTGTCCTCCGCCTTCCGCATCCAGTCCGACCCAGCAACCTTCTTTAGGTCGTGCGTCCATCTAGCTGGGGGGCGTCTCAAACCGCTAATGGAAGTGATGGTTATTATAACTAAAGTGGACCTAGGGTATCGCCTGGAAACCTCCATTTCCTAAGGGGTTCGATGTTGAATATCCGGATTGTACAGCAGTGGACAAGAAATGTTATATATTAACTAGGATAAGAAAATTGAGTAATTAGCACACGGTGTAAGTAATAATAAAATAGTTTACAGACTGATTTACATACATAACATCACGCCTGTAATCCCCAAAAGGTTAGGCAGAGGTAGACCAGGCGGCCTAAAAATGTCACTTTAAGCAATACCTCTAAAAGCTATTCATTTCCTGAATTCCCAGCAGATCATTAGTAATTCCTCTTATTTTCGTTAAATGGTTACACATAATAGTTTAATCACCTACAATTCATTTCATATTAATCTTATTTGGTGTAAACATTGGTGGACCATTTTACGAAATTCCATACAAAACTGTCAAACCGGTAAATTGCGTGATATGAATAGCACGCAGATCATATTATGAATTGGCAGTTTGTGACCATTTTACGATTTTTAATATTATTCATATTGTTATCCTATTATGATTCTGCCAAAGTGGCCTTTTTAGGCCCCCAGTACACCCAGATTTCCCCAGTTATGTCTAAAAGTCTTATATAAGAGGGAGTGACCCTATTTCCATCAACTGGACACAAATTGAGACTCCGGGCTGCTAATGAGAAATTCCTAATGGAAAAATGCAATTACACTTTGCTCTACCTGGAAATAAACCCCATAAGACCTCATGCTCAGCAGAAGGGCTTGCGACCTCTAGACCAATGAGGTAGTGTGAGTTTTTGTGAGACTAACAAACGTCAATTCATTTTTATATATATAATAGACTAGCTGACCCGGCAAACGTTGTTTTGCCATATAAATTATTTCTAGCTGCCCGGCGCTACTTTGTTCGCGTGGAGTGCTACCCCCTACCCTACTCCTACCCTACTCCTACCCTACTCCTACACTACTCCTACCCTACTCCTACCCTACTCCTACCCTACTCCTACCCTACTCCTACCCTACTCCTACCCTACTCCTACCCTACTCCTACCCTACTCCTACCCTACTCCTACCCTACTCCTACCCTACTCCTACCCTACTCCTACCCTACTCCTACCCTACTCCTACCCTACTCCTACCCTACTCCTACCCTACTCCTACCCTATTCCTACCCTACTCCTACCCTACTCCTACCCTACTCCTACCCTACTCCTACCCTACTCCTACCCTACTCCTACCCTACTCCTACCCTACTCCTACCCTACTCCTACCCTACTCCTACCCTATTCCTACCCTACTCCTACCCTATTCCTACCCTACTCCTACCCTACTCCTACCCTACTCCTACCCTACTCCTACCCTACTCCTACCCTACTCCTACCCTACTCCTACCCTACTCCTACCCTACTCCTACCCTACTCCTACCCTACTCCTACCCTACTCCTACCCTACTCCTACCCTACTCCTACCCTACTCCTACCCTACTCCTACCCTACTCCTACCCTACTCCTACCCTACTCCTACCCTACTCCTACCCTACTCCTTTTTCCATATTTTCTGACCGTTTAAACCTTCCCTGGACTACGACAAACATTTCAAAACCAAAATTAGCTAAATCGGCCCAGCCGTTCTCGAGTTTTAGCGAGACTAACGAACAGCAATTGATTTTTATATATATAGATAGAATAGCTAGATTATGTTAAAAATATTATTATGTTGCCGTGCCCTAACCGGGTTTCATGTTGGAACTTATATTCATATTCATATATTCATATTCTTTATTACTTACTTATATTGTAACAACGAATTGTACACATGAATGCAATAAAGGGTTTGAGTTTAGTCAACTTACAATTTATACAATACCACGCTTTTGTGAAAATTCGACCTTGTGAAGCCTCTTTTTGTTAAAATTATTTCAAGAGTTTATTATAAACGTCAGTGGGAGACACGCATGACTATGTACGAATATAATTATCTGACTAATATTTTAATGGAATATTTGACCTACTTTGCTTTTTATGTCCAAACTCCGTTCGTTGTGTGAGTGTTGTGACCGACATTATAGTCTCCTCGATTTCTATTTAAAAACTTTGAGTCAACACTTTCTCACCTGGGTTCCATTACCTGAATTCTTGTGAAGGATTATTTCCAGCTTCTTCTTCTAAGAAGAATGGCAAAAAGTTCAAACATCTTTGGCCCAAATATCAGCAGCGCGAACTCCATTCACTGACGCAGTCATAAGGTCACCAAGTGCACAGGTGATATGCGGCACAGGATGGAAGGTCGGCCATTGTCTAGAGGAGGTGCCGCATACGCACTAGATATCTGTGCCGTCCTTGAACCCCCATCTGTGGAGATTATCTTTGCTCCGGCAGACTTTGTTTTGAAATCTATTTACATATTTCCAAGTGTAAGAGTCATCTCCTTCATTAGTCTACTAAAACCACAGTTTGCGATCAACAAGTGTAACAATATCACTTCTCTGTCTAAAATCAAATTAGAAGCTTAGTTCAAGTAGAATGGGTCACCCTAAACGAATCATAAAGATGACTTTAGCTACACTGTAGCAAGCTTACTTATATGCTCTTGCGGTCGCAAGCGTGACTGCTGAGCAGTGAGGTCCTGGGTTCAATTCCCGGGTTGGGCAAGGTTCTATTAGGATTTTTCATTAGGAAGGAAGGAAAACTCGACATTTTACCCAATAAACAGACTGTGTTAGGTACTGCATTTGCTATAATCTAGTCTTCCAAACCATATTTAGGCCATGGCAACCAATCTCAGCGGAGACTAGCCATCGCCGCGGGAGATATTAAGTATAGTGCACAAGTGTGTGTGCAGACACAGGTGCACTCTCTCTTCCCTCACTCTCATAGTTCGATCGGACGGCAATCCGACACGATCGGAGAGAGATCAGGCGCAGGACCAACGGCTTAACGTGCTTTCCGAGGCACGGGGGGGCACTTATCACACCACCGACTTCCAAACACCGGGCTGTTCCTGAGAAATTCCACATAATACACTTTGCCCGACCCGGGAATCGAACCCAGGACCCCCACGTTCAGTAGTCGCGCTTGCGACAACGACTGGAATAGTCAAAAGAGGTTGTTTTTATTACAAAAAAAATCCCGACTTCCAAAAAACACTACAAAGTGCTGGTTACAGTCCATACACAGTTACTTAGTCTCTGATTTTGCATCACTGTCGATATCACAGTGATCTTTAAGCTCATGACAATAAGGTTGTTGTTGGGTTACTGCAACTGTCAAGTCTGTCACAATCACAGTGAAAGAAAGAAAAAGTATTTATTGTGACTCGTACAGGAAGATCACAAACTAAACTAAATATAGTCAAAAATGAAACCACCCAACCCAACCACCCATGAACCCATGTTTGCAAAAATAAATGATTTGATTTGATTTGATTTTGAAAAATTCAGTGATCTTTATTGTTGTTGTATTATGGTTGTTGTTGGTTTGCAGCTGTGGTTGCCGAAGGATCGTACGTTCCCGCGACCCCCGGCGTAGGTGTGAGATGGCACACCGGGGTGGTTTTAGTCAATAAGAGTCTGACAGACCCCACCGCCTACCCCATGGCGGCGGACATCTATGAGGTCCTTCCACACACGAAAAAAAAATGGGTTGCAGCCGTCAGAGTTAAAATAACTTCGAAAGAACTGTACGATTGTCACCGAAAACAGTTTTCTCAGCGAAGCAATGAGTTCTTAATATTTTATTGAGACAGAATACTATCATAATACAATGTTATAGGGAACAGTATCCCTTTGAAGATTAAAATCAAGACGTTAATGTTATTTAGCATCAGTTCGAGATATTTATGAAAAACGTTTCGAGCTCAGTATGTCAGTGAAGCACCGCCCACTCGGGAGCGTGGGAAAATATATCGTACCACATTATATATAGCGGCACTGTACTATGTGATATTCAATACGAGTTTGCAGAAGCACGTGGAAGATTTAAAACCACCAGGAAGACGTACAGGAGATTTTAGGATGCAAGGGATTTCATTTATAGCACCTTTACCAATTTCATAATTGTTTTACATTTAAATTTTACTATTATCTATTTATGCGATGTTACCATTTTTTATCAATTTAAATTGTATTAGATCTTTATAAAATATACTAGCGCTGGTTATGGTGGTTTACCTATAAGCAACTATTGCACTTATTTTACTTTTAAGAATGTGTATGTATCAGTGTAAACAATAGTTGGAAAAAAAAAAAAAGGATAGATGCTAACATCTCTAGCCTCCTTTGAACCCCGAGTTTTCGATAGGTATTGATCCTTGGGTACGATTTACAAATCGACGAATAGACGAAATGAGATGATAAATGATGATGATGAATGAGTTATTTGAGATTTCTTCTCAAATAACTAGCGTTAATTATTGAATCCCAGTTAACTCAAAAGTAGCTCAAAACAATAAACTATTCAACTCGAAATTCTATCAATAGCGGACTGTACCAGATTCGAACTAAATTAATCAATCTGCCCAACAATGTTGGAGTCAGCTTTGAATCTAACCGTATGGAGCTGATTACCAGTATTTTAGAAGAAGCGACTGCATATCTGACAACCCAGTTACTGAGATTTGATAAGACTGGTTTGTCAGACTTTTGGGCTTCTGACTGCCCGTAACGACTCTCAAAGATATCCGAATGACAGCTGGAACCAAATGACTCGATTTCGAAGGGTCTCGATACGTAATGAATGGCCACCCATCCACGAACAAACCGCGTCAAGCGTAGCTTAACCATCGACCGACCCGTGCGGCTGTTATCATATTATCATATAGCCACGAGCACCAGAAGGCCAATTCTCGTAATTCAAAACGTTCATAATCTAGTCGCAGTCTCATCTCGGCGACAAACAAATGTAAAAAACTTGTTAAATTAGAGGTATTTTCGACAGATTGAGACTGAGATCAGACTGTGAACGTTCTTAAAATTACGAGAATTGCCCCTCTGATTCGAACTAAAACTATAATAAAAATAAGAAGGGAGACTAAAGAAAACAGTTTAAATCAACGCTCCCTATTCGAACAATGACAACAATAACATTAGCTGGCCAGTTTATTTGCACTATTTGTACCGACCTGTGGGAACGTACAGTGGCTGCCAAATTATTTGTCGCGCCTAATTCAGTTGTTCCTTTTATGCCCGTTTATCACGGGAGAAATAATTGGCAATAAATTAATTAACGAATTTTATTTGCTCGAAAAATAATTACAGTTTTTGTGGGAATAGTGAGGTGACGACTTAATGGATACTGAGACTACGATACGATACTAATTTAAACTTTGAATGAAGTTCTCTCATCAAATGTCATCAATGTCTACATGAAGTACCTAGCCTTTTCCCAACTATGTGTGGGGTCGGCTTCCAGTCTAACCGGATGCAGCTAAATACCAGTATTTTACATGGAGCGACTGCCTATCTGACCTCCACAACCCAGTTACTGGGTAATACCCTTTGGTAAGACTGGTTGTCAGACTTTCGGGCTTCTGACTACCCGTAACGACTGTCAAAGACCCATGAACGGCAGCTGGGACCAATGAAGTTCCTAGTCTGCATAGAAAAATGAAATAAAATAATTATATTAAATAGTTTGATCACTAAAGCTACGAGTAGTTCAAGATCGGCCAAACCCATAGTCAGCCAATACTACAATGTATTTTGAGAGAGAGAAAAATGAAATGTAATCAACGACACTTGTTAATGAGACTTGTAAGATCCTAAAAGTGAGCTGCCAATAGTGTCAATCCCTAGCATCAGTCAGAATGACAGCTCACTTCAAGCTCACCTAGAAAAGAAAGAAAATACGTTTATTTGCGGTAAACATGACGCAAAAAAGAACATAAAACACAAAAAAAAAATAAGAAAGGGTTAGGGTAAACATGCGTCACATCCACGGAAAACGGCTACCGCTCAGCATTATGCTGCGACCCTATGCAAGATAGAGCCCTAGCGCTAGTTTAAACCTCAACTAAGTTTTCATGGCGAGACTTTTACAGAATAGACTGACAGGTATCATAAACTTGACAGTTTACCTTGACTAAATAAATTTTATAAGCTTCAATATACACCCTGATAAACTCAATAAACACGATACGTCGAGCTCAATAAGCATGTTACGATAAATCTGTCACATGTAAATCTACGTTAGTGAACTCCCAAAGGAAATATTGCCAATTAATTGAGCAAACGAGGCGCGAACGACCGCTTATTATACGGGGATAGAATCAACATAATAAAGGACAAATTAAGTACACAGCCCCCGTCCGACGATCATCGTGCAGGGGATTAATGACGTGTGCGCACGAAACACGTCGGGACACGGAAACTGGACACTTAAACAGAGAATATTATATGAAATTAAATGAGGATTTTAGAATCATTTTTATACAAAATAGATAAATATTATATTTAAATAAATAAGCTAGATGAGGTAGAATATTGTCACATTACACTTTTTAATTTGCTGAATAGACAACCTATTCACCTTTGTGTGCCTTTTAGTTAAATAAGAAAAAGGTGAAATAAAAGGGAAAGGTCTTTGACTTTAAAAGAGAGTAACATGTATTTTTTTCATAATGCTTGTTTGAATGCAGTTACAGAGATAAAATAAAGTTTTCTCATACAGAAAAGGCACAAGCATATTTATAATTTGGTATAATACTTACTGCGCCGTTCGTACTTATGACCCCGTTCCATTTATGTTTTAGCCTAGTCATAGCCTGTACCAGTGTGTAAATTATGCAAATAAATACATACATAAATATTTTGTTTGTTTTTAAACTAAATTAGTTTAAGTATATTTTGTGTTTGTAATATTAGAAAAAAAAATCTCTCGGTGAACAACATTAGTGTCGGTCTGCTTCACCTCCTTATCGTTCCCATAAAAACAGCAAGAATTAATAATACCTTAATACCTACAGTAAGTATATTCCAGTTAAACACCTAGCTATCAAACCGCTACGTCCAATAGGTACGCGACTGTACCCGTTCCTCCGTCCCGCAGTGTACTGGGCAGCAAATCGTCAATTAGTACTATGATTGCAGCGCGCCACGCGACCAGCGATGTGCACTTTGTGACGCCCCCTTGTGGGATACATCCGATGTCAAAGAGTAAGTGAGAGCAGACGTGACGACACTAAAATGTTTGAATTACGAATACTTACCTACTATAGGTTTATTTTACAAACTAGATGAGTTCGGCGTTCATCATCTGCCTAGCCTTTTCCCAACTATGTTGGGGTCGGCTTCCAGTCTAACCGGATGCAGCTGAATACCAGTATTTTACATGAAGCGACTGCCTATCTGACCTCCACAACCCAGTTACTGGGTAATACGATACCCCTTGGTAAGACTGGTTGTCAGACTTTCGGGCTACTGACGACCCGTAACGACTGTCAAAGATCCACGAATGACAGCCGGGACCAACGGCTTAACGTGCTTTCCGAGGCACGGAGGGGACTTGGTATATGAAAATGGTCACCCATCCACGGACCAACCGCGGCAAGCGTAGCTTAACCTGATCGATCGACCCGTGCGGCTGTTATTACTTAGCCACAAGCCCCTATTACTTAGCCAAGCCCACAAGCCCCCCAAGATGAGTTCGGCGTTATCATTAATAAATAAATAAATAAATATAAATATCCCTGGACATTTCACACAGCACCATTTGTCCCAAGCTAAGCAACCTAACGCTTGTGTTATGGTAACAAGATGGCTGATAAACTACTTAATTATATACAATTTTTTTTTTGTAAATACATACATATTATAGATAGAATAATAGAAAAGATAGAATAATAAAATGCGTAAAAAGGCTTATTTAGTAGTAATGATGTGAAAATGATGTCTATCTTCGATGATACATATTATTTTACAACATGACTCACACTGCCAGCTCTACAAGCTGATCCTCTATTCATTTTTTATTCTTCTAAATATGAAAAAGTGTTTATACAAATATACTTGCCATCAACTAATGAAATATTCGCGGAGGTCGGTTATAGAAGCCAACGGAACAAAACCTCTGCAATATCATGTACCACTTTGACTACACGTGGTTGAAGAAGTGTGAAATTGAATAATCGTGATGTCTTATTTTGCTGAAAGCATACTATTCTGATACTACACATTGATTCCGAACAATATTTCCAACACAGCTTCAGCTCCAGTGGCAAGTTGCGAGATTAGCAACTAAACCACTTTTGAAACACAATTTGATACACTTACACTCAGGTTGGTATTAATAAGTATTAATGAAGCTACAGACATCACCCATTGCGTTTAGCTATAAACGTTACCTAGATTCGAATAGAATAAGACCAAAGAAACGATGGATCAACAGACTGTGTGAAAGATGATATAATAATAATAATATCCCTGGACATTTCACACAGCACCATTTGTCCCAAGCTAAGCAACCTAATGCTTGTGTTATGGTAACAAGATGGCTGATAAACTACTTATATAATTTTTTTTTTTTTTTTTGTAAATACATACATATTATAGATAGAAAAACACCCAGACTCGGAACAAATACATGCAGGTCATACAAATATTTGTTCCGTGCGGGAATCGAACCCGCGACACGCAGCGCAGCAGTAATCGACCTGCACTTTGACTCATTAAACAGTTTGAAAGCGAAGACTTTCAAAAACCGAGATAAGTATTAATTTACCTTTTTGTTTTCTTTTTTTCTTATTTGTTCTCTGTCTCAGGATCTAAATTACATGTAATAATTTGGATACTTGTGGTTGATATAAATTAGGGTAGTAGGGTAGTTTGTATTTTTTAATTTTGTTCTGTATCTTACGTATAACTTTCGTTTTGCATGCTTTTTTTTTTTTTTTTTTTTTTGTGGATGGGAAATCATCAAATGACCCCTCCCGCTCTGGGTGGAGCGGAAGGGAGTGTCAGACTTTTACTGACTAAAACCCACCCGTGTTCCGTCCTTAGCCCTTTCTGTTCCAGGGCAGCGGTTAACCTTTCGGAAAATCCCACCGCCCCGGCAGGCTTCGGCCCTGTGGGGCCCCGTCCTCTGCTGACATCTCTTTGAGGCGCGCGTGGAACACAACGCGCCGTCCGGCACGGGCCTGGTCCTGATCGGACGGTGAGCTACCCATTACTCACCGCCCGCAGGCCCGCGCCTACGGTGGCCGGGAGTCGTCACGCGGCTCCCGACGCCCGGAGCGTCTCCCGCGGCGGCTGAGGCGTGAGGTGTTCTCCCTCAGCCTCCCCGCCACCTCCTTCGCTAGCATGACTGCTTCGCAGAAGGAGGTGACTGCCTCCCATTCTCTCTCGCCCCGGACCATGGCTTGCACCAGGGCCGGGCGCGAGAGGTCGCCGCCGTTGCCGATCGCCTCCACGAGGACACGGCGGGTCTCCGCCCAAGCAGGGCAGACCTCCACCGTGTGCTCCACCGTGTCCTCTGGGCGATCCGGGCAGTGGTGACACCCGGGCGTCTCCTCCCGCCTGATGATGTGCAGGAACCTCCCGAAACATCCGTGTCCGGAGAGGACCTGCGTCAGGCGGTACGTGAGAGCGCCGTGACGCCTCTCTAGCCACTCCTCAAAGAGGGGTCTTATCGCCGCTATCGCGGCGTGCCCTGCGCTGGGTTGCGATAGTCGCGCCTTCCATTCCGCCATGAGATCGCGCCGGAGGTCCGTCCGCTCCGCAGCGATTTGCCGCGGGTGCAGAGTTTCCCCCCGGCGTAGTGCCTCCGCGCGCCTATCATGCAGGCGCGCAAGCACTATCGCCTCCAGATCCCATGGCGGCAGTCCGGCAAGGAGGCATGCCGCCTCGCGCGAGATCGTGCGGTAGCCCCGGATCAGCCTTACGGCTACCACCTTCTGGGGCGCGTTCAGATAGTGTGCGGCTCGAAGCCGCAGTGAACGCGCCCATACCGGGGCCCCATATAGGGCCATGGACCGCACGACCCCCGCGTAAAGCCTCCGGCAGGAGGCGTTTGGCCCCCTCAGGTTGGGCAGGAGCCGCTTTAAGGCGGCCCCGGCCCGTTCCAGTTTGGGGGCCAAACGTCGGAAATGCTCGACGAAGTTCCACCGGCTGTCAAGGACGAGACCCAGGTATCTCATCGTTGTCTCGACGCCGATGTGAACCCCTCCTACCATCAGTTGAGATCCCGAAGGTGGCCCGTACCGGGGCCCATGAAAGGACATGGCCTCGGACTTGTGCAATGCCACCTCGAGACCCAACTGCCGGATCCTATCCACGACTATCGCAACCCCGCGTGTCATTGCGTCGGCCGCCGCCTGATGCGACCTCCCCTGCGCCAGGACCAGCGTGTCGTCAGCGTAGCAAACTACACTGACGCCATCAGGGAGGTCTGCCCGCAGCACCCAGTCGTAACCGATGTCCCACAGGAGCGGCCCCAGAACCGATCCCTGTGGGACACCGCACGACATCTCTCGCCGGCTCCAGTTCCCGTCGCGACCGGGGTAGATGACGGCTCTATCCGTCAGATACGCCCCGACTATTCGACGGAGGTAGGTCGGCACCCGGTGATACCGAAGTGCCTCCCCAATGCAACTCCAGGGCAGGGTGTTAAACGCGTTGGCGATGTCGAGTGACACCGCCACGACGGCCCCGCCCCGGGACACCGCATCCCCCGTCGTGAGGGCTCTAACGCGCATGATGGCGTCCACCGTCGAGCGCCCCTTGCGGAAGCCAAACTGGCTATCCGCAAGATCCGGCCCTGTCCCCACCAGGTGCCCGACGAGGCGGCCCGCAATCACTCTCTCGAAGAGCTTGCCAACCTCGTCGAGCAGCACAATGGGCCGGTATGCGGACGGAGAGTCCGCAGGGCGCCCTGGCTTCTGAATGAGGACCAGCTTCCCTGTCTTCCAACGGAGTGGAAACTGGCCTCTCTCCATGCATTCGTTTCATTTGCATGCTGAGTTTACCTTTAAGTGATTGTACACTATTGTTTATCTGTTTTTGCTTGTTTTTTATGCCCATAATTGGTGTAAACAATCGTTGGTAGACCAATAATATAAAAAACAAAAAAAAACAGTCAATCGCTTAACCACTGCGCCAACCGTGCCGTCAATAGGTCCGTATATGGTTAGATAGGAGGTGACTAGAGGAGAATGATGACAGACATCACCCATTTAAAAGGTGTCGTGTCTACCAACTTAATAAGCGTAGTTAATACTCTGTGGCAGCGCAGTGCGTGTGACTCGACTTATGATTTAATACGCTCACTTATTTGATCCTCTCTGTAGAGATCAGATTTTATTAATTTCGCTACAGCACATCGTATTTTTATATTAAAAAGGTACTTAGTATACGACGAGGATGAAGACGTGCGAAGAGACTCTTAGAAATGTTTTTTTTTTATTGCGTTATTGTAATGTAGAGATAAATTGTTATTCATTAACTTATATTAAAAATCTTCTTCATTATTCAAAGATATTTCTCGCATCCGTTTGATTCCTGAGGATCTAGTCATCGGGTCACTTTGAGGGAGGCCTTCCAACGCTACATCTTCTGGTACATGGTCCTGACTACAAAACCCATCAGCCAGCTGTTCTACGAGCAATGTTCCCAGCCCACTGCCACTTAAGTTTGGCAAGTCAAGCACGGAACCGGTCGAAGTGGTGATACTTTTTTTTTTGGATGGGAAATCATCAAATGACTCTTCCCGCTCTGGGTGGAGCGGAAGGGAGTGTCAGACTTTTACTGACTAAAACCCACCCGTGTTCCTTCCTTAGCCCTTTCTGTTCCAGGGCAGCGGTAACCCTTTCGGGCGATCCCGCTACCCTAAGTGGTGATGCTTAGGGTAGGCCTATGTCCAGCAGTGCAGATCTTTCGGCAAGATGAAAACTAAAACTGATTATTCAAATCAATGGACGGAAGGACTACGGACTGGCAAGATGTTCTAGAGATCATTTTCATTCCAGTATTGCTGTTCCGAACAACGTTTTTCATCCGTGCATTATTATCTAGATCGAAACCAATCTTCACAAAGGGCGTACCCAACCAATTTGTGCAGCATCCTTTTGTCCCTCTAATTATATTCTAAGTCATTATCGTGGCATCAGCATCAGTCTCACGTCATTCTGTTACACCGCGATGACGATAACAAACAATATACACTCGACGAATCGCGACTATCAAATAACACGCGTTCAGATAAAGCGAATAACTTTCAATAGCCCCGGATGCATCCAAAACCCACTCCAAACCCAACTGGCATAACCACCAAACTGAATACCGTAAAAATCAATTCTGTAGTTCACAAAATAGGGTTGGTAATTCAGTGTCTAGGGATTCAGTATGATTGGTATGTGTTTTGCAATGCTAGTGAAAAAGATCGTCGGATGGGGTGCGCCGACCACTCGACCGGCAAATATCGTAGATTAAACTTTTTTGCGAATCAATTTGTACGCCAATTAGGGGGATGACGCGAACGTTTTCATTTAAACAATTACGTGGATCAGCGATGCGAGTTTAACGGATTTAATATACTAGGTACTGTGTCTAATAATATTTCGAATTTATTCGCGTGTGCTTTTGAAGGTTGGTATAATTTTAAATCTATTTGCGAATCGGGCAAGTACCGATATGACTTTTTCAATTCATATATTATGTGCTTTGTTGAGTTTGGACAAGAGGGGCTTGTGGCTAATAATTGTAAGTAATAACAGGCACACGGGTCTATTGATCAGGTTAAGTTATGCTTGCCGTGGTTGGTCCGTAGATGGGTGACCATCTATACATATCAAGACCCCTCCGTGCCTCGGGAAGCACGTTAAGCTAGGTATGTTAAGCCACCCCCCCGGTGGGTTCCCGCATTGTCGAGGCGGGGGGGCTCAGTAGCCGTGGTGGATTGGGCCACGGTGAAGCTAAGAGGAACCCGAGGAGCGGCCGCTCGTCTAGGCTGTGCGGAAAAGCCGACGACGTAGCGGCCGGCGGGTAGGTTGCGGTGCCGCTTGGGCGACATCGCAGCCTACCTGAGGCGGGCCGCGATGTCCCCCGTGTGGGAGACATTGCGGCTGAGGATTAGAGGCCGCGGCGGGAGAGGAGTGTCGGTGTTACGTTGCCGCTCTCCCTACCTTCCGCGGCCTTGACGGGGCCGCCACCGTTTGATGGCGGACGCGGTGGGGCCGCAGGGGAAGAGGAGTGTCGGTGTGTCGTTGCCGCTCTCCCTATCCTCTGCGGCCGTAGCCCCCCATCCTGGGGGCCATGCGGGGCCCGCCATTCAGGCGGGCGTGGGGGCCAGCGGGCAACGGGTGCGGGGGCACCGTTGCCTGCATTGCACAGGCCTCCACCAGTGTTGGACGGGAATGGCTAGGTGGTCCCGGCCATTCCCGTAGCCCCCCAATGTGGGGGGCATGCGGGGCCCGCCATACCAACTAGGCGGGCATGCGCCGGGAGGGCTATGGAGGTAAAGGCTATGCCTATTCCCGTGGCCCTCCCATCACGGCGAATGAGGGAACACCGCTGAGTTTTAGTGGGTATACTGTCATTCCGACAGGGAGTCCCACATACCCCGTCTCGTCCCCCGTGAGGCGGGCATGCATAAAGCATTTCTCAGCGACAAAAAAAAAAAAAAAAAAAAAAAAAAAAGGTATGTTAAGCCAGCCAAATTGAACAACTTTCTCCATGGGACAAATATCATCTGTCCCATAGAAAACATCAATACCCACTCGACCTAAACGTATGGGACGGCTGAATTTTTATTCGCAATTACGAAGTTGGTCCCATGGAGAAAATTAAATTTGGCTAGTCTTTGAAAACTAACCCTTTAAAAGCTAAGTATTTTTTTTTTAGTTATTTTACGATTCATAAAATATCAAGAGAGAGATTATCTTCTGATTTTCAAACCTAGCCGATTTTATACTTCGTTTACCAAAATAAAATAATTAAGTTCAACGAGATATAGAGAACTCACATTTGAAATATTGCATCAGCTGTTTGAGTTTCATTACAGAAATCTACAATTTTACAGCTTAGCAATGGTAAGCGCTTCACAATCACAAGTACTTCCTGGAAGATACCTAACATATAATGGAATTGAAAACATCACAATATCTTTTTTTTTTCTATTTTCTATCTTTTTGTCTTTTCCCAACTATGTGGAGATTGGCTTCCAGTCTAACTAGATCCAGCTGAATACCAGCATTTTACATGGAGCGACTGCCTATTTGACCTCCACAACCCAGTTACTGGGTAGGTAACACGATACGCATTGGAAAGACTGGTTGTCAGACTTTCGGGCTACTGTCTACCCGTACCGACCGCCAAAGATCTACGAATGACAGCCGGGACCAACGGTTTAACGTGCTTTCCGAGGCACTGACGGGTCTCGGTACGTAAAGATGGTCACCCATTCATGGACCGACCGCGGTCAACGAAGCTTAACCTTCGAACGACCTGTGCAGCTGTTATTATTTAGCCCCGAGCCCCTCATCACAATATCATTTAATGTGTGTCATAATGAAGTAGGAGCCAGTCATTAACAATACACTTGTTCTACGTCGTGAGCAACAGATGTTCTTCGCGTTGGCTTGTGCCTATAGATACGGAGTGCGCAGACGATGTGCGACCGGCCCCGGCGCTCGCGTGTGGCCTCGAGAACAGAGATAGCGAGATAGAAATTAATAAACAGCCCTTGTTCTTTCTATATCTATAATATATACATATTGAACTATTAAACAAAAACACAAAAGGACTAAAAGGCTTGGGAATCTCAATTTCTTTATGGGGAGGTTAAATGGGCAGTCGCTATATGTAAAATACTGGGTATTCACCTGCATCCAGTGAGACTGGAAGCTGACCCAACATAGTTGAAAACGCTAGGCAGATTGATTTACAGGATAAAATTAAATAATAAATAAATAAATCCCTGGACATTTCACACAGCACCATTTGTCCCAAGCTAAGCAACCTAATGCTTGTGTTATGGTAACAAGATGGCTGATAAACTACTTATATACATTTTTTTTTGTAAATACATACATATTATAGATAGAAAAACACCCAGACTCTGAACAAATACATGTAGGTCATACAAATATTGGTTCCGTGCGGGAATCGAACCCGCGACACGCAGCGCAGCAGTCAATCGCTTAACCACTGCGCCAACCGTGCCGTCAAATAAATTGGCTAGCGGAACTCTTCAGGCGTGATGGGTATCAATATAAAATACGATAAAATTATCATCTGCCTAGCCTTTTCCCAACTATCTTGGGGTCAGCTGCCAGTCTAACGGGATGCAGCTAAATATCAGTATTTTACATATTTGAAACAATAACAAAAAAGATTTCATGTTTTTTTTAGGAGTCTACAAAGCAAACGGTCGTTTGCTTTGTAGTTGAGAAAATCTGTTTTATTTTGTTTTATCGTGTTGTCTCACACACGTCTGCGGAGTTTCGCCAGCTAATTTAATTTGACCATGTAAAAGTAAGTGTTCAACAACCAATCGCGTAACTCAAACCGAACTAGATCAAACCATCTTAGTGCTAATTTAGCTTAGATATACCATTTGATAGTTATCACTAATATTAAAGATAGCTTTTAAACCGTGTCATTTCGTATCATTAAACCAGTCTAATACAATTCCAAATCAACCAAATATCAACCAACTCAGAAGTTAGTGCTAAACCAAGCAGGCACTAAATTTTACAGATGCCAATTACAGTTGCAGACAAAGCGATTCAATCTTCACTCGCTGCCGCCCCGGCTCCACAATGCGTACGGATCGGCAGTGAACTTGCGCTACTATATATAACCCTCCCAACTGCGCCTGAAATAAATACATTACGATGTCGATACTCATCGAGCAGCGGGCCTGAACGTTCCAATACTTGTACTTTACTATGGTGTTACAATGTTGCAGCAGTAATTCATAAACTTGAGCTGTGTACCCAAGGGATTTCTACAGAGACGGACCACTATTGGAATATATGTATAAAGGAACGTCTGCATCGATGTGGTAAATGGGTGGTTACCCACTTTGCGTAAACACTGCAACATGTGTCAGCTGTCCAAAGAACCTAACATAATCAGCCTATAATGTTCCCACTGTTGGGACACAGGCCTCCTCTGGTGAGGAAGAATGGGCCGTAATCCATCATGAGGGCCCAGCCTAGTGCGGGTTGATAAGTTGCCTAGACATATGTCTAAATAAATCAGGATAAAGGCAAGAGAATGATGATGATCCAACGATATTGTGATGTTCCCAAGTCAATCATAATGTTATGGTCCAGGAAGATCTTATAAAGCGCTTACTAAAATCCTAGATCTCTGCAACGAAAGTCACACAGCTGATGCATTATTCCAAACATGAACTCCTTACATTTTGTTCAAAATACAAAGGCGTGGCTATAGCAGTATCAGGCGTAACAATGATATGGGGGCCCAAGTCTACAGGTGCCCACGAACACAAGTTCGAAAAATGTTATCCACTTGGTACCTGAAAGCTAACACATGTTGCAGTGCTACCAACGATTTGCTGACGATGGTTTATTTCTTGAAAATAATAATATTGTAGATACGTAGAGTTACAGGCAATTCGCAAAACATGAAACACAGTATCAGTATTTTTTGGTTTGTACCACTAATGGTGACACCTAAATCAATTACGTAAAAATGGAAGTGAAATGTGATGGTACTTGGATCATTATAAGGTGTCCTAAGAACATCTTTGTAGTCACACCTATGTACATACGACGGTATCTACCAAAACAATATCATCACAACTACTGCCAATTCTGTCAGCCTGGTTGGTCTTGTAGCCGCAAGCGCTACTAACTGCTGAGTAAGAAGTCCTGGGTTAGATGCCCGGGTTGGACAACGTGTTATCAACGTGTGTGTGGTATATCCATCAGGAATTTCTGAGTAGCAGCCCGGAGTCTGGATTTGCGACCCGTTGATGGCAATAAGCTCGCCCTCCATTACATGGGACTTTTAAAGCATAGGTAACTGGGGAAATATGGGTATAACAGAGACCTTTGAGGAACATAGTCGTGATATTATGTTATGTGTCCTTCGGAATTCTTCCTCCAAAAACGCATTTACCACCGTATTGTGCAAGAATGCGGTGGGCGGCTCCAACATACTCTCCTTATACGGCTAACATGATAACATTGAGAGAACGCGATGATTCACAACCACCGTTATGGCTCCGTAGTATTACGTGCGAGCGTTGCCAATGAAGCCGGCGAATAAATGCGCTGGTGTCAAAACAAAGTTTTTTGTATCAGATGATCTGTGTTTACAATATTTTCAGCATGGCTTTCATTGACGAGGACTGAGAAATATTTTGATGGATATTAATAACTTTTTACTTAAGTCTGAGGAATAATTTTATTTTAACGTAAAAAAATATTTAAAGAATCAATTATGTTACATTTAAAATAATAATATGTACATGTGAAAAAATAAGCAAAAGAATCATAGGGCATCAAAAAATTTGAACGCATCGCTATCAATAGGAACAGTGCCCAAAAGGCTGGCAGCATTGCCACGTTGTATGGCGATGCTAATTCTTTGGCCAAGAAATAGTCCAGCTATCTGGGTGACCATAGGCGGTTAGTAGAGTCTTCACGTTATTGAAGAGTCGACTAGCCGTTTGGTGGTATCTCGAAAAAACTAGTGGGCACTCTGACCTCATGGCCCCAGTGTTGATGTTGTCAAAATAATATGTCTCACATTGTGTATGCGTTCACAGAAAGGTACCCTGAGTTCCAGCTGTGGTTATGGAAATAGTAGACATACGCCTTTTGCTTCGTTTATCATCTGGTCATACACGCAAGCCGGTTGCAAGTATTACACACCTGACCTTTGATGCATATGTCCTACTAGGGCGTCTCCTCCTGGCGTTTCGTAGCTGAATTTTCAACAAATAACAACATGGTTCTATGGTGATAGAATTGCTATCACCTTCAATAAGGATTTTGGTAATAGCAGACGTCTGACCTTCTTCCAAGGTACTCCTTACTCAACCATACGAGCTATTGGAAGGAGATACTCAATGCTCAATCATTTATTGCATTCCACAATGTATATGCTTAGGTGGTAAGTAATCATTTGTTGTAACAATCGTAGACCCTGTCGGGCACATCAAAAGACAAATTTGAAGGAAGAGGTCTTATTTATACATGAAAGATAGAAATATAGATACAAAGCAATAGTAGAATGTTTATGAATTTCAAAAAATGCACTTCTAAAAATACCCACCGTCTATTTGTAATCGCGCCTAATAAGCGAGCGCTTGATCTTTTGTAGTTCGAACACAAATAGAAAAGTTCTGCACCTACGTGACGTGGTGAAAGTACGATGCGATACAAATTGCTTATAGACTGCCAGTTATAATTAGCTCAGTGATATGTCGCTGAAGAATGTTGACGGAGACGGAGACAGACCCAGGAAAAGATGGATGGATTGTGTGAGGAATGATATGACAGAGAAGGGAGTGAATGATAGCGTGACGGTTGACAGGGGAGAATGGAAGAAGAAAATTTGCTGTGCCGACCCCATGTAACATGGAACAAGGGCAGGAACATGATGAGGATATGTGGGTGAGAATAAGTCTCCCATTTTGAGATGAGTTAACCACAAACCTTAGGGTATCGGTGGGTCTCGCAGGTGATATAAATGGATAGGCAGCAGAGCCAAATAGATTTAAAACCTACGTTTTGTAATGCAGGTGTAATATAACCAACTCGTTGTAGCATAATGGAAGGCATGATTCAGAAATGAAGAGCTCAAAAGCCTCTCTGTGTGTGTTTGGAGGTCAGATAGACAGTCGCTCCATGTAAAATACTGATGCAGCTGCCTACGGTCAGACTGGAAGCCGACTCCAAAAAAAAGGTTAGGCAGATGATGAATATTTAGTATGTGTTAGCAAATAAAAAGTACATCGTAGTATGCTCAATAAAGAATTTGACTTCGGTTCGCAGTCTTGCAGAAAAACAGATACGTCCGAAACTACCGTAACTTGCGATTTACCAAGTTATTTTAGACGCAGCCGGGCGCCGCACTGAAAACGGTTTGCGTCCCATTTCAAACTCGCTCGTAGATAGAGAGCATATTCTAACAGCCGACCATCGGCGCAATGATTACACGCCTCGCACCTGTTACCACAAATAGACGCGGCCAATGCACCCCGATGCACTTGCATCATACCTTTAACACTTTACTCTAACCGCTATTACCTTATCTCTTTATCTAATATACATTGCTAGCTTAATATACAACGTATTCATAAACGCTGTAAGAAAGTCTTCAATGGTTACCAAACTCATCGATAGCATCGAATGTTTAGAAGCGATCAGTGATGAGACAGTAGCGGTATTGGTATGCAATTGAGAGAATCAATGAATGGTGATAGTGACAGTTCGCTACCGTGATCCAAATATATCTGTTTGTTGTCGTAGTGCAATTAAACTTGACTAATGAACTCGCTGTCAGTGTTACAATGGCGAGCTTTTTGCTGAACTAATTCTTAAGTGCAATCGATGAAATGGTTCCAGCTGCCATACTGTTGATGATTTGAATTCTTTGTTGTTCTAGTGGTTGCATCACAAGCGTAGGTGCTGATCTTGGGGTTCCAGGCAGTGTTATTGGGTTCCACTTATGGGATTTCTAATTAGCAGCCTGCAGTCTGGGTTTGGGACCGGTTGAAGGCAATAGGCCTTGGCTAAGTATAATTACAGCCGCACGGGTCGATCGATCAGGTTAAGCTACGCTTGCCTCGGTTGGTCCGTGCATGGGTGACCATTTTCACATACCAAGACCCCTCCGTGCCTCGGAAAGCACGTTAAGCCGTTGGTCCCGGCTGTCATTCATGGATCTTTGACAGTCGTTACGGGTCGTCAGTAGCCCGAAAGTCTGACAACCAGTCTTACCAAGGGGTATCGTTTTACCCAGTAACTGGGTTGTGGAGGTCAGATATGCAGCAGCTTCTTGTAAAATATTGTTATTAAGCTGCATCCGGTTGGACTGGAAGCCGACCCCAACATAGTTCTTCTAACTGAACAGACAGCTGTGCTGCTGGGGAGTTTGTGGCGTCACTTCTTCTTCCCAGCTAAAGCACTAGGAAGTGGTGAATTGTGGGTGTTTTGGGGGACTGGCTTATGTATCCAATGTTGACGTTAGTGTACTAGTTGTTACTAGTTTCAATATGTAGAAAATATTTATTTTCCAGGTTAACAGCAAGTTGAGACGATATGAGTAGCTTAAAATATTACAATATATAATATATTGGTATTGGTTGGGATATTGGTTATAATATATTATTTTATTATTTGCTAGTGAGCCCCAAACTAGACAGTTAGTCTGTATCTTGGGGCTCGGGGTATGAATTAATTCCAATGTGGTGATTATAGAGGTGATTTTAGAAATGACTTTTGTTTTTGATCTCTGAGAGAAGAAAAAGTGATGCGTACGTTGTACAAAATCTCTTAGTTGTTTAATGGCATCCACAGGATGTAAATACACATAGTTAATTCTAACAGCCCAATCAGTGTTGTCGCATTTTCTTTCTATTTTAGTAGAATATTTACAGACGCAACGAATTTAAAAGTTTTGTTTCGATCTAATTCCGTCAAAGCTTTCGAAACGGTTAGAAGGTCGATATCGCAATAAAATACCAGAATTCGAAAGACTTTTTACGAGAAAGTAACAGATCTTTGTAAAAATTTAATAGTTTCGCCACTATAATACCTAACACCTGTTTTCAAGACTAACAATATCAAGGTCTTATAACAACTGGGAATGTATTATTAACAGGTTGATATCACCGGCACAATTGCATACATACATAGTATGTACGGGCGACAGCACATCAAGCTACTACAATCTGTCAATATATTTAATAATTTTTCAACTTTATTAATAAAGCATTAAGGTTCAAGGTTGATTGGGAAAATTTGACAGTTTCGGGTAGCTTGACCTGCTGGCGTCTGTACATAAACTCACGTTTTTCCTCATGGTAGAAATTACAGAAATGGGAAGAAACTACAGAACGCCATCTGCTACTATATTTACATACTCGTTTGGCTTCGTTTACGTTCATACAGCACCTTCTGCTGCAATTCTCGTAATTAAAAACGTAAAAATTTTGTCGCAATCTCATCTCGGCAACAATCAATGTCAAAAACTTGTCAAAAATGTAGGGAAATTAGAGTTATTTTTGACAGTTTGAGGCTGTGATCAGAACGTGCTTAAAATTACGAGAATTGCCCCTCTGTCGTATGAGCCTGACCTTTCTGAATAACATCGCCTACATAGCTACCTTATTGGTAATGTTCATATAATGACTTTATGTCCTCCGGGCGTTTCCTCTCACATCTGCCTTGTACATACCTTTTGTTAGTCTGCTTTATTCATCCTCTCAACATGACCAACCATTTTCGCATACGCTTGTCATTATATCTTCTTTTAAGCCGCACCGTTGCCTTATCTCATCATTTATAACATCACACATGCTTCTCAAGGAACGCATTACTACAGCATACAAGGGTACAATCGCATACAATCTTGTAGATAGAAACTCTCCTTACAATCTCCTGTAGGTACAGATGTACATACATAATTGAATCAATTTGTGTAGGCAGCTCTTGACCCAACGGCCTCCCCAAAGCAAAAAGGTCGTAAGCGCAAATCGACCAATCAGAGCGCAGTCAACTCGTTTGTCGCAAATGCTACGG
The DNA here is from genome assembly GCA_949629185.1 of Apamea crenata. Taxonomy (NCBI): domain Eukaryota; kingdom Metazoa; phylum Arthropoda; class Insecta; order Lepidoptera; family Noctuidae; genus Apamea; species Apamea crenata. The sequence goes on along the minus strand of OX451376.1, from coordinate 3,351,684 downwards.
CGGCGGCGTAGCGCCTCTACAACCTTCGTAGCAGGCTGTTGAGGCGCTACGCCATAGTTACTTTGTTCTACGTTTATATACATTTATGTGAGCATACCGTCGTTTTATGCTACGCCGATGCTGCATTTCTGACTAATAAGTAAGAAATTGAGTTTAAATTAATAATAATATACGTCACATCGCTTTAGGTATAATGCCAATGAATAAGGTTTTCTGTTTCATATTATTTAAAGCTAAGCTTACGATTTATCCTTGCTTAGTAAGTAGTTGTATATTTAACTTTCTTCTCACGCAATACAATGTTTAAAGGTTAATTCCTCGAACGGCGAGTAAGCTGCAATAAACCACGCCTCCCACACGTTAACTTCTAATATAAGAAGTAACCTGCCTGTGCCTTGCATTTGTTAAATTACAAGCACGAAATTTATGTGTTTGTGAAAATTAAAGAATGAAAAGCAACTGCTTTTCACACAGGCTTGTCAAGGTTCCTAAATTGTATGTGGAGTATCCGCCTCAAAGGAACGAACGGACGAAAAACGTTACATCAATTGTCTCTTTTAAAAAGCTGATTTATCACAGAACTGACCTAAGACAAACTTCACGAAAACGACGATAGTTATTATAACAATGGGACTACCCCGACGGAATGGAAATAGGGTGTGGAGCTGTGTCACAAAATATGTTCCACCTAATATCCTGCCCTTTTGTGCCCAAAACAAGCAACCAAAGTCCTAATAAGTTATTTACTAGGTATTTATTTTACGAATTTTAGATCATTATTATGCACCGATACCTAGAGTGAGATACAGGTTTATTCCGAGTCCAGGTAGAATCCAATGATTAATATACTTCTAGTTCAATGCCCTAATATTGTAAATTTTTATCTACATCAATTATATCGATAAACAATTTCAATTTCAATCAACAGATAAGTCTGTATTTATAAGCGACACTTTACCCCATTCATCACCTCAACCCGTCCTATTCACACCTGTATACATTACTCGTAGGCCACAGAGTTGCCGATCAAGTGATCAATTAACGCAAACATACCTAACCTCCTTGTTTCGGTAAGCCAATTACGTGAAGTATTCAAACTACGTATGAATATTCATGAGGCTATGGTATTCAGTGTAATTCCTTAGTTGAAACTGCTTGTTGGAGTTTGTCGTTAATTGAATTAGCCTATGCCATTCTTGGACGGATACTAAACGTTACTAAAATTGTTTTAAAGAAATAAATGTAATTTTTTTTTTAAATTTTTTTCTGTTTGCTTTCTTTTTAGGGTGATTAATAATAATAGACGCACGTGTCAATCGAAGGTTAAGCTGCGCTAGTCGGTTCTTGGATGGGCGACCATCATGCATATTGAGAACGCTTCGTACCTCGGAAAGAACGTTAAGCCCGGTTGCCATTCGTAGATCTTTGACAGTCGTTACGGGTAGTCAGAAGCCATAAAGTCTGACAACCAGTCTTACCAACCAAGGGGTACTGCGTTAGTTACCTAGGAACTGGGTTGTGGAGGTCAGATAGGCCGTCGCTTCATGATTGTAAAATACTGGTATTCAGTTGCATCTGGTTAGACTGGAAGCCGACCCCAACATAGTTGTGAAAAGGCTGCATACTTGGTGATTTTCTGTCTAGGGTGCTAAAGGAAAAGAAAAACAGTTTGTCTTTTTTAACAGAAAAACTGTTTCTAGGTGGAAAGGTGGTGAAGAAAACCGGTTTTTCAAAAATTACGCGATGTTTGATTGTCTATTGGTAACAAGTTAAATCTTGAACTTTTATATAAAATATACGCAGCCGTATCTATTAGCATAATACTTGTGAAGTATTGTGAACTGCAACAGCTGCAAGACACATTTGAATAATAATCATCTTCCTGTTGAACTCCTTGACTGGGTGGGAAAAATATTCTACGGGCGCAATAGTTGTAAATTGCAATATTCCATACTTAACATTACAAAATCGAAAGTAACTTTGTCTGTATGTTACTTTTTCACGCCTAAACAGTCGTGAAAGGTCACATACAATAGACAGCGCGTGTAAGATTAAAAGAAAATATAAAATACTTACAATCAAAAACAATTCACTTAATCAAATAATACAAATAATATGATAATATACTTCATAGGTACATACAAACCATACTTCTGAAATAAATATCACTAGAATATTAGTAATTATATTGTGATTAAAATAATAAATACATTATGCAATGAATTTCTTGACTGGTTTTTCGTTGAGTTGATAAGATTTTTATAAACAGGTATCAGCTGATATGCAGCCTAGATACTGTTACAAACTCAAAGTATTTAGTTAAAAATATTAAGCCAATTACATGTACTTTTGAATGGTCGTCAAGAAAATGAAGCGAGTTGCCCCATCCAAAGCGCAGTAGGTTCCAATCAAACTCAAAAACTACAAACGTTTATTTCTATAAAACCAATTACAGGCACTTTTAAATAGTCAAGGGGTCGGTTAGTCTAAAAGATGAAGCTTATTAGTTGCCCATTCCAAAGCAAAGTAGGTTCCTATGGAGAAGAACAGGCAAGGTACTCCATGGACACACTACTTGCATCTTCTTATGGAATTGTGTGGTTTTCCGTTATGTTGAAATGATTTTCATAAACAAAGTTATCAGCTGACATGGACCCTAGATACTGGTAACAATTTGACAACGAATCGAGGGATTTGTTTTATACCGACAAACTTGTTGATTACCGTAAATTAGTAGGTAGTTAACCATGTCAAAGTCATATTACTAGGTGCATAACTAATACATTGGTATTAGTTATGCACCTAGTAATATGACTTTGAACTCTAAGTTAGTTTCGCCATTTCTTCTCAGTCTGATAGGAAATGTCGACTCCTTTTAGCTTTTTTGTATAAAACGTGTAATAGAGATTTCAATACATTATTCACAGAAAAAAAAATAGGGCAGATTTTTCAATCATCTGATAACTTTATTCGAGGAATAATTTTGAAATTTTGACAGTTATTTCATACAAAAACTATCAGACGTCAATTTTATTCCACGAATAAATTATCTGTCGATTGAAAGATCTGCCCTTAATTTCATTGTTTTTATAAGTCCAGTTCATATAGTTGTGCTAGCAACACAAATACTTTGTTTCCTCATCACATTTTATTCTCTATGCATTTGAACTAACTACACTTGACTAACTGAAATACCTCCTTGAAGATTTCAATAGCTATAATAATATTTAAGTAATCGCATTGCAATGATTTGTTTTAACAACACATTTGAAAAGTAATTATCGTCCTCTTCTCATTAAACTCTATTGACCTAGTAACTCCGTAATTTGCGAACATTTTCGTCGTCAACATATTTCATGCTATAGTCGTCTTTTTGGAAACGTATTAAGAGTTATTTTGCAATGGATTGTACTGACAAATGATGTTACCCCTAGGTAGTAACTAAAGGTGTTATAGGTACCAAAAAAAATATGGTTTCATTTGTGTTATCATTGTTAACATGTACAAGTAATAATATAATATAATAATATGATGAAATTATCGTAATTTTCAACTATTTATTCCGAAGAATTTACAAAATGGACGAAGATTGGATCCCTAGTAACAGTTTTATTAGTAAATGCAATTCAAAAATGCAATAAAGTAATATTCATAGTTTGATATCGGCGTCCGCCCATCGCCTGAAATGGCACAAGGCGGGCGGGCCGGCGCTCGCGCCTGTTACGGCGCGCGGCTTTTTATACTAAAATATTGACTGAAAACCCTCCCATTAACCCTATTAAGTGTCTAAGGGATGATAGGATGGGTAACAGTTAGTATATTTGTGTAAAATATGTAAAGAAAGGCGGGGGCTGTGCGCGCGAGGGGCCGGCGCGCTCGCCTTGTATGGCGCGCGGCGTCTGCGCGCTGCCCCTATAAAAGATTCCGCCACCGCTGTTCGACGCACTCGCAGTCTCGCTGCCGTAGAGTCAACATCCACCGCGTCCCCAACCAAACAAAACCGCCAAAATGTGTGACGACGATGTTGCTGCGCTAGTAGTCGACAATGGCTCCGGCATGTGCAAGGCCGGTTTCGCCGGAGACGACGCACCCCGCGCCGTCTTCCCGTCCATCGTCGGTCGCCCACGTCATCAGGGTGTGATGGTTGGTATGGGTCAGAAGGACTCCTACGTAGGCGATGAGGCCCAGAGCAAGAGAGGTATCCTCACCCTGAAGTACCCCATCGAGCACGGCATCATCACCAACTGGGACGATATGGAGAAGATCTGGCACCACACCTTCTACAACGAGCTGCGCGTCGCCCCCGAGGAACACCCAGTCCTGCTGACTGAGGCCCCCCTCAACCCCAAGGCCAACAGGGAGAAGATGACCCAGATCATGTTTGAGACCTTCAACTCCCCCGCCATGTACGTCGCCATCCAGGCCGTGCTCTCTCTGTACGCCTCTGGTCGTACCACCGGTATCGTCCTGGACTCCGGCGATGGTGTCTCCCACACCGTCCCCATCTATGAAGGTTACGCCCTGCCCCATGCCATCCTCCGTCTGGACTTGGCTGGTCGCGACTTGACCGACTACCTCATGAAGATCCTCACCGAGAGGGGTTACTCTTTCACCACCACCGCTGAGAGGGAAATCGTGCGTGACATCAAGGAGAAGCTGTGCTATGTCGCCCTCGACTTCGAGCAGGAGATGGCCACCGCTGCCGCCTCCACCTCCCTCGAGAAGTCCTACGAACTTCCCGACGGTCAGGTCATCACCATCGGTAACGAGAGGTTCCGTTGCCCTGAGGCCCTCTTCCAGCCCTCATTCTTGGGTATGGAATCTTGCGGTATCCACGAGACCGTGTACAACTCCATCATGAAGTGCGACGTTGACATCCGTAAGGACCTGTACGCCAACACTGTCATGTCCGGTGGTACCACCATGTACCCCGGTATCGCCGACAGGATGCAGAAGGAGATCACCGCCCTGGCTCCCTCTACCATCAAGATCAAGATCATCGCTCCCCCCGAAAGGAAGTACTCCGTATGGATCGGTGGATCCATCCTGGCTTCCCTGTCCACCTTCCAGCAGATGTGGATCTCCAAGGAGGAGTACGACGAGTCCGGCCCCGGCATCGTCCACCGCAAGTGCTTCTAAGCGTGCACCTGACCCTCGCGCATACGCGGGGCTTCGGCGCCGCTGCTGCGTGACCCTAGTGCTGTGTATTGTGGTGCTCTCGTTCCGCAAGGAACTCTAGCATTTGTACGTTGTACGTAGTGATACCTGACAGAACTGAACATCTAAGATAACGCCATCTATTGTAATGTAATTTATTGTAAAATTTATATAAATTTAATTTTCTTTTTTTTATTTTTATTATATACACGGGATCGTTATGGATCTCACGCCAAATGTAATTAATAAATAAACGGTTAATTTATTTATTTTAATTACATTATTTCTTTTATACAACCGTTGACTTTGGTTTTTGTTTGGAGTCCCACACCCGCATTCCCCCTGCGGTGTAGTGTTTCATATGACAGCTATGTGAGTCAGTGGATCGCACCTGTCTATATCTGGGTCACACTCTCTGCCAACATTCCGGCGATCAGTCGCCACCTACTTGAAACTTTTCAAATTCATTGGAAAGACAAGGAAGCGTAGGGTACACACACTAGAATAGGTACACTTCCCCTGGAGAGAGCGGGGTTCACACTTATAAATAGAACCAGAGGTTACCACACGCGTCAGAATTAACCACTGCGTGCACTACCATAAATAGTAAAGACAACTGCCGCGGCCAAAAGCATTTTCTAATTTTATCATAATATCTTGGGGCGGCGCTGTCTAACATGCCATACGACACTGGTCCTTAGGAGCTTACGATAAGCTAAACATTCGCATAAACCACATGTTTCCGTAAATACCACACGAACCCGCTGGAGTAAAAGAAGCCATCGGTTCGGCATGTCTATTAATACAACTGACTCCCGGAGCGTTCAGTTTACATGTACCACGAATATTAGGCGCAAATACGTCGATATGACGACCACTCGTGTTTACCATCGTGTGATTAGGAACGGGTTAAAAATAGTCCTCGTTCGAAATCACATGAATGTGGCAGGAATCCAAATCGTTATCATGTTACAGCTTCGTATTTTTTTCGGTGATAGGAATTTGTATTGTTGAGGGCTCTGACACTTGTGGAATAACATGGTTCATTGAAGTTCATGACTTAATAGATTGAATGGCAGATGAATTAGAATCAATTACATATTCAGGAAGCAAGAGGTTAGATAACCTTTGTGTATCTTCCTCAAACGGTGTTTAATATCCGATTCTATTTTGGGGACTTGACATCATTGAACGCAGCACGCTCGTGTCTCCCCTACAAGCGTGAACGCATGGTGAGTAGTATTTTGGTCCTATGGTACGTGCGGTTGTTTTGCTTCTTCTTTAACTCACACTCATGATTCTTATCATACAAGGTAGATCACACCACCACCAATTAGCACCAAGTCATCAATCCTAACATCATTGCCAACAGCAATCATATACAGTGTACTGTGTCTGTGACTTATTAGTAAACTGTCACGAACTGCCCCTTACTTATAATCTATCACTAATTACCTGTTATTTCTTCCAACTCCTTTAGCTTATCAACATACCTAATTCATAACCCACTATCATCACAACACTCACTATCTGGTACGAGTAATAGTAATACAAAACCACAACTCAAGATCATCGTCATTCATACCACACACTATCATCAGGTCCCACTACACTTACAATTAGATATCATCACATCAGTTTCATTAGCCACTATCAGAAATCTCACATGCTTTTATCATTTATCTTCATTCACAATATCATCAGCTACCAACACATTACACTTGCTTACATAATCTATCACCACGACTCACTTACTATCATCTATTATCATATCACACTTGCTTTGATCACTATCACCACAACACACTACCATCAGCTACCATTACACCACCCTTGCTTTCATCATCTAACACTATGACAGTTTAATAACATCTATCATCTTAACGCACTTGCTTACATCATCTGTTATCACATATCAATTATTGCTTTCATTATCTATCACCATTACACACTATCATTAGCTACCGGTACATTACACTTACTATCCTTACCGTTATCTATCATCACAACACACTATCATCAGCTATCATCACAATATGCTGACATCAGCTATCATCACAACACACTATCTTCATCTATCATCACAACACACTGTCATCAGCTCTCATCACAACAACTGCTATCAGCTATCATCACAGCTCACTGCTATCATCATCACAACACACTGCCATCAGCTATCATCACATCAACTGTCATCAGCTATCATCACAACACATTGCCATCAGTTATCATCACAACACACTGCCATCAGCTATCATCACAACAACTGTCATCAGCTATCATCACAGCACACTGTCATCAGCTATCATCACAGCAACTGTCATCAGCTATCATCACAATAACTGTCATCAGCTATCATCACAACACACTGCCATCAGCTATCGTCACAAAAACTGTCATCAGCTATCATCACAACACACTGCCATCAGCTATCATCACAACAACTGTCATCAGCTATCATCACAACACATTGCCATCAGCTATCATCACAAAAACTGTCATCAGCTATCATCACAACACACTGCCATCAGCTATCATCACAACAACTGTCATCAGCTATCATCACAACACACTGCCATCAGCTATCATCACAGCAACTGTCATCAGCTATCATCACAATACACTGCCATCAGCTATCATCACAGCAACTGTCATCAGCTGTCATCACAACACACTGTCATCAGCCATCATCACAACATACTATGTTCAGCTATCATTACAACACACCTTCATCAGCTATCATCACAACACATTAAGTATCATCTATCGCCACGATAGACTATCATTATAGTCATCAGCACACATGAGTCACAGTGAAACCTGAGTCATCTCTCAGGATACCCATCGCTACCATGTGCTCAAAGTAATGTAAGCAAACAAACTCTCAGAAATAACACAAAGTACATACAATCACAATTATTCACACACATACACACAACTCACAAGCCTATAATGCCAATAATCAGCCTATAATGTTCCCACTGCTGGGACACAGGCCTCCTCTCTGTGAGAGGGAGTGGGCCGTAAGCCCCACGCGGGTCCAGTGTGGGTTGGTAGATGTCACATGTCTTCGTATTTTGGTTCATGGACATGCCGGTTTCCTCACGATGTTTTCGTTTACCATTTTGAGAGCAGTGGTGTTAGAGCCAGCGAGAAGGTAAACCCTCTTTTTTAATTTCTTTTTATTATTCTTAATTTTAAATATTTTACATCTTCTTTTGTTCTTTACTTCTATATATGTGACCTCTCAGGAGGGGCATTGTGGCTAAGCAATAACAGCCGCACTGGTCGATCGATCAGGTTAAGCTACGCTTGCCGCGGTTGGTCCGTGGATGGGTGACCATCTTCACATATCAAGACCCACCGTGCCTCGGAAAGCACGTTAAGCCGTTGGTCCCGGCTGTCATTCGTGGATCTTTGACAGTCATTACGGGTCGTAGCCCGAAAAAAAAGTCTGACAACCAGTCTTACCAAGGGGTATCGTATTACCCAGTAACTGGGTTGTGGAGGTCAGATAGGCAGTCGCTCCGTGTAAAATACTGGTATTTAGCTGCATCCGGTTAGACTGGAAGCCGACCCCAACATACATAGTTTGGAAAAGGCTAGGCGCTGTGACAAAAACTAAATAAATAATTTGTGATATTACATTCTTTGCTTACATAATAATATGTCTCACAAACTGAACCAATAAAAGTAGTGCCGACCAAGTGGTGATGAAATAATTTACACAAAGCACCTGTCTGAGTTCGAATCTACGACCTACGTCGCGGCCACCACTAACGTTTTAGTTGCACGTCTACAAGCCTGCACTCCTACGCTCAAATTCGCACTCAGAATACTCGAATGATTCAGTTCTGTTATCAGTGTACAATGACATCAGGACAGTTTGGCAACACAACTTTATGAAACTACTCCTCGCCAACTATTCAATGATGGTTTTAAAACATATCAACGTACGAACTAATCACCGTTTGTCTCCACTATCCGGTGACTCAGAAAACTACAAAGCTACATATAAAACAATAGCTGTGTCTGTACCATTCTACTCGTAACCTGTTACAGATATCAATCTACCCAGCTTTTTCTACCCAGCTTTTTCTACCCAGCTTTTTCTACCCAGCTTTTTCCCAACTATATTGGGGTCGGGTTCCAGTCTAACCAGGTGTTGCTGAATGCCAATATTTCACTTGGAGCGACTGTCTATCAGACCTCCACAACCTGGTTACTGGGTAACAAGCTGGCCAGGCAGGTTGGCAGACTTTTAGGCCTTTGAATATCCGTAACGGCTGTCAAAGATCTACGAACGACAGCTGAGGTACGGAGAGGAATCAATATGTAATAGATCATGTACGAATCGACCGCGGCAAGCGTAGCTTTACCTTTGATTGACACGTGCGAAGTGGCAGTGGGCCGACCATGTTTGTTTGAAGGACCGATGGCCGGAGCGGACGATTCCTGGAGTGGAGACCACGTATCGGCTAGCGCCTTAAGAAAGTAGCTGGGACAGACTGGAAGGCGAAGAATAGGGTGTTGTGGCGCAGCCTGGGAGAGGCTTATATCCAGCAGTGGACTGCGATAGGCTGAGTTTGATGGACCCGTGCGACTGTTACCATTTGGCCACGAGGCCTTTAGCCTCTTCCACTGTACAGTGATATGGTTTCAAAACAAATCAACATTAACGTTACGTTACTGACTAATCGTCGTTTGAGTCCATTCTCCAGTGAGTCTGTGACTCAGGGCGGAGCTTTAGGCCCAAAAAGAATACAAAGCTAGACATAAAACAATAGGTCGGCCTGTATATCTGTCGGTTATGTATATTTCCTGTTCGAAATCACTATTTTTACATCGGTTGCAATGTTGCAATCTCTTGTTGCGAGTCTTGTTGTCTCTTTTTTAATAAGTAAATGTTCAATTTTTGATTATCTTAAGATTGAAAACCTGACAGTTTTAAAATAATCTCATACGTCTTCCAAAGGTCCGGGATCCCAGGGTCCCGAGATATGTGAAAGACATTTTTAAAATAATAATTATATGTACAAATAATGGTCTTTGACAAATCAGCAGAGGTCCACGCTCGCGGTTTGCCAGAGGGCTTTGGAACGGAGTATACCCGGTCTGTTAGTTTGATAACCAGAGGTATCAAACTAACAGATCGGGTTAGAAATACGACCATCCGTTCCATCACAATGATAACTGACGTCACTTGGAAGACCGTCACGCTAAAATGGAACTGGGCTGGACACATGCAGTGACAGGCGGAGATGGCGGTATGAGCAGGACTCCTTCAAGAAGAACTGGTCCTTGGCAGCTTTGAACAGGGAGAAGTGGAAAGAGAGTAGGGAGGCCTTTGCCCTGCAGTGGGACATCCCAGGCTCATAATAATAGTATGTACAAGTATGTATATAAAAAAGGAAAGAATCATAGGACGTCAAAAAATTCGTCCGCATCGTTGTCAACACGAAAAGTGCCCATAAGGCTGGCAGCATTCCCGCGTTGTATGAATGTAATTTGAGTTTTTTTCCTTTTTCAGATTTATAAATTATTTGAATTGTTCGTCGCTTGGATTTCATTCGGGAAAATCGCAAATAACATGACATAACATCATTCTAGTGAATGCAATTTTACGCAGTTAAAGCCACGGTAGCAGACGACTCCTGGAGTAGAGACAATCTATTGGCAAGTGTAGAATGGGACGCCCTCCAGCTAAATGGACCGACGACCTTAAAAGATGACTGGAACAGAATGGATGCGGAAGGTGAAGGACAGAGTGTTGTGTCGCAGCCAGGGAGAGGCCTATGTCCAGCCGTGGACTGCGATAGGCAGCGTTGATTGATTGATTAAAAGCCACGGTAAAAATCGACGTTAGGATTTCAAACATAAATTGATAAATGGAATTCCGTCGCTCGCGTTCGTTAAGGTGAACTTTGCCAAATATTTGCAGACATTCCAATAATTTCTTCCGTTGATATATTTTGGTAGGCATTACAGAGAACTCCTGTTATTCTCTTCTGTAAACATTAGTCATTAATGTTTTAATACTTTTCTATTACTGCCAATGTCCCCAATTCAATACTGGTTCCGTCTTCTATACTTGTGCTTGGCAACTGAGCTCTTTTCTTCGAAAGCATTATACAAGTGAACTGCTATTTTGATGTATTTCTTCCAGGTCGTGATAATGCCCTTTCATCTTTCTAAACTCTCAAATTCCATCAATGCTATTTTATTTGAATAGGTACGTTAACAAAGCTTTCGACATAACCAAGGGTATCAAAATGTAAAACAATTAAAAGGTATAATCGTAACAAGAAGTTAATTCGTCAATGGGTGTAAGTACAAGCGTGAGTGAATAATAATCTAGATCAATCCTAGAGCCCCCCTGGTAAGACCCTCCGCCGCAGGGGGTGGACGACGACCCCTCCTCCCCCCCCCCCCAACTACCAACCTTGTATAAATCAGTTGTTTCAGTATTTTGCAAGCTAGAGCTAGTAGAGTTTTATCACTTCCCAAACCTTTTAACCTTTCAATGAAGACCACCTCCGTCATAACATATAATACATTACTGTTACTGTTAGCCTGCATCATCATCATCATCATCATCAGCCACTGCTGGACAAAGGCCTCTCCCCATGACTTCCAGCTCTTTCGATCCAGGGCTAAAGTGGACCACTGGTCGTTTGTTTTGTCCAGCTCGTCCCACCATTTTTACGGGGTCTACAGCGACGCCTTCTAGCTCTGTCAGGTCTCCAGGTGGTGGTTATTTTGGCCCACAGCTTATTGAGCATACGGCAGACGTAGCCAGCCCAACCCACTTCAGGGGGTCTACTCCAAAGTGCAAAGTGTGAATGTTCGGATCGGAACGACACATGGCCGAACCATATATTATTGAAAAATGCGAAAAAAGTTCGGATCGGCTTAGTTGGGTCGGGACCTTATTCAATATTCGAAAGAGTGTAGGAGTGTAGGATCGGGACCGACCGAACTAAATAGTTACTTCGTAGCAGGAAACGGCCGAACATTCGGCCGCTAAGCTGGGGGCCTACTCCGAAGTAGGCCCCCAGCTTTGCGGCTTTTTGAGCAATGTCAGTAATCTGTGTTTTGGAGCGAATCTGTGTTTCACACACATAATATACATAGTTGTCTATAATACCATCTTCCTAGCATTTCACTACACCCACTGGAACAGGTGTGTCCTCTATTCTTAACCCGTGTCTCACGACCCAAAAATATCAAACAAAACCCCTTTTATTGATGCATGGCAAAGATCCATCACATCCCAACGAGAATTGTCGTGAAATACCATTTGCTTGCCAACACTTTCATTGCTATTCAATGGCCAATATATTTTTGCAACGTTTGCCATTGTAACATAATCCTTATTGTTCGTTAGTTAAGGTTCATAAGTATGTTCATCAATATGATTAAATTATTATTGAGCGTTTGACTCTTAATTAGTTTTCGTACGTTTGAGTGACCAGTTCAGCGATGTGTAACTAAACATCATGTTCGAAATCTACAATTCTACATCTATAACATATGAATGAACTCAACGACCCTTTAACAAGATTTGATGACGTTTCAAATGTTTTGGTAAGTCACACAATTTTAAAAGGTATTGTACTTAATATATTACAAGGGCATTTGGCTAAATAATAACAGCCACACGGGTCGATCGATCAGGTTAAGCTACGCTTGCCGCGCTTGGTCCGTGGATGGGAAACCATCTTTACATACCAAGACAAGGTCCCGGCTGTCTTTCTTGGATCTTTGACAGTCGTTACGGGTCATCAGAAACCCGAAAGTTTGGCAACCAGTCTTAACAAGGAGTATCGTATTACCCAGTAACTGGGATGTGCAATTGTAATGAATGAATAATTGTGTGTATTTTGCCTAGCCTTTAAAAAGAATTTTCCTGATTGATTTTTTTTTTACTTAGACTAAACATGCTCCAGTTTGTCAACGTTTCCATCTTTGAGTACACTATACATTAATCAAAGAAATGTCCACCTGAAGGAACGTTACTTAAATTTTTTCTAGTTTAATTTATCTTTTACTCTGAACGCTTTTACGTCCACGTCTTTTAAATGATATAACTACTATTTTGCAACAGTATAATTTAAAAGAGTGTCCATGTAGTCTCTATTTTTATTGCTGAGTGGACCTGCAATGCTATTCTGTATAAATCTCACCATGAAAACTTAGGTGAAGTGAGCGTGGAGTGAGCTGTCAACAGCGTCAATTCTTAGCATCCCGATCGATTCTGTAAAAATTTCACCGTGAAAAGTTAGGTGAAGTGAGCTTAGAGGGAGCTGTCAACAGTGTCAATCCCTAGCATTAGTTGGAATGACAGCTCACTCCACGCTCACTTCACCTAAGTTTCACGGTGATATGGTTACAGAATAGCACTGCAGGTAGAATCCTAGAAGACAAACTCACTTCACCTAAGTATTCACGGTGAGATTTTTACGGAATAGACGGCCTGTTCTTGAACTCGATCTCGCCTGACGGGAAGCGATGGATAAGGTCTATGATGGAACGAGCATCAAAAGAGGCCTGTTCTTCTCCATAGGAATGTATTCCGCTCTGGAATGGGCAACTAGCTAACTCCTTTGACAATTCAAAAGTGCCTGTAAATGGTTTTTTTACCTAGGTAATATATAAGTATATGTCGGTTACCTTGGTTCTCCCACGGATTTCTTAATTTCTGATTTGATAACCCGAAGACTTGCCAAACTTAAGTGGCAGTGGGCAGGGCACATTGACCGCAGAACAGGTGGCCGATGGTGCCCAAAGGTCCTGAAGGCCAATTCTCGTAATCAAAATCTAGTCGCAGTCTCATCTCGGCGACAAACAAATGTCAAACACTTTTGGAGGTATGAGGAACAGGGTGTAAAGTTCACTCATCCTCCATAGAAAAGGGAGGATCCTCCGACCAGACGGGTGTTGTGTCTGGCGGGCAACTGCCCAACGATTGATGTTGGGAAATTGTATCTATGCTAATTTTGCGGTAAACTCTGCTTGCGAGATGCAGGATTTGCGTGACGTCAGTATGACGCGTTGTTCACATGTGGCGTTGTAGATACCGCTACATCACTCCCCTCCGAATTAATTGAAATAAAAGCTGTAAGTATGAGCTTCCAATACCACTCTTCATCTGTTTCTAGTTTGTACCTATCTATCTTTTTGGCTATTCCAGTACAGATGTTATGAAATAACCCCCTGCTTGGTACAAGGACGTTAGTCTCGCTCAATGAAACACTGAAGTGAACGCATCCCAAAATACTTTGTATTTCATGACGGACCGCCTCGGCGAAATAATGACGAAAACATCACAGTAATGTTTTACGAAAAGAATTTATTTCCTCTATCAATAGAGAGCAGTGAAGTCCGTGGCTAAATAATACCAGCCGCACAGGTCGATCGATCAGGTAGTCAGAAGCCTGAAATTCTGACAACCAGTCTTACCAAAGTGTCTTCGTATTACCCAGTAACTGGGTTTTGGAGGTCAGATAGGCAGTCGCTCGATGTAAAATACTGGTATTCAATTGCATCCGGTGAGACTGGAAACCGACCGCAACATTGGGAAAAGGCTAGGCAGATGATAATCAATAGAGACCAGTGGTGGCCTAGGGGTAACGGCTGCGACTTACGAGGTCGAGGTCGTGGGTTGGAACCCAGACAGACGCTTTAATTTCTATAAATGTTTGGCTTTCATTTTGACAGTTCAACAACATTCAATACGTTATTTACCTTGTTGAGCAGGCAATTTTTTCAAACTTAAAAATCAATGGATAGCAATATCCTTCAAAATAGTTCAGACTGAGGTTGATAGTATGTTACACAGTTAAGGTGCTGGAATGATAAACCCACTATCGAAATTCAATAAAGACCAAATTACATTGGTCTTCATTTCCCAAATATTCTGACAATGTTACAAACCCAAGAAAGTTCATTAGTTGCTACATTCTAATCGGATTTCCGTCGATGGTAGAGTGTTGGCGAGTGGTGGTTAGATAATTGAAATAGCTGCGCGTTTAATATTCAGCTCTGTTACATAGCGCGGGAGCCAGCAGTGCGATTTTGTAACCATCTCACCGTGAAAAGTTAGGGGAAGTGAGCGGCGTGGAGTGAGCTGTCATTCCAACTGATGCTAGGGATTGACCCCATTGACAGCTAACTCTAAGCTCGCTTCACCTAACTTTTCACGGTGAGATTTTTACGGTATCGATCCAGCCCATCGATACCGTAAAAATCTCACCGTGAAAAGGTTTGCTTGCTCCGGCCAGCCTGGGTCCGGAGTCTGTTTAAAGACATCCAGGTTATCCGAATCATTTATCATTAAAAGCTACAAACTCCGTGTAGTACATACAAACGTAACATTACAGTTCCACGCTCCCGGCTCATCGCCAACCACGAGTATTTGCGCGCTGCGATATTAGACAAGTTGTCGCGGCCGTCTCATTTAGACCTAACGACTACTAAACTATATTAATAATCATTATTAACCTGCCCCGGCACGTCCGGGGGGCGGAGGGAAGGACGGGGGTGAGGGACGGAGGGAGCGACGGAACAAGAGACCATTGTTGGAATCTATCTGTCAAAGGATAGACGAATTTAATTGACGCGCGCTCAATAAGGGCTATTATCCCGTAACTGTGATGTTGCTCTTTCGTAGCCGGTGAACCGGAGCGAGCGACAGCTTTTTATTAATTTCGCACTTAATAACTTTCAGATGATATTCGACTGTGAAGTTTTTCATAGCGACACAATAGCGCGGGTCGATAGAATCCGTTTGATGTTCGCGTTTTTGTTGCTTGTGCTCTGTGTTAGTATTTTATTGATTTGTCGCGTTGAAGAATCTAGTAATTGGCTTTCCCTCTTTGCGTAATATTGGAGAATCTGTTGGGAATGATTGGCCTAAATTGGCAAAATCTTCTTGATGTTTTTCTGTAGAGCGAAATTATGTTAATAATGTAACATGATTTTCATTATTGGGAGTTAACAGTACTTTGGTAAATGGAAAGAAAGAAAATACATTTATTTAGCACAGACTAAATTAAAAGACACACAATACACCAGACAGGTACATACATCAGATAAAAACAAAGAAAATAAAGATCAAATAATAAAGCAATTGCTCGAGTATTTATCATAAACTCACATCCAAAGCATTTATTTCAATTTAAAAAATTACAGGCACTTTTGAATTGTCAAGGAAATCATAGTTTTCATAGTTATCTTTATTGTTTAAGACTAATTTTAATTCTTTATGCATTACCACAAGCCTGCCTGTACCTGCCATCCATCCAGTGTGCCTGCTGCTTAACCTGCGAGAACAGAAGCAGCTGGCCCAGTGGTAATTTTTCTTCGTGTAAATAATTCCATCACCACTGCTCTCGAAACGGTAAATGGAAACATCGTGAGGGACCGGCATGTCCTAGAACCAAAAATATGAACAAATGTGACATCTACCAACCCGCACTAGGCCCGCGTGGTAAATTATAGCCCACTCCCTCTCGAAGAGAGGCCTGTGTCCCAGCAGTGGGAACATTATAGGCTAATTATGCTTATGCTGCGAGAACTGCTGGATAGTTAGCTGTCACTTATAGGGAGTACGTTTATTGAAACACAAAACTTCAGAAGAATATGTATCTTATCTTACTCCTTCAAGATACATATTCTTCTGAAGTTCCGAGATGCTCTGACACTAAAAAACTCTCCATGTTGGTAATCACGCTGTCCCAATCGGTACAAAGATTTCTAAAGCCTGTGATGTTACAGCCTGTCTTACATTACATAAGCAATAATGCGTTCAGGGTTCTGATGAGGCTGACCCGATTCTGTAGCGCATCAGGCATGTTTGCCGAGTCGCAAGTAGATGAAGACGGTGCTTGTCCCCGGTGCGCAGAGGTTCGATTGTCTGAACCATTGCTGTTGGTTCACGTACTGAGCAACAGATGTTTTAATAATTTTAGTACTTACTATATTTCTTTGTTGGTCGAAATAAACATTATTTACTTATTTATGAAGTTTTCTGAAAATCAAAAGCGGCAAAAAAATAAACATTATTTACTTACAGCCTAGTATTTTACATGGAGTGACTGCCTATCTGACCTCCACAACCCAGTTACTGGGTAATACTAAACTCCTTGGTAAGACTGGTTGTCAGACTTTCGGGCTTCTGACGACCCGTAAGGCCTGTCAAAGATCCATGAACCAACGGCCGCGGCTGGGACCAACGGCTTAACGTGCTTTCCGTCACGGAGGAATCTTGGTATGTAAAGATGGTCACCCATCTACGAAACAACCAAGGCAAGCGTAGCTTAATCTGATCGATCGACCCGTGCGGCTGTTATTAGTATTACTTAGCCACCATCACTAATCAATTGGGAAATTGGTAAGATAATGATAACAAACACTTCTTTCACCGTTTCGCTGGTGTTTAAAACTTCAACATAGTAACTGAATAATTCCAGTAACATAGTTAATATTTTAAAATCGGTGTTAAAGTTCTTAAAATGTAGTGTACATTATTTTGTTGACGACGACGATGTCGGTGTCTGTTGGCTCGGAGCCAGCGAGAACACGCCAGCACGCTGCTATTGAAGCCGATAAAGAGATCGCTCAAAAATAAAAGTAGACATTTTTGTAGAACATCTGTCGGGTATGCGAAGATTTTCAGTTTACTGAAAACGAAAATTGTGGGACAATATTTTTACAGTAAAAGGGAAATCTGTTTTAAAACTTTTCTTCGTCTCTCGTTTCAACGTCTCTTTGAATACTGGTATTCAGCTGCATCCGGTTAGACTGGAAGCCAACCCCAACTTAGTTGGGAAAAGGCTAGGCAGATGATGAGGGAAGTCTCTTTTAAATACAGCTGGAGGTTTCGTAACAAGGTTAAGCTATGGTTTCCTGGAAGAGTGGTAGCTACCACATAACGGTCGCAGTGATGGCTGTCATGAAAATGATTGCACCGGGGTTTGTCTTTACGGTGTCAAAAAACGCTCTCTAGGGCCAACTTACGTCATAAATAAAGTTTCCGTGGCGTCATTCCACGACAAATTATGCCTTCTGGCAGGACCAAAATTTTTTTAGTTAACGTCTTTATAATTTTACCCTAGTTTCACATTAATTAACGTACGCAAAATACGCGCATTGTCGTGGAGTTGCGGACACCAGCCCGTTTTACCTTTTTACCTAAATGGAATTTGAAATTGCGGACGCTATGTGGCAGCCGACGCAGTCTTAGGACACCCTAGTTTTAAGGAATGCGTCAGAAAGCGAAAAGTGTTTCTTCTTCTCATTTTGTCTGCTACTAAAAATCAAACTCATCATCTGCCTAGTCTTTTCCTAACTATTTCAAAATCAAAATCAAAAGTCATTTATTCAAATTAGGCTGAGAATCAGCACTTTTTGAACGTCAAAATTCAAAATACAAAAGACTGTCCCCCAAAAACGCCCGCCCTTCACCACTTCCTAGTGCTATCGCTGGGAAGAAGAAGTGGCGCAACAAACTTCCCAGCAGCACAGCTGTCTGTTCGGGGTCGGCTTCCAGTCTAACCGGATGCAGATAAATATTTATTTCCAGTATTTTACATAAAGCGATTGCTTATCTGACCTCCACAACACAGTTATTGGGTAATACGATACCCTTTGGTAAGACTGAGACACTAAAAAACAAACTGCGATCACCACTTCGTCAACCAACCACAATGATGCAAGCGATTCGACCGTTTAGTCTGTAGCGGTATCTACAACGCCACATGCGAACAACGCGTCATACTGACGTCACGCAAATCCTGCATCTCGCAAGCAGAGTTTACCGCGTAATTAGCATAGACACAATTTCCCAATATCAATCGTTGGGCAATTGCCCGCCAGACACAACACCCGTCTGGTCGGAGGATCCTCCCTTTTCAATGGAGGATGAGTGAACTTTACACCCTGTTCCTCACAAAGTCTACTACTCTTTAGTCTACTGAGGCCACTTAAAATGTTCCGAAGATTTTGACAGCTGACTGAATGACATGAAGATAATTCCATATCTATCATTCAAGCACGAAATTATATAGCTTAGTTACTTACTCACAAATCTTATGACAAAAGTCATCTCCCTACGAATGAAATCAAACTTCAGCAAACATATAATGTAATTTGAACATACCGGGGTGGTGGAGTGAGGCAGTGAGGCGCGGGGGGGTTGCAGAATTTAATATTGGCAGCGCGCGCGGGTTAAGGCGGCGTGCAAATAAAACTCTATGAAACCGCACCCCCGAGCTGTTAAGGGGTTGAGCATTCCTGGTAATTAATTTATGGTTTGTGTTAGATCATATTTTTGAAGGCTCTCCGTGGTCTATTGCTAGGAACAGCCTGTTACTGAACTGAACTTTCATCGTCATTAACCTCTGAAATAAGGCGACTAACAAAAGTTATTTACCAGGCTGATGTGAGTGGAAACGCCGGGAAGGTCCTACAAGGAAATGATCATCATCAGCAATCCACTGCTGGACATAGGCCTCTCCTTTTGCACGCCATTCAAGTCAATTTCTTCTGCTACCAGCCAACCGGCGAAGATCGTCACTCCACCTAGCCTGAGAGCGTCCCAGCTTCCGTTTACACATTCGCGGTCTCCACTCAAGAACACGTCTACCCTAACGGTCACCGGTTCTACTGCTAATATGGCCAGCCCATTGCCACTTCAGCTTGCTTATTCTTAGAAGGACGTATTCTGTACAAATGACCTAAAAAACCTTAAGTGAGTGAGATGTCAATAGTGTGAATTCCTAGCATACGGTGGAATGACAGCTCATTTCAAACTCACTTCACTTAAGCTAAATTTTCTTGGTTAGATTTTTACAGAATAGCACTGCTGATGCGTAGTACTCTCAACCGGCGTGCGTGTATGACCGGAAGATCAATTCCCGTAGTTAAAAACGTTCAAAATCTGGTCACAATCTCATCTCAACGACAATCAATGTCAAAAACTTGTCAAAAACGTTGGGAAAGTAGAGGTATTTTTGACAGATTGAGACTGAGATTGAAAAAATTGTCTATAATCACTATCTGAATCATTTTGAAGGATATTGCTAATCCATTGCTTCATATGTTCGAAACGTAAAAAACGCAATGAATGTTGTTGAACTGTCAAAATGAAGCTATTGCTACTGTGAGTGTTTTAGGCAATTAGCTACCCCGCAAGAGTGGGATATGAATCTACTGTTACCAAAAAATCTGAATTTCCATATTTTTATAGACTTCGCATGATCTTCCCCTTAACCGTGTGTCTGCGGATATTTTTACAAACGTTATTACTGTGCGGTGCGCTTTAGCTTTCTTTATTAAATTGTCGTTAGGGGTCGCCGCATTAGCCGCTCGGCTTTCGGCTTTCAGCTCTCGGCCTCGGCTCAACAAACGGCCTCGGGCAGCGCCGAATGAATTGAAAGCAACAATATTGTGGGTGTTATGATCGTAAGAGGTAAACGATGGTAAATTGTAATTATTAAAACGTTTTAATGGTGGGATTTACTTATTTAGCGTATTTTTAGCAGAATAAATAATTATCTCATGTAACTGGTCAATGTGGGTGGGTGTCTATTAAGTCTACAGGGCCACATTAAATAAGTTAGCGAAACTCCGCAGACATCACGTCTGCGGGTATCTAAAAAAAAGTAAACTTTGATGTTTTTTTCCGTTGGGTCATCGTCCCATCAGTCGAAATATCAGTTAAAACATTTTTTTTTTTTTTTTGTGAACTTCATAGACGTGATGGTTATCGAAATCCATACCCATTATGGCTGGAGATGGCTGGAAATGGCATGGCTTAATGTGACCCTTTGCCTTCTTATGTGAACACAGTCGATGTGTTTTCGATTGATTTTATATTCTGCAGTCACCAATCCGTCTGGGAAACATGGTGATGATGAAGATGATTAAGTACTTACACATTCGATGAGTTTTTAACCCTCACTGGGTTAAAAACACTAAAGCAGTGGAGTCTAAAAGTTAGTTGTCATCTTTCTACTTGAGGTGTGATGCCTCATTATGATTTTTTTTTTTAATATCAGGTAGGTACTCATATGGGATCACTAGATTATTTACTAGATTATTTTTTGTGTTAAGTAAAAGGTAATTGAATTAGTCAATAATAAAAACGTTATAAGTAGTAGTTCAAGAATTTTAGTTTATGACATATCATGAACTAAAATTCTTGAACTACTACTTATATCAGCTGTGACACACCATAGTGTGTCACAGCTGAAGTGGAAAAATGTCAACTAACTTTCAGAGAACACTGTAATATAAGTGATGTAGATACCCAAGCACCCAAACAGGGGGCCTAAAAAGGCCACTTTAAGCAATACCTCTAAAAGCTATTCATTTCCTGAATTCCCAGCAGATCATTAGCAATTCCTCTAATTTTCGTTAAATAGTTACACATAATAGTTTAATCACCAACAATTCATTTCTTATCAATCATATTTGGTGTAAACATTGGTGGACCATTTTACGAATTGCCATACAAACTACAAAACTGTCAAACAGGTAAATTGCGTGATATGAATTGCACACAGATCATATTAGGAATGGTCAGTTTGTGACCATTTTACGATTTTTAATATGATCCATATTGTTATCCTATTATGATTCTGCCAAAGTGGCCTTTTTAGGCCCCCAGATCATGATTAAATCTAATATTATGTCTATAAAATATCTAGACTTTGATTTGGCGAAGATAAACTTTGCTAAATAGTGTATAAATTCAAGTAATCCTAGAATTCAAAATAGTTTATCAAATACGCTCTTCAGAGCTGCCTAATTTTACTTAGAATTTCAAAATCCATTTAAAGTTAGTTTTTTAAACCCAGATACTAATTTGACAGGTGTGATTTCAAATTTCTATACTAAAAAACGCAAACACAAAAGACTTAAATGTCAGATTAGTATTTAGGATTAACCCGTTGAATGCCGTATTACAGACACAAAATTAAAAAGCCATTGGTGTCTCGCGTGGATCTATTTTATGAAGTCGTTTTATGAAGGGTTGAAAAACAAATTTTAACAAGTATAAACTTAGTCTTAAGTATGTCCATTATTTTCTGAACATAGAATTCGGTAATAGTTGAGGGGCCGTGCACAAAATTGACCGATTTTTGCAGTAAGTTTTCCAAAAAATTATTCATTATTTGCACGTGGCTGGACCACTTTAGTCACCTTCTATACAAAATAAAAAAAAAGTACATAATAATATGTATTAGGTTCAAAAAACCTATTTTTTTGACAAAAACACTGTTCAAAAACTTTAAAAATCACATATAAGACTTGAGCTGTCTTTGAAATAAAATCAAAATTTTTTCTTCGTTATGTAAATGAAACGCTAAATAAACTAAGAAAAATATTTTCGAGAGCGCAAAAGTGATGAAACTATTAAACAGGTGCTGTGACCGACACGAATGGTTTAGCGCGACGAAAAAAATATTCATGTTCAAAAATCATAAAATAATATAATATAATATATCCCTGGACATTTCACACAGCACCATTTGTCCCAAGCTAAGCAACCTAATGCTTGTGTTATGGTAACAAGATGGCTGATAAACTACTTATATACAATTTTTATAAAATGCTTTTTAGGTAAGTCCATCATTTATGATTTAAAAAAAAATGCTAGTGCGAGAAAACTGTCTGCGAACTTTGAATTAATTTGCTTGCCCAACCCTCAATATAGCTCAGTACGAGTTTGCTACAACTTAGTAAGTACGTGGCGTTAGTTTGAACCAGCCAGCTGTTGGAACTAGCACGCATGCGGTGCTAGTTCCAACAGCATCTTGCACGTATTGGCAGATCGATGGGACTCTCCGATGCTTGAGCGCTGGATACGAATGCATGCCGTCAAGTAAACAGATTTACTGGTGTCGGATTGTCCAAAAACTTGTTACTATTTTCTATTTTTTTTTTAATGTTTAATTTTCAATTATTTTTTGTTCTGTATACTAACTTAGTTTATAAGTATTTTTGTGCTATTAACAATAATATGGATGTGTGACAGTCCGAAATAAATGATTTATTATAATTATATGCGCCCGCGCGGTGCGCGATTTATTATTATGTGCCTAAGAGATCTTAGCGTCAGATGCACCAGCAAAGTTCTCAAAGTTCTAGCACATCAAAGTTATGAAAAATAAATAAAAATAAAGTTATTTCATGCCGCATTAAAACCTTATGGGATGATTTTTGGGTTCATCTACAACCCATATAAAATAGTAAGCATGGTAGTGAAGGAAAATTCTATTATTATGTCAGTCGCGTAAATGAACATGATTTTGCGATGGCGATTTTGAGTGAAGATAAATCTACATTTTTTGTTTATTGAAAAAGCTCCTGCTTGAGCCAGGAATCGAACCCTTTCCTTTTGAGTTTAAGATGATACCTTACCTGTTATAGTAGTAATGACTCTGACTGATCCCTTTAATTCTACTTTCAAAAACTGAAAGCAGGCATTGGGGGCCGAAAAAGGCCACTTTGGTAGAATCATAATAGGATAACAATATGAATCATATTAAAAATCGTAAAATGGTCAGAAACTGACAATTCATTATGATCTGTGTACAATTCATATCACGCAATTGTGTAACCATTTAACGAAAGTTAGGCGAATTGCTCACACATCACATTTTAATCTTTATCTACAATCGTACACCCGAGAACAAATGCCAACGCCATCTATTATAATTTAGTAGAAACTAAAGAAACAAGATAACACAGCCTGCCACCAACAGATAGCAGTAAATGTCGTTAAACCAAGGTGATATTATGTATTTAAATTACTTATCAGTTTGACTAAATTGCTCATTTGTTGACTTATTTAGGAAATAATTTTATATCTCCTGCAAAAAAAGCCTACGAAATAAAATATAAATTCTTCACTTAACACAGGAGTTATTTTTCGCGCCATCTACGAATTCATATGCGAATTTATCTGAACTTAGTAGTACCGCTACTCTCCAATAGATGGCAGGAACTGTAACCAAATAAAAATAGAATTAAAAACCAAAATTAGGTTTCTTTTGTTTATGAAAAGGGCACATTTAATTAACATTTAAATCAGCTGCAAGCTTAATAAAGTTACCAATTAGCTGAAACATTTAATTACAATTCTTTGTTATTTATGTTGTGGTAGGTAGCTGTCGAGAGTTCGAGATTAGCCAACAATTCCACACCTTCAAGAGAAAAACCTGCTTAAATTAATGTCACAAAATTGTAAACTAAACCTTATTGAGTAGGTACTTAGGCATTGTTTGTTTCATTCATGTCAGAGCGTGCCTACCTATTCTACCTACTCCCTAACTTGCTTACAGTAACGTATTGCAGTACCGTCGTACTTGTTATCACAATTAGTCACAGTCAGTAGTAGTCAGTCAGTAGTTAGTGTTTAGATGACTAAAGTTAAGTAACGCTTAAACGTCAAAAATGTATGGTTAAACAGTCGCTAATCACTGCTTAACTTTAAGCAACGTTTATGAATAAAGGGGTTCATGCATACCTATGCATGAACCCCTTTATTCATAAACGTTGCTTAAAGTAGTGTAGTAGTAGTAAGTGTAGTTGTATGAACAATAAGCCATCTAAGCTTTTTAACTAGATACCTATCTAGTTAAAAAGCTTAGATGGCTTATTGTTCATATAAGTCAGAAACAGCCATCTACAGCAAGCGTGGTGATCAATGCTCGTGCCCTCTCAATGTGATAAATAATTTGTTTTCTCTAAGTAGGTTTGTACAAACACATATTACGTCAATCATATTTTTTTAAACTTGATCTGAAGGCCAATTCTCGTAATTGAAAACGTTCAAAATCTAGTCGCAGTCTCATCTCGACGACAAACAAATGTCAAAAACTTGTCAAAATGTAGAGAAATTAGACGTATTTTTGACAGATTGAGACTGAGATCAGACTGTGAAAGTTCTTAATATTACGAGAATTGCCTCTAAGGTCGGCGACTCCTATCTGACTATTCTGAGAAAAAAGGCTTGTAGCGATATCTACAACGCCACATGCGACCAACGCGTCATACTGACGTCACGCAGGTCCTGCATCTCGCAAGCAGAGTTTTTTTTTTTTTTTTTTTGTGTATGGCATCTCGTAGTTGATCTTAAAAGGTCGTAACTACTTAACCGGACTATCCTGTGGATGCCTTAAGTAAACTTAAAGCCTCCAGCCAGGGAAGCAGAGTTTACCGCGCAACTAGCATATATACAAGCGCCCGGACATGATTCATCGGGCAATTGCCCACCAGACACAACACCAATCTGGTCGGGGGATCCTCCCTTTTCTTTGGAGTTTGAGTGAACTATACACCCTGTTCCTCATACCTCTATAGACTGAAATAAGCACAGAGGTCACAAGTCTCTTGAGAAGAGGCATTTGCCCTGCAGTGGGACAATAATAGGCTAATATTATATTTATGCATAGGTAGGACTTCTACACCTAATCTATTATAGTCCGCGCGGAACTAGTTGGCCGCGCCTTAGGTAAGTGAGCGGTGGGACGGAGGGGCCCCGCGCACTACGTACAGTCAACAGCAAAAGTAGATGATCAAAATCAGAAATTCAATACTAATTAACGGAGTTCGCGTCAGAACTGTGTGGCGTCGAAGTGATTCAAAAGTATGATACTGAGTCTGACATACTTTTGAATCACTTCGACGCCACACAGCTCTGACGCAAACTCCATTGATTAGTATTAAATTTCTGATTTTGATCATCTACTTTTGCTGTTGACTGTACGTGCGTTGCAACCCGCCGCCTCACCCTCACTGTCCCTCCCGTCCCACCGCTCAGATACCTAAGGCGCGGCCAACTAGTTCCGCGCGGACTATACATAACCCATCTTCTAAACTAATAAATTAAACCCCCTAAACGACAAAACAACCCTCTAAAAGAAAATTAAAACACCGCTCTCTCACTCAACTGAAAACATAATTACCTAAAGCGCTTCAGCACAAAGGACATTACATACAAGACTGCACCGAAAAAAAACTCCGTGGAGTTGCATTTGCAGCGCCTTAATGAAGCGGTTACATAAATTTCTCTCTATAAAGAGCCCAATAAAGCAATCCAATAAGCAGTCGGGGCGGGGCGGGCGGTGGCGGGGCGCGGGGGGTGCTCAATAAACCCTCATATCTTCAGCAATTACGACAAAACAAATGAGAGCTAACGAAATTCACCTCCGAGAGAGATCGGTCGTGGAACAGGGCGGTATGGAGTAGACTTGTTATGTTAATTTTTATTTCGATTTTTCAGTATTTATATTAAAAAGCTTTTGTTTTACGTCGCCGGAAGAGGACATAATAATATAACGACCTTATTGGTGATGTTCTTCAGAAAGGTCTGGTGCGTTGTACTCGCGTGTACGACCCGCACCCTAACTGCGTAACACACTATAAATCTCAATCTGAATCATTTTGAAAGATTATTTCTAATCCACTGCTTCATAAGCTCGAAAAATGTGTCTGCTCAGCAACGTAAATAACGCAACGAATGTTGTTTAACTGGCAAAATAAAACCCATTGCTTCTGATAGTGTGTTACGTACTACCTAATTATTCCGCAGATGTATAAACATAAACGAAGCAAAAGGAGTAGGTATGTAAGGATCGTAGTAGGTGGCGTTCTGTAGTTTATGCTTACCCCCATGGAAATAAGGCGTGAGTTTATGTATGTGTTAACCTTCATGTTAGGATATTAAGACTACTACTAAGTACTACATTTACTTGTACAGACGCCAGCCCATCCAGCTACTACAGTCTGTCAAATTTATTTAATAGATTTTCAACTTTATCGCTAAACTGCTATGGTTCAAGGTTTATTGGGAAAATTTGACAGTTTCGGGTAGCTTGAACTGCTGGCATCTGTACTTAGATTGCAAAAAAGTGCCTGAACATTTGCACAAACCTATTAAGGTTTTAGTTATGTTATCTGTTTACGTTTTATTTTATTTTGTAATTCATCATCATCACCATTCTTTTGCCGTAATCCCAATTTTATTTGGGGTCAGTGCAACATGTCTCTTTTTCCATTCTTCTCTATTACTCGTATCACACAGCACACAGATAATGATTTATAAACCAGTTATGTGGGTAGATTGTTACTTCACTAAGTAACAAAATTAAACTGATGTTTTCTAAAGTACATTGTGCCACAAAAATAGCTTTATCACAGCAATTAAAATATTTAACAATATTCCAAAAAAAATAAGGGAACTCCCTCTTAAATACTTTAAATCCAATCTACATAAATGGCTTATTGGTAATTGTTTTTACAGTATGCAAGAATTTATTGATAAAAAAGTAACAGATAAATATGGTTACTAATTTTTATTATAATTATTACCTACTTTTTAAAAATACCTATTATTGTTAAGAATTTCATTAAAGTTAGGAGACATGTTGGAATAATGTATCCTCTTAATTTTTTACATGTAACGTGTTTAAATATTTGTATGCCAGTCCTTGGCGAA
Source organism: Apamea crenata (assembly GCA_949629185.1). NCBI lineage: Eukaryota > Metazoa > Arthropoda > Insecta > Lepidoptera > Noctuidae > Apamea > Apamea crenata. The sequence continues at coordinate 3,324,017 of OX451376.1, read as the reverse complement.
ACATGTAAGATCATAATTCTATTTATAAGACCTTAATGTACCATGTTTTAAAGCAAATAAATATATTCTATTCTATTCTAAAAAGTTTACAGCACATTCCACTTCGTCTCTATTCCTTGTTCCCCGCGGAGTGCCAAAGGGCTGTGTGTCGGGTGTTTTAGGGTTTTTTCAGCGGCTTTGACTTGCAAATTGTCGCAACGCCCGCCACTGCCTGAGGCGCGCGCGTAATTAAAAATCAGAGACGCCGTTAGCGCCACGGTGGCGAGTAGCGGTACTAAAATGCATGATAATTTTTAAATATTTGAAGGTTTATGTTAATATATCAAAAATAGCACTTAGTACTAACGTGTTTATTTATTTTTATATCGTTTCAAAAGCTTAAAAATGTATTTATTGCTTGAAATTGCAATTTAAATGGTTTAGTGGTTTCACTCGTCAACAGATGGCGCTGCACACTTCCAATTAGCACTAAACTATTGCCGATATGAAAAATCGTAGCACTTTCATTAGTCAAAATAAATGAAACCTTACATACAAAAAGATTTTGTCATGTCCGGGTCATTAGCATGAACTAATTTTGTGTTACAAGTGTTAGAGCTCGAGTCCCAAGGTACAGACTAACTGTCTAGTATTTGGGGCTCACTAGGAAATAATAAAAAATAACAAAAAAATAAGTTTTATTACCTTCAATATTGTACAAAAAAACACTTATCTCAACACTATGCAGCTTTACAAATAGGGAAACAGAGTATTTTCGATGAGCTCTGGCACCCAATGTAAGGTAATATTTTAAGCTACTAATGCCGTTTTAATTAATGCTTACTGTATTACCTGGACAATAAATAATGTCTATTTCTACAATATTACGGGATTTCTAAAATAATTAGGTATTTCATCTTATCGCAATCCTGGTTATAGCCTCTGGTCAGGTGGATTTACGACCTGGACGAGAGTGGCTAAGGAATGAGGAAAATGGCGTTCAGGCTTTTGTCCAGCAGTGACGACAGACGGCTATAGGTTATGATGAGCCAATCCAGAGTAAAGCACAATATCGAATACTATCTTAATTTTTTTCTATCGGGTGGAATGACAACTCACCTCAAGCTCACTGCACCTATGTTTTCACGATGAGACTGTTACAGCACCCTAATTACGTAACACACTATCAATTACAATCTGAATCATTTTGAAGGATACTCGTATTGCTAATCCATTGCTACATATTATATTCGAAAAGTTTGTCTGCTTAGCAACGTAAATAAGGCAATGAATGTTGTTGAACTGTCAAAATGAAAGCGATTGCTACTGATAACGTGTCACGCAATTACCTCGCAAGATAGACCGGCTTGTCTCTCTTAGCGTTCCCTTACCGTTTACCTAAGAAATTTGATACTATAAAATTCTCTAAAACTCCATGCTAAGGCCAACGTAGCCAAAAAAAATAAAACTTAAGCACCCCAATACTACACCCATATCAAATGAAATATGTAGTATTTATACGAATTTTATTGTTCTAATTATTCACTTTCTTCGGTAACAATTAGTGTAGTGTATAATTACGCTGTGTCGTGACTGCGGCGCGGTCGACTCAGCCTTTATTGTATTAAGCACCATTATTAATTACAGCTCCGTTTTTCTACATTTTTATGGTCTTTTAGTCGATTCGCACGAATTTACTCGCACGAAACAGGCGAATCGTCATCATCATCATCATTTCAGCCCATAATCCACTGCTGGGTATAGGCCTACCCTTTCTTCGGCCATACTTCCCTGTTCTGTGCGTCTCTCATCCAGGTATTTACTGCGACTTTGACGATATCGTCAACCCAACGCGCTTTTGGAGGGCCATGGTTTCTTTGGCCACCATTCGATCATAGCTTTAATCCATCGGCCATCCCTTCGTCTAGCTAGATATCCTGCCCAACTCCACTTGAGCCGCATCGCTCTGTCCTCGGCTCTGTCGTCTGTGTTATTTTTCTATAAGAGTCGAGAAACTCCGGAAATATATTATGTTAATATTTATTTACTTATTTTTAGTTAAGTTAAGATATAATTTTGTTATTTTTATTAATTAATTACTGTATATAAATAAATATCTGTTATACTCATTTAATACATTTATTAGAATTAAAAAAGTATAAAACGTGTACTCTTTTCTTAACTTCATTGCAAAAAAATTAAATAAATATATAAAATAATAAATAATAATAATAATAATTATATTTTATTTTTTTTATTTTAAATTAATAAATATAGAAAAAATAATATAATTTAAAAGTAACGTTTTGGGCGACTAAATTCGTGTGAATTGACTGTTAAACCACTTTTATAGTTAAAATCGCCGAAAAAGTATTTCTTGATCGTATCTCAAAAGTTCTGTGTAAATATTTGTTTAATAGGTTCTTACGTATTAACGCGAGTTAAATAAATCTAATGCTAATGCCTTCTGTAACCTGTAATTAATTAGGGTGACCCTGAAAACGGTTTTATTCTGAATCATGATCAGCGTAACCTTTTAAGTATGTACTTTAGGTAGGTACCATTCCACCCCGACCCTTGCTCGAGCCAACCCGCGCCGCTGAGTCTGTAGTTTCCAATTCGTCCCTAAATAATTCCGATCCAGCCTGTCCCTAGCTGTCCTCTCCAAGGGACGCTTTAAGCCGAGGTCCGTATCCCACTGGGGATGCCCTTAACGTGTAGTCGCTTAGTTTTTAAGCCGTGGCTGGAGGCCTTAGGAGGATTTATTGAGGCATCCACAGGCAAGCCTGATTAAGCAGACGACAACCTCATAAGGTCGATCTGCGAGATGCCATTCCAAAAAAAAAGGTACTATTTCAGGCTATAATCTAACCAAACGTGCTACTGACGACCTATCCAATGCGGGTCTATTGTGTAATAATTTCACCGTGAAAACTTAACTTAGGTGAAGTGAGCTGTCAACAGTATCAATTCTTAGAATCAGATGGAATGACAGATCACTTCAAGCTCACTTCACCTAAATTTGTAAAAATCGTGAGATTTTTACAGACTTGATCGGCTGAACCAATGAGCTGTGTCAAGGCTTGTAGAGCACCTGGAGCCCAATTCTCGCGCAACTCGCGTTCGTAATTGACATTCGAATCGAACTTTTCCCTCGAAAAAATCAAGCCGAGCTATTCTCGCCATGGCGATTCGAGCATTTCACGCAGGAAAGACACGCGACATGCCTTAGTTTACATGCGTCATGCAACGAGTGGTCATGACCAGTCGAGACGTGACGTATGACTGTGTCGACTTCGTGGGAACGTCAAACAGTGGTTATGTCAATCATAATTGTGTCAATTGCGAAAGGAAATAATAAATATATTTTAACAAAATGTGTTACGAGTTCATAAACATCTTAGAAGAGTCTGCGACCCTCACAACAAGGAAAAACACGAAGAAAACTTCAGGTTTCCGCCAAAGTTGTCAACAGTGGATAGTTGTTGCTTGTGTAGCGTCGATGAATGAGACGCTTAGGATACAGAAGCGATTTAAAACCAGTCAAATGGACAAGGACGGCTTTACCAGGCTTTACTGTGGTTGAGGGCAAGAAAGGTCGATCGCGTCGCAACCACAACAAACGCGGTACTACTTCTGCAAGCGGGGATTTTTGAGCTGTAGTGCCCACTTTGCTGCGGTACATTTCCCGGTTGGATCGACAGATATCGAGAGAGAAAGAGCCAAGGTCTTATTAGTGCCGAAGGAAGGCCCATGCAGTCGAGCTAGACTACGAATTTTGACCGGCTGGAGTTGTGGTTAGATGTTACAGAGAAGCATGACCAAAAGTAAACTACCATGTGTGGTGTGATAATAATTATGTTTTTGTGGTTTATACTTGGATGTATATACTGAATTTATTTATGAGTCTGTAAGGTATTCCTATAAAGGTTCTTTTGTAACTAGAAATAAAGTGTTTCAGAAGCATTTCAAACAATAAATATTTCAAATGCCTTTATTTTATTTTTTTCAATGTAAAACTTAGCTAAGTAACAAAAATAACATACGCAAATAATTGTAGGGTTTTGCAGTTAGGCTGCGCAGGCCGTTAACAAGTTGGGTTAGGAAATAGAAACACACAAGCAAAGTTCATATGTATAATCCTCACTGGGTGACAAATTTACAATAGGTAGGGAATGTAGGGATAGATACGTAGTAGTGGATAGGTGTGCGTGCAGCGCCCAGTTAAACTCTACGTGCAGTGCGAAGCGATTATCCTGTCTTAAACCTGAACGTAGAATCCATATGTAGAACCGGTACGTAGAACCTCTAGATTTGGGGTATACCGTATAGTGAGGGTCAGGGAATCACTCCTGCTAGCAAGCGGATGTTAAAATGACAGAGTGTGTGAAAACCGGGGTACGTCCAGTACCTTCGGTCGTACCTGGGACAGTCTCCCACGTTTTGACGTATGCTCTGATGTACTACTTTCGCTGGTGACATAGGTACGTCCCACGCACCCCTGAATGCGTAGTCTGTACAACTACTAGGGAGGGCTTCTTAGAGACGGGCAGCGAAGAGGTGATGAAATAAAAGAAGATTTTCTTGTTGAAGTTTGCTTGCAGATTTCGGCTTCTTGCTTGTAGTGTTGCCTCTTCGACGGCTGAGCTGCGACGACTGACTTTTCGTCAAAAACTGCGCTCTATCTAAACCGTCCCTTAAGGCGGACCGTGTATTTTGAGCCCTTTTTTACTTTAATTTTCGCTAAGCCGAGATCTGTCAAGCCCTTGTTTTATTTTTTTATCCATATTATATCCTTACAATTTTTACATATATTATTCCTTACGTAATCCTTAACCTAATTACAGCTTAATAATTAACTTAATTAAACACAAAAAAAAGTTTCTAGAAGAAAAACTGTTCAAAAGATTTTTATAATCAAAATGTTCCTAGTTGATAACTAGGAACATTTTGATTATAAAAATCTCACTATAACTTCTGAACCAATGGTCCGATTTTCATAATTCAAACGGTATTATTGGTTTTATATCTAGACCTTTCATTTAAAATAAAAATGATTAAATTCTACCCATAAACAAAAAAGTGATTTTCCAAGTTACGTAATTATGTATGAACAAAATTTTACTTATTGGAATCCTTTCAAAAACATCTTATTCGTTCGGGATACAAAAACTAATAACAAATACTGATAACAAATACTAATTAGAACATAAGAAACATAAAATAAATCTCTTTATAGTATTAACTATTAACATAGATTTATTTACTTTACGTTTTCTTTGTAGCGGTCCCTCCACTACTTGCGCCCTGGTACCCAGATAGGGTCTTGTCGCCGACAGTGTGCAAGTGCTCAGTGTGTTAGGTTTAGTAACCCGATATCTTATAGTACTGTTTGGTTTGGTAGGTTAGTTAGAGTTGGGTGCCACTGTAACGGCTAGAGCACTTGCACATTCTCGCTATCCATCGTAGCGGTTTAGTTAATAACGTCTTCTACATGAAGCTATCAAACTAAAATAAACCTAAATCTGTGATAATAATAAACACACACAACAACACAGTACAGTGCAGCACAGGACAGTATATGATCACTAGTTTACACGAACGGTCGGCGTGATGAGTCAAGCGTTGTCCGTTAGCTTAGGAATCGGCGGACCACTTCACGTTTCGCCTAGTCTTCATGTTTGTGAGGCACTTTGACCACAAAGAAATTTGAATTCGTGTTGTGACGAGACTCCTAACGCGACCCTCAGGGTGAAATCTGTTTTCGCAAGGATTTCCCAACAATCTTTTGGGCCTTTGTAAAGTAATGAAGCCAGGACACGTAGATACAGAAGCCTAACGTCGTTGGAAAAGCGTGTAGCAGGACGGTCCGATTGGTGCAGTACCGCATTCTTTAAAACAACCACCCCTCCTCCTCTTCTTCTCCATCTTGATAAACTTTTAGGTTATTGTGCTGGTCATCAGCTTACTTATAATATCATTAGCAGTCATTCTGTTTTATTTCATTACCTATTATTATGTAGACCAATGTAAACAAACAACATAAATTGTATTTTGACTTTACTTTGACGTGACAAATATCGATGACGTTGACAAATCAACATGAGCTATGCTTTCCGTTGTACGGAGGCCTTATATTATATCAATGTTAATAATAAAATAAAAATGGAGTTAAAAAAAAAAATGATTATTAGATTGATAAATGTTAATGAAATACCTTTATAATGCTGCTCAAAATATGTTTTTGCCTTAAAAATATTTTTTTAAGATGGTCAAAAGTACATTAACGACTACGACAAAAAATCGCATCGTTATGTGGAAGGGATTACTTCGTGGGACGCATAATGGCAACATTATTGTCCCTAGACTCGTGATTTCTGATAGACTTGTAGTGAGAATAGATGTTTCTGGATATCTCACCGTTTTATAAGCGACATGCGGAGACGACCGGCAAGGATTTCGTGCGGGACGAACGCGAGTTGCGCGAGAATTGGGCTCCTGGTTCTTAGGTAAATATGAGCGTTCAGAGATCCAGAAACCGTTTGCTAAAAAATACATTATTTGATCAGTAATTGAAACGCATCTTGAGTTTTTCTACTGTTGAATTTCATGAAAAGAATGAAAACATTTCCTTCCCGTTTTCTTGTTCAAAAATAACATAATACATCAAAATGCCAACTCTCGTAATTTAAAACGTTCAAAATCTAGTCGCAGTCTCATCTCGGCGACAAACAAATGTCAAAAGCTTGTCAAAATGTAGGGAAATTTGACGTATTTTGGACTGAAAGCCAATTCTGAAGGCCAATTCTCGTAATATATAACGTTCAAAATCTAGTCGCAGTCTTATCTCAGCGACAAACAAAATGTCAAAAACTTGTCAAAATGTAGGGAAATTAGAGATATTTTTGACAGATTGACACTGAGATCGGACTGTGAACGTTCTTAAAATTACGAGAATTGCCCCACTGTTTAAAGGGCAAATGTTAGACAAAGGTGTACCTACAGTACACCCACATTTCGCTAGTTTTTTTTTAATTCAGTCTAACTGGATGCAGCTGAATAGTTTTTTTTTATATTAGCCTACGCTGTCCCACTCCTGGGCAAAGGCCTCCCTCCACTCCTTCCATCTTCCGCGAGCCCGCGCGTTCTCCTTCCAGTTTTGACGGAAACTATCCAGCTCGTCCCGCCATCTCCTACGTGGTCTGCCGCGACCTCGCCTCGCTGTCTCAGGGCACCAATTCTGTGCTATTTTGGCCCACAGTTAGTCCGGCATACGGCAGACATGTCCTGCCCAGTCCCATTTCAGTTGGGCAGCCTTTTGAGCCACGTCAGCTATCTATGTTTTGGAGCGCAGTATTGTGTTTCGAACACGATCCGTTAACTTAACGCCTAGTATACTGCGCTCCATTGCTCGTTGGCAGACCTTGAGTTTGGACTTCTAGATGTTAGTCAAAGACCAAGTTTGGGCACTATATATTTTAAATAAAGTGACTGCCTATCCAACATCCACAACCCATCTGATGGGTAACACGATATACCTTTTGGCAAGACTGGTAGTCAGACTTTTGGGCTTCTGACTACCCGCAACGACTGTCAAAAATCTACGGAGGGTTTTCGATGTGTAATGGACGGTCACCCATCTACGAACCAACCGCGGCAAGCGTAGCTGAACCTTCGATCGACCTGTGCGGCTGTCATTTAGCCACGAGCCCCTCTGAACTGTGAAAGGGCTGTAGTGTCGCTAATGCGCGCTTCCCGTGCTCGCTCGTATCAGCGGCTAATTGTCGATGACTGCGGCCCGCCCCTACGCGTACGCGCTGAGTCCGAGAGCTAGTCACCAGATTTGATACTTTATTTAATTTAATGCCGACTATCTTTTTAAGCCATGTTTGATTTTTACAAAACTCGTTATCACAAGTTTCAGGAATTAGTTAAATAGTTGATATGCCTATTTTTACTTTAGGTTTTATTATAACTATTTATTATTTTTAGAATTATAAATGTTAAAATGCTGCAACACAGTTTTTAAACTAATGTAGCTGTTAACGAACAATACAATCTTGGTGAACCTGTTTTTTTTCTTCAAATTTTAATAAAAGTATTTGATTTGATTTCTGCCTACCATATTGTATTGTGTACCACAAAACAGCAGGCTCCACAGAAATGTTGTCATAAAATATGATCTTGGTGGTGATCTTGGTGTTATAATGCTGCTTGCGTGGTTTTGTCAACAGTTTTGTGTAGGTAGAACTAAAATCAGTCTACCTTGCCTTTTGCCCAACTATGTTGTGGTTGACTTCCAGCCTAACCGGATGCAACTGAATACCTACCAATATTTCACATTGAGCGACTGCCTGTCTAACCTCCACTGGGTAACACGATACCCCTTGGTAAAGCTAGTTGTCAGACTTAGTTGTCAGAATTAGTTGTCAGACTTTCCAGGATTGTCAGACTTTGGGGGCCCCACAACGACCATCAAAGATCTACGAATGACAGCCGGGCAGATTTACCGAACGATATTATGTAAAACTAATTTTAAGGTATTGTAACAATGTTTAAATCAATTTTATTATTATTATTATTTTCTTAATGTTCAGCTTTTTCATACTCGAGTGAAATATAGACGACGAAACAATATTTCTTCATGGCTCCTGAACTACAAACGTTATAATTATAATGAGTGCGCTCGTTAATTCTCTGATTCAGTTAAACTAACCGACGCAGATTTATTGTGACTAATGTCGGCACAACCTTGCTGTGAGTTCATTAACTGTTTCAACATTAATTTGGTCCTTAGTCATTTACACGAAGAGTCTTCCATTCAGCTATGCTTCTGAACGTGTCGTGGTCTGACTTGAAAATAATAATAATAATATAAAACGTTTATTTTCTCTACACAAGTTATGAACATAATGCTAGAGTTTGACAGTAGTGCAAGAACAAGGGGCTAACTTTGTGAGAGACTGGAGCCTGAGATAGGTTTATATGTTTATATAATAACCTGTATTACAGGTCACCAAAAATGAATGGTGTATCTTTGTATAATACCATCGCTTGTGAATTACCTCAGTCAGTCGCAGGCCACTAAGGACATTGGGCCTTGAGGACATGCGAACTACACATCATATCGACGTCACGCAAAATCAGAGTTTACCGCGCGACTAGTATATAAACAACGTCCCGACATCAATCGTCGGACAGTTGCCCGCCAGACACGACACCTGTCTTCATCATCATCATCGGAGGATCCTCCCTTTTCTATGGAGGATGAGTGAACATTACACCCTGTTCCGCATACCTCTATAACACCACTTCAGCAGCCTTGCCACTTGTAATCGCATCCAGTCTGCCTCCGCAACGTTCTTCAGCTCGCCAATCCATCCAGGTTGTATAATCCAAAACTGTGTTTTTGCATATATTTTCAAAGGTGCCAACTGTACCTTTTTTTGTAAGCCTACATTGAGTCCCTTTGCTGTGCCTTCCTTTGCTAAGAAAATAGAACTTAAGAGCGTTTACAACGTACGGCATTTCATACAAACTTTCAAGTCCTTGTTCTTCGAAAGACAAGAACCGATTTTAATGAAACTTCATACGCATATTAAAATTTAAATAAATAAATATGCATAAGCAGAATACATAGGTCTAAAAAGTTAGTTAAGAACATTTTCGAAATGTCTTATTTAAAAAAAGATAATTGGAAATCTCTGTTTCTATGGAAAATTTAAAATCGGTCGAATTTACATGTAAGACTATTTTTCTAAAATGTTCTCTATTAACTTTTTAGACCTAAGTTTCATTAAAATCGGTTCATGCATTTTGAAAAACCAGGACTCGAAAGTTTGTATGAAATGCCGTACGGTGTCAACGCTCTTAAGTAGCATTCCTGATATTGTACGACAAGGCACTAAACAATAAGCTAATCAGCCACCTCACCGGAGCGGTCGGGTCACGGCGGCGATAAATTCAAGTGTCGGCGAGCAAGTATGACGCGTTAGATAACTTGACTGATGTAACTTACGGGGGACGGCTTCATGGAGTAAGGAGTCAGTAAGAAAATTAACGCAGGCTAGATAATCTATGTAGGGTGGCAGGGACAGCGACGCTTCAGTACTGATTCCGAACCCCATGTGTTGAAAGTTTTCGTCGGATATTAAAAAAAATCAGTACATATAGACCGCGTTTTCTACGAAAAAGCAGATTCTTTTTTCAGAATCACTGAATTCATGGTTGTCAGTTTGTGGGTGCCGGTGCGTCGATGCCACCCTGTGGAGCCAGTTTTCGCCCGAAAAAACATGTCAACCAAGCTTTGGCCGCAACATAATTTTATAGTCAGTATAATTTTCAAGATAGTATAACTTTCAAGACAGTATCATTTTCAAGTCAGTATACATAATTGACAAGGGAGTATGATTTTCGAGACAGTATCATTTTCAAGACAGTATAATTTCAAGTCTGTATAATTTTCAAGACAGAATCAATCATTCTCATTTAACTGGTGCCATTACGGGACAAGCAGAGTATATAAAGTATCTAAATTATTTGTAAAGTTCTCAATGTTGTGTGTTTTTTTGGAAGTCGGTTTTTTAATTTATTTTTGTCTAGTTGCCTATAGCGCCGTCCCGTGGCGTCGACAAGCGACGTAAATCATGGCAAGACTCGCATAACACACAACTATGCGCTACCGTGGGCTAATTGCTACTGATTTACATTTTAGGCACAAGCCCCTATATTTGAGACTTTCCCTCGTAAATTACCCTCACATTTGTGACTTTTAATGTATTTTGATTTAATTATCAGCCCGTTAAGTTCTATTGAAGAATATTGACTGCCCCATGACCGCCACAGTAAATAATGATAATACTAGCGTTATTGGCCAAGGCGTCTTCTTGTACAGGGAAGGCGAGAGCATTGATCACCACGCTTACTCAAGACAGGTTGGTGATTTCAGACTTATGTTCATCATCATCATCATCATTTCAGCCGAAAGACGTCCACTGGTGGACATGGGCGGGAGGCCCATGTCCCAAGCACCTCCACCTCGACCAGTTCTGTGCTTCGCGTATCCAACGGGTTCCTGCGGCCTTCGCCAAGGTCGTCGGTCCACCTTGTGGGAGGCTTTACAACGCTACGTCTTGCGGTACGAGGTCTCCACTCCAGAACCATTCGGCACCATCGGCCATCTGTTCTGCGGTCAATGTGCCCTGCCCACTTCCACTTAAGTTTGGCAATTCTTCGGGTGATCGAATCAGAAATTAAAAAATCCGTGGGAGAACCAAGGTAACCGACATATACTTATATTACGTACATTTAAACGTTATGTTTAATCATGATTAGAGTATATCAATAACCGTAACATCTGCAGAGTTTCGCTAGCTAATTTAATTGACCATCTTTACAGTACACTCTTTCTTATAAAGAGTATTGTTATTCCATAAAGACTTTTATGAAACACCTATACGGACCCGCGTAGCGGCTACGCCGTAGCGCCCGTAGCACCACGTAGTCCAGTGCTACGAAAACGTGAAAACACTGCACTTTGTTTATTTGCCTGATAAAAGGTTCTTTATCTCACACCCTAATTGCGTAACGCCTGATCAATCTCAATCTGAATCATTTTGAAGGATATTGCTAATCCATTGCTTCATATATTGGAAAAATTTCTCTGCTTGCAACGTATATAAAACGCAATGAATGTTGTTGAACTGTCAAAATGAAACCCATTGCTACTGATAGTATGTTACGCAACTACCCTCTTCTTAAGGATCCCAAAAAAGGAAATAAATTCTATTTCATCAAGCATCATGCTGAGATAGGAGCCTTTTGGCCTCGTATAGGACTTTCTGTTTCATTTTTCTTTTTGTGTTCCTTTTTTTAATTTTAATTTTGACAGTGTTTAGTTTAGTTTATGATCTTCCTATACGAGTCACAATAAATACTTTTCTTTCTTTCTTTCTTTCTATTTCTTTTTGTTTAATCGTGTTTAGATATCGTATACTCATCACCTCTGCGGAGTTTCGCTAGCTAATTCCATTTGACCTTGTAGACAGGTGTGACGCAGTCATGCAAATGATTGGACTTCTATGTTCATTATTATTAGGAAGTAATTAGAGAAGTAGGTGATGGACGGGGGTGGTCGGAGGTGGGGGACGGAGGGCGACTAATTGGATTAATTAAAAATCATTCTCAACCATCTAGGTATCGTGATTAAAAAGTTAAGGCCCCCTTCGTGCGAAAAGTAATTATTGGCAGAATAGGCAGCAATCATTGGCGTAGCTAGGGATTTTGTCTACAGAGGTATAGCTGAACTAACCACAGTCATCTAATGAGAGATCATAAATGACACCTCGTAATAAATAATCCCACCAAAAACATTTCATGTAAAGTAGGTTGCCAAGACTTAAATAACGCTTTCACTGTTAAAAAGTTAAGATCTAATGTAGAGCCAAGCCCTTTACAAACCTGAAATCTTGGTCAAAATGTACGGCTCTAATAAAAACCCTAATAAAAAGCGATTGAGCAGTAAGAAATTCTTCAATATTGGCGCCGATTCCCTTGTTCACAAACTAAACTAAATTTAAGTTCAGTGCATATTTTTCTTTCTATTTCATTAAGAAAAAGACAGAAAATAAATATTAGTTTAGTCCTGTCAAATTAAGATACTCCATAGACAAATTAAACGTGATTAAAAACATAGCTACTAAAAACACGTCAATTTACGTCTGTCGCTAATTTGACAGGACTAAACTAATATAATTATCTTCTATCCTTTTCTTAACGAAATGGAATGAAAAAGATGCAGTGAACTTAAATTTAGTTTAGTTTGTGAACAAGGGAATCGGCGCTATTGTCGATTTTTCTAGGGTGGGCAAAGAAGTTTCTAGGGTAGGCATTGCCCACCCTTGCGGGGGCAACTCTCGTTTTCTTACCATGGGGTATGCAGTAACTCTAGAACGCCACCTGCTACGATCCTTATATTTCCATCCATCCATTTTGCTTCGTTTATGTTCATACCGACATTTCTGAAGAACATCACCAATAAGGCCTTCTAGGACGTCACCCCCGTCGTTTCCACTCACATCTACGGTCTGTTAGTTACGAGTACCTTTCATTCATCCTCTCAACATGACCAAACCAACTAAGTATACTTATACTTTTCATATTTCATCACCGAGAGCAGTGCTCAAAACGGTGAAGGACATTGTGAGGAAACCGGCATCTCCTAGAACCAAAAATTCGAAGAGACCTCCACCAACCCGCACTGGGCCAGTGTGGGTGGCCCACTTCCTCTCGAAGAGTCGAGGCCTGTGTCCCAGCAGTGGGAATATTATAGGCTGATTGTGATTACGTATGGATGTATTGCTGTGAGCACTAAGCATTCTGTTCACTAAACATTAAGGGGCTCGGGGCTAAATAATAGCAGCCGCACGGGTCGATTGAAGATTAAGTTACGCTTGCCGCAGTTGGCTCGTGGATGGGTGACCATCACTCACACCATTTATTTTGTTAGGGAAAACAAACAATGTACATTATATATTAAAACTAAGATTACATTGGAAGCGGGTAAATGTACAATCCACAACGTTTCTACAGATTACCTACGTTAATGATACAGTGAAGACACAATATTCACGTTACAAAAACGCAAGGAAGAAGACAGTAAAAGAATAATACGAGAGTAAAGAGGCTGTACTTATTTTATCGAGACCCCTCAGTACCTCGGAAGCACGTTGGTCCCAGCTGTCATTCGTAGATCATTGACATTCATTATGGCTTCAAGAAGCTCATAAGTCTGACAAAAGTCTTACCAAGGGGTATCGTATTACGCAGAAGCTGGGTTGTGGAGGTCAGATAGGCAGACGCTCCATGTAAAATACTGGTATTCAGCTGCATCCGGTTAACTGGAAGCCGACCCAAACACAGTTGGGAAAAGGCTAGGCTAGGCAGATTGACTTTTTACTAAACATTCTGTTTACAATTTGATGAGCTGAAGTGGCAATGGGCCGGCCATATTAGCCGTACAACCGATGACCGCTAGGGTAGACGTGTTCTTGAGTGGAGACCGCGAATCATTAAACGTAAGGTGGGACGCCCTCAGGCTCGATCATCTTCGCAGGATGGCTGGGAGCAGCTGGATGAGAGTTGCCGGAAATCGAGTTGAATGGCGTGCAATAGGAGAGGCTTATGTCCAGCAGTGGACTGCTTTAGGCTGATGATGATGAGAACAAAGGAGACTGGACGATGATTGGGAATGTGAAAACAAAACACTGTCGATGAAAGAACACATTTATTAATCTCTCGTTATGTATAGTAATATATCTCTTAACTACAAACTACCACTCACATATATACAAACATATAAATAGTACATTCACTTACATAACTATATACATTAAGAAGTCCTTTCTACTACCGGTACTCGAAGTACGGAATGTTGCTGTGGTATAGTAGCATGTTAGGCCTGTTAAACATCTAGTGATTTTGATTCAACTGACTTTCAATATACTGGGTCAAATTAAATTAGCTAGCGAAACTCCGCAGACGTTCTGGGTATCGATATCTAAACATGATAAAACTAAAAAATACATGATTTGTTGATTTTTTGGGGTCAACGACTGCTGGTAGTTTATTTATTTGTGGTATGAGTTTAAAAAATCTGTTCTTTTTTGTTTCATCGTGTTTAGATACCCATCACGTAAGTGAAGTTTATAAAAAAAAAGCTGATGTTCTGAACTCTCTAAAATTATTGATCCAAAAAAAACATCAAATCTTATTTTATTGTTGTTGTGTCTTGTTTAGATTGCGATACCCATCCAGTCTACGAAGTTTCGCTAGCTAATTTAATTTGACCCTGAATTTTGTAGTAGTTTCTTTCCGCCCACAGCGCCACACAAATTTTTTCAAGGGCTTTGGGGCTCTGCTAATGAAATAAAGCTCTAAAAAAATCTCGTAATGTTCCGTACTTTGTAACACAAATCTTCAAATCTAACACACGTTAATAATTATCACTTCATTTAGCCCTTTACTTAATAACACAATTCTCCATCTTTCCAAATTAAGATTCACTGGCCTTAGAACTAGATCTATTTACAAAGCTTATCTTAATTTTAAGTCATGGCCTGTCATATCTACGCCCGATAGTTTTGATTTAAAAAAAATATATGGAACTTTAAAATTAACTTAGCATTTTGGATTGACGCACATACATAACTTCACGCTTTCTTCGAACGAGCATGCTTACTTCTGAGAGATAAAATTATTTCGCACATACATAATGTATGCAGTTAACTTGTGACAAACTTACACAAATCAATTTTATCATAATATTTTTATTTTACTGTAAACTGGCTGACCCCAGATTTTGTCCTGTCAAAGTTTCAATATTTTATAGAAAAAGCACTTTTCCGAGTTATATACTTTTGCGGGCATGTTTTCCAAATTTCTTACCACAGAAACCTAATAAAAAAAAAAATAGTCAAATGAGTCCAGCCGTTCTAAACTGATGCGCTTACCAAGGAACAGCATTTCATTTTTATTTATATACTAGCTGTTGTCCGCGACTTTGTCTGCGATCCAGGATGAAAAGTAGCACCTATGTCCTTTCCCAGGTCATGGTCTACGCATATGCCAAATTTCGTCCAAATCCGTTCAATCGTTTTAGCGTGAAAGCGTAACAAACAAACAAACTTAGGTACTCTCGCATTTATAATATTAAAGTTAGGATAGAAGATACATTTGATACTTGTCACTTACCACTAGATCAATAGTTTACAATTTAAGTACAATATTTACATCACATAAAACGTCATAGCAAAATCTATGATTAACTACATACACTTTCCACACATATTTTATATTAAAGTAAATTAGTTAAAATGCAAGAACTTGAATGAACTTAAAAAAGAAAGGAAAGATATATTTTATGGAAATGTAAACGTGCTTACAGGAACATATAGATTGTACAGAATCAGAAATAAAGAAAATCAAATGAAAATCTTTGAATCTGAAAGCAAAATAATATTTAGAATTTAATGTCTTCTAATCGTTAACAAAATTAATAATTACTATAGCATTAAATATATCTTACCGACGAATATTTACAAGAACATATTGCTTCGATACACTAATCACATTAGAACGTTAATATTTAAAGGAATATTATGAAAGATGGAATGTGCAGTGTAAACTCATAAACACTATATATAAGTACATCGAGATAAATAAATTATGTGTAACATCTAAATAGCATCTTATCGTCAATGAAGAGAATGCTAGCAAAACTAAGAAGATCATCGATATATGCAAACGAAGATGTAATATTGCAGCTATTGTGTATCACCAGATTTAATATAGTAATCCGAATTAGTACCAAAACGTCTGATCAAGGCTTTCTATGATGATAACGAGGGTTTAAATTAAATTACTGGTCTGCAGTAGGAACTGGAGAAAGGTTTCATAGAAATCAAACAGTATTCTAGTAAGGTACTATTGCACAATTTGTTATGTTAGGGCTGATTTTTCCAACGCCTGATAACTCTATCGGAGGAATAATTTTGAATTTTGACAGTTCTTCCTTACATAAAAACTTTTTTACAAAAAAAAAACAACCGACTTCCATAAAAACACTAGAAAGTGAAAAATAACTTTAATTTCGGAAGTCGGTGGCGAAAAACGAAATAAAATAACCAAAGACACCGACTTCCGAAATTAAAGTTATTTTTCACTTTCTAGTGTTTTTATGGAAGTCGGTTGTTTTTTTTTTGTAAAAAAGTTTTTATTTTTCACTTTTTTGTTGTTATCATTTTTTTGATTTTTGTTGATTTTTCAAAAACCGTTTGTCCGATTTCGATAAAATTTTCATGGGACCATTTGGGAAGTATACCCTATCCAACAAAAAAAGAATTTTTCAAATCGGTTGGCAAGCGACGGAGTAATGCGCGAACAAACATAAAAAAAAAAAAAAAAAAACAAACATCCGAATTGAGAACCTCCTCCTTTTTTAGAAGTCGGTTAAAAAACTGTTAGACGTCAATTTTATTCCACGAATAAAAAATATCGGTCGATTGAAAAATCAGCCCTTAAAGAATTTTATGGTATATATTTAGGTACTCACAATTATAAAAGTAAAAGTTGAAAGTAATTTCAAATCAAAATCAAAATATGCATTCTTAATAAGGCTGTTAAGAATTCTACTTTTTATCTGAGCATAAAATCAATCAATCATCGCTGAAAGAAATCATATCCGAGCATCATATGGAATCATATATCATCGTATTAGAGACGACTAATTTTAGTTAAGGGACTCATTCGAATCTATCAAACTCGAAACTAAAACCACTGACTCTTTTCAACTTACTTAACCATACTATAATACAGGGTCAAATTCAATTACTTAGCAAAACTTCGCGGACGTGATGGTAACGATATATATAAAAAAAACTGATTTTCTCAACTCATACTTCAAGTAACTACACTACCTACGGTTGTGAACCAAAAAAAATAAAAATAAATTCATTACTTTAATTCATTATTTTATCGGTTCGATATCGATATCAATCACGTCTGCAGAGTTTCGCTAATTAATTTAATATAACCCTGTGCTCTAACCACATTATTTCTTAGAATATTAGACCATCTGCAGTCCTTTATTGAGGCTCTCGACGTGTTCCTTGGCCTTCATTCGCAGCGCCGCGATGGAGGAAGAGCGAGGGTCCGGGGGGGCGCCACTGTTGGCCGGCGCCGGCGGCGTCAGGTAACTCGGGTAACCAGACGGGGGATGGCTCAGGAAACCTGAGGAACATGGGCACTTTCTTTAGTATGCTATAACCGCTCGTTAAATACTATAATGTGGGTCTATATGACTGGTAGTTGAACTTGGAATAAATAACATAATTGTAACATTTCTTTTTTTAATTGCCAAATCGGCCTGCTCTTGTTTTCGATCTCGCTTGATGAATGAGGCCTATTATGGAAAGAGCCAACCCAGAAAATGCCTGTTCACTCTTGCTTTGAAGGCTGACCGGGTTGCATGTGGAAGGAAACACTGACATACACATACTTAGCGCCTGTAATGTATTGTATGACTATATTGTATTCTCCGAAAGGTTAGGCTGAGGTGTACCTAATAAAACCTGGTGAAACGTTGGTGTACCTAACGTTTTACCAGTTAATGTTCAAGTCCCATGTAAAAGGTGGCGAGACTATTGCCATCAACAGCCACAAACCTAGACTCCGGGCTGCTGAGTAATTCCAGACCCAATTCCAGAAAACCCAATAACCCTGCCCGACCCGGGAATATGAAATATCCCGAGATCTTGACATTTTCATTGTTTTATCTGCTTAGTAACAGCCAAATTTTAATCTGCTAATCAAAAAATATCATTGCCATCCTTCATTTAAGTAAATTTACCTGGTAATGCCGTGAGCAGTGGTGGTGCCAACCAAGGGTCGACCGGTAGCCCCAGGCCTCCCAGTCGTGGTATACCACCTCCACCGCAGCCGTACTCTGACAGACCAAGACGAGCAGCCTCCATCTTCTCCTGACGACGCCACTTCGCGCGTCGGTTTTGGAACCACACCTGTAAGAAGGGTTGAAATGTTTTAAATCCTTTGTGTCTATTTTGAAATTACCATGTTAGCTAGTTATATTTTAAAGTCGATTAACATTATCACTACTGCTCTCAAAACGGTGAGGGAAAACATCGTGAGGAAACCGTTATGTCCTAAAACTAAAAATTTGAAGACATGCGGCATCTACCAACTTGCACTGGGTCTGCGTGGTGGACTAAGATTCACTCTCACCGAGAGTAGAGTGGGAACATTATAAGCTGATTATACTAAATTAACAGAATGTCTAAAGACATTACTAGAAAATTCTTCTGTTGATCAGAGATGCTCAAAAGTCTAATCTAAAAACTCGAGAATTGACATAATTTTGCAAGTGTCTCTGCGCAAAGTGGTTAGCATCTAGTTAACTTTAGCAAAAATTCTAAGTTTCTTGATCACGAACTCTTTCCCCAAGTTCTTCGTAATTTAAACAGTGTTAAAGTAGTTACCGTGAAAATTATGGCCTGTAACGAAATTTGTTTATCGGTATTAACGCGCCACCTATTAGAGCATCAAACTTTACGATCCATGGCAATAACACCCCTAAAAGGTTTGCGCTTAGACAATAAATCAGAGAGGGAACACGTCACTACTAAACAGTTTGTGGAGGTAGACATAACAAAACTAACTTTGAATACGGCAAAGCATGAAACACGAACTCAATCACATAAATGGTGTACCATCATTGTGCCATCCACCCTAGAGGCTCCGTCGCGGCGTCGCAATATAACTTCTACGCTAATAAAAATAAAGTTTACTTTAGATTATTCACAGCCAAGATGTATGGCATGAATGTGGTGTCAAATTGTAGTGTGAAATGATATATTCAGCTGGGGTCGGTTGAACGGTAAAAATACGCGCGGTTCGCGTGACCGCTTCGATTTCAGTGTTGGAGACAGCAGGTTAGGGGCATGCAATGTTTGATGGCTTACCTGTCACAAGTATTAAATTTGCTTAACAGTGAAATATCCGAAATCGTTACGGTGTCTGTTCTCAACTTAACGATAGTGGACAAAAATTTCATATATTTGGGTATTGACTAAATAATCCAATCTGAACTAAGATGAAGCTATGATCTGTATTTATTAACCATACTTCAATTGAGTTGGAGACAATAGAAACTTGCGAAAAGGCTACAGAACTATTACCAAAATCTGATACAACTCTTCTAAAATAGGTGAAATCTTTGACTCCCTGATATTATGAATCTTCAACCTCTAACAACCAACTTTTCATAAAGGATCCTAAACCTCCCAGTAATGATCTTGATTTAGGTAGAGTATGAAAAAAAAATTGTGATATACTTTTGGAATCGTTTCCTCACTCTTTATTTTGCTACCCCACCTGGTCATGGTACCAAAAAAATATTTTCAAATATTAACTTAAAATATTATCGTCTAAAATCCGCCATTTTGATTTTATAAAAACAAAACAGTCGGGTGTTATAAAGATTACGCCTTAACCATTTGTCGTGAGGAGTGTGATTACGTCACCAGCCTGTGTCGGTGTCACTTCAGCGTTTATTGCGCCATTTATTGACTGGTTCACTTACTAACTTCCTGATTAGGTTGTATTAACGTTAGTTTATTGGTTACCAATTATTGTTGTTCTAATTTGCATATTGTGCTAAGAAGAAATTTTTCGTTCATCCGGTATTGTCTTCTATCGCATATTGTTAAAACTGTACGTCGAGATGATTGAGAAATGATAACAGATCAAATTCAAGACACTGAAGAAATTAGTTTAATATGTATCTATTAATAAACCACCGATTAGAAATCCCTCCTAAGAAATGTATATATAGCAAGTAAGAATACCTAATTGGATTTTAATTTGTATGTTTTCAATTGTAGATTAAAAAGTAGTAATTAAAAAATATACAAAAGGAATCATCACAAAGCAACATAAATTCAATCCACAGATATTAACCCAAGGATTTCAAAGTTCTGCTTACTACTTCATTAAATAAAACCGCTGTAAGCCGCTAATGTTCAAGTCATTATACAATTAACAATCTCGCTACAACAGAAATAATTGTACCTAATTATCATAACGAGCTTACACACGAACTCGTGCTAGGCATAAGACATATTCATAAAAGTTATTCGATTAACAACTTGTGTGCAGGCCGCCCTTAGCAATATGAAGTATGGTGTCGGCCCGTGCCACGAGCGGTAACCGATGTACCGGCTCCAGTGTGCTTGACGGCGTTTTATTATAATATTGATTCTAATAGACACTGTTGACGAATATGTCTGTATGTTTTGTTGCCAATATTTGCCAATACGATGGGCTCGAACAAAACAATACGAAGGGCTTGGGGTTAACTAATAAAAGCCGCACGGGTCTATCGATCAGGTTAAGCTACGCTTGCCGCGGTTGGTCCGTGGATGGGTGACCATCTTTATATACCAAGACCCCTCCGTGCATCGGAAAGCATGTTAAGCCGTTGGTCGACTAGCTTCAACTTTCTGACTAACTGACCAACTAATTAATTTTGACAATTCAAAAGTGCCTGTAAATGGTATATTTCAAATAAATGATTTGATTTTGGTCCCGGCTGATGGCAGCGGAATGATCCAGTCGTTACGGGTAGTCAGAAGCCCGAAAGTCTGACAATTAGTCTTACCAGGGGGTTTCGTATTACCCACTAACTGGGTTGTGGAGGTCAGATAGGCAGTCGTTCCATGTAAAACACTGGTACTCAGCTGCATTTGGTTAGACTGGAAACCGATCCCAACGTAGGTGGGAAAAGGGTAGGCAGATGATGACGATGGGCTCGAACAATAAAAATATTTGACGACATGTTTTTTTCATTCATCTACACGGTAGGAGCTGTAATCAGTACCCTGACTTATTACCTACTTGTTAATTATTGAAAATCGTCTACTTTTACAATGTTTCTAAATATGTGAGCACCATGGTATCTATCATTAATTTATATGTCATGGTTTCATTAATCCATTTTAATTCTTTTACCTTATTATTGTGCTGTACGCAGTGTACAACACAATAATTTGGTAAAAGATAGATCAGCGGGGTAATTGCGTAAGTGTGCAATTACCCCGCTGATGTAAGATCGTAAACGAAGTACAAGGAGTATGTAAGGTGCCAGGGTAGCGGGATCGTCCGAAAGGGTTACCGCTGCCCTGGAACAGAAAGGGCTAAGGAAGGAACATGGGTGGGTTTTAGTCAGTAAGAGTCTGACACTCCCTTCCGCTCCACCCAGAGCAGGAGATAGGGAGGAGTCATTTGATGATTTCCCATCCAAAAAAAAAAAGTATCACCACTTCGACCGGTTCCGTGCTTGACTTGCCAAACTTAAGTGGCAGTGGGCTGGGAACATTGCTCGTAGAACAGCTGGCTGATGGGTTTTGTAGTCAGGACCATGTACCAGAAGATGTAGCGTTGGAAGGCCTCCCTCAAAGTGACCCGAAGACTAGATCCTCAGGAATCAAACGGATGCGAGAAATATCTTTGAATAATGAAGAAGGAAGGAAGGAACATGGGTGGGTTTTAGTCAGTTGGAGTCTGACACTCCCTTCCGCTCCACCCAGAGCGGAAGGGTCATTTGATGATTTCCCATCCACAAAAAAAAAGGAGTATGTAAAGTTCGTAGCAGGTGGCGTTCTGTAGTTTTCTGCCTCTCATAGGAAGAAGGCTCGAGTTTATATATTTACCTATGTGTAAAGGCATAATGCCCTCAAACTTTAGTGTTCCACATAGAAACACACCAAATATTACCACCACCATTAGGCCTGCCTGTCCATTAGGTAAACCCTATTTTTTATAGAAGGAATACTTACGCATAACAATTATATTTTTTTTTGTCAAAACTGATACACGTACGGTAGGTATTATAATATCTGTAAGAAGTCATAAATAAGATAATTCAATAATATATTTATTTTATTACGAATTTTAAAGTTAACTTTTACGTAATCTGGAATAGTTCGTTATAAGGCAGCTGTCATAAAACGGTAAACCTACTGGACAGGGCATAGGTAGGTATACGAGCAACGCACTGAGTGTTATTTTTGGCAACAAGAACAAGCGCTTGTAGCCCTAATAAAAATAAGCATTTAGATATAAAACCTCGTTAAAAACCAGAATGGGCAGGTTGTAAACCAGAATGGGCATTGTTCCGTTAATTAACAGAAACGAGAACTACATTAGAAATCATAAAACGTCTAATTCTTAGTTAGTAAGTGTTCGTTCAACACGCGACATTTTGTCCACGCACGCCGAATGCCCGAATGTCGCCCACTGACTGTGCATCATAATACAAATTAAACAAATGACTGTCGACTTGTTCTGTTCGAAGTTGTTCCTTCCGTGTTACTTACACTTTGTACTGCAAAATTGAATTAAGACGTGCTTTGTATTAGTCGACAACGAAATTGCCCATTTACAGCGAAGATTGTTTGGTTAGTCAATCAATTTTGAATATTACTCAAGTTTGTTGGAACTTTATAACAATACAAGTTTGGTAATTAATTAAGTCGAACGTTTCGTGTTTATGTTGAAAGTCATATACACACACTTACATACAAAACAAAGTATCGATTGCGGTTTAATAAAGCGGTAAATTCATAAATTATGTGGAGTTGGATGTAATTAGTTATTTACAAAAGGTACGAGCTAGGCTTGCCAGATGCCCTGTATTTTACGGGTTACCCCGTTTATCCGGAACCCTTTTTTTTCCAGACGGTAGACTATCCGAAACTGTCTAAATATTAATACTGTGAAGGCGGAGTTTCAAGTTAAATGTTACTTAGTTAAAATGTAAAGAAAAAATATGAAAGCTGTTTCTTCGAAAAGCAAGAATAAATTAAAAAAATAAATAAAGAAATCCTCATTGAACAAAGCCGCTTCAATTGTTTCCCGAAAAAAAATTTAAGACCCGTATTTTTAATGCTAG
The DNA here is from genome assembly GCA_949629185.1 of Apamea crenata. Lineage (NCBI taxonomy): Eukaryota > Metazoa > Arthropoda > Insecta > Lepidoptera > Noctuidae > Apamea > Apamea crenata. The sequence continues at coordinate 3,300,514 of OX451376.1, read as the reverse complement.
TACCTAACCCTAAAATCAAGAAGTAGTCGGTGGCAACCCTAGAGCGAGCACGAGCACCCCTATAAAACAAACGCTAAAACACATTCATTGTACTCTATTCTTGTCACCGAAACAAGAAAATCAACGCGTATTCGAACGCGCTGTTTTTACTTAGTTGCGACAGATTCAATCAGTCGGAACAATAAAACAAAATAACCGAGAGGCCGGGTGCGCCAACTGTCGCGTTTCAAAAAACGAACGTCACAACACTAACAATGCGGTTCAAATATGACAGATGTCAGATTTGCGCGTTCGGGCGCCGAGCGCGCCCCGCGATTGGTCGGAAACACTTCGTTTAAATATTATTCGATTGTGCCGAGAGCCGATCCTGCTGTTTGTTACATTGGATTGCTCGTAATTACATTACTCTGCGCTTGTATGACGTCTTTTGACTTTAATCGAGTGACAAATTGACTTTGCGTGCGATTATTTTCGTAATTGAAATAACATTCTGTTATAGACTTCGTGCGTTGTATCTATGGTATCGTTGTACACGAAGGCCAATATTCTCGTAATTTAAAACCTTCAAAATCTGGTCGCAGTCTCATCTCCGCGACAGATAAATAATGTCCAAAACTTGTAAAAAATGTAGGGAAATTATGTGGAAATAATGAGATATTTTGACAGATTGAGACTGAGATCAGAGGGGCCATTCTCGTAATTTTAAGAATGTTCACAGTCTAATCTTAGTCCCAGTCTGTCAAAAATACCCCTAATTTCCCTATATTTTCGACAAGTTTCTGACATTGATTGTCGCTGAGATGAGATTGCGACTAGATTTTGAACGTTTTTAATTACAGAAATTAGCCTTCAGACTGCGAAGGTTCTTAAAATTACGAGAATTGCCCCTCTGCTGCACTTAATAGGATTAAATTGCCATTACTTTCTTCACAAACAAGGTTTCATGACCTACGTGTGACCATTCAGGTCGCTTCACAGTTGAACAAATTTAATTTTTATTACGGCTATGTTATCGCGGGCGTCGGAGGGTTGGCGGGTGAGGCGGGGGGTACGGACGAATTAACGTGTTATTGGGGTGAAATTAAAGCGGTTAAACAGTTCGTGCTCGGAATTGTTCAGCTAATTGGTCCCGCGACACACGCGCGGCGTCGCAAATAATCTAGTGCTGAGTGTTACTGTGTCTCAACTAGCAACACTGTGTTTAGAATTCAAATTGGGAACTAGGTCCCCACGTTATGGAAGTCTTGGTAACATAAGCACAATCAGTCTATAATGTTCCCACTGCTGGGCCACAGGCCTCCTCTCTTCGAGGGGGAGCGAGGGGGTGTAATTACCACGCCGGCCCAGTGCGGGTTGGTATATTTATGATATCACATATTTTCGATTTTTTGTTTGTGCCTGCCTGGGTTCGAACCTACGAACCTACAACTCGTAGGTCGAGGCTGGTACCACTGGGACACCACTGCTCTCAATCTGGGTAGATTAATACCAAACTAAACAACAATTTCTCTTGCTGGCACAGAAAATGACGTCAAAAGTCTTAAATAACCCATTGTTATCGGTGTAGGTAATTATTACGAAGAACTCAAACCTAACCTTCAAAGTTTTACACTCTATATAAAACTGTGTTCCAAACTAAAAGCGTGGTTTTAACGTCTCCATACAATTCTAATATTCTTTTCCAGAATCGTGCGGCATGCTTGCGCGGCAATACATCACCCAAATTATGTTTGAGAGGCACACAGTGGAGCTTCAACTGAACACGACATGGCACTGTTAGCTGCCTCGACGACTGTCTTTGTCAACCGACATATACATGACATACCTTCAGTGAGAAAAATACTTTTGTAACACTGGTTTTGATGCGTGGAGAGAAATAATAAGGAAGAAATCCTTATGACTTATGTTATATCTGGAAGGTTGGTTGCATAATCAGCCTAGAATCATCCCACTGCTGGGACACCGACCTCCTCTATTCGAGAGGGCTGTAATTTATTTATTGTACACCAGAATATAAATAACAAAAAAAAGAGGTTAACACTACAAAACATACAATAAGTAATCTAACACGCGGGCCCATTAAAGATTTGTAGATGTCACATGTCTTCGAATTTTTGGTTCTAGGACATGCCGCTTTCCTCACGATGTTTTCCTTCGCTGTTTTGAGAGCTGTGGTGATTAAATATTTGCACAAAGTAAGCCGTCAGTCCGGGCCGTTACCACTGGGCTATCACTGCTCCCCTGGACGGATGGTTGCATTATGTAATCTGCCAAATTCCATGGACAGATATTCTAGATTCTAAAGCTATCCTGTTCAGTAATTTTCTTCTTGTCATACCCAACAACCCGAATCAATCCAATAGCATTCATATCACAATCGAATCGAAAATCGAATTTAAAAATAGTAGAAAAAAAATAGAAAGGAGAAGAAGAAAAAATAGGGGAGGAAGTAGAAATACGATTTTCGATTCGATAAAGAGTATTCTATTCTTTTCTGATAATGCAACAGAGGGTGGAGAAATCGCGTTAGCCTGGATTGAATCAAAGAACGTAATGAAGGTAAGACATGGAAAAACCACCCCATAGGAATCTATCGACAATATCAGCTCATCATTGCCGTGAATCTAAACAAAATTGTAACTTTACGTCCGATACGAGTCAATAAGACTCCTCAAGCTCTTTGCCTTATTAAATCGGAAACGCGAGCAAGTAAGGCAGCGTGCGGGGTGTGACATCAGAGGGGGGAGCCACTGACACTTCCGCGAGGTAACGAGATACGTTTCGCTTATTTGTGTGCGAACATACCTGTGAGGACTGCGCTCGTAATATGCGTGACTGTTTACTTCGAAGGGAAAGAATTCGCTTATAACAAGATTCTGTTAAACACTGCTGTTAAATTGTGAGTGCTTCTTCTTCCTTCCAACTGGCGATTTTGTACATATAGTATCTATAGCTTTTCTTCTTTTCGTATCTATGGTACTCCTACTCGTAGTTTTTTTAATATAATTTGTGCCCAGTAGTATCTTTAGTAACGTTGTTATTCTCGGCAGTTACTTCTTTATTTCCGCATTCAGCTTAACATGAGCTCATATTTCTGTGAATTAGTCCAACAGCAAGGTCAACTGTAGTACCTTTTTGGCCCAGCCATGAGGCACACACTGTTGTTGTAAAACCATACAAAAAAAAGTGAAATGTTTCTAAACATTTCACTTTTTTTATTTCTATGGTTTTCATAAACTGTTGCCAAATAAATTTTATTGTTTCTTTCTTTCAAAGGAGCACCCTGGTGTGCTCAAGTATGGTCATTGGTGGCTTTCAATGCAACTCCCACTCATTTTACAAAATCAACGTTTATAAAATTTTGGACCTATCATCAGTTTGTGTTACAAAATTGTAAATACAACAATGCCAACAAGATTGCCACCAGTGTCACTATTATTAAGACAAATAATATATACGGAAATAGATAAGTATCTGAAATAATGTTTACCTTATTGAACCAATTAATTTTTTTTTTATAATTAAGGTGTTAGGTTTTTTTTTTTTAAATATTTGGATGATTTTTAGGAGCAGGTCATCTCTTATCTGCCACGGCTTATTTTAACGTAAGTATTTTAATTTCTGATTTGTTTTTTTTTATGTTTTTATCCTTTTTATTGCGGACGCTCTTAACGCGCACGTCTCACATTTTCAGCATGAATCATGTAACAATATGATTTAAAAGAGTGTCCGTGGAGTTTCTTGCCCGTTCTTCACCATAGGCAAGTGCCTATTGCCTATAACTAGTTGCCCATCCCAAAGCGTAGTAAGTAGGTACTACACTTTGGGACGGGCAACTAGCTTCATCTTTCTGCTGACCGACACCTCGACAATTCAAAAGTGCCTGTAATTGGTTTATTTGAAATAAATGCTTTGAGTTTGCTGTCGTATATTTTGGGCATACAAAAACTTATATTCATTTCCCTATTTTTTTTCCTTCCTTTTCAATTTGATCGTCCTTGTCCGCAGCCGTGGCAGGTTTCATCGCAGAAATATTTTTATTGTGTCCCGTCGGCAGTCCGTCAATATCGACTTGGCATACAAACAAAAGCAAAAGGACGGCATTGCACCCTCCGGATAGGAATAGCAAAAAATCAACGGAGTGGTGGTAAATCGAAATATGGAAAACTTGACGTATGGTCTCCCGTGTCGAATATTTGTACCATCGACGGTGTTGGTTGTTTTTCCAAAAAGATTTTTGGAATCGAAACCTAGGTGCACGTTTATGAAACTTCCTACGTGTGTCGAAATTATATCGTATGTCTTTATATCCTATGTATTAGTATTTACATATTATTTTTCGAGTTATTTAACCCTTACATTTTACACCTTGTTTTGTCTCTGCGTCACCCTAAGGCAGACTGGTAGAAAATGCCTCAGGCATTAAGTCCGGCTTTGTACAGTATTTTTTTACTTGTGCATAAAGTTTTAATAAAAAAATAAATTATTACGAGGAATAGAAGGAGAGAGACTGGTGGGTAAAATAACAACAGCCGCACGGGTCGATCATCAAGGTTAAGCAACGCTTGCGGGATCGGTCCGTAGGTCCACCATCACATACCATCCATTACACACCGAGACCCTTCCGACCCTTGGAAAGGACGTTAAGCAGTTGGTTTCGACAGTCATTCGTAGATCTTTGACAGTCGTTACGGGTATCGATCAGGTTAAGCTACGCTTGCCGCGGTTGGTCCGCGGATGGGTGACCATTTTCACATACCAAGACCCCTCCGTGCCTCGAAAAGCACGTTAAGCCGTTCGCGTTCACGGGAAATGGACTCCTGTTTATTATTTTTACAAACATTATATTAAACATTTTTTTTAACACTTCCAACATCACAGTTTCGCTTCTTCATAATCGTTCTCGTCTATGTATTACTTTACTTTTCAGCTAACTGAAAGCAAATAGGCAATAGACTCTCTCCCTATTAAATGGGACTTAAACATGTCCTAGAACCAAAAATTCGAAGACATGTGACATCTGTCAACCCGCACTGGTCTCGCGTGGTGGATCACGGCCCACTTTCTCACACCGAGAGGAGGCCTGTGTCCCAGCAGTGGGAACATTGCAGGCTGATTATGATTATGAAACATAACTGGCAAAATGTACTATAGAAACAACACCTCTGCCTAATCCTTCAGGGATTACAGGCGTGATGATATTTTATTTTATGTTAAGCTAACTGAAAATTAAGAGTAAACAGATAAAGGTGCGAGTAAACAAGTAGTATGTACTACGTTATATCCTACTTCCTACTAATATTATAAACGCGAAAGTTTGTATGGATGGATGGATGGACATTTGTGACTCTTTCACGTAAAAACTGCTAAACGGATTTTGATGAAACTTCACAGTAACATAGCGTATACGTCAGAATAACACATCATTATAAAGATACTAGCTGCGCCCCGCGGTTTCACCCGCATAAGTTTCGATCCCGTGGGAATGTCGGGATAAAAAGTATCCTATATGTTAATCCTGGTTATAAACTATCTGTGTGCTAAATTTCGTCAAAATCTGTTCAGTAGTTTTTGCGTGAAAGAGTAACAAACATCCATACATCCATACATACAAACTTTCGCATTTATAATATTAGTAGGATTGCGTAGATTGACCAAAATACTCGAGAAAAGCCGCGGGCGAAAGCTAGTGTATATATATATAGAGACAGAGCGATGTTGCTGGTGAAGTTGGTGTTAATGTGTGTGCGAAGCGCGGGCGGCGCGGCGCTAATCGAATTGTCTAGTTAGCGAGCCAATGGCGGCGCGCCCGACCGCTCAATGGGATTAACAGTCTGTATATATTTGTTTATATTTGTTTATCTTTGTTACTTATGTATACATTACACACTAAGTTGCAACTTAATGCAGTAAGGACGAGATATTTGTGCATCCTCAGAGTCTTCCGTCACCCTAATTGAGTAACACATTATTAATCACAATCTGAATCATTTTGAAGGATATTGCGAACCCATTGCTTCATTTAGTCGAAAAATTTGTCTGCTCAACAACGTAAATAACGCAATGAATGTTATTGAAGTGTCAAAATGAAAGCCATTTCTACTGTTAGTGTGCTACGCAACTACCCCGTAGGTTTATTGTAGTCTTAAAATCAAAACTGTTTATTGATAAAAGAAGGAAAGTGGAAGGCATAAGATGCAAATAATTATTTTGAAGGAAACTGACTGATAAGTAGGCGCAGCAAAAAAGTACGATCCTCACGCAGTGGCTCGGTACTATAGAGGACTAGAAGAGCCCTCTAAGGATCAAGAGGAATCAAACAACGTATATATGACTCCTCTTAAATTATATTGTACGAACGACTTTACATTTACATATTGTTCACCACATTACCACTGACAGAACTAAACAAAAATCCTAATAAGAATCTTAGACACTAGCTTGAACGTTCGAATGGAACGCATAAATATAGCCGGCCTGTACCAAATAAGGTTGCCTACGGCAGACAAGCTCTACAGTGCTGTAAAGGTTGTCTGCCGAAGGTAACCTTATGTAGTGCAGGCCGGCTATAATTTAGCGCGAGTTCCAATCGAACGTTCAAGCTAGTTTAAAATGAGGTGTCAAATATTTAATTAGGATTTTGGTTTAGAACAGCCAGTGGTACTTTAGTCGGCAATATGTAAAGTCGTTCTGTCAATATTAACTTGTCAATATAAAAGGATTCGTACCGTTGTTTAATTCCTCCCATAAACCTCACTTCTAGTCCTCTCTAGCCTTTGTGGCAACAGTGCAAACCTACGCTGGACCTACGCTAAGCCTACGCGAGCTACGCTAGGCCTGCGTGTGCTACGCTAGGCCTACGCGGCCTACGCGGTCCTCACAGTTCGAAATTTCGTAGAGGCTTCTTTACTGACACTAAACTTATTATCTGTAGTAAAAAAAACTTTGGAAGGCTTGAGCTTGTCATTTTTACATGTTGCTTGACGATAATTATATTCATTAATCATATGTGCATCATGTTTTTTTAGAATTCCTTACGTATTTAATATTAATTTCAATTTTATACCTTCACGCGTTCTTGAGAAAAAGGGTCTTGACTAACAAACAACGAAGTGATCCTATAAGGAGAAGCTAGGAACTCTTAGCGTTAGTAACTTCCATAGGTACTGTCGATTTTTCTAGGGTGGGCAAAGATGATTCTAGAGTGGGTATTGTCCACCCTTGCCCCTTAGCTACGCCCATGATTCTACTCTTTTAGCAGTTGCAATAACTCGTTAAAAAAAACTTTTATTTGAGTCAATACCCATAAACTACATAAAATAAAATTTCACTATACTGCAACATTGATATTTTATTCTGTTCTGATCCGCTCAGATCAGAACAGAATAAAAAGTCAATGCAATTAAAATAGACACGAATTATGTTATCTTTTAGCTTATTGAGATATCTTCCAAGAAAATTATTCATAACTGAAACTTTGTGGAACTGCTCTTTACATCAAGTTTATTCAACAAATTACATAAACGTGTTGCAGGTATCGAGCAACATCGATCGCCTCCGATATCTCTTTGTTTACACTACAAACGCAATTGACTTCTCGCGCACTCTCTCACTCTTACGCCCTACATAAACATGAACAAAAAGTACTTCGCCTTCTTTCTGTTACGCAAGAAAACAACAGAGACAGCACATACGGCTCACACTTATGCGAGAAAGAGATAAAACACATCGCCATCTTAGATGCAGCCCGTGGACCAGAAGTTAGCCAATAACCCGCTTTGTGCGACGAAAAGGAGCTTATCTCAAACACAATTGACGAAGTAAATTGGACTGTATTCTTAGAAAGTTAAAGTTCAAGTTTAGTTACGAGGGTTGGAGGTAAAATTAATAATAACGTTTGTCAGAGGCTAGGGAAGTTCTTAAGGGGAGGGTTCATGACGAGGCGACGTGCGGGGAAATAATGATGGCGTGTCTTTGATGGGACTTATTGTGATGAAGTCTGGTTCTGAAGTGGCCTTTAATATAATAAGGCCTATTAGCTAACTTGAAATTGTATTTTGTTCCGCGATTTGTTTAGGGTTACGCAGGAAGCCAATTACGAAGTTTAATCCCTGGATAATAATATACCAGCAAATGTGCGTGAAGTTTCTTTTGTAGTCAGGAACATAGACAGGTTGTAGAAACTTTCGAACATTTTTGCAGTATTTTTACTAGATGACGAAACAAACATAATTATTTAAAGAACAGCTTGGTGAAATAAATGACACAGATGTCATTATGAAAATCTCTGAAAACCATTTTAACATTTCATCACGCTTTGTTTCCCCGAAGGGTTCGGCAGAGGTGTATCTACTTTATAGTACACTAGCTGCACCCCGCGGTTTCACCCGCATAAGTTTCGATCCCGTGGGAATATCGGCATAAAAAGTATGTTAATATATGTTAATCCTGGTTATAAACCATCTGTGTGCCAAATTTCATCCAAATCCGTTCAGTTTTGGTGTGAAAGAGTAACAAACATCCATCCATCCATGCAAACTTTCACGTTTATAATATTAGTAGGATCCACATTACGCCAGTTAGGTGTGTTTAAGTCCCATGTTATAGGGTATTGCCATGTTATTGTGAGGGGCTTGTGACTAAGTAATAACAGCCGCACGGGTCGATCGATCAGGTTAAGCTACGCTTGCTGCGGTTGGTCCGTGGATGGGTGACCATTTTCACATACCAAGACCCCTCCGTGCCTCGGAAAGCACGTTAAGCCGCTGGCCCCGGCTGTCATCGTGGATCTTTAACAATCGTTACGGGTCGTCAGTAGCCCGAAAGTCTGACTACCAGTCTTACCAAGGGGTATGGGGTATGATATTACCCAGTAACTGGGTTGTGGAGGTCAGATAGGTAGTCGCTTCATGAAAAATACTGGTATTCAGCTGCATCCGGATGCAGGTTGGCCGAAGCAAGGAAAACCTGTTCAGGTGGAAATTCATAGACGACTCCGACTTGGAGTGTACATGTGGAGCTGTTCCGCAAACGACGGGACACTTAATATCGTGTCCTGCGTGTCCTGTCAGCTGCACGTTACAGGGACTGATGGACGTTGGTGATGGCGCCAAACAAGTGGCCGAATTCTGCTGCATTTAGATTGCTATCGACACGCTAAGAACGAGAAGTTATTAATATTACGAGAATTTCTCCTCTGACTCTGGTAAAATTAGCCCTAAGTATGAAAGGACTCGGTACTCTAGCCCTACCTTTCATACACTACTCACCATCAGTACCAGTAGCAATAGGCCACAAACTTGCAACAGTTCAAACTAACAAGCTCGCAACAAAATCATCTCGTCGGGTTCCGCACAAAAGCTCTAAACGCCGGCAAACGCATCAAAAGCGAACCCAAAAACATCAATCACTCGAACTGAGTTAATCCACAACTAAATTAACTCGCGGCAAACAAAACCACACTCACCCTTAACTCGCCAACTGACGAAACATAATTGACTTTATTCTCAAAAGATAAAGTCCAATTTCGCGTGACCGACTAAACCACCCTCTGACGCGACCTACAACTTTATCGCAGTGGCATTACGATTTAGAATCGAATGTAACACAACGTTTATCTCTTGATTTCGTTCTATCTTCACATCATTTAGTTCGATGCCGCTTCTAAAAGGCTTAACCGACGTGCTACAATAGAATTTAAGCTTTATTACTGAGGGGTAAGGTTTGTTTTGATTTGTAGCAATTACGATGGGGTTCTGCGGGAAGAGCCGGGTCGAGTTTTTATTTCATTCATTAGAGAGATATTTAAGAGCTATTAAGGCGTAAATAAGCGCTTCTTTGTGCGATTCGATGTAGTGGGTGAGGTTTTTCCGGATCCGAAAACGCTGGGTTACCACGTTATGTAATGAGGATTTTATGTAAAACTTAGTGCTAAAATGAGCAGTGGTGACCCAGTAGTAACGGCCGTGACGTACGAGTTGTATGTCGAGGGTTCAAACCCAGACAGGCGCTTTACTTTGAGTGAATTATTTCATCACCACTGCTCTCAAAACGGTGAAGGAAAACATCCAACAACCTAAAATTCGAAGACATGTGACATCTACCAACCTGCACTGGGCCCGCGTCTTGGATTATGGCCCACTCCCTGTCTCCGAGAGGAGGCCTGTGTCCCAGCAGTGGGGGGTGATTATGCTATGCTTATGCCAGTGTTAAAATGATACCATTATAAATCTTACCATTAAGCTCAAGATCATTAACAAATTTCCTCGACTTTCCTATGAACCACATCAACACGTACTTCTAACTGAACAGACAGCTGCAGGTGCTGCAGGGGAGGGGAGTTTGTTGCGCCACTTCTTTTTCCCAGCTAAAGCACTAGGAAGTGGTGAAGGGCGGGCGTTTTGTGGGACTGTCTTATGTACCTAATTTTGACTTTCGAAAAGTGCTGATTCTCAGCCTAATTAGAATAAATGTCTTTTTAACAATAGAATAATCAGCTAATCATGTTTCCACTGCTGGGACACAGCTTCCTCTCTCCGAGAGGGAGTGGGCTGTAATCACGCAGTTGGTAGATGACATGTCACATGTCTTCGAATTTTTGTTTTTAGGACATGCCAGTTTCCCTACTATGTTTTCCTTCACGATTTTGATGAAATTATTTATACAAAGTAAAGCGCCTGTCTGGGTTTGAACCCACGGCCTACAAGTCGTAAGTCGAGGCCGACCACTGGGCCACCACTGCTCATTTAAGAAGGAACTAACAAAAATCTATATCTAGTACAGACGCCAGCAAATCAAGCTACTACAATCTGTCAAAATTCATAATAGATTTTCAACTTTATAGTTAAAGCATTAAGGTTCAAGGTTGATTGGGAAAATTTGACAGTTTTGGGTAGCTTGACCTGCTGGCGTCTGTACAACAAACCTTTTACATCTAGGTCCAACACCTACATAGTCTAAAAGAATCACCCTCCCAACGCGAACGCTCTCCGCTCAATATATCCGAACAAATTCAATAAAGTACCGTACAAACAACTCCAACGTTTATTGCATAACGCATCTTCTAAAACGCAGGGTAAACGCTCCGGTTGCGGGCCGAGGGTGGCGCCCTCTGTTTATACGGAGTGCGCCCGACTACTTAATGACGACTTATTTATTTGCACAAAGGATCGGAGCTAGTAATTGCGTGGCCGATAATATGAGAACTATTAACTGGTGCACGCGCCTCAATGTTTGCTGGGATACTGAGGACGGCTTGTTAGTTTATGAGTAAACATCGTTTTCTATTAATTTGGGAACTTTGATTTGATTAAAATGTCTCGAGATTTTGTGAAAAGTGGTCTTGCTAAGGTCGGGACGGATTTATTTGCTTGAAACTATGAAGTTTTGTTGTGAATATCCGAAATTAGACATAACAAGCGTTCGTCAATTAACTGCGAATCGGTAAAAGATCGTGAGAATACTTAAACGAGCCTGCTTGCCTAGCCATTTTTCAACTATGTTGGAGTCAGCTTTCAGTCTAACCGAATGCATCTGAATACCAGTATTTACCATACAGCGGCTGCCAATCTAACCCCCCAGTTACTGGGTAACACGATACCCCTTGGTTACTGGTTGTCAGACTTTTGGGTTTCTAACTACCAGTAACGACTGTCAAAGATCTATGAATAGATATATGATATTTAATGGATATCACCCATCCACGAACCGACCGCGGCAAGCGTAGCTTAACTAACGATCGACCCGTGCGGCTTTTATTATTTAGCCACGAGTCCCTCACCTCAACGATCTCATACTAGTGAAGCATAATATATGGATTCAAATATCAAATAAAAGGACTAATATCCGTGGTACAAAAATAATTAAAAATAATTTGACAAAATTAATCAAAGCTAACAAGTCGAAATAACGTCAACACAATCAATAAACTCGAACGCTGTTAATTGAAAACGACACAAACTATAGATCTATTGTAACAACTCATTCAATATGCAAATCAAATCCAACCGCAGACACAAAATGGCTTTTTAATAAAATTCCGCGCCGTTCGAAAGCAATTACAGTATTAAGTAAATTATAAAAGAGTTCCGCTCTAAAGGCAAACCTGATTAATTGATTCGTCGCAACCGATTTTGTACAACTGCTCGAACCCGACAATGGCGCTCTATAAAAAGGGCAAAATCAATCGAAAACAAATTACTTACAGAACGAATAAAATTGAGTCGTTAGTAACATTGTGTGTCGTGAAAAATAAACGAGCGGCAATCGAATCAACTTTGTAGAGGTAAATTAACGCCGGGCTGCACTGTCAGTGATGTGGACTGCGCGACCAATATGTTTTTAAATTGCCGCTTTCTTTATGATCGTTAAAGGCAAATTAATTAATTGTTCGATATACGCGTTTATTGGACGCCAGGCCAGTCAGTTTGTTTGCGTAGTTTTATTTTGTTGGTGCGCGCGTTTATTGTGTTTGTTCTGCTGTAGTTTGATTTGCTGCGAGTAAAACCCAGTTTGTGTGGGTAACGATTCGATACAGAGACGAAAAATCATTACAAAACTTGTAGCTTCTTCAAGCGTTTTGTTTTTATTTTTTATCTTCTTATTACGGACTTGTGGCTAAGTAATAACAGCCGCATGGTTAGATCCCGAGCACGGTCGATCGTTCAAGTTAAGCTACGCTTGCCGCAGTCCGTGTGTGGAAGGGTGACCACTTTTACATACCAAGACCCTTCCGTGCCTCGGAAAGCACGTTAAGCCGTTGGTCCCGGCTGTCATTCGTAGATCTTTCACAGTCGTTACGGGTAGTCAGGAGCCCGAAAGTCTGACAACCAGTATTACCAAGGGGTATTAGGGGGTCAGATAGGCAGTCGCTCCATGTAAAATATTGGTAATCAACTGCATCCGGTAAGACTGGAAGCCGACCCCAATATAGTTGGGAAAAGGCTATGCAGATGATGATCTTATTACGGGCGCTTTTAACGTTCTGCATCGTTCTCACATGCATAATCACAACATGAATGATATTATAACCAATATTTTGTAACCATATTATTCTGATTTAAAAGAGTGTCCTTGGAGTTTCTCGCCCTTCTTCTCCATAGGTCTCCTACTACACTTTGGAATGGGCAACTAGCTTCATCTTTCTGACTGACCGACCCCTTGACAATTCAAAAGTGCCTGTAATTGGTTTATTTGAAATAAATGCTTTGAGTTTTTTAAATTAATATTCATTCTGGTTTTGTCGGTTCATTTTTAGAAGCAACGTCTATTTGCTAACGCTCCACAGTAACTTCATTAAGTTCTGCAAACTCCAGTTTTGAATTAAAATGACCTCTGTTTAATCGAACCTCTAATAATTTCCATTTTGCGCTCCTAAAAATATCACTGAACACTCTAATATAATGATTGCGCCTCTTTTTGTGAACATGAAATAATTCCCATTTTGGGGCCCTAAAACTACTAGAGGGCCAACTTGGTTGTGCATAGTTCATTGTTCATAGTTCTAACCTCACCTAACCCATTTGTTCGGGGTGCCCTAGGTTAGTTACTGCGACCAATACAGCTCGCGCGCGGTTGGTCTCAGTTCCAACCTAATTTGGGTTAAGTTTGGTCGGAGTACGCTAGCTTAATTACTGCGACTAACTATGAGAAAAGGCCAGAAAGTTAAAAAGAGGCTTAATTATTTAAAAAAGCATCCATCATTAGAGGTGCAAAAAGTTTTTAAACGTTCATTAATTTAAAAAGGTAGCCATCATAAGAAGGTCAAAAAGTTTTTTAGTAACATTTAACTGATCCTCAGTTAAAAGTTTCCCATTAAAATGTAATATAAATCGTGGAACCTGACAACAACACGATTCCATTGAAGCATTGCCTCCATTGTGTCAGTTTGTTCTCACCGCATTCACAACTAGCCATTAGTCCCTCGAACAAATACAATGGGACACAATGCCATGAATGGGGTTGCAATTACATGTCCCTAATTCGCTCATTTCACCCTTGAGATCCGCGGAAAAGAGTGTAACAGTTTCTGATGGAGTTAATTATTTTTATATTAGCTTTATTTGTCCCTCGTGTTTATTAAAACTAGATGAATTCAAATTCAAAATTGAACATATTTTATTTCACATAAACCTACATGTTCACTTATGAAACGTCAGAAGCTAGGTGCACGGTTCCAATCGGTCGTTTCCTATAGAGAAGAGCCGGCAAGAATCTCCACGGTTACTCTTTTAAAATAATTGGCTTTTACAATTTTCTCAAATTACATTGTTAATAGGTATGGGAGGACAGTGTAGGCCTGTAAAACAAGTACATAGTACTTAAGGAAATAGATAAAATTGATGCCATTGACAAACATATCATGGTAAATCGGAACACACCGATTACGTTGACGATATTATTTACTTTCTGTGTGGTTTGCAACAGCAAAAGCTGACAACACTAAAGATATTGAAGTTTAATTCAAGATTTGATCGGCAATTCTCGTAATTTTAAGAACGTTCAAAGTCTGATCTCAGTTTCAATCTGTCAAAAATACCTCTAATTTCCCGTCGTTGTCACCGAGATGAGACTGCAACTAGATTTAGAACGTTTTTATTTACGAGAATGGGCCTTCTGATCTTCTGAATAGGGATTTTAGATAACAAATAACTCGTACCGACGACTCATAAAATCAAAAGTAATTTCTCATTTGTTCAAATTAGGCTGAGAATCAGAATTTTTGAACGTCAAAATTACATAAGACAGTCCCTCGAAACGCACGCCCCACCACTTCCTAGTTCTTAAGCTGGGAAGAAGAAGTGGCACAACAAACTCCCCAGAAGCACAGCTGTCTGTTCAGTTAGAAGAACTTGAGTGATAAAAAGTTATGTTAAAAAAAAAACGAAACAACCGGCCCCTTGGATAGTAATATTAGTTGCCTTTTGGCATTTATGCTTAAACTTCTTTACCAGTTGACATGAGTGACGTTAAATAATAGAGTATCGTTGTTGTCATTAGCGTGGCGGTGGCGGTCGCGTGGCAGGTGCGTGGTGGTCGCGTGGCCGTCGCGTGGCCACCCACCCCACGGCCAATCTGACGCAACACTGTTTACAAGCAACGGTGTAAGGTTACACGAGTGACTGGTATTACTGGGAATTAATTTTTGGACTTTTGTGAAGCTCAGTTATCGCTCGTAGCTTTTATCCCAGAGTACTTATATGACAAGGCATTTGCAATCTCATATTGCATGAAACAGAAAATTTTAAATATGTGGTGAATAATGATCATACAGTGCCCAAAAGTGGCTATACACAGCAGAGCGTGAAAAAAAAGAAACAAAGAAAAAGTATTTATTGTGACTCGTACAAAAACATCACAAACTAAAGTAAACACTGTCAAAAATAAAAAATCAGGCTATGTAAAAAAAAAGTAACAAAAATAAAAATGAAACAGAAAGTCCTATATGAGTCCAAAAGGCTCCTATCTCAGCATGGGTGGTTGAAATGATGATGTAAGTTTTTCTAGAAACTCCTCCATCCCGTTCCTATATCTCTTGTAAACACTCCTGTTATAGAAGTATTTATAGGTTTATGTAGGCGGTACATAGCGGACAAATCGTTCGCGCCGCGGAGCCCGCGTTATTTAATTTATTGTGACGACCTCTACGCGGAGTGGAGACGGCTTTTGCTGCACTTGATTCAGAAGGTTAACTCTTATACGAATAATTCGTATAAGAGTTGTTCATAACAAAAAACCTTACATTGTTATCGTGGCATCAAGAACTTAGTAACTTTTTTTTTGCCACGCTCGTTCAGACAAAATCATACGTCTACTAATATTTTGTAACCACATAATTTAAAAGAGTGTCCATGTAGTTTCTTGCCCGTTCTTCTATAGGAACCAACTACGTTTTTGAATGGGCAACTAGGATCATCTTTCCGAATGGCCGACTCCTTTGACTATTCAAAACTGCCTGGAAATGAACGCTTTCAATTTTATGTTTAAACAAGACCACGAACTTATATTCCAAGGCCCACTTCATCATTTTTAACTTTTTGATCACACACTTCATTGGATTTGGCTTATATATAAAAATAATAATTAGCCCTGAAGTGGGACCATATCCCACTTCAGGGCAAAGGCTTCTCCCTTTCCGTTTTCTAATTAACTTGATCCGGATCCAATATGACCTTGGCTTACCTAACTAAAGATGAATAACGTAAGCTAAGACATGAGAAAACTAAGTAGGTACTTATATCATGTACACATATCAATAAAGGAAATACTCCACAATCAAATAATCAAGTAGGTTACCGAACTTCATGTGAAGCAAAAAATCTATTAGCATTAACAGCCTAACACAGAGGTCAATAACTAGGTATTCGATGAATTGCGTCGAACCGTCGACGCCCTCGCTAAAAAAGCCAAAAGCTTTTATGAAATTCCAAAGAAACATTTTAATTCATCTAACATAACTTTTATATTCGAATCGCTAATTAAATTCCGCACTAACGCGAACCTCCGCCATGCTTGTCTGGCTAAAAGGTTAATTTAGTATTTGTCAGCTGTGGCCATTCACGCTAAACGTTATAACCACCGCTCTTTTTGGTTGGCAAAAAACGACTTTATTGTTGTAGAATTAGGTTGATTTTTGCTTGTTGCTTGTTATATAAGCAACTTTTCAAATTGCGTTAAGCCAAGAGACGGCGGGCGCGTTAAGTTTACAGAATCCCTCGTTGACTTATTCTTATTAGGCTCCATTAATGGGCTCGCTTGAGTGGCGAATTGTAATTAATTCCCGAGCTTTGTCTTAATTGAAGTAATTATGTAATTAAGAGATGATTTGTGTCGTTCAGTCGGTGTGGAGGCGCAGGCGCGCTGTTTTTCAGCTTTGAGATGTTTTATTAGGTGAGAATTTGTTATTAGCCACGCTTTATATTAAGGATAAAGTAATGAGTGCTTAATCGAATGAACAAATAAGAGCTTTTATTTCGTCGAAATAAAAGGAGATAAAGACATGGGTGTGAATGATGATATGGTAAGAAAGAGGACTATCGAGATGACGACAAATAGAGAAGTACGGAAGGAAAAGACATGTTGTACCGACCTCAAATAAATTGGGATATGGTTGGGTAGCGGCTTTGGTTTCCGGTAGATATTGATTTGATATTAATAATCCACTACTACCAGGCGTCGAGTAACGTCATCAAGAAGCATAAGAGGTAGAAAATGCTCATGATCACCCCGGGTAGCAAATTGAAACTCGTTTAGGCGATGTAAATGAAGTAACACCATTCATTATCAGTAAAGATTAAACTCTTAACGCCTACAGCTTACAGATTCCCAGTAAACCAAGTCAAAAGCACCGTCTCAAGAACGTCTTACACGAAATTAGCCAACGCTATAATCCCGATCCCTTACAAAGGTCCCGAGAACTTAATACATCTGAGTTTGAAAAGAAATCCCTAGTCTCACTGACGGTCTCAAATATCACTTGCGCAATGCAAAATTATACAGAGCTGCGATAAAAACTTTATAGCTGAAGGAATAGAGGCGATAATCGAAGTTTCTGAAGTCGATGAAACGTTGGCGGATGAATCTTTCAACGGCCCGCCACTCGAAGCCGAATTGTAAAGTTTTCAATTGAAATGAAAGTAGTATTTGTATTGAATTGTTTGGCAAATTGGACGGATAATCCGCTTGTGCGCTTGCGCAAGCCGCCATTGTTGTTGACAACAAAATGGCGTCGGCACGCTAATGGCGCGAAAATGAGACACTTGCATTGTTGCCGTCAACGCAGATGCACGCTTTGTTAGAGGCTAATTACGATGTTTGGCAATCTTTTGTGTTTTGTGTTATATCATAAATAAGATCAAGACGTTTGATGGGTATTCACAATCCATTATAATTACTCGACTAATTAAAGGGTTTTAAGACATAACAAGTTTAAGTTGATCTTACAATTATTATCCTTATAATTCTTCTTTTTTGTCCCAGAACCAAAAATTCGAAGACGTTATATCTACCAACTGGGCCCAAGTGGTGGATTCACGTGGCCCATTCCCTCTAACAGAGAGGAAGCCTATGTTCCACCAGTGGGAACAATAGAAGCTGATTATGCAAAGAAAAATAAATGTGGGGGTCAGATATAATATTATCAGCTCCCCCCCCTCTTATTTAATATTATACTGTTTTATTCAGTCGTCCTTCTATAGCAGGTGCGTTTAGCTAATTAATTTTCAGATTTAGATTTTAATAAAATCGACTATTATTACTTATCTAAAGGGCAGACGCCAAATAAAAGCCAAAGCAAAGTGAACGGAAATATCAAGTTTGGAGTTCCGCCGGTCGTTCGCGTAATATACACCGACATGATACGTACGGAACCTACTATTACCCATTCAATGCATTATTCTTTCATATTTCTTCTTTGTGCAACCCCCAATTTAACTTGACCTGGCTATGTTAAATCTAAAGTTAGTCTCAGAGCTCAAGATGAAATGGCTGCTATAGTAGAAGCTGTAATTGAATTACCCTTATTTAGTTGTTTCCTGTTATTTAAAAGGTTTTTGAAACAGGATGGAGCCGTCAAATTTTAATCAAATTATTATCGAACAATACTGCTGAGTTATGATTACCTTCGTCAACTATTGAACTCGTTTCTCCTATTTTATTAGGGACCCATAATACACGTCCAATATTAATTCACTAATAAGGTCTTTAGAAGTTTTTTCGACTCGTCTGAGGCCAATCATTCATAACGGTAAGACCTGTCCGTATAATTACTTCACTTGGTAATTATAACCTGTATAAGTGATTAACTGAACACTTTTAATTCAACACTTTGGCCGACGTGATCGGACATGACTCTCTAAAAACATATGGCAATGGAAAAGTCTTTGCGTAGGTATATTTTTAAGAGAGTAAAATTGTTATATCCTGTCCAAAATTTTGTTCATATACTATTACTATTTAGGGCTATCTAGCCAAACTGTGAAAAAAAAAATATACCGTACTATCTTCTGCCAGTGACTCCATTTGCGTGAAATGTCTTGTTTAACGTAAAACCATGCCATCGTATGACACGCAGCAATAGTGTAGCTATCAATCAGTGAAAGAATTTTCGGAATCGGATCAGTAGTTACAAAGATTACCCACTAGATCTAGAAATATCTCTAAACAGAATTACTTCAAAATCGACCGGCGAGGACGGAGCATTTGATAATTTCCCACCCAAGAAAAAAAAAAAGGACGGAGCGGTTGGAAATAGTTTCACGTTATAAGACTTAGTATGCATCACTTCTAATTTTGCTACAACTACCCAATCGAAAGCTGCAATAACAACAGAGCCAAAGAAACCGTACCAACGACGATAAGGAATCAAACGGGGCAGGGGGCAGGGCAAGGCAAGGGATCAGATGAAAAGAAACAGGAGTAAATGATGTGATCGCAATAAACACAATTTCCCGTGCTGCTGAACAAATTGCCGCCACGCCGCCGCTCCCACGCGACTTATGTGCTCCTTGTGCTCAGGAATCGCATTTAAACTCGCTTATGGAGTTAGATAAGCGACCTGAGGAAAGTTTGTTTTACCTATCGACTTTCTTAATCTGTGAAGTATTCTTAGAAGAAGAATATGTATATGTCGCAGACAACTCATTTAATTAGCCGTTTAGTTTCTGTATTGTTAACCGCCTAGCCTTTTGAGTAAACGGCAGCCGTTCAACTAACGGTCTGAATGACATTCAATTAATTATAGTTTAGGTTGGAACTGTAACTAATTACGTGCGAGCCGAATTGGTCGCAGTAACTAAGCCAGGGCACCCCGACCAAATTGGTTAGGTTAGAACTGTGATCAACCGCATGCGAGCCGAGAAAGAGAAGCGACGCGAGCACTTCTTCCAAGGGCCAGGTGGTTGACTAAACGGCTAATTTAACCAGTTGGCTGTGACATATACTTGTATTAAATTTTTGCTACTCCAAAAGTTCTCCACTTTCACGACATCGTCGGTTGCAGCGCAGATGTCACTATGGTTGCATTTTTGGAGCACAAAGCACAGGATAGGAGGTGGGACATAGTTTGCACCATAGCTCCACATTCACAGCCTGCTGCCGTACCGTCAAGGGAGCCCCGCTTTATGAGGTCAGAATAGTCCTTAGATACGAATGATATTTTTGTTTTTTTTTGTGTTTGGGCAGCTGCATGAGAAAATATACGAATCATGAAGGAATCTAATTAAGTCGAGTAAAGTGGATTGATCAGCACCAAGCTGATTACAGAAGTCCTTCTATTAAGGACAACGAAAGTTGCCAACACGTATACGTAGTTAAATACCTACATAGAATACCTACCATTGAAGAAATAAATGATGAATGCTGGAGAAGTTTGGAAGAAAAAGACAAGTGGCGCCGACCCAAATAATTGGGATAAGGGCAAGAAAATTATGTTGACCTCCCAACTATATTGGGAGCGACTGCCTATCTGACCTCCACAACCCATTCACTGGGTAATACAATACCCCTTGGTAAGACTTGTTGTCAGACTTTCGGGCATCTGACGTAACGACTGTCAAAGATCCACGAATGACAGCCGGGACCAACGACTTAACGTGCTTTTCGAGCCACGGACCCCTCAGTGGCTCGAAAAGCACGTTAAGCCGTTCTTCTGCCGCTAAGCCGTTCTTGGTATGTAAAGATGATCACCCATCTACGGACCAACCGCGGCAAGCGTAGCTTAACCTGATCGATTGACCCGTACGGCTGTTATTACTGAGCCACCAGCCCCTCTCGTACTGCCAAAATACATCTTGGACAATAATTCCGTTAAGCGTATAGTCAGCAATGTATCGAGTGTTCGTCCATGTTGAGATCAAGTTAAGTTAACACCGCGTCGACGCGATAACTGAATTACACAAGAGCACAGAGCACGGAACGACCACGAAAAGATCAAAACGATCCTTGGCTTCGAAATAAGAAAGCAGAAGTAATATGAAATTCTAAGATGTTTCCAGATTATTTTTCAGAATATGCGTGCTTGTGGCTAAATAATAATAGCCGCACGGGTCGATTGAAGTTAAAGCTACGCTTGCCACGGTCGGTTCGTGGATGGGTGACCATCCATTATACATCCAGACCGCTCCGAGCCTCGGATAGAACGTCAAGCCGTTGGTCCCTGCTGTCGTTTCTAGATATTTGATAGTCATTACGGGTAGTCAGAAGCGAGGCATTCTGACAACCAGTCTTACCAAGGGGTAGCGAATTACCCAGTAAATGGATTGTAGAGGAGATAGACAGCCACTCCATGTAAAATACTGGTATTCAACTGCATCCGGTTAGACTGGAAGCCGACACCAACATGGTTGCGGACAGGGCAGATGATGATGATGAGGTGGTATCTACCAGAGAATTCGTATAGAGATATAGAGCAACACCTGAAGTAAATATTTTTTCTCTCACATTAACAACGATTTTGTTTGAAGGCATTCCACAATGTAGGCTTAGGTGATAAATATGTGCCAAAAGAAACAATCATGGACCTTGTCGGGCGCAGCAAAAGAAAGATATGTGGAGAAGAGGACTTAACTTTTACGTATCTTATAATCTAACTTATTCTAAACATACTTTTAGAACAATATTCAAATCATTTGTTTCAGATAAATATCCATAGGTAAATTTTACACAAGACAAAAGTACGTATTAGAATAAAAATAAAATCACAAACTTATAAAATTAAAATCAAACTCAAAATTAAAAATGATCTCTACAATGCTATGCAGAAGTGAAATTGGACTTCGTATCAACTGACATCTTTCTTTTGTTGATCTTATGCCAACAATTGACGCATTCTAATGAATAGAAAAAAAATATAGAATGGGCAATTAGCTCCATATTTCTGACTGACCGACCACTTGACAATTCAAAAGTGCCTCTAAATGGTTTAATTGAATTAAAAATGTTTTAGCCGTTTAGGGTTTGAAACACTAGGGCCTTGAAGACCGAGTGCTCATCGAATATTTCGGGACATCGCCAAGCGGTTGGTAGACTGTTCACGTGATCCTGGCTGGCTTATTTCTGGTCAAAGAATCAGCATCGCTAAGCAACGTGTCAATGCTGCCAGCCTTTAGGGCAGTTTTCCTGCTGACATGACCCGGTGCAAATGTTTGAGGTATTCCACTCAGCTGATGTCCTATCATTCTTTACTCTTGTTTTGTATACATATAAAGTAAATGGATTTTTTTGTTCTTTATTTTTAATTTTATCATCATCGTCATCTGCCGACTTGAAGACTGGAAGCCGAGCCCAACTATGTATGTCGGCTTCCAGTCTGTTCGGATGCAGCTGAATACCAGTATTTTACATGGAGCGACTGCCTATCTCACCTCCACAACCTTAATTTTTAATTTTATACAAAGTTAAAAATAAAGAACAAAAAATTCGTTTTGTTACATGAGTCTCGCCTCTTCTAGTCGCGTCTAAGCTCACAGCTTCACGTGTCTGGAACGTGTGGGATTAAGTTATAATAGTTATTAATTGCGCACTAACTCGATCGGCGACGGCGCTCCGTGCTAATCCAATACCACTCTACACTGTTAACTCATTACTGTGGAGCTTATACGAGCGTGTTTATTTGGCTTTTTGGGAGGAGACTAGTCATCAATTATTTTGTTCATAACTTCACGCCTGTGTCACCTGAAGGGTTAGGGCAGAGGTGTGCATATAGTATAGTAAACACATATTTCGCCAGTTATTTTTAAGTCCCAGAGCGCGATAAACGGAGCACAAATCAACTGCTACTGAGAAATTCTATTATTATTATTTGCCTAACCTGGGAATCGAACCCAGGACCTCATGCTCAGCAGTAGCGCTTGCGACCACTAGAACAACGAGGCAGTTATTGTTCCTAGTTAATTATAATCATATACATGCCCAGATGAAGTCGTTACAATCAGCGGGGTAATTGTGTAACACAGTAATCAGTAGCAAGGGCGTTAATTTGGACAGTTCAACAACATTCATTGCGTTATTTACGTTGTTATTGAAGGTGTGTCACTCAATTAGGATGCAGATTGTTCCCAGCTCTAACTAGATGGAGTGTCAATAAGTTAGGAATATCATGATGCCTACATCAGCTGTCTAACCTTTTCCTAACTATGTTGGGGTCGGCTTCCAGTCTAACCGGATGCTGCTGAAAACCAGTATTTTACGTGAAGCGACTGCCTATCTGACCTCCTCAATCCAGTTACTGGGTGATACGATACCCCTTGGTAAGACTGGTTGTCAGACTTTCGGGCTACTGACGACCCGTAACGACTGTCAAAGATCCACGAATGACAGCCGGGACCAAAGGCTTAACGTGCTTTCCGAGGCATGTAGAACCTGTTCAACCAAAATTATAGTATTTTTTAATTAGTACCAATTACAATTTACAAGCTTTACGATGGAGCTGAATACCAATATTGTATATAGAGCGACTGCCTATCTGCCCTCCACAACCCAGTTACTGGATAACACGATACCCATATACCTGCCTACTTCAATGTAAATAGAACAATACAGGGACGTATGTGCAGTCTCGCGACGCCACAGCTGCATACGTTTACACGAGTTGTGTAGGGCGACCTTAATCCCGAGTCTCGCGGTCTTTCCCGGGATTGGTCACGGGATTATCGCTACACGATTACGACCGTGTAAATTGCGTTTATTTAGCAATCATCGGGGCTGTCTGAGCCAATTTGTGATGGCAGTAAAATAATGGGTAATTGTTTTTTTTTGTGTTAAAAATTAATGATGTTAATGAACTGTTTCTTTTTTGTCTCTTTAATATTTGCAATGTAGAACCTGTATCATCATCATCTGTCTAGCCTTTTCACAACTATGTTGGGGTCGGCTTCCAGTCTACCCGGATGCAGCTGAATACCAGTACATATTTTACATGAAGCGATTGCCTATCTGAGCAGAGGGGCAATTCTCGTAATTTTAAGACCGTTCACTAAAACACAAATGATAAATGATTTTATTTATGAAGGCTTATACGAAAACTTTTACACGTCAATCATATTTTTAAAACTAGATGCGTTTGGCGTTTCCTATCTGACTACTCTAAGAAGAAAGGCCGAAACAAACTCAGAGGTCACAGTCTCTTTTAAAGTCCGGACATGTTCTTGGTCAGATCATGTGAAAACCATGTAGATTGGTGTAATGGTGTCTGAAATAGTCTTTCGAGGAAAGACCCACACAGATTGAGGGGACCTGTCCAGTGACTTAAGTCCTGTAGTGCACTGGTAAAGGCTGATGATGACGATGGAGCACAAATCGGAGAAAGCGTAGTCAATGTAAGTACCACGACGGTATCGCGTCACGAATCACTTAGTGAATCAACAAAAGTAATTATAGCTAGTGTCGGAAGCTAGACTCTAGACAGCACTAACGACGTGACGAAACAAAAACTACTAATGGCTATCCGCGAACCCTTTCTTCTGGTAAACGAAACGGTAATTATTGCTTCAGAGCTGGAAAATTACGGGTTTCCCTTACAGCTGGCCGCAATTAACAACTCAGTCTATTACCATTTTAATTTTCTTTTAGTTAAAGTGATTTTTGTTATGGATAGGAGTGAGTTTTATATTTTGTGGTTTGATCTTGATACGACACACATAAGCTCATAGCTGCTTCTCATGGAGGTAGGCAGAACGCGTATGCTACCAGCATCCTTACATACTCCTTTTACTTCGATTACGTTCATAGATCTGGTCATACACGCACGCCAGTTGCGGGCACTACGCACCTGACCTTTCTGAGGAACGTCACCGATAAGGTTTGATTAGATTGGATTAAGAAGAATACACTTAGTGATCGTTATTGGATTTAAATTATTGATATTATTGTTGTTTAAGTGTAACATCGTGGTAAAAAGATTAGTCAGTTAGACTCTGCGTTACCGAGTGCTATCTGTCCAGGGTGCGCCGGGAGTTTTGAATCGCAGTACGATTTAGTAAGAGCTTCTTACGCTCCACGCGGGTCATCCAGGACAGACCACCCAATGAGAGAAGCAAATTGTGGGAAGAAAAGCATCCACCACCTCCCGACTTCGTTAAGCCCCAGGAACGTCTGCCTCTCGGCCGTGATCTGCAGTGACCTATATGCAAAGCTCTCAATCGATTGCGTACCAAAGTAGGGTGCTGCAGACACAACATGTCGAAATGCGAGTGTGGTGCCTCTAATCAGACCATGCCCAACATGCTGGAGTGCCGTAAGTGCCCGCTCACCTGCACCTTGGATGAATTTATGAATGTCACTGATGCCGCAAAACATTGACACACCAAAAGATGAAGAAGAAGGTTGTTTGTTGAATAAATGACTGATTGAAAAGTTACATGAACAAAAGTTGAGATTAAATATCTGGAGAATAAGCAAAAGTATCCGTATTTGTATCGTTATCGCGTTACAATAGTAAGCAATACAATGTGATCAACAAATACATTGATGTCGTAACGAACTGAAATTAAAAGAAGGGGACCTCGCGTTAAACACCATAAAAATTCAAAGCTTAATGTAAGTAAGTGAAACTATTTTACATAAAAGCCACTTACAAATTCGCACAAAACAATATTCCACACTAAACAAACATTTTAAAACTCATTTTCCAAGACCCTTTACACAAAAAATCTAATTACCACTGAAAATAGCACTCTAATACTATCAATATAAAGTGCATACTCGTGTGGGGGGAGCTTCGCAAGGGGTATCAAAACCGGGGTGTTTGGTACAAAAACGTTTATTAGCACATTTTGTCGTAAGCGGAGCGTGACGGCGATAAGTGACAAGCTATTGAGATGTTTGGGGTGAGCACCTAATGACTGCACATTGGAAAATGCGCTGCGAAAACTGTGAAAAATTATGAGCACGAAATAGGTTATATGTATACTTCTATGGCATTGTTACAGCTATTTCAACATAATCCAGCATTGCACATGTAAGTGGGCATGCCCTTTATGACTGAAGGCTTTTATTTAGGTAGATTTTTGGTTCCAGTACATACCGGTTTCCTCACGATGTTTTCCTCCACCGTTTTCAGACCAGAAGTGATGAAATAATTTACACAAAGTAAATCGCCTGTCTGGGTTTGAACCTACAACCTAAAACTCATAAATCATGGTCGTTACCGCTTGGCCACCGGTGCTCCGAAATATGGCAAATAATTTACAGTTTTGTACAAAACAAAACGTGTATTCCTTATTTTTTTCAAGTGTTATATGAAATGGTGAACCACTTAAATACTACTATACTCTTAAATACTTAACTTTATTTCAATTAAACCAATTACAGGCACTTTTGAATTTTCAAGGAGTCGGTCAGTCAGAAGGACGAAGCTAGTTGCCTATTCTAAAGCTTATACGATTCCACGAAACTTAAACGTTTTATATCAACACCTCAACGTTTACTATAACATTTACTTCCACCTAATCGTAGTCACCCTACCGCGATCAACGCAGCGAATTCGATTACCATCGCTTTCTCATTGTTGTCTATTTGACGCTTAATGCACTCCTCTATTGTAACCCGTCCATTAACAAGAGCACCCCCATCCTTAACCTCTTCAACTGTAAGAGAGACCAGCGTATGTTTGTCAGAAACTTCGATAGGTCAATTGAAAACGGCCAATGAAAAAAGAACCCTATGTTGAAATTAGTTGTTCGTTTCAAGAGGTCTATATTAATTGGTGCGTGACAAAA
Source organism: Apamea crenata (assembly GCA_949629185.1). Lineage (NCBI taxonomy): Eukaryota > Metazoa > Arthropoda > Insecta > Lepidoptera > Noctuidae > Apamea > Apamea crenata. Next base: position 3,273,803 of record OX451376.1, on the reverse strand, counting down.
TAGAAGTGTTTATGTGTGACTGACTTTATAAAGCTTAGAATTAATTTGTATGGGAGATCTGATAAGATTATGATAAGGTCGCAATTGTTAGGAGTTACTTTAATGGGTTCTGCACGTTTGGCAATGCGTGTACTGGTAACGTAACGGAAATTGTAAGGGTTAGATGGGTTCTATTTGTGCTTAAAAAAATAATTATATGTTACTTACATACCTACAATAGGTACATTGTTATGGATGGCTCACCTTTGAAGTATCAATCAACCTACAGCATTCCCAATGCTCTAAATCATGCCTTGACATATGACTTTGAAAGTGTGTCAGTAGGCGTAAAGGACGCAAGACCAATGCGGATTCTTGGATTTCACAAAGTCAAAACAAAGCATTTATTTCAATCAAACCATTTACAGGCAATTGTCAAGTAGTCGGTCGGTCAGATATATGAAGCTGATGGAGAATCGGAAACAAGTTTGGTTGTAATTTTCACATGCCTTCCAATTTTGGTTCCAGGACATGTCTGTTCCTTCACAATGTTCATCCATTTTCAGAAGACTTCATGGAGCTGTAATAAGTGCCAAAGCACTTCTTCTTCAGTTGGTATGTGACTTCAAACAAAAACAATATGGCATCACATAACATCCTCTCACAGTGTATTAAATATACTCCAAATTAGAAAGAAAAGAAAGAAAATACGTTTGTTTGTGGTCAAACATGACGCTAAGAAAAACACAAACACAAAAAAGAACAAGTAGGGGAAAATATGCGTCACATCCACGCAAAACGGCCATTGCTCAGCATAATGCTGTGACCCTATGAGAGACACAGCCACAGCGCTGGTTTTCAGCAACGGTAGACGTGATGACGTCAAACGGTGCAAAACGAGAAAAAAAAAGTTTTAATGGTTCCTTCTCCAAACGTTTAGTAAAAGATACAAATGCTTTAGTATATCCTTCCTCACACTGTAGAACACAGACTGTTTGTCAAAACACAGTAATTACCGACGCGTCCTCCGTGACGTTTCAATTAGGAACCCTTTCGTTCAGAACATTCTCCGCTGTTGGACGGTTCGCTGTTAAATAAATAGATTACTATTGTGGTAATCTTGTTTGTTTCTTGGTGTATTTAGTGATAGTCTTCTTGAAAAACTGTAACTACAGTTTCCTAAGAAAACTATTGATACTTAACTGAACTCAGCAGCAAATATTGATAACCTTTTTGTCAGTTATCAATATTTGCTGCTGAGTTCGGTTAAGTATCAACTGAACTCAGTTAAGTATCAATAATTGCTAAGGTTTTGATTAAAATTCTGGAGTCTAAAATAAAATTCAACCCGTAGTGTCCACAACCGATGGATGTGTCAAAGGGGGTTACTGCCGAGATGACGACTAATATAGGAGAAAAAGACATGTTGCGAACGACCCCTGAGTAAATTGGGATAAGGGCAGGGGAATGATGAGTGTCCACAACCGACGAATTTAAAAATTATAACAACAAGGAAATCTTTATTTTGCAGTAGGTACAGGAGAAAATAATCGATAGAAGGTACGATACATGATCTACTTACGATTGTATTTGAATTCTGAAACGAAAGGAAATAAAGATTTCATTCCTGGAACTCTAAAAAGGTCCAACTTAAAAGGTCTAGTCTATAAAATAATGAGATTTTGTTCTGACTGTCGTAAGACCTCCATTTCCCTATTACTAGGCTAAATTGATATTCTCAGTAGCTGTTTTTCCGGCTTGTGAGTAACCATCTCGACTACAACAGAGAATCGTATGACATACGGAACTGCAATAGGAAATGTACGTGTATTACATGCTCCGGCTCGGAACGATCTCGATGTACAAACCATTATCGTAAGGCATCCAGGTACTGACCTTGATAAGCACAGTCAAACTTTTTGTACGTCAAAATTACATAGGACAGTCCCCGAAAACGCCCGCTCTTCACTCCTTCCTAGCACTTTATAAGGGAATAAGTGGCGCAACAAACTCCCCAGCAGTACAACTGTCTGTCAAGTTAGAAGTAACTAGTTGATTCTATACAATAGTATGCATTACCCTGTCAAAAGCTAAGCTTAATAACGTCAGGCATAAGAATAGCAAATCGGCGACAAGTGATGAACTGTACAGGTATGTAAGATTGTAGAACGTAGTAGGGTGTCGGTGTCTGGGTGCTAGTTTAAACGAATTACCGGCCGCTTCCGTCGCAGACGTGCCCTGACGACACTACACGATTACGCGAATAAACTGAAACTAGCTAAGCTTTGATTTTAGAAGTTTGAAGTGACGTTTGAAATTTCAGAAGAAGGAATCTGCTACATTATTGAGGTTGTTGGTTCAAATCTGAGCGAGTACCGGTGTGACTTTTTCGATTCATATTATGTACTTTCTGAGGTTATCTTAGACATTAAAACAAAAAAAGGCAAACACCAATGAAGGAAAATATCGAGAAGAAACCTGCACTTATCTGTACTGTAGGGGATAATCTTCGAAAATTATTTCACTAGATGGAAACTACAGTATTGCCAAGTGTCATAGGATATATTGAATGTTAAAACAATGAATTTCATGCCGACGAAGTCAATGTTCATGCCTTCTCTGTATGAGAAGAGGCCTTTGCCCTGCAGTGAGACAGTAATAGGCTGGTATTATAATCTGCTACATTAAAGGACAATAAGTATCTGTACTGATTGCGATGAGTAGGTCAGCGGATTAATTGCCTAACACCTTAACAGTTGCAATGGCTTTCATTTTGACAGTTCAACGACATTCATTGCGTTATTTACGTTGTTGAGGAGACAAATGTTTCGAACATACCTAATTATGAAGCAAGGGATTAGAAACATCTTCCAAAATAATTCAGATTATGATTGAAAGTGTGTTACGCAATTAGAGTGCCGGTCAGATATATACCTCGTAGGAATATCAGATATGATGTTACCATAATTAACTAAAGCCATCTGCCCATACTTTTGCATTTTGTCATAAATGATAGGCAGGTAGCCAGCTGAATGCAACAATGTAATAATTATTATGTAGTCGTTGTGCTCAGGATTAAAAGTTGACACAACAATCTTGTCCATCTTAATGCAAAAACTACATACACTTCCACAAATGAACAAGCAGGAGTTATCGCAGTTAACAAAGGACATGACATTTTTATTACACACTATTAAAATCAGCTTATCCTATATTGAAAACCAAGTGTCAGATTAGTTCACAACCGCATTATTTGGCAAATAGCCGTTCAACAAACTTATGAATGCGAATTCAGAGACTCTATTCCAAGTGTATAAGGGCTACAATAACTTGAACATAAACGTTTTGCAGTGGCATAAGAAAGCAATTAAGAAACGACCAGTTTAATAAGATCTCCAAAATTCTATAATGCATTAGGTTTTGTTCGTTTAGGAGAAGAAGGGAGGGTCTTGTTAGTTGGTGGGGCATCAATACGGCTGACATATGTTCGGCCTGCAAAGCTAAAGGGGATTGAGTGGCATAAGCCCCTTGGGTTCATTATTGCCCTTTACCCTTCCCTTAGGGCCCTTCACTCGATGTTTGCAAAGTGTACTTATTTCACTTAATATAAGAGAAAATTTCATTTAGCTTGTGTTGGTGATCGTTTAAAAATCTGCTAAGATGTTTAACCAGTATGGGGGTCTACCCTAGGTCGATTTTCACCGTGCTGGTCAATAACTGGTCAACAATTTTTATAGACCAGTTCATGCAGGTGACTAGTTCATTTTGGATCAAAATGTCGACCTTCATTCGGTGAGCGATTGCCGGCGACTGAGCATTTTAACGGTTGAATTTAGTCACCCGTCGCATGCGACCTGTCGCCGGGATTTTTAAATGCTGAAGTCACGAAATCGAATGCCTTAGGCTGTATTACTAGTTTTTAATATTGCACCGTGTCTTTTGAACCAATTTTTTTTTTAAGAATTTAATGTTTACACATGTATCCGATGGAATTTTCCCTTTGCAAAATGATGAACTTCCTTCTAATACAAACTTTCATCCCCTTTAGGGGGTCAATATTCTGTAATCTTTTCTGCGTGCTCACTTCCGCTATACGAGGAACTCTTGTAAAAAAATTCAAGCTTCTAGACACAGTGGTTTAGACTGTGCGTTGTCGGTCAGAGAATTTAGGATTTTTATTAAGACCATTGCTGTCATGCGAAAAACGACAATGACTTAACATAAGCAAATGCTATAGTTTATTAACTAACCTGCACTCTAACTTCAGGCAGGTTCACTTTCATCGCCAGCTCCTCCCTGGAGTACACGTCAGGGTAGTGGCTCTTCTCGAAGGCCCTCTCCAGCTCATGCAGCTGGTAGGTGGTGAAGGTGGTTCTGTTCCTCCGGTGCTTCTTCTTGTTGTCTGCTGCGGAGCCGGGTCGTGTAGACTCGTCGTCACTGCCCGGGGGGGACTTGTCGTCTGTTGGCGTTCGCTGGCTGTACCCATCGTTGCTGTTGCAGGAGCCTTCGCCTGGAATGTGTGGGTAAGGGGTTAGTAAAGAGTAATTGGTTGGGTTGTTAAATGCTTTGTATTATTACCTACGTTTTAGATTTGCGATTATTATGATGTTAATGGTGGCATTTAGGGAAGAGGTGTTGTACGGGTCTGTCACTCAAAAAGTAAATTTCAGATTCGATACTCCAAATAGTAACATCCAATCAACATTATCTGTTCTTACGGTACAGTCGCCAAAGGAGATAAGTAACCAGGGTCGTCGGATATAGTGAAGTTTAGTAAGAAACCGATGGATTTTTACTAATGTCAATCAATGAACTGTTTGTTTTCTATTAATTAAATTTATTTTATTCGAAAACATCCTCGACGGCCCTATCTTGGTGACCGTACCTACACTGCCCTCCCGTATCTATTAGGTACTGTTGTAGTAGACACTGTTTTGAAAATTATATAGCATTGTAAAAGCCAATTATTTTTAAAAGAGTAACCGTGGAGTTTCTTGCCGGATCTTCTCCATAAGAAACGACTGATTGGAACAGTGCACTTAGCTTCTGACGTGCCATGTAGGTGTATGTGAAATAAAATATTATGATTTTGGATGTCCAATGACTACCGAGATGACGACTAATATAGAAGTATGGAAGAAAAAGACATGTTGCGCCGACCCCAAATAAATTGGGATAAGGGCAGGAGAATGATGATTTCATCACTTTCTTGTAAGTCTGTCACCGAAGTTTTTGAAGTGAAAACTTCTTTAGCGCCGTTGTGCACTTTTGTTATGACGGGTAAAAAATGTTAAACTTGCGTCAGGACACGTGACCTGATCGAAAATTCGTAAGACGGAGGGAGACAAGACCGCATTCCAAAATATTCAAGTTTCCAACGTTAATATTCAAGTTTTCACTTCTGCCGGCACTCCCGTAGTGCAACCCGTTTTTTTTTTCGAGATCTATGCTACTTAGGGATTTGAATTATGGCATACTTTGAAGTCTGAATAACGTGCACATTGGCAGCGAGTCAAAAGCTAAACTACTTTTGTTTTATGATTGCTGAAATACAGCGGTCCATTTGGACGCACACATTTGTGCTCTATGCATAGGCATGGTATGCATGGTACTCACCAAAATTCTCATCCCACTATAAAAAAAAAAAAACATTTATTTCAGACAAAAAGTCCATATGCAAGGCAAGGTTGTTAGTAACAAGAATTTTGCTTATAACTAATGTTAGTTATTGGACGCTATTCGGGCTCCCCCATACTCGTCGCACAGACGCAACTACACTACTACTTGACTATTACTTAATATTATTCCTTTAAGTGGTATCTAAACAAACACAGCTCTTCATAACGCATACAGTCCTACGTACAGTCGGCGCCGTAATTAAGCAGCAACTCAACAGGGAAACAGCGCATAAATCAAACGAAACAATTTGAGCTTGCGTATGCTAATGTTGAGCCGTGTCTTGCCGATAATGCAATTATATTCAAATATACCTCGCACAGTACGCCGAATGAAAATTAGCTGGACAAAATTTATAGTTGTAGAGTGGAAATTTTAAGTTAAAAAAAGAAGTAGAAAATAATTTAAACCTGATAAGAAATAAATAAAAGCGTGTTACATTTTGATGGAACATTAAAGAACATTTAGCATAATTAAACCTTCATTATTTTTCTTTTGCAATCACAATGTAATACGCTTTTATTTATTTCTTATCAGGTTTAAATTATTTTTTTACTTTTTAGTTCTTTTTATTAACAAGTAATAAAAGTTTGTTTTTTAAAAGTTATTTTTTTCCTTTATTTTTAACTTTTTAGTATTTTTGATGCGAGATTGACTACGGCGTAGTTCGTAGCGCGTAGCAGTGTTTTTCCGTTATATGCGTTTACTGCCCTTAAGCTACCTGTACATTACCAGACCCTGTTTACCATCTAGCACCAAAGTACTCGTCAAGACAAATCAAACGAGCACAAGCTCGATGGGGTTATGTTGTTTAATTACCGAGTTCCTATGACCATCTTCCAGCTCCATCATCAGACCCTGTTTACCATCTAGCACCAAAATACTCGTCAAGACAAATCAAACGAGCCCAAGCTCAATGGGGTTGTGTCATTTAATTCCGATCTCCTATGGCCATCTTCCAGCTCAGTCATCAGACCCTGGTTACCATCTAGCACCAAAGTTCTCATCAAGACGGATCAAACAAGTCCAAATTCGATGGGGTTGTGTCGTTTAACTACCGAGTGTCTATGACCACCTTCCGGTTCCATCATCAGATCATCTCTATGTCATAATAATTTTGCATTGTCATCCGATTTACACATGCATACAAAATTTCAGCTCAATCGGTAGAAGATATATGCTTCAAAATTAAGTTACAAGAGTCCACCCGAACAAACATAGTTACATACATACATATAGGTATCGCATGTTAAATAAAAGCTTGTAAAAACGTTAAATTTTATGCTGCATGAAGAACAGTTGTTGCAGATTCTCTAAATTATAATTATTTTATTTCTTATTCTAATAATTGAGCTTAATTTTAACTTTTGGCCTTTTCTCATAGTTGGTCACAGTAACTAAGCTAGCGTACCCCGACCAAATGGATTAGGTTATGTTGGAACTGTGACCAACCACGCGCGAGCCGAATTGGTCGCAGTAACTAAGCTAGATCAACCCGACTAAATAGGTTATGTTAGGTTAGAACTCTGACCAGCCAGCCATTACTTCCAAGTTAGTTGAAAGTTCTTTGATATTTAGTATTTTAGGACCCCAAAATATGAATTATTAGAGGTTATAGGAAGAGTAGACATGTTACACATGCACACGCGCATCCACAAGCTCGCGCCCCCACTGTCCGGCCCGCATCACGCTCGGAAGCGACACGATTTTTTCACTGTATCAGTGTACAACACGAATTCCCTGAACTAAGTATTTTTTGTATTTACTGGACGTTTATGTTGGTTTTATGCCGTATAAATTTCTGTCATTTGACAGCATCCTCACCCTATAAGATTCGATTAAATAAATACCTGTGCAAAGTTAGACTCAGCAATGAAACAAATCAAATACTAAACAAACATTTAAAATGTAATCTCCAATTTTACCAGCCTGTTAGCGATACCATCGCACAGTGGGCTAAAAGCAATTCTCCCTCGACAGTAAATCTGAACGCAACTTGTATCATATATCATCGCGTATCGCCTGATCTGCAAACCAAGGCCTTCCTCATACAGTTACACGCCAATTATATCTGACTTGGAAAATATGATCGTTTCATATTTTGATCTTTGTAGCTACATTTATTTTGTGTTTGCTAAAATTGTTATTGTTGTTGCTATTCGATTATTTTTTATTTATTTAAGGGCTGATTTTTAAATTGACCGATTATTTTTATTCGTGGAACAAAATTAACTCCTAACAAATTTTGTAGGGAAGAACTGTCAAAAATTCAAAATTATTCCGCGGATATAATTATCTAGAGTTGGAAAAACAGCCCTAATTCACATTAACTGACCGGATATCTGCCAATTGCATTAGAAACTTCACTTTGCTTTAAACTATCTAACTGTCACATTGATTTTAAAGCAAAATAGACTTTGGCGTTTTATGACGTGCAGGTGAAAGTAGTAAAGTTGTCAACATAGCTCACAGATTAAGCAAGCTGAAGTGGCAATGGGCCAGCTATATTAGCCGTAGAACCGATGACAGTTGGGGTAAATATGTTTTTGAGTGGAGACCGCGAATCAGTAAACGTAAGGTAGAACGCTCTCAGTTTAAATGAAGCGACAATCTTCGAAGGGTGACTTCGAAGCTGGCAGCTGGATGAGAGTAGCCGAAAATGTAATTTAGCAGTGGACTGCTGTTGGCTGATGAAGATGCAATGACATTTAATCTTAGGGTCTTATACCAATAACGTTGACTATAGCATAAAAGCAGTTCCATAAATAAAAGCGTGTCGATGTAGCACCACCTCCACCAAAGTAATTCCTTATCGTATTCGAAACTTGCTAAAATATTCATACAGCATATAACGTGGTGAAAATCATGTTCCACCGAGGGAAACTCGAGGGGTAATTGTTTGCGGAAACTCTGCATTTATCACTTCCATTATTTTGTCCGCGGTGAGTGATTGAGTGGCCCACTGGGTGGGTATTTAATGCATGCATTAAGTTTCATGTCAATGAACATTTTGATTGTTTCAAAATGTTTATGTAACTAGTTTGTAATGGTTTCTGAAGTGTATTTGTTTAACGTAGACTACTGTATTTGAGGGGCTCGTGGCTAGATGATAACAGCCGTACGGGCCGATCGAAGGGTTAAGCTACGCTTGCAGCGGTCGGTTTGAGGATTGGTGACCCTCCATTACATACCAAGACCCCTCTGTGCCTCGAAAAGCACGTTATGTCTTTGGTCCCGGCTGTTGTTCGTAGATCTTTTTCAGTCGCAGTCGTTACGGGCAGCCACAAGCCCAAAATTCTGACAACCAGTCTTATTAAGGGGTATTGTATTACCCAGTAACTGGGCTGTGGAGGTCAGATAGGCAGTCGCTCCATGTAAAATACTACAGCTGCATTCGGTTACACTGAGAGCCCAACATCGTTGGAAAAAGCTAGGCAGATTGATTGGACTACTGTATTTCATGGCCCCATTTTATAAAAAGGATAGCGCCATAGATATTCGATACGTCATCTGTCAGTTGAAAAAACGATTAAGAAATCAAGAGTGTACAAGACACACAAAACATCCCTGCACGTCGCTGTAGATTGAGCGATCAAAAGTCACAACATTCTGCTATCTCTCCCTCACTCGCACCGGCTTTAACGTCAAACGAAAGAGAGCGTTATGTCACATTTAGATTACTGAAGCAGATTACAAGCGGCATACAAAACAAATAAAAATATTGTGGGCAACGCATTAAGACGTTTTACACTTATCACGATAGGATCTGGAACCGTATTTTTTTCCTTTTTGTAATAATTATCGATAATCTGGCAACACTCGCGAGCATTATCGTCTATAATGGCTTGTCTCGTTGTTTTTTTTAATGTGGTAACCCTAATCATGTGTCAGATTTGCCGTGTTCGTATTTATATTAAAGCTCTTCGCGGCATTAATGATTTTTTCAAAATGGATTCATTATTGAATTATTTATGGAAGGCTTAAGGTTGGAGAAGAAATCAGATTCAATCAGTTAGTTCTCTAATTGTTCGAATATGTCTTGTTTCTAAGAATATTGAACTATCGAATAAAAACATCTTGTAGGTAGTACCTGCGGAAAATCATTCGTCAACAAGCATTGATTTGATAATTTATGGAAAGTATGTATTTCGTTGCCCAAACTATGAATTCTATAAATATGTTCCTATCTTACATAGGTTTTAGTAGAAAATTTTATTTAATACTACTAACCTTCATTAATGTAATGCGAGTTGGGACTCAGGCCTCCTCTCTGTGAGAGGGGGTGCTATAATCTACCACGCGGGTCCAGTGCGGGTTGGTAGATGTCACATGTCTTCGAAATTTTGGTTCTAGGACATGCCGGTTTCTTGCTAACTCAATTAGGTATTTAACTAACTTGCTCCGACATTTTCTCATCTCGTTCGTTAATTGATATTAATTAAGTTGATTTTGTTTTTGCTTCTCCTTCGTATCGGCTTGACAGACAACTTCTGACGATCTAAGTGAAATGTTAATCGTAATTTTGATTGTCTGGCTTTAATTGATGCTTTTAAGTTTAATTGATTTACGAATTTTTTGTAATGTGTTAATTATACACGTTGCAAAATAGTTACTCAGTGGTAGGTACCCAAGAAACGACCAAAGACAACCGAACGACCAATGGCTCACCTCCCATCTTGCATCGCATGCCCTGTCACCTGCACACCTGAGGACCTAATGGCTGGGTCGGCGAATGCTATCCGCGTTGCTGAATTTTGTGCCAAATAAATCTTATAAAAAAAACTATATTTTTGTCATCGACACGCTAAGAAGGAGACCTAAGAAAGAGATTAACCACAGAAAAAGTGGAATGATGACATCGATAGGTCGTTGAAACAACATGGGGCAGAGTGACCAGAGAAAGGAGGAAGAGACGGTTGGAGAAGGCTTTTTCCGACTGACAATCATACGTATAAAACATAAACAACCGCCAAATACGAGACTGACGACTACACTTTATGTTTGTGCGATTAAAGGGTCAGTATATAAAATAATATATGATACACGTAAGTACTTATACGTTATGTTTAGGAAAATCCTTAAATCACGACATCCAAGAGGTAATGATATTCTTTTTGAATGTTGTTGGTATCTTTGAACACTGCCTGTCCACGAGTGATTGGAAGAAATCAAAGGTATCGGGAATAAACAACTGAAATGCACCAACGGAATTAACTGAATGGCATACACAACTGAAATCAAGTTCAGACAAGTTTTGAAGAAATTCTTTGAAATTTAATGAAGTAGATAGTAGGGGCATAACAAAATCACTAAATATCCGGAAGCATGCTTTCAATGCACGAAAGCACTTTGTCGCCCATAATGAAAGCAATCATATAACAGCAATAATCGTTAATTATCTAAACTCTAAACAACAGACATATTGAGGATGCTACGATGTTAATTACAAATGTGTGTCCAACAATTTCAAAAGCGTACACAAAACAAATGAATACAATCCAATATATAAACTCACACAGATACAACGAAACGAGCTTAGTTACGGACCAATGAAAGCTTCATCACAACCGCTCGATTACGGGAACTCGATTGTGCGGCTCACAATCGATTTGCAATCGCTATTACGAGCCAATATTCGATTATGTCCCCCTGCGGTGCTGACCGCAACGCTAAACGATCATTCGATCACTATTAATGGCTCCTAGGCATCGCTCGCGTTTATGTTTGGTATCGATGTGCATTCTATATCTCAGTAATTAAGGTTGAGGTTTGTAACTAACTAGGACCATCATTATCTTCTTCTTTTTGAGTCGATGGTAAAAGTTAAAATATTGTATTAACTTATATGAGTTGGGCCCAGTAGGTAGCCACCACCTATCACGGCATTAAAGGCGTCTTTTAGGTTCTCAGAAGTGCAAATGTATGGATATTTTAGACACTCCAATATATGAGGCATGGCAGGCAACCATTCTTGCCCCTATCCCAATTTAATTAGGGTCGGCGCAACATGTCTTTTTCTTCCATACTATACATATATACTACATCTACTAGTCATCATCTCGGTAGTCACCCCCTTTCAAACCCAGTGGCGTGCATTTCATATAGGCATATAAGCAGTGCCTACCTCGATAAATCACCATAAGCCTGTCAATTACATTTTAGTGTGTGTGCCCCATATAATACGACGAAATTAAATTCCTGCCTACCTATTCTGAAAACCAATGCACGCCAATGTTCAAACCATATCATCTTTCATTCAGTCCATCCATCGTTTCTTTGGTCTTCCGCAACTTTTATAGCCATCCACATTCATACTCAAAACTTTAGTCACGAAATTTTTGTAACAAAGACTTAATTAGAAACGCTTTGTAAAAGCTTATATCTTTCACATTAAAAATAATTTCATCATCAGGCATTTGTTTCACCGCCGACGAGGAAGCGACTTGCTATCGACTAAGTTCTCTCTCAAGTCTACAAAAATGTACAAAAGGTCCCGTGGCAGTAACAGAAAAACATTTAATAGCTGATCGCTGACATTGTGACAGCATCTACATCGCCATATGTGATCTCTGCGATACTGACGTCACGCGAAATATAGCATCGTGCAAGGAGAGTTTACCGTGCAACTAACTTATATAGCAGTGCTCTGACAGCTATTGACCACTGGACACAACACCAATTTTGTTGGAGCATCCTCCCTTTTCTATAGAAGATGAGTGAACTTTACACCCTGTTCCTCAACGATGAGAACTCTGTCAAATAAACAACTTGTGTTTAATTGCTAGCTCTAATAACTCGCTATATAGTAATCGTCGGCAGTAGGATTTTTATTTAACCATAAAATCAAGCGATTACCAAAAAGTTTAAGGAGTCCCACAAGGCAAGTTTTGAGCCCTCATAATTGTGCCGTAGTGCACGCGCACGCCACTGATCGTGCCGATAACGCACTAACTCGATTAGCTAATTAATAATTTCACACAAATTATAGTAGCCAAGTATTCGTGACCTCGTTAGCTTTTATTTCGAGCAACGGCTTTTATTGATATCAAAACATTTTTTCTATTGAATTATTGTTTGACCTTACAGGCTGGTGCAAAGGCGTTGTTCGGTGGCGACGACGGTAAACTTTGTTGAATTATTATGCGTGGGTTTTTGTGATGGCATTAACTAATTATTTTATAATCGTGCATTGATTTTTATTATTAGTCATTTGCCATATCATCATTATATACAATTCAGCACCACCTCATTCTTAATTATGTATCTAGTCCCTACTCTGGATCAATTGCCGAGCCCAAAGATTAAGACCAACCGTCTCGTTTGGGGCTCACTGGCAACTAACACCTAGCTGTAGGTAATCTTTTAACCCTTTTAGGAAATTTTAATTTGTGTTTGACCTGCTTATAAGCAATGTTCTATTTTATTATATTTCTATATCGTTCGCTTCTTACGCAAACCGTGCAGAGGTTAAAAGATTTCAGAATTCTCATACTCTGAAACACCTTTTGGATTGATTGCTTCTCTCGAACTAGTATATTTAATCGAAGATTGATTGCGATTTTGATTGATTATATTAAAGTTAAAGTTTTAAATTCGTATTTTCGGCTACAAAAGCCTGATGCAAAGTTCACTTAAACAATCGGGCAATAAAAGGCCTTGCGTATAACGTTTTAAAACTCTCAATCATTCAAAATAACCCTCAATCAATCAAGGAATTAAACATAAATTTTCGTTCAACTTAACATTTCTTTTCACTTGTCTGAACAAGACGGCGTACAAACTTAGTCTACAACTTTAAGACAGTATAATTTGTGTTGTATCCCAAGCGGAGCGTAAGGGTCTATTCATACTAGGGAAGCGTCAATTAAACAGCTAGCCGAAGCGCGGCGAAGCGTCAATCTAAATGAAAACATTGCAAATATACCCTTACCTCTACAACGTAGGTAATGCACAGATTTCTAGAGAGATAAACCAAATATGCGGATCGCACATTCTGTGGAAGTTTCAGTGGAAACAGCAGCGACGTACGAGCTGTAAGTCGAAGGTTCGAAGACATATGACATCTAACAAATCGCACTGTGCACGCGTGGTGGATTACGGCCCACTTCGTCTCACTGAAATGAGGCCTGTGTCCTATCATGGGAACATTATGGGCTGATTATGCTTATGCTAAAGATTACGCATACCTATCTGTGAGCGACCAGCGCTGATTAGTGCGCGCGCGTTAGATATAAGGGTGCTTCTGAGGATGGACGGCGGCGCCGAAGCCAGCCTAGGAAGAGGCGATGAGACGACCTAGATGCGTACCACAAGGGTTAGATCGAGGTGGCCTGAACAATCCTTTGTTCAGGCAAGTATCCTTACTTGAAAGGATTTGGGGGAGGCGTTTATTCAGCAGCTTACGCACGACGACATATCAAAGCTATACCTTTCCAGTAAAAGCTGGATTCTCATTGTACAATGCGAGGTCAGCTAAAACTGGAAATATGCTAGCTAAAACTCGATATGTCGTCGTGTGTACCAGTGTATTCTAAAAAGTTTTATTTTTTGTTTTAAGCTTGACGCTTCGCTGCTTTTGGACTCTGCGGTAGTATGAATCGACCCTTACACTTACAGTCGTGTAAAATAAAAGCAAACAGCTTCGCTTAACAAAGTGTTTAATACGCAGATACGATCTTGTGCGTCACACTCGCGTTACAAGGTGCATTAGTGAGCTGCTACCGACCGGCGCAGGCGCTGGGCGCTTGTATAGCGTGTTGTTATTCCGAACGGTTTTACATTGAGAAGAAAATGTAGGTAATTATGGCAGATTGAGAATTTGTGATTATCTTTAAATTAACATAATAACATCACGCCTATATTGCCCGAAGGGTTAGCCAGAAGTGTATAGTACACCCACATTTCGCCAATTATGTTTAAATCCCATATTATAGTGGGCGAGCCTATTACCATAAACCGGGCACAATTCCAGACTCCGATATCGGGATATCGGGATAAAAAGTATCTTATGTGTTAATCCTGGTTACAAAATATCTGTGTGCCAAATTTCATCTAAATCCAATCAATAGTTTTTGCTTGAAAGAGTAACAAACATCCATCTGGATGGATGGATGTTTGTTACTCTTTCAAGCAAAAACTACTTCACAAACTTTCGCGTTTATAATAATTAGTAGGACTTACAGAAACAAGAAAATATCACGAAATTGAACATCCTTGCATGATGCACGCGATCCATTAGGAGAGCAGCAAAGATCTGAGATCGATAACGTCTTACTCAGTATTGGAACTAGTTTCACTGATCCAAAAATAAACTAAGCTACGTTACATAACTTCATTATAACATTTAATAATACGCAGTTCTTGTTTATTGCACCTGCCTGTGATAAACAATTAAGTAAGTTTAATCGGAGCTAGAAAGTTTTCTCATTAACTAATAATAAAGGAAGTGGTGGCCCATTGGCCGCGTCTTACGAGTTCTAAGTCGAAACCAGATGCTTAGGCCCTATAATTTGTATAAATTATATTATCAACACTTCTCAAAACGGTGACGGAAAACGTCTTGAGGAAACCGGCATGTTCTAGAACCAAAAATTTGAAGACATGTGACATCTATCAACCCGTACTGGGCCCACGCCGTGGATTACGGCCCATTCGCTCTCACCGAGAGGAGGCCTGTGTCCCAGCAGTGGGAACATTATAGGCTCATTTTGATGATTGAATATTCTATCTACATATAGAAAGAAAAAAACAACAGGATTTGGGAAAATATGTGTCACATCTACGCAAAACGGCCATCGCTCAGCGTAAAGCTGTAATCCTATGCGAGACAGAACCAAAGCGCTGGTTTTCAGCGACAGCCGGCGATGACGCCGGCAAAACTAACTCAAAAGTCAAAATCATTTCAAAAGTGTAGAAGTCATAGAACAAAGCTTAGGTACAGAAAACAGATATGAACAATATTTTTCAATTTCCTGTAGCTCAGTTCGCCTTTGACATATATATATAAAGCACAATACGTGCCTAGAGTTTCAAAATGGCTGAAATCTGAGATTCATTAAAATCCATATTCAATACTACCTACTAGACTACTACTTATTATTCAAGAAGTTTGTCACTTTAAAGAAGAAGAGGAAGGAGGAGTAGTGCCCCATAGCTGACATGATTATAAAAAACTTAAATCCATTTATTTACTGAGAGATAACGCATATGGCAGCCAAATCGCTGGAAGCAGAAAATTTTGTACAAGAGTTTCTTTGGTAATGAAGCTGAGCATTAATGAATGATTTTTGAAAATTCATCCCGTAAATGGGTTTAGTTAGGGGTAAAATTTTATATGGAATTTTGTAATTTTTGCCAAAAAGGAAAAACCCGTCGGGCACACGGCTTGTTCTCAGTAATCTATATTGCCTTCTGTGTCCAAAAACATGCAGTCAAAGTGACTTCTACACTGCCACTGACGACGCTGTGGAAATGGCGAAGTTTTGGGCCAACAAGACTTGAAATACTATTGAGCCACAGGCAGAAGAAAAAGACTAACTTTTGATCAAGACTAGTGGCTGGTTGAGGGGCAAATCGACGCTCTATCAGTCAAAAGAATTTGTAACCCTAATTACATTAATGTTCTAATAAAACAGTAATCTTTCACTAATGCACCGGATACGGCATGTCAACGCTGAGCCACTTCGGTGATCATTGAGAGTTGAGACACGCGTGTTTGTACAAACTAGCGGTCAGCATTCAGCGCATTAGGCGATCGATACGATAAATTGCGCTCTCGCATCCGCTTGTGAAACTTGTGTTACATTGAGAGCTGTTATTAATGTGATTGTGACTGATATGTAGTTACATTTTTTATTTGAACCGTTACTGCTGATTGGCGCGTTTGGAGTTCTGTTTGTGGAACTATAATATTGAACTCTTTGTTGCCATAAACACAGGCAATAGAAAAAAATGTGAAACCCTGACTCTAGAACTAGGTTAGAGTACCTGTGTTTCAGGAGCTAACTGCGGAGACGAATCCTTTGCTTTCTGCGTGCGTGTAACAGTTTAGAATGTCTTCGTGCTTTTTGAATCTGGACTCTCTTCTCCTTCTCGACGATTATTATGGTGCTTTTGCTGATGGAGGGAGCGGAAGGCCAAATAATGGATTGTGTGAAGAATGATATGAAAGAGAAAGGAGTGAATGCTAGTGTGATTCAACAGGGGAGAATGGCAGAAGAAAACGTTGTGCGCCAACCCCAACTAACATGGGACAAGGACAGGAAGATGATGATTACGGTGGTTTTGCTTTAAGAGTATGTTTAACTTTCATGAGATTCTTTAGAAGATTAATGTGCAGATATACAGTTGGTACTTCACATCGATTCAACTAAAAACGCTAGAATACTGATGATAGTCAGTCATATAGCCAGTCCACTCGTAAACCCGACATAATGGCCCAAGATACAGGCTTGCCTAATTTGAGGCGAATGTAAAACCTTTGCAATCTTTGTAGCAATAAAGTTTTATACAACTTATAGTACCAGCATTGTATCTCGCTACAAAATGACTATTCATCTACAGAACCCTAACCTCTGAAACATGTAACACTTCACAAAAGGTAATCAGTAGCGCGAATCTCTATGCGGTCCATTAAATTATGTTTCAATCGTAGTATTAAACAGTAGCCATTCGATTTGTAATTAAAAGTCTGTTTATTTTGCAATAACTTACTTACTTGTCTATTAAGACATTTGCAAGATTTGATCTAGTTTAATTTGGCATTTTATCGAAAATATGATTAGACACTGTCTTGTTAAAAAAAAGTTTACATCATTAAACTCGCGATAATGTTTATAGAGGCTCATTGATTTAAAGAAGTGGTCATCATAAGAAGATAAATAAGATTTTAAAGATTCATTAAATATTTCCCGTTTAATTTAAAGCTGGCTTTGGGATGCCACACGTTTAGTTGTAATTAGGTATGTATCCGTACCTACTTATGTATAGACAGGCCGTGTGCATACAACTTACTTTCACTAAGTGTCCTTTTGTTTTTGTTTGTAGGTGTTAGTCTTTTAATTTAGTACCTAGTGTAAATAGTTAGTTGTATCAAACCGTGATGCATTTAAATGTAAAGTAACTAACATTTAAATTCATCACGGCTTACTCTATCCTACTAATATTATAAACGCGAAAGTTTGTAATAATGGATGGATGTTTGTTACTCTTTCACGCAAAAACCACTGAACGGATTTGGATGAAATTTGGCACACAAATAGTTTATAATCAGAATTAACACATAGGGTACTTTTTATCCCGACATTCCCACGGGATCGAAACTTATGCGGGTGAAACCGCGGAGCGCAGCTGGTTACTTATAAACAGAACTTTAAGTACTTACCAAATATCACGTCTCAAACTTCAAAATTTATAAAATTCCA
The DNA here is from genome assembly GCA_949629185.1 of Apamea crenata. Taxonomy (NCBI): domain Eukaryota; kingdom Metazoa; phylum Arthropoda; class Insecta; order Lepidoptera; family Noctuidae; genus Apamea; species Apamea crenata. Next base: position 3,255,726 of record OX451376.1, on the reverse strand, counting down.
TGCAAATTTTCATATCCTCTTTAGCCCTCTTAGGTGGGAAATTTTCAAAAAATTCTTTAGGACTCACCTACCTACGTTATAATGTTATTTTGTAAGGAACTCTTGTGCGAAATTTCATGCTTCTAGACCCAGTGATTTAGAGTGTTCGTTGTCTGACGAGAGCAGTGGTGGCCAAGCGGTAACGACCCCGATTTACAAGTTGTGGGTCGTGGGTTCGTACCCAGGCAGGCGCTTTACTTTGTGTAAATAATTTCATCACCACTGCTCTCAAAACGGTAAAGGAAAACATCGTGAGGAAACTGACATGTCTTAGAAACAAAAATTCGAAGACATGTGACATCTCCCAACCCGTAGGTACTCTCGAAGAAAGGAGGCCGGTGTCCCAGCAGTGGGAACATTAAAAGCTCATTATGTTGTCTGTCAGTGTTTTTTTTTTCATCAATTTACTCAGATATTGGAACCGTTACTTACAGAAACATTATTGTCTCTCCTACAAGAGAATCATTAATTTTTACAATGTTATGTTCATGCCTTCATCAACATCATAGTTCTATTTGCAATAGGTTATCGACTGGAAATAATTGAAACTTTTCCTAACCTAATTAAATTAAATATGGCGTCGAAAAATTCCTCCGCACCGCTTTCTACAAATAGTGTGTACCTATTTATATAAAATTTGTTCTACTGTAGTTTTTGATCTCCTAATGGAAGGATACTTTATCAATTATAATAAAGCCTCTTTAAGACTTTCTGGCTTTTTCTCACAAGTTGCCTAGTTGGTCGCAGTATTTAAGCTAGGTAACACCGACTAAGCGGTGCTGCGGCAGCAGCCGGCTAGTGCTAGGTACATCCCAAGTTACTTGGCATTTTAGTATTTTTAAGTAGGTACCAAAAATAGAAATTATTTGAATTTCACAAAAAAGGCGCAATCATTAGGTATATTACATTGTTCAATAATATTTTTAGGAGCGCAAAATGGAAATTATTTGAGGTTCACAAAAAGAGGCGCGATCATTGTCAATATGCGTTCAATAATATTTTTAGGAACGCAAAAGGTAAATTGGTTGAGGTTCACAAAAAGAAGCGCAATCATTATATTAGAGTGTTCAATAATGATTTTAGCAAAATGGAAATTATGAATGATAAAATATGTACATGTCTTAGGTTAAATATTTAGTGAACGCACTAAGTATCTACTTAGATAATCAGTCACAACTTCCTTATAATGATACAAAAACATTTTTATGCGAAACTAACACGATACGACCACAAACAATACTAACATAGGTGGGTAAGTATGTACAATTTGGTAATTAAAGTTTTAAAAGTACACGAGGCTCGCCATGGTATTTACTTGTGCCGTGTTCAGAATGTAGGCTGTTGGGTGTATTTACCGTGACATGTGTGCCCGGGCATACAATATGTATTGTGCTGGTGAAGCCGGCTATGGTCAGCCACAGTGCCCATAGGCTAATTCGCCGAATAATTTTTTACGCTCTAGAGTTGTCGATCGAAAAAAAAATGGCAGAAAAATGGCATGTCATGGGGACTGCCGGCACAAATGAAAACTTATAACTATAAATTAACAGCATAATCAATCAGTCTGTAATATTCCCACTGCTGGGACACAGGCCTCCTCTCCGTGAGAGGGAGAGGGCCATAATCCACCACGCGGGACCAGTGTGGGTTGATGGATATCAATGATTATATGAATTAACAGCGATTTTTTGAATTTTCAAATTTATTGTAGTATCGAAAATTATTTTGTAATTCGTAAATTAAAATTACTCATTAACATTAGCACGGTTTTCATTAAAGATATAGGAACCTAAACTAAACAGCATTAAAGGCTCCCGCAGACAGGCGCGTCGCGACGGTGCGACCCGATTCTGGTAGAACAATTTTATTAATCACGTATCTCTACTGTGTAGGACTCGTTTAAGACATGTTGTGTCGACCCCAAATAGATTGGAGTAAGGACATGAGAATAATGATGACTGATATAAATTAGAACCATTAGAAATATTCCTTTTAACGACGACGTAAACAATTTAGCGTTCAATTCCAATTAAAACTTTATCTAAAAATTATTTCGTTAATGCAATCAAATGTTAAGAATAATTTATTTTGTTGTATTTACATAACTACATAAAACATTATTCTAAACTTTTCAACTATGTAATTAAAAAAAAATGATTTAAAAAATAAATCTATCTATCTAACCGGCCTGTATTGTCCCATTTCCACACAATTCTGTCTTTTGTTTATTATCAAAAAAGGTCGTCATCTGCCGGCCTTTTCCCAATTATTTTAAAGTCGGCTTCCAGCTTCCAGTCTAACCAGAATCAAAAAAGATATATAACAATAATATTATTTCAATATAATGTAAACTGAAAACACCTTGCATGAGCTACAAATTAAAAAAAAAACTTTTTCATAAAAGATTTTCCTGGGCAAAATGAGGACAAAATTTAACCCGTCGGCGGCGCGCGGTCGGCGGGCGGGATATTTTCGCACGGGCGGCGCTTATAATGCAACGCCTATCCGCAATGGGCAATGCATTGTAACTACAAATACATAGTGCGGTTTTGGCTTATGTTGTGTTAAAATATTTTCCGTTCTTCCTTTAATATTTTTGCCGTTAATCCTACTTATAATGCAAAAGTTCGTGAGGATGGATGGATGTTTGTTACTCTTTCACGCAAAAACTACTACACGGATTTGAATGAAATTTGGCACGCAGATAGTTTATAACCAGGATTAACCTATAGGATAGGATTTTTTATTCGGATATTCCCACGGGATCGAAACTTATGCGTTTGAAACCGCGGGGCGCTGCTAGTATTAAAATAATTGGTTTTGTTTAATCTGTTTGTAAATAGGTAAAAGTGAATATCGAGAGTCAATTCAGAAGAAGATAATTATGGTTCTTCTCAATGTCAATATTTTGATAACTAAATACACTTGGATAGAATACCCTACACTTGGTTCGAAAAAATGCCCTTCAACACGCTTTTTGCTTACTTTTAACTGCTAATATCAATTTGATAATTAATTACTGATGAATGAATAAAACGTCAACAACTAAACAAAAGAGCTTTGAAAGTATGTACTCATATACATAATTACAAAGACCAGGACTATGTCTGGACCTGTGACCTCCGACTTTGTTTCGGCCTTTCTTCTCAGAGTAGTCAGATAGGAAACGCCGACCTCATCAAGTTTTCCAAATATGATTGACATGTAAAAGTGTTTGTATAAAGCTACTTACAGAAACAAAATAATTGATCATATAAAGTCTACCTACCAGCGCTTTCTACGGCTCCTGGCGACACCGGCACAGTCTCACACTCCCTCTCCTCTCTTCTTTGCTCAAACTCACTCTGCACTCTAGTAACTTGCCTCTGGCCATTCAGTCCTAATATAGCGTCTATCGTATGCCTCGGGCCTGGGTTGACACTCGTGGGCACTTGTGTTAAGCCTAACCTAGACTTCACCGCATCAAAACTCTGGTTCAGATGCATTTGTTGCGCGTGAAAAAACATTCCCATTCTATTAAGTGTCTCTAAGTTCTGCTGGTGTTGGGACAGTGATATGGATTGATCCGTCACATTTATTGAAGAGTTGGAATTCGGACTGCTCATTTGTGAGCGCGGGCTGTTCGTGTCGGAGCGGTCCGGCGTCTGGTTGCCGTAGTATCGGTCGTCGGGCGCGTCCATCTCGCAGCGATACGCGTACGTCACTGGCGCTCCGAAACTACTACTAGCGTCGGCGGGGAAGAAAGAGGCGGGGCCTATTGGAAGGGGGGCGAGCGAAATTGCCCATTGAAAGTGCGAAATTTGGGGTCGCGAAGTGATTTTGTTTGGTAAGAAGCAAGAAGCGGCGTATTAGCATTTTCCCCTCGGAGTTTCTTTGAACGGTATTGAGAGTTGGTGATGGTTGAATAGTTTTTTTTCTGTTTGATTGGGTCGATTGTGCTAGGTGTTAGAGTGTTGCTGGGAGTTTGTTAGCGATTTATTTGAGGGTTCTCTACGCGCTCGTGGGTTGTTACCCGCTTGTTGCTTCTTTGCATGTTTTTGAAGAAGTTATAAGTTGATGTTATCAGATTCATTTAAAATCTACAGAATTTTTGCTATCAAATAATAACTGTGAAGTTGGATTTACTTTAAAAAATTCTCCTTACTGGTAAACGCATAAAGATTCAAGTATATTTATATAATTATATTCAGATAAGCATTGAAAGCTCATCTTAAAACACAACTTTCACCAATCAAATTAAGCTAAATACTTAACTACTCAACGTTCACGTTTTTGCATACAGCACCCGCGATCAAACAAAACGCGAGCAAAAAACAAACTAAGCGCACGGTTTAGTAGTGAGTCCAAACTTCCAATTACGCAAATGCTAATGAACTCAATTCTAATTAATCACACTAATCAATACGGGGCCAATCAGACGCTACCTGTCTCAGCGGAGTGCGGGGCGAGGGAGCGAGAGCACCGCCGGACATCTGCCTGTTAACACACAAATTTAACCAAATCGGTTAACCCGTAACCAAACAATAACAGCTTTTCCAACTGACCAGAGCAATGAATGAAATGAGACTTATAAGCTCAAACTACAACAGGAAACAAAACCTTATCATAACGAGTTTAGACTGAAAATAAATTGCGCAGATTTGGGCACATACGCCGTTAAAGCATCAGCACGGGAACCGTCAATATAATTTTGTCTTCTTCACACTTACAAAGATCTCGCTCGCTCTCATCTCAGGTGTAGCGACGGTTGTCAGGGGGCGGGGCGCGCGGTGACGTCACACGTCGATCGACCAATCGTGTGTTGGATTTTGTTTTTTTCTTGGCGCGTCTTGTATTGTCGATGCGTTTCTTTTGTCCGGCGCGTTCAGTGATTGTTCGCGGACGGCAGTTACAGGGTTAACTTTAGGAATAACAAGCTACGGGCTTTCTGATAGAGATAACTCCATTAAGTTCTTATTTTGATAAAAACCTTCGTCATTATTGTTAGTTTATAAGTTTAATGCGCTCGTTTGTTGATGTAGTTGACATTTCAAAGATTATTTAAAATTTCTCACAGAGTGGAGGCCTGTGTCCCAGCAGTGGGAACATTATACGCTGATTATATTTATGTACTAGCTTCTGCCCGCGGCTTCGCCCGCGTGAATGTCGGAAAGGATAAGAAGTATGTCCTTCCCCAGGATGCCATCTATCTCTTTGGCATCTGCTGACAGGCAATTTTATCGAAATCCGTTCAGTGATTTAGGCGTGAAAATGTAACATACCTACAGACAGAATATATAATTTTATATAGTACCTATAGCTGTTGCCCGCGACTTCGTCCACGTTTCCGCCGTTTTTCGTAAAAAAAAGTAGCCTATGTCCTTCCTCACGGTTCAGTGGTTTTGATGTAACAGACAGATTAACTTTCGTATTTTAGTAGGGAAATATAATATGTCAATCTACAATACTGTTGAAAAATATCGTAATACGGAACCGCACAATATTATTGTTAACAGCTGTGCCCGCGACTCCATCAGCGTGTAACTCCTTGTGTGTTATTAAGTTAATGTATTGGTAATATTGTTTAGATCACGTTCACATGAAGCTTAAGTACCTATAGAAGGGGTAGCGGGATCGTCCGAAAGGGTTACCGCTGCCCTGGAACATAAAGGGCTAAGGAAGGAACACGGGTGGGTTTTAGTCAGTAAGAGTCTGACACTCCCTTCCGCTCCACCCAGAGCTGGAGGGGTCATTTGATGATTTCCCATCCAGAAAAAAAAAAAAATGTACCTATAGAACGAAAATACTTTAGCGCAAAGCTTCCGGGTAAACTATGTTGAAAGTTGACCCGTCCGGCACGTGAACATAAAGATTTCTAGAACTGCTAACCCGGGAAAGAGCGACGTACAATTGACCATGCGAGAAACAACTGACACCGAGATCTACTCCAGCAACACGAAAAGTTTGCCCTTGAGCCTTATTAACTGTCATTGCATAACACACCGATACTGGGAATTGCGTTCTTTTAAATTGGAATGGAAAATTATTTGGTATTATGGGAATTCTGGGAATAAAGACGGTTTTTCCTGCACCGCAACCTGTTAAAATTTGAGCCTCGATTATATTTTGTTGCAACTGGGTTACTTTTAGCCTAGTTCCATTGCAAAGTTGTGGTGGTCTTAAATTTCGGAGCAGAATAATCGGAATGCCAATTTTTTAACAAATTTCATGAGAAGAAAGTTTATACCTTCGGCCGCGAGGCGCGAGACGCGTCGAGCGTGATTCAGTATTCACGCGCGATGGCTTATTATTAGCGTATTTCATGTATAACTTTGGTGTTTCTATACCGATTTCTATGATTCTTTTTTATGGAATAGTTAATAATGTTAACTTTTTTAATTAAGAATGACTGAGAGTGTTATAAATGTAAGAGTAGACAAATATAATCAGAAAGCTTCGAACTGCTAAGCTATCGGGAGTTACACGTGTTATTGTGAGTCAAGCATAAAAGATAGACATATGCTGTCGTGGGATATTTTTTATATAATTTTAAGGAGAACATTTCCGTCATACATGATTTCTGTGTAGCTTTAACCATTAAGGTTGCACACGCGACGGAAGCGTAAAAAATGGAGTAACTTCTCCCGTTTTCCCAACATTTCCCTTCACTGCTCTGCTCCTATTGATTGTAGCGTGATGAAAAGTATACTATAACCAGCTCAGGAGTATGAAAAATAATTGTACCAAGTTTCATTAAAATCCGTCGAGTAGTTTTTGTTTCTATAACGGTTATACAGACAGACAGACAGACAGACAGACAGACAGACAGACAAAAATTTTACTGATTGCATTTTTGGCATCAGTATCGATCCCTAATCACCCCCTGATAGTTATTTTGGAAATATATTTCATGTACAGAATTGACCTCTCTACAGATTTATTATAAGTATAGATTTAAAATTTTGTTTATATAAAATATATCAATTTTGTTTATACCTATGTATGTACCTACGTATATCTATATAGTAGTATTTATTCTTGTACTTTAGTCATTTCCTAGCTATTTAACCCGTTTGTTGCACCGGCCATGTTTTGGATCTGCGTCACCCTAAGTTTGACTGGTAGAAAATGCCTCAGGCATTAAGTCTGCCTTTGTACAGTATTATTTTACTTGTGCATACAGTTTTAATAAATAAAATATGTAGGTGAAACTGGCTTGTACCTACTAAAAGAATTTTGTAGTACTTCAAAATATTATTCTTTTAATTATTTTAAAAATCACTATAAATTGTATTTAGTCAGCCTTCTCATGCTGATTCATGTAACCGGAGAAACCTCGACCCCTGTCATACAGGATGTCCTGGTTTAGGAGTCGAGACTTCAGTGATGTAGCGTTTAATTACTTACGCGTTAAATTAAGTTTTGGAAAAAATAACTATTATACCCTGTCCATTAGGTAAACCGTTTTTTGACAGATGGAACTAGTGATTGCAGCAACACATAATACATTGCACAGAAGCCATAAATAAGATACGTAATTCAATAAGATAAGGCGGTTTATATTTATTTTATTACGCATTTTAAAGTTAATTTTTACGTAGGTAATCTGGAATAGTTACGTTATACCTAATACAGCTGTCCAAAAAACGGTTAACCTAAGGGACAGGGTATAGGTAGGTACTATAAAGTACTACTTTCTTCTACCAATTAAAGTAAATGAAAAGAGGTAGGTAGGTCACTTCTGAAAACCACCAATAAGATATCTAAGTATCAAGAAATCCAATTATTACCAGTTTGCAGACAATTAATTAATTGTTTTCCATTTAAATAGTATCTATCTACTATTCAAGATAGTTAGTTATAAAGGAGCTCAAACAATCTAGATAAGACGCTAAATAACAAGAATAGAAACGTATTAAATTAGCAATTAAACTGTTTTTAAGTAATTATAATTTGTTTTAAGCTTGTGTGCACTAGTGTTGACACAAACTTAAAACAAATTACAATTCAACAAAGTTTGATGATGATAGTACATAACACCAAGGCCACTTTAGGATAGCAAATATTTTTAACTACTTAGCTTCCGCCCGTGACTTCGCCCGCGTTAGTTTTGACATAAAATACCAAAGACACGTGGCAATACTGTAGCTCACTTAGTAGTAGCACTAGTGAAAGAATTTTCAAGATCGGCACAGTAGTTCCGAAGATTAGCATACAAACTACAATAAAACAAAAATTATTAATAATAATAATAATATCCCTGGACATTTCACACAGCACCATTTGTCCCAAGCTAAGCAACCTAATGCTTGTGTTATGGTAACAAGATGGCTGATAAACTACTTATATACATTTTTTTTTTTTTGTAAATACATACATATTATAGATAGAAAAACACCCAGACTCGGAACAAATACATGTAGGTCATACAAATATTTGTTCCGTGCGGGAATCGAACCCGCGATACGCAGCGCAGCAGTCAATCGCTTAACCACTGCGCCAACCGTGCCGTCAATAATGAAATTACCGGTAATGAAAATTACCGGATCAATGTAATATTATTAGATAATATTATGTTAATCACTATCTCTAAAAATATCTAAAGCTTAGCAAAACTACGACAGAAAACCATATCATACATTATTCGGCAAGGTCCTCATTATGAGGTCCACTCAGAGCACTGATTTCAACAGCATTGAGCACTTCCACTAACCGCACTGAAACAATTTTTTTTGACCTAACCAAGATTATATCTGGACTTTCTGAACCTCTGAGTTTGTTTCGGTAGTTGAGTAATTATAATTTGTATTAAGTCTGTGTGCACACAGTCATAACAGCAAATCCACTTTAGGGTAGAAAATGTTCTTAATAAAGAGAATTAAAATAAGATTTAAATTAAGATCTTTGAAGACATCGACTTCTTCTTCGTCTCTGCTAAAAAAATTTAGAAATCTTACCATCAAAATAATTTCAGAATATAACAGTTAGTTTAGTTAGTTACTTTAATATTTGCTCATTCTCTCTCTTTCTCTGTTGTTTGCATGCCTGTCTATGCGCACTGTTATAAATAACTTTTAATATGTTGTGGAAAATGTTGTAGGTTATACATTTATAAACCTTGTACATTTATAACTTAGTGTAAGATTTTAATGTATAAGTACCTGTTTATTTTCCCGAATAAATAAAATAAATATAAAATAAAGTAGGTAAGTAATTATGATCAGAAAAAATAGGTAGTCATCAAAATTAACGATGAAGGATAGAAATGTGCAAAGCAGTGCCTTTGTAGGTACTCAAATTATAATTATGTCATATCCCTATGTATTTTACTTTGTGTAGGTACCTATATAAATAATAAAATAAATAAATTATGTTTTGCTTGCCGAGGTCGTTCCGGGGATGGGTGACCACGGGCCCACGGACGTGCTTTCTGAGGGTGTCTCAGAGGGCTCTCTAAGCATGTTACGCCGTTAGTCCCGGCTGTCATTCGTATGTTTGACAGTCGTTACGGGTAGTCAGGAGCCCGAAAACCTGACATCCAGTCATACCAAGGTCCAAGGTACCAGTCTCAGTAACTGGGTTGTAAAGGTCAGATAGGCAGTCACTTCATGTAAAATACTAGTATCCAGCTGCATCCAGTTACCTTGTAAGCCGACCCTAACATATTTGGGAAAATACTAGGCAAATTGAATGTAATACATATGCTTTAATCACCTTATATCAAAATCTTGCCCAAACTACGGCAGAATTTTATTAAAGCAATCTTTTTCCACCGTAACCGTGCATGTTGCCCACAGTGCACCAATACATTATAGTGATTGGAGCTGAATATTTAACGCGCTCACAATTAGTACAAACTCTTCACTTGATTGAATGCACGCCACTGCTGCTATTGAATGACTTTTAATTGTACCTTCCGTGTTTTTACGCTTTAAAAGCATTCATAATGTTGTCACACTGCAACTAACCATTATGTCGTAGACTTTCAATTTTTATGCTGGCAATATTGCCTAATGGATTGGCCTAATCAAGTTCCCGGTATCAATCAATTTGTTTAATGATTTGATTTTGATCTAGATTGAAATTATATTACCGTGCAAAATACCTATGACCATGTTGCATGTTTCCTGGTAATATTTATTTACATAAATAATTAGGTCATATTACAATTAGATAATTACAGGAGATAGAGAGAGATAGAAGATAATAAGAGAACCAAGGTAGCCGATATAGCCCGAACAATTGCCAAGGAACATGGCGGGGCACATTGCTCGCAGAACAGATGGCCGATGGGGCCGAAAGGTTCGGAGTCGCGACCGCGTACTGGAAGACTTAGCGTTAGAAGGCCAGATGGACCGATGAACTTGTGAAGGCCGCAGGAATGCGCTGGATGCGGGAAGGAAGGTCGACGTGACGATGCTTGAAGGAGGCCTTTCTCTAGCTGGGGACGTATTTCGGCTGAAATTATGTCAATTAGGTACTACATGATGATGACAATTAGGTACAGTCATTGGTCAAAACAAAAGTCGTGAAAATTTATTGGCTATAAACAATTTATTTTTACCTCTCACATAGAGGAGGCCTGTGTCCGAGCAGTGGGAACGTTATAGGCTGATTATGTATATATATGTATGTTATGTAAAGCAAATGAGTAAATAATCAAGAGAAGAAAGCCCTTAGCATGAAGCAAGACGGAGCTGTGATTTCTTTACAATCCACTACCAGCCGTATCCCGTTAGAGTTACAGAAACAATTTGAATAAGTAAAACACTTGCGACACAATATCCAGTTCTGATGCTCTTGATGTGCCTTCATCCAGTGCACGTCTGGAGTCTGATAGATGAAAATCGGCTATAACCAAAGACTTAAATGGTTAGATGAACCCTCACTTTACAGCCCGTTTCAAACTTTATGACGGTTCTGCGCAGTACCTCACTCCTCACCCCCGTTGGTAGGTGAATTTGCTACTGCGCAGCGACTATTAGCCTCATGTTCCGCCATAAAGTTTGAATCGCGCTGTAGTTAGGTCGCGCAAAAAAGATACACTGAGAAGAGTGAGCTCACACATCCCGCGTGGAATGATGAAAACGATTTTCTGTATGAGTGAGTTAGACAAGAGTATTCGAAGGACAACGAAACAGAAACATGCTCATTACCTATTTGTCGCGGTTTGGCGAATCCAACGATTTAAATCTTTGACTAAAAAAAACAGTGATAGGTACAGCTGGTCTATTCTGTAGAAATCTCACCGTGAATACTTAGATAAACGTATTTGCTTTCTAGGTGAAGAGAGCTTCAAGTGAGACGTCATTCCAACTGATGCTAGAGATTGACACTATTGACAGCTCACTTCACCTAAGCTTTGACGGTGAGATTTTCACAGAATTGATCAGCAGTTTTGACGTTCTTGATAGATGCAAGTCCGGTGTCTGTTAGACGAAAATCGACTCAAACAACATCTGTATCTATGCATCATAAGTTCACAACACAGAGAACGACGTTGAACGACCAGACAAGGACAAGGACTAGACAGTTAGTCACGGTCTATCAAACACAATCGTTCCTTCGCAAAATTGGCGAAAATCTGTCTTCAATTTAGGTAGATACAGACGCCAGCAGGTCAAGCTACCCGAAACTGTCAAATTTTCCCAATCAATCTTGAACCCTAATGCTTTAGATATAAAGTTGGAAATCTATTAAAGAAATTTGACAGATTGTAGTAGCTTGATGTGCTGGCGTCTGTACCATGGTTTTTATGCAGACAATTGAGAATTTGGCTTTCGAAGTTTTTTATCGATCGTAGGTTCCTACAGTCAACCACAGAAGTTAGAACTGACATTTTGGAAATAAATGACTAAATTTCCAAAACGTCAGTAAATGTTGTATGACCCCTAAACTAGGACATCCTGTACATGGGTCGAGGTTTTCCAATTACATGGATCAGAAAGAGAAGGCTTACATCTATGTATGTATGAGTGGATTAAAAAACAACAATTAAAAAAAAATGAAGTCATCTAGCCTAATTAGCATCATCTACCTAACCTTTTCACCACTACGCTGGGGTCAGCTTCCAATGGAACTACTTACGAGTAGATGCAGCTGAATACCAATATTTTACATGGAGCGACTGCCTAACTGACCTCCAGAACCCAGTTGCTATGTAATACGATACCCTTTGGTAAGCCTGGGGGTCTACTCCGAAGTAGTATCGGCCGAATGTTCGGCCGTTTCCTGCTACGAAGTTACTATTTGGTTCGCTCGGTTCCGATCCTACACACCTACTCTTTCGAACATTGACCATGGTCCCGACCCAACTGAGCCGATCCGAAAATTTTTCAATAATATTCGGTTCGGCCATGTGACGGTCCGATCCGAACATTCGCACTTTGCACTTCGGAGTAGACCCCCTGGTTCCCAGACTTTCGGGCTTCCGACGACCCGTAACGACTGTCAAAGATCCACGAATGACAGCCGGGACCGAAATCTAGCCTAATTATAACCTAGAATAGAAAGTTTCAATGATCCAAAAAGCAATTAAAACTCTCCGAGGAGGTAACAGACATGAAATTACTCACTCAAAGCTCAATAACGAGCCTAAATATAATAACGATCGCTAATGCTGGATTGATGCTTAAATTAAGCGAGTTTGCGCTGGAGATTGATTGGGATAAGTGTGGGAGGGGGGGAGCGAGGGGGCGAAAGGGGGCGAAAGAGGGGGGCACGGGTCCGGGACACGCTAATCTAGTACGACCATATAACAATTTGTTGACAGTGATGGGTTATGCCGATGTGAGTAATTAGATCATAGGGTTAGGGGAGGGGCTTGCGACTTTTAATTTAAGTTTCAATGTAGGCTTTTTAGTTTCAGTTCGAAAGATATGACGTCTCGTTAGTCTAGCAGTAGTATGTAATAGGTTATATAACGTGTTTTTTTTTTATATTCCATATCTCTAGGGGGTCATTGTACTCATCATTATGAACAACTTTTGCTTTAAGACCAAACCTGAAAGCGCGAAAAAAAATCAGCTGTTCCCTACATTTATGTTCGTATAACTCGTCAAAATGTAGGGAACACCAGATTTTTTTTTCGCGATTACGGGTTTGGTCCGTGGTTGAAAAACACGTTGTGTAGTGTAGGTCAGTAAGCGCTACAGCTAAGCATGACCTAATTAATGGTGGCTTTAATTCCCAGGTCGACAAAAGTGTTATTGGTTATTTGTTCATCTGGAATTTCTCATTGACTACCACTATATACCTAATCTAATATCGCGACATATTCGCCAAAAATGTAAACAAATATGAGTTTATGGAAAAAAACTTTTAATTCCTACATAATAACGTTCCGTTTACGATACAACTTCAAACATTTTTATAACTATTTCAATAGTGCTAGTCACTCTGAAATCAACTTAATTTCCATTAATATAAATTTGATATTTGTTAAACATGAAATAACGTCAATTTGAAACAGAAATAAAATTTTAATATACATATAAACGGCTGATCGTGACGTCCTGGATGCGATTCCCGGGTTGGGCAAAGTGTTATTGGGTTTTTCCGTTAGGAATTTCTCAGTAACAGCCCGGAGTCCGAATTTGTGCCCAGTTGATAATATTTTTTTGGCTAAAAGAAGAAATACATTACATTATTATGTTACATAAGTGTTACAATATTGTGCTAAATGTTTGTGAATAATGACCCCGATGCTAGGAAAATCCTGTGTTATAGGGGCCAGTTAATGGCAATAAGCTGGCCCCCTTTTACATGGAACTTTAACATAACTGGTGAAATGTTGGTGTACCTACTAAAGGTCACCTCTGTCTAACCCTTCGGGGAAAACAGGCGTGTTACTATCAGCAAAAATATTTATATCTTCTTTCAGTCATTCATCGTATTTCTTCGCATGTTTATCGATAACGGTGCACCCCTACGCCACCTGGCTGCCGACAGCGACCTCTGTAATTGTTGAATGAGCCAGCATTAAAGCGCCAATTAACCAACATTGATTGGTTTTGAACTCCCCCCTCCTTCCACCCTTCGCATCCCTCTGTGCCCGCGCTGCGGTCTCGGATGATTCTGGATTAAAGGGCTAGTATGGACGTGGAGGACCCGGGCATTCCGCCATATTTAAAGTAGATATGCCTAACAATAAATTATAACTGGTAGAAGTCACTGGCTCCTGAAATGCAGGTATTCTAACCTAGTCAGGTATCACATTTTTTCTGTAACCTAACACAGGTTGCCAATAAAGTAACTCATTATCTATCTATCTATGTATGTATATAAATAAAAATGAATCACCAAAATGTATGTAAGTGCATAACTTCCGATCTCGCCTTGGAGTGTAAATGTGGTGCTGTTCCACAAACGATGGGACTCTTAATATCGTGTCCTAGCGTGTTCTGTCAGCTGCACGTTACAGGAACTGATGGACGCTGGTGATGGCGCCAAACAAGTGGCCGAATTCTGGGCAGAGTCCATTTAGATTGCTATCGACACGTTAAGACTTCCGGTTGACTGGACCAAATTGGATAATTCTTTATTTATATGTTTGTTAATGTCATAACAAGGTTTGTATACACAATTGTACCCGGTAGGTAGCGCTGCTTTTTCAGGCCGGACGACGTCTGCCGGGTCCACTAGTTTATAATATTATTGGAAAGTAGCCACCCGCTTATGCTTGATACAGTTTTTATTTCTTGACACAACATCGAGATTTCTTTATTTAATGTAAGTATAGTATTAATAATAAATACATAAAGCTTCCGGAATATTTTGTCTAAATCATGGCGAAAACCGCATGCAAAATCCGGTGCGTAGATAATTTAGAAGAAGAACGTGATCACACAGACATAATTACATGAAAAAAAAAGCGACTCTATGTCATACTTTTTACTAGCTGCGCCACGCGGTTTCACCCGCATACGTTTCAATCAAAAGTATCCTATATGTTAATCCTGGTTATAAACCATCTGGGTGCCAAATTTCATCCAAATCCGTTCAGTAGTTTTTGCGTGAAATAGTAACAAACATCCATCCATCCATACAAACTTTCACGTTTATAATACTCGTCTTAGTAGGATAAATCTATCTCCTAATATTTATATTGTGTGGCCGTGCTTAAAAACTTCTTCCTTACTACTTCTTCTCGGTTACCTATTCAAATACCCGTAACAAATTTATTCACAGGTGCCGAAGGTGGCCCAGTAGCCTTTTTTTTTTGTTAACCTGCATTTTGTTCCACTGCTGTTCTAAAGGCCCTTGTTCCAGCCCTTGTTTCTTCCAAACCTCACTGTGTTGTCCGATCTCTGGCCATGTCGGCCCTACAAATTTTACCACACCGTCATTATTTTAACTAAGTTTAAATAATGGTAACACGGTTGATATAAATAACAAGTACTAATTGCAAGATAATAGTCTAGTATTGTTTTATGTCCAATTCTAGTTTCTCATTCTATTAACCTTTTTATTTAGAACAAAGGAGGCGAGCTTAATGAAGTAATCACCTGGTTAGTTAATTTAAAGTTACCGTAGATAATAATAATAATAATAATATCCCTGGACATTTCACACAGCACCATTTGTCCCAAGCTAAGCAACCTAATGCTTGTGTTATGGTAACAAGATGGCTGATAAACTACTTATATACATTTTTTTTTTGTTGTAAATATATACATATTATAGATAGAAAAACACTGATGTTTAACATAATAGAAATAGTAACGTATTATTGGTTATCCTACGTCACAAAGCATTAGGTTATCTGCTAGCTAATTCTAATTTAACTAAAACAATACCATTGCCTAGAAGAGACTCGCACAGACTCAATTGCTTACCACACTAAAATTGGAAAATTCCAAGGAAATTCGTTATTCATCGCTTCATAATGTTTGGTCGGCAACGTAAATAACGCAATGAACGTTTTTGAACTGTCAAAATGAAAGCTATTCCTACTGTTAGTACACTAAGCTACTACCCCACATATTACAAAAAATATTACAAGCGATGTAGGAATGCGATCCCTCCTAAAATATCGGCTGCAAAACATAATCGAAAGCTTACCAATTTGAATGAATAAAAAATTGAAATTGTTTAAAACAACAATCCCACAAGCTGCCAGTGTCCAGTTGCCGGGAGTGTCCACTGTCCGGCAGAGGGACACAGCCACAGAGGTACCCTTGAGTTAATTAATATAGCGAGCTGCTCGTGATCTATTAATGGTGGACGCAGCGGGCGGTAAGGGGACCACACGGTGGCCGGCCGTAGCGAGGATAGTCCCGATTCGACACGGCGACGAATTGACGACTATGCGACTTCAGGACTTCGACAGGACTTTCTAGACTGACTCGGAAAGATCCACACAGATTTGAGTGGACTTGCTACTCCAATCTGGTGGTTTTTCAATAGACTATCTTCCACATGTGGGGGTGCATGGAAGGCTCAGACCTCTGGTATGTATGCGGTGTCTCTCCACAGACAATGGCTCACCTCCCATCTTGCACCGCATGCCCTGTCACCCGCACACGTGAGGACCTAATGGCCGCGTCAGCGAATGGTATCCGCGCTGCTGAATTTTGGGCCAAACTAAAAAACTATGTTTGTTTTAGGCATGCCTTCTTATTGTATGTATTATTATTTTACATTTGAATGTTAAGGGTTATTTTAATTTTTTATTGAGTACATAAATTTGAATTTTCAATACCTAAATGAAATTATTTAAAAAATAAATGATTTTAATATGAATTTATTATTATATTTTCCGAAACTCCTATCCATCCCCGAGCCTTGGTCTCCCTACAACACCTGTGTTTGTCACGCTTTGATCTCCTGAATTATCCTTTATCTATTAGCTGTCCTCAGAACAAATCCATTTCATTACGGGCACCTTGTTCAGACGTGATTGTTACGGTTCTCATTACCGCTACCTAATTACCACTTAGACTGTTCAAAGGGTTCACCAGCTACACTGAAATGTTTTATAATAAGCTCTAAATTTAACTCGGTTCACCTTTTAAGGGTGATGTTATGTTGCGATGAGAGGTTTTTATGAGTTTGGAGACGAGAGAAGTTTGTCGTTTATGCTGACAGGAAATCCCATCGGCTTGTGATATGATACATACATTGGTGTATCTTGTAAAAATTAGAAGTCATAGCTTCTGCATATATGAAGTTACAATATAAATTACCTACTTAGTTGGTAAAGTGTTTGTAATTATTGAGTGAACCTTTTGGCATTATAATAATTGAAGGGTACAGGAGAAAAATAATTGGTGTAAATTTTATTTTGATTGTAGAAAATCAGATGATTAAGTTCATAGACTCATTGTATCTGTTTAACACTAACCTCACACTAAATAAAATTCATGTTTAAAGGTTTATGTTTAGTCATGGTTGGAATGTCAGTCAAACTTATTAGAGCATCATATGTATTTTTTTTATTCGAAAAAAAAAATGACCTAATATTCCAGGAGAACAACGATGAATGTCAGTCAAAAAGTGATGAACGTCATCAAGGCATGCTATGCTTTATTAATGATCATCAATATTACTTGCATTGGGTAGTGCAAATAAATATTTTTTTGCCCTCAGCTTTGACACTGACAGTGAAAGTCAAAACCCCGCCATAGCTACCATAGACACCTCCATCATTTTTTGAGTGACTTCCATAATTTTTTCGCCGGTATCAGAAAACCTTCATCGTTTTTAGCCTGTGTCTCAATTTTTAACAGTTATTTTTTTGGAGACAAAAAGCGTTTTTTGCCTTTAATCTGAGAAAACAGCAACTATTTTCAATAGACTTTCAAATGTTGGTAACAAGAAAAAAATTACAAAAATATGACATCCATCACTTTTCCCCTGTAGCCTTCAGTTGTTTTCTGTTCTTTATAGTTTTTGGGTGTATTTTTTTTTACTGGAATGCCAATAAAAAAAATTTACGTTCGTTCTTTTTATTAATCCTACATTGAGTCGTACACAATCAAATCAAAGAGAGACAAGACAAATGTCTGCACAGGAACCACAACAACAACTCAATTAATAACGGACCTCTGTGAGGATTTCAATTCAAATAACCTGTCACCGCCTGGTAGTAATGAAATGGTACAGCCGTTGTATACAATGGTCCAATCAGGTGCTCGCTACATCCGACACAAGACACAGCGGCTCATCTCAGCTGGCAATCGAGTTACCGCGCTGTTACGTGGTCGCTTGGACACACACATAGAGTAGCTGCATGGATAGAGGCTGCAGGTATCACAGATCGACAACAAAAGGTATTGACAACGCAGATGTGACTGGAAACGTCGGGAAGGGACGCCCTAGAAGGACAAATAGTGCCCTTATTGGTGATGTGGAGTTTGGTTTGCCATCGTGGGATGGTGTCGATATATCGTTGGATACTGGAGCTTATTGGTGATGTGGACCTTGGATGGGACACTTGATATCGAGTCCTGCGTGTTCTGTCAGCTGCATGTTACAGGAACTGATGGACGCTGGTGATGGCTCCAAACAATTAGCCGAATTCTGCGCCGAGTCCATTGAGATTGCTCGACACGGACCCCTTTCTATAAAGCACCACAATTGGTGATCCTTTATCTACATTACAATCTAGCCTCTTAGCTAATAAGTAATTTAAATATAACTTAAACTGCTAAGTAACTATTATAATTAAGAAATCGTCCAATAACGACTTTCTTATTCACTATAAGTTATGGGGAAGACACTTGTTTCACGTGAAACAAGGATCAGGATCAGGATCAGGGATTCAGGATTGTAATTTCCGCCTATCACCATGGCAAGACGTTGCGAGTTTATGAGTGTGTGTATGTAACACAGATTTGATATATCTATAAAGGATAATGAGTGCGGCTGTTATTACTTAGCTACAATCCCCCCTCAAAAAGAATGACGATGATGATGTTAATTACATTTACAATTTCCAAACCTCTGGAGAATCAGTCTTCTTGCAGCATCTGCACCGTTCATTACTCTGTGCTACCTCGGCAAGCAATCACAAGACGCGGAACAAGTAACTAACTGACCACTGCAATAGTGTTCGGCTGGACACTATCAAGTCACATAACTCACTTACTGTTCCAGTTACACTAACGCTTGCATACTATAAGGTGCACAGATTTGGAAGCCCACCTGTTTCGTAACATTTATTAAATATGTTTATACCTTAACGAACGTACATATTAGACCAAGCCAAGTTAGTACATCTATTGCTATTTATTTTTTTTGTTTTCCTAGAAATCTTTTTTATCTTCTTGATGAATGAATCTTTTTGATCTCGTGGGAATATCAGGATTAAAAATATCCTGTGTGTTAATTCTGGTTAAAATCTGTGTGCAAAATTTCAGCCAAATCTGTTCACTAGTTTTTGTGTGAAAGAGAAACATCCATCCATCCATCGATCACTAGATGATCCATCCTCACAAACTTTCGCGTTTGTAATATTAGTAGGATAGGATGGTAGGAAGAGTAATTTACAATTCATTACAATGTTTTACTAATGAGTTGTAAGTATTGCAATTTGGCAAATAATTTACTTTAATGTTTTGTGTTTTGTAATTTGAATTTACTTTTGATACTATTGTATAGAATCGGTTGGCGCAGTGGTTAAGCGATTGACTGCTGCGCTGCGTGTCGTGGGTTCGATTCCCGCACGGAACAAATATTTGTATGGCCTACAAGTAGTTGTTCCGGGTCTGGCTGCTTGTGTACGTGAGTTTAAATGTTTGTGAACGCACCCATGATACAGGAGTAATTCCTAGTGTGGGGCAACGTTTTAAAAAAAAAATCAAG
This sequence comes from Apamea crenata, assembly GCA_949629185.1. Taxonomy (NCBI): domain Eukaryota; kingdom Metazoa; phylum Arthropoda; class Insecta; order Lepidoptera; family Noctuidae; genus Apamea; species Apamea crenata. Next base: position 3,235,902 of record OX451376.1, on the reverse strand, counting down.
GGTGACTACCGAGCTGACGACAAATAGAGAAGTATGGAAGAAGAGGAAATGTTGCACCGACCGCAAATAAATTAGTATACCTAAGGGCAGCAGAACGATAACTCCATGCATGAGTTATTCCGGTCGGATCCCCTGAACTGATCCCTTGCTGGTTGTTATTACGTTTTAATTCTGATCCACTATAAACTTGTCATTCCGTTCTGATCCCTTTCTTCTTTTTGTTTTATTCCGGTCGGATCCCCTAGTTATCTATTAACAGATTTTTGGGATAGTCAGCAACAAACTTCTAACATAACAAACAGCTGTGGCTAGTTTTTCTGGGCACTCTGTTGCGCCACTTCTTCTTCCCAGTTAAAGTACTAGGAAGTTGTGTAGGGCGATAATTTTGACGTTCAAAAAATCTATAGGTACTTATAATAAATCTGTAGAGAGGTCAATTCTGTACATGAAATATATTTCCAAAATAACTATCAGGGGGTGATTAGGGATCGATACTGATGCCAAAAATGCAATCAGTAAAATTTTTGTCTGTCTGTCTGTCTGTCTGTATAACCGTTATAGAAACAAAAACTACTCGACGGATTTTAATGAAACTTGGTACAATTATTTTTCATACTCCTGAGCTGGTTATAGTATACTTTTCATCACGCTACAATCAATAAGAGCAGAGCAGTGAAGGGAAATGTTGGGAAAACGGGAGAAGTTACTCCATTTTTTACGCTTCCGTCGCGTGTGCAACCTTAATGGTTAAAGCTACACAGAAATCATGTATGACGGAAATGTTCTCCTTAAAATTATATAAAAAATATCCCACGACAGCATATGTCTATCTTTTATGGTTGACTCACAATAACACGTGTAACTCCCGATAGCTTAGCAGAACAACGCTGAGTGTTTCTATTTGCGATTATTATTACATACAGTGCGAGGACCAATATCATTTATAGATTTGAGAAAAGTAGACGATGTTGTTTATCCAACTTATCATGCAGCTTGCCAAGCGCGTCATTTGCTTGAAAACGATCAGCATTGGGAATTCCCTCTCAGTGAAGGTTTCGGACTCACGGGATAGTACATGCCGGTCGCGATCAGCTGTGAGACGTAATTCCCTCTCAGTGAAGGTTTCGGACTCACGGGATAGTACATGCCGGTCGCGATCAGCTGTGAGACGTAATTCCCTCTCAGTAAAGGTTTCGGACTCACGGGATAGTACATGCCGGTCGCGATCAGCTGTGAGACGTAATTCAAATAGAATGGTCGATGAACAAGAAGCCACTAATTACCCGATAGAATTTTTAAATTCTTTAAATATGCCCGGACTTCCTTCTCATGAAATTTGTTTAAAAATTGGCATTCCGATTATTCTGCTCCGAAATTTAAGACCACCACAACTTTGCAATGGAACTCGGCTAAAAGTAACCCAGTTGCAACAAAATATAATCGAGGCTCAAATTTTAACAGGTTGCGGTTCAGGAGAAACCGTCTTTATTCCCAGAATTCCCATAATAACAAATAATTTTCCATTCCAATTTAAAAGAACGCAATTCCCAGTATCGGTGTGTTATGCAATGACAGTTAATAAGGCTCAAGGGCAAACTTTTCGTGTTGCTGGAGTAGATCTCGGTGTCAGTTGTTTCTCGCATGGTCAATTGTACGTCGCTCTTTCCCGGGTTAGCAGTTCTGTTCACGTGCCGGACGGGTCAACTTTCAACATAGTTTACCCGGAATCTTTGCGCTGAAGTTTCTGCTGCAGAATTTTCGTTCTATAGGTACATTTTTTTTTTTTTTTTTTCTGGATGGGAAATCATCAAATGACCCCTCCAGCTCTGGGTGGATCGGAAGGGAGTGTCAGACTCTTACTGACTAAAACCCACCCGTGTACCTTCCTTAGCCCTTTATGTTCCAGGGCAGCGGTAACCCTTTCGGACGATCCCGCTACCCCTTCTATAGGTACTTAAGCCTCATGTGAACGTGATCTAAACAATATTACCAATACATTAACTTAATAACACACAAGGAGTTACACGCTGACGGAGTCGCGGGCACAGCTATTAACAATAATATTGTGCGGTTCCGTATTGCGATATTTTTCAACAGTATTGTAGATTGACATATTATATTTCCCTACTAAAATACGAAAGTTAATCTGTCTGTTACATCAAAACCACTGAACCGTGAGGAAGGACATAGGCTACTTTTTTTTACGAAAAACGGCGGAAACGTGGCGAAGTCGCGGGCAACAGCTATAGGTACTATATAAAATTATATATTCTGTCTGTAGGTATGTTACATTTTCACGCCTAAATCACTGAACGGATTTCGATAAAATTGCCTGCCAGCAGATGCCAAAGAGATAGATGGCATCCTGGGGAAGGACATACTTCTTATCCTTTCCGACATTCACGCGGGCGAAGCCGCGGGCAGAAGCTAGTTACTAATAAATCATTTATATCGGACTCTAACACATAATTATTGTTGTTAGTAGCACAAAAATACTTATAAACTAACATGGTAGATATAAAGAACAAAAAATTAAAAAAATATTTTTCGAACCATCCGACACCAGTAAACCTGTTTACTTGACTGCAAGCATTCGTATGCAGCGGTCAAGCATCGGAGAGTCCCATCGATCTGCCAATACGCTATTAATGACTTTTGATATCGATTTTCATAGATTCTTTGAAATCTCGATGCACTGAGAACAGCAAAAAGTTTATGCTCTATCTTGACTTGTCTCTAACAAGTCAAGATAGAGCATAAACTTTTAATGTGTATGTAAATTGTCAATGATCTAGCTTGGGCAAGTTATAGCATAATAGAAGCAAATTATGTGGCATAGAACTCACTTTCTTCAGTAAGTTTTTGATCTTGCATGGACAAGCAGCTTCATAAATAAGTGTGTCTATTGTTGGTCCTTACAGAATTGAGGGACTTTTGTGGCTAAGTAATAACAGCCGCACGGGTCGATTGATCAGGTTAAGCTACGCTTGCCGCGGTTGGTCCGCGGATGAGTGACCATCTTGACATACCAAGACCCCTCCGCGCCTCGGAAAGTACGTTAAGCCATTGGCCCCGGCTGTAATTCGTGGATCTTTGACAGCTGTTGTTACGGGTCGTCAGAAGCCCAAAAATCTGACAACCAGTCTTACCAAGGGGTATCGTGTTACCCAGTAACTGGGTTGTGGAGGTCAGATAGGCAGTCGCTCCATGTAAAATACTGGTATTCCTGACTGCATCCGGTTAGACTGGAAGCCGACCCCAACATAGTTGGGAAAAGGCTTGGCAGATGAGGCAGATGATGTTGGTCCTTACAGTCCACAGATCAATACAAGTAGATTATAATTTATAATGCCCAAGAATAGGCTCGTGCTGCCTCTTCTAACTTTTTGCATTTCACGAAAGTTTAAAAAAAATCTTTGTGATTTAAGATAAGAACACTCTCACTTATAACCGCGACTAATTGGTTGTCCACGATGACTCAGCATTTTTTCTTCAGTTTACAACATAGTATAACGTCGAGCCTGTAATTCTCGAAGGGTAAGGCAGAGGTGCACCCACGTTTTGCCAGATATGTTCAAGTCCCAACCGGGCACAAATTTAGACTCCGGATTGCAACAGAGAAATACCAGATGAAAAAATCCAATAAGCCTTTCGCGAGCTGGGAATCGAACCCAAGACCTCATGCTCAGCAGCAGCGTTGGCGACTTTGACCCTGAGCTGGCCTATCGTAGTACGGAGTTTCAATAGAATGCGAGGTCAGCTTATAATGGTTTTGTCACCACTGACGTGCAGCCTGCTGAAGGTTCCTAAGCACTCATCTATATTCTGCTAAGCCATTCATCATCACAAACCTCCCCCACGCACCTCTACTTCGACCGGTTCTGTGCTATTCGAATATCAAAAATATAAATATTTTATTTCACATAAACCTACATGGGCACTTATGAAAGGTAAGAAGCTACGTGCCCGGTTCCAATTGGTCGTTTCCTATTGAGAAGGGAGGGTGGTGGGACAGTTGCTTTAGACTCTAAACTATAATGTACGCCAAATCAACAAAGAGGCTAGTCAACACTACCTACCAACATCCACGTCAATTAAACCGGATACTTATACCAAACATTTGGACCAACATTAGCCTAAAATGCTCCAAAAACAAATATTCGCTTACTCATCCAATCCATCACCGCAGATCGTAATAACACTCACTCAAATTAATACCTGCCCGCTCAAAAATAGAATTGAAAAATTGACGTCCACCGTAACCAGACCCCATGTCATGTTCCCCGATTTTTTTTACATTCAACAAATTCGTTCACAGGAAAAGGGTGACGGGTCTCAATAAACTGGTCATATCTTAATACGGGCTTATTACTGATGTTAATTTTTGGGTTGTTTCGAGTGAAAAAAGTTTCGAATGGTATTTAGAGTGCTTTTAGAATCGCCATCGATATATTTACGTACAAACTCGTAGTTTTGTTGTACAAATTATTATCATTTGACTACTTTGTGCGTAAGTGACGTTTAAATTGATAGTTCGGTTGATAAGTCGCTAGCATTTTTTTTTTCGCGGATGTCTAAATAGATGTCTGCATATAAACGGCAGTTGTGTGCTATTATAAAGAAAAAAAAAAGTAAGAAAATGTATTCATTGGGACTCGCACAGGAAGATCACAAACTGAAACACTCATAGAAAAAAAAAGCATAGGTATACAAAAAATAAAACAGAAATGTATATTTAAATGCAATCATCGAATTTATTTGTTTTCATAGACCTTTTAATGCGAGTTGACATTAATACCCACTATCTGACATAATGTCAGATAGTAGGTTGTCTGACATAATGTCAGATAGTATAATTTTAATTTAAAAAATTGCCAGTATAAAGTTACGTTAAACAGATTCTAATCGTAAGCATTCAGCACAACATTGTGTTTTCACTTATTTTGAGGAGAAAAAACCCTTCTGTTTAAATGTGATTTTTTAAATTTATTTAACAAGCGTAACAATATTACACACAAATAGAAGAAACCGATGATAAATCAAAGGTAATAAAACAATAATGGTTACACAATCGAATCAAACAGCACTCAGGGTGAAGCGCCCAGTTGTCGGCTAGTGGCCGTCAATTACGCTGCGTACAAAAAGGCTGATTGTCGACTATTTCGTTGTTACACGTGTTTGGCTGATGCTTTTAATGTAGATCCAGTACTCAGTAGCTACAGTTTTTTGCTATTAATAATAAATATTAATAAATTGGTAACAATTACATAAGTATTTCCGCGTGGCTTACAGATAACTATAATTTGCAGTTGTAGTACCTAATCATTCTTCGGTTTTTTTTTGTTGTTTTTTTTTTTGCAAAAAAATAAGACCATTTATATTGGCAGTTCAGATTGCAGAGCAATTCGTAGTATCATAAACCTTGCTGCTATGCATTAAGTGAGCAGTTTATTAACATTTCGTGGAATTTATGTATAAAGAATTGCCATAATAATGATGAAACTCGCAGAATGTTCTCATTCACGAGTGCTACTTAGGTGGACATACTGTCTAATCTCGTTTGAATAGTACAAAAGTACATGTTAATGTGCATGATGTTTGTTGCAAAATTATTTGGAATACTTGGGGCTGCATTATTTGTATTGTGGAAGGGATTATGAATGAAATAAACCTTTTGGCTTGCGGGTTTAAGAGGCTATTGTAGTCAGGTTGTTTGATACACGTGCAAACACCAACACTAGACGACTCGGCGCCTTACTGAGAAGTTACAGTTGGAAGATGAATAGGTAGGTTATTAAATTTTAAAAACTTAATTTCAAAAACTTCAGTCCAACAACGACACACTTCTTCTTCCCAGCTAAAGCACTAGGAAGTGGTTAAGGACGAGTGTTTTGGGGGACTGTCTTATGCCATTTTGACGTTCGAAAAGATTTGATTCTCAGCCTACATAGTTTGAAATGACTCTTGACAAAAACGCCAGCTAAAAAGTATAAACAAGAAATCGATGTCGAAAATGAATTAGTCGGTTAAACGCCACGGTGGCACATACCTAAATAGAAACATACATAATTATATACACTGCTAAATATGTTTAGCAGTCTATATAATTATATATGTGTTTTTATTTTTTATGTTCAGCCTTCCTTATGGCTTCGCCGTAGTCGAGCAAAAAACACAACCACCTTTCTACATCAAACCCTATTTACTAATACTCTCAAATACAAGCGGTTGATAGCTAATTCCAATCACTTTTTTATCTGCCTAACCGGATACAGCTGAATAATAGTATTTTATATAAATAGTGAGTGACTGCCTATCTGAACTCCACTACCCAGGTAATACGATACCCCTTGGTAAGACTGGTTGTCAGACTTTCGGGCATCAGACTACCCGTAACGACTGCCAACCACCACTGCTTTCTTTTAAGCAATACGCTAAAAATGACATAAATAAAGTCTTAAATTAAAATGTGCCTGCTATAATTGGAACATGATTAAGAGGCTCCTTCGTTAAGCAGTTGGCGTTCAATCAAAATGATTTCACGGAGATAAATTGAGTGTAAACAGAGCGGGCGAAACGTGAAATAATCTCGTTTATAACGAAGAACGAACATCTCGCTCTAATCTTATAAAAGCACAGACTAATTTGTAGACAATTGCAGAGTTAAGGAGCTTCAGGCTTGCTGCCAGTTCGGCATTCACTTCATTGGGGATACATGGGTAGCCAAAAGTCTGACAATCAGTCTTACCAAGTCTAGTCATGCCTTTACTGGGTTGAAGAGGTCACATAGGCAGTCGCTAATTACGCTAGTTTATGGTCCCGGCTGTCATTCTCGGAACTTTGACAGTCATTATGGGTCGTCAGAAGCCCAAAAGTGCGGCAAGCAGTCTTACCAAGGCGTGTCATGTTACCCAGCAACTGGGTTGAAGAGGTCAGTTAGACAGTCGCGTCATGTTAAATACTGGTATTCAGCTGCATCGGTGAGACTGGAAGTCGATTGCTATATAATTGGGTAAGGTTAGGCAGATTGTTTTTTTTTTGTGATATTTGCATGAATTAATAAGGTGGCATCCGTACATTTCAACAATTTGATTACAGCCGCAGAATTTGAAGAAGTACACACGGTGACACATCAAGCTATACACTTCCAGTTTTAGCTGACCTAGCATTGTATAGATTTTTCGTACAAAAAGACGTCAGCTTATACTGGTTATCTATAGTTGGATGAAAAAAATATCCATCGGTTTCATACGACTAGGCGACTGTACACCCGGCTATAGGGTGTACAGTCGCCTAGTCGTATGAAACGTGTATGAAACCGATGGATATTTTTTAATGAAATTTAATTTGATATAAAACTGTTTGTTTTGTAGATATTAATTAAATTAAATGTTATTCGAAAACATCCATCGGTTTCTTGCCAAACTTCAACTATAGCCGACGGCCCTTGTTACTTATCTCCTTTGGTGACCGTACCTCATGATTATTCTGCACTTACTACAGCCTACTCACTGCTAGTCACTACAAGTCAAATTCAAAATATTTTATTTCACTTATCCTAAATGGGCACTTCTGAAACATTAGAAGCTAGGTGCACGGTTCCAAGTGGTCGTTTCCTGTCACTATTATATAATATAATACACCACATCTAAAGACACCCAAATACAGTTGATACCCAACCAGTAGCCTGCCGTGTTGTTCCAGCACAATATAAAACAATAAAAAGCCTATTAAGTTGGAACAATATAATCTTCGTGGGCCACCCCTCCCCACACCCCACACCCCCCCTCGGGTCCACCTCTCGGAGCACTCTGGCGTCCAGCGGGCGGTAATTACCGACGCCTTGAGACTCGGCAGTCAGGAGGCAATAGCGTTATTTAGCACCTTCACAATTTGTTTCTAAGAAATCACTTTTATCTCATTATCTTCGTATTTGTTGTTTTAAACGAAACTGTTATAAATTGTAATGTTTTTTTTTTGTCAAAATAATTTACCTTGCAGTTTTATTTATGGTTTTATGTACTTTGTATGCCAATGTATAAAAAGTATTTTATTTAATATTTTTGCCAACTGGCAGAAATGTGTCTAACATCTGAAAAATCATTATCTTTATTTCAGCCGAAACACCTCCGTTGCTGGAAATAGGCGGAGCATCACCACTTCAACTGGTTCTATGCTTCTCGCATCCAGCGAAAAAATAGCTATTAAAAACAAATTTTGATGATTTAGATGCACGGCAATTTTGAGCGGAGAGCAATTTACTAGTTTATCGACGACCTAAAAATAAAATATAATTTATGAAGAAATATCACTCCGAAGTATATCAACGATTACGAAACAAAAAAAAATGTAACTTCAATCTAATCTAAAATTCTGATCCAAGAGTTATTTAAATAAAGAAATAACCGAATAATACGGCAATTTGTCACAGAATGATTTGGGGTCTTTAAAATGAAATCCAAATTGAATCGTTACAACTAACAAAACCGAATAATGCATCTAAATAACAAAATGTTATCAAAGAGAACAAAAAGCTCTCAAACACTACGGGCATCCTCCATCCCTTTCGCTCGCTATATCGGTGTCCCACTCACTCTAATCGTATTAAGCATCCATTTTTGTAAGCGCTCCGAGCCCGATCCAATTTCAAACTCATTTGTTAGAGCATAAAACAATTATTAAAAACGCCAGTGATTTGGCGAGCAATTTTTGCCGTTTTACATCACTTAGAGTTGGCTATAAAAAGCTGTGGAGATGGGCGATTGTTATAAAGACAACGTTGGTTCCATCCTTGCAGTGAAAACCACCAAATACATGAATATTGATATATGAACAGGGACTTACAAATTACAGAACTGACTTGATAATGTTTACTTATCAAGAGATTTATGGAAATCACATCAATATAGTTATAGATAGATAAACCAATTCAGTGTACCAAAAGCACAATTTAATGATAACAAATTACATGAATATTATATAAAATATACTTAGAGCTGATTTTTCCAACACCAGATAAATTTATCTGAGGAATAATTTTGAATTTTTGACAACTCTTCCATATAGAAACTGTCAAACGTCAGTTTTAATCCTCTAATAAAAGTTATTTGGCGATGGAAAAATCAGCCCCTATAGAAATTAAGTGACACCATGAATATGACATACTTTAAATCAAAATAACGAAAATAAAAAGTTCGGTGTGCGTCTCAAGGTTGCACCAAATGGGAGTCCAGCTCAGCATGTGTCAGGCAAATGGTCCTAAAGCTGATATTCTGCTGAATCCCTGCAGTGACGTACGGACGTCGGGCATTTTGAAGGATATTGCTAATCCATTGCTTCCTAAGATAGAAAAATGTGTCTTCTCAACAACGTACCTAAATAACGCAATGAATGTTGTTGAACTATCAAAATAAAAGCATTGCTACCTACTGATAATGTGTTACGTAATTACCCCGCAGGCCAACTTTACCTCAGACAATTCGCAAAAAAAAATCACAAACAGTTTTCATTTTAGAAAAACACCGTTAGATCACTGTTCATTATTTATTAAATGCAATATGTATAATTATAACTTCATTAGGTACTACAAAACATTTTTTTCACAAATCTAAAGAACCTGTAAGAACAATCTCCTCACCCACCACTGTCCATATACACAGGTCCCGTGTTTTTTCGACGAAGTAATCGAATGATCGTGCGTGCGAGCCAACAACGGGTGCGCTCACTCCGCCGCTACGCCGCCGCCGCGAAAACAATAACGTTTCAGTGATGTACAACGTGAAATATAATTATAATATAGTAAATAGAAAAATGTATGTTAATAATGGAATATAATCATCATGCAGGCATTACTTGCTTAAAGGGAGGCTCCAATCACTAATCTGTTTTGACTAATTTATGTTGGAGAAATATATATTTTTTTTAATTTTGAATTTGAATCATAATCAGCCTATACTGTTCCCACTGCTGGGACACAGGCCTCGTCTCTGTGAGAGGGAGTGGGCCGTAATCCATCACGCGGGCCCAGTGTGGCTTGGTAGATATCTCAGTCTCATGTCTTCGAATTTTTGGTTCTAAGACATGCCGGTTTCCGCACGATGTTTTCCTTCACCGTTTTGAGAGCAGTGGTGAAGGAAGAATTTACACAAAGTAAAGTGCCTACCTGGGTTTGTACCTACAACAGGTAAGTCGCGGCCTGAACCACCACTGCTCTGTTTACGCTATCTAAAGGTGATCAAACATAAAAAGTAAAAAAAAAATCTCTATGACTTTCATTACTTTATTAATAATTGCAAAATGCGATTGTTTCTAGATATGCACAGTTAGTGGGGCGACCTCGCTACATGTTGCATCGAGTCGAACACTGAACATGTTATTACGAACAAACGTGTCGTTTTCTCTGCGGGACACCGCGTGACAATCTCTATGTTGTATTCTTTTGTGTGTTCCCTTATTATTAGGGTTCCGGGTTACGAATGTGGAACAGAACTTTAGGACAACCAATCCATTTTGTAAAAATGTCACCGCGAAAACTTAGATGTCAATAGTGTAAATCCCTGGCATCAGGTGAAATGACTGCTCACTTTACCTAAGTTTTCACAGTCAGATTTTTACAGAATAGAACAACTGAACTTAAATTTAAGTCAATCTGCAGAAATACAGATCACTAGGGACTATCAGGAGCCTGCACCATAATTGCGTAACACACTTTCTTCCACAAACTGAAGGATATTGAAAGACATTTCTAATCCATTGCAGGTCTGCTCAACAATGTAAATGACGAAATAAATGTTGTTGAATAAATTGTCAAATTGAAAGACTTTGCAATATTGTCATTACGTAATTACCCCCCTAGTTTCGAGAGTAAATGATATTTCAGCTTTTTCAGTCTAAATTCAAGTTAGTTATTTCTCATAGTGAAAATTGCAGACAGAACCATTATAAACAAAACTTTAAAGTAACAATATTAGAGACGGGATGTCGCCAGCGGGTGGTGAGCGGTCGGTCCCGAGTTCGATCCCGGCCGGGGCGGGGCCAGCTTTGACGCTGTTACCGGGATCATATCCCGGGGCTAGCAAACTGTTCAAATCAACTCTATAATATGAAACTTTGAAGGGGAATTAGATTTTAAATTTAAATTAACTGAAGGCACACCCTGTATCGTGTCAGTGAAGAGATGAGAGGGTATGTGTAATGAGAACTGCGTGAGTCAAGCAGCGATCCATTAAATTCGTTTAAGAGATGGTAATCTAAGTGTAGTTGGATAAAAACAAAACGCAGTGTAAAAAACATATGGCGAAATGTGAATGTACCCACAATAAAGGAACATCGATGCGCAAGCTGAAACCATGAATTCAGCACAAATGATTTCTAGACCTTCTTGCGTAGAAAATATTCGGGTAGGTTATCAAAAAAAAATCCTGTTTCATAGAAAAGTTGTTAGTAGTTGTTTTAAATAACGGAGCTTTTTTAAAAAACAATTAGCGGTTTTGTAAAACAGCGGGTTCTACAATCCATCTGCGACAAATACACCTCTGCATGACAAATATGGTACCCAGACTAGAAACATCAAGGTGAAATCATTATTATTTGGAGCTCAATATTTCTTTAAATACTCACTCCTACATTGCATTACACGCACAGAAAGACGAATAGTAAAGATGGTATAACTCACGACCCGATCCCTAAACGATTGTGCAAATTGCTATAATTATATGCGACTTCTTTGTTTCAATTCATTGTTATCCATCTCATTCTGGTTGTCACTGTTATATTATTAAATTATTGGATTTATACAATGTCTATGTAACTTATTTAATTCTAGATACTTAATAGGTACCTACAAGTTTCAATTGACGAAACTAATTAAGTATGGCCAAATCATGGTTTTTTGGAGCTCTATATATTTTTGCATTATTGAAAAAAAAAATCTGCCAGTTTTATTTTTTTCTTGTGTAAATTTTGACGTTCTAAAATGCCTATTTGACATACATGATTTGACTTTTGACTTTGGCTTTCGCATACTTACTCCTAATTCGCATTACATAGGTAGTTACCAAGCCATTCTCGAAGTAGTCCTAACAACCCCGTGATGATATGTTCGTTATTTCATTACACGCACACAAAGACGAATAGTAGAGATGTTATCACAACGATTAACTCACGACCCGATCCCTAAACGATTGTTCGCGGCAAATTGCTCGAGCCTTAACAATCCGATCGTGTATAACGGCCTAATAAGAGCCTGTTTAGAAGATATTGTTAGTTTTTTGCAAGAGTGCGACAGCTGGCGATGGTTTTTGTGATTGTTGAAGCCACCTATAAAATTGTGCAATGTCATTTCTGTTTTATATCTCGAAAGATTACAGTGAAACTGACCAACTTGAAACATACGAGTAATTGGAACGAAGTTCTTTATCACACGTAATTTTTATTTTATTTTTAATTAAACGAACAGATAACAGTTAAAATATAAGAACTTGCAACTAAATTAACAAAAACAATTTTAGTGATAGGTATACGGAGTGGCGATTAGGTTATCACATTAAATAATATAGCGATCATTACCTACAAGTCGTTAAAAGTCTGTTAAAATAATAAAATTTAAATTTTTACTAAAAATAGAAAACAAAAACAAATAAAATAATTAGCGTAAAAATTGTCATGAAATAAACTATCCCTGATAAATGATAATAAGTCACTAGACACGCGTGAGGCAATGGTATCAAGAATTCAACACAAACTTTATGTTATTGTTACTAAGTACCTAAACACAAATTTAGTTTAATGTTGTTAGGTAAATACTGAAATGAAAATGAGGTCCCACGACTAAAATTTTAATTGTTATCAATTCTTATAATTGTGTATGTTTAATATACGTTATGTAGAATACGTGGGTTTCAATTAATGTGATAACCTAATCGCCACACTGTATACTTAGGTACCCACAAAGGTGTCCACAGGTAGACATAATAATTTAGAAGAAAAAAAAAGTGTAATCTCTAGGAGTTTTAGTAGCTGTACGTGCAAATTAATTGTATAATGCACATTAATAGAATTATAATTAATATAGACAAAGATGACATGACTAGCTATGTGAGCTAAACCGCAAGAAGTGTGACATTTTGACATGAATACATGTTGACATAAAATGTTTATTTAGTATAATTTTTGTTTTATTATTAATTATATACCCTCATTTTTTATATCTACGCAATCACTGTCCATTCCAGGGATGCCTGGAAGAGATCGCAGAAATCGATAAGGCCGCCCATTGTATGTTTTGTAGTGATAATTGTATTTTCTGGTGTACAATAAAGTATATAAGGTGTATATATTCATTCACGAAATATTTTAAGAGAAACATCTTTAGGTGGTAAAGAAGCCATAGAAACGATTTTGATGACAAAGTTTTTTTTACGTAATTAATTTAAATACATATTAATTTTAAAATTACTTGACATTTTGCATAAAATCTTTACTCCGCTTGAATGACAGTAAATATTACGTAGACTCTAGCGTAATGGATGTGAAAAAATAAGAAGGAGCCAGTATTTATTATGTGTGTCAAGTATTTTTTTTTATTAATGAACTTAAAAATATTGTTTTCGTTTGTATATAGATGTTTCTCTTCAAATATTTCGTGTATGAATAGATACACCTCTTATATTATAAATAAATAAATACCATTTTATTACTACCATCTCGGGCCACATTTATATAACCAGCTATCGAAGACCATCAATTTACGCGATTCGACTCTCTCTGTTTGCAAAACAACTTTAAATAAATATCTCATCGAAATGAACTATAATGACACAGAAAAACTATTAATATCCATATCTTAAACACATTTAAAGAAATACATAAGTACACACTCTTATTCCATGCAAACACATCTACACACGCATTCACTACCCTACATTTCACACACATAGACAATTTTTTCTACATGTTTATAATTTACTTTTCTTTTTTTGGTTGTTTTTTGTAGTATTAGTCATCATTGATACAACTTTCATTGTTATCTTGATATTTTGTTATAAATAAGTTCATAACAGTAACTTATAAGATCCAAACTTTTTTTTATTTTTTATCTGGAATTTTTGCGTATACTTTTAATATTTTATAATTACCCTCGTTATTATTGTCATCAAATCATCTAAGGATCAAATAATACCCACTGTAGTGTCTGTATTCTTATAACCATACTCATAAATCAGTGTTTTATTTAACAGTCAAATGTAAATTATCTAAAATAATGTGGAAGTGTGTGAGTGTTTGTGAACGAGGAAGACTGACCTGCCGTAATACAGTTTTCACTAGTACGGAGGTCAGTGTGAATTAAGCTCAAACAACCGCATAACGAACACAGGTATTTATAACTACATACGTAATTAAATTAAATTTGTAATAGTAGACGCAAATCACAGGTTGTTAGGATTTGTATGCAAGGTTGTTCTTTATTTATTGTCAATAAACTTTTTTACTTTTTTTTTTTTTTACTTAAGTACTGATTCTTTAAATATATTTTTTCATTTAGTTACTTTTAAACGTTGTTAATTTATTTAATTGCGCCTGTTATTTAATACATAATATACAGCGACAGGAACTTTGTTCCAACCGGGTGTCCCATGAAACCTCTCGACTTTTTATTTCCTTTGAATATTTGTTTGACATTTTGATGACGACCATTTTCGAACGTGACAGACTTACAAAAACCACAGTTAGTAAAAAAAAATGTAGTTACAAACATCATTACAATTTGCAGAACAACAAATAACACAACAATACTACATAACAGCTATTAGCTCTAATCACTTCCCAAATAATACTCTTAAATGTGTAGGGATAACAATTGTGGCATTTACCCTGTGTAATGACGTCAGCGTTTCTGGAACTGTTAAGTTTGAATTATCTGATTTTGACCGACGGCAGCTAAGTCAAAACGGTATAAGTATATGTAGTTTGCCAGATAAGTAGTTTTGAATGATTGCTACATGCGTGTGATAGAAATGAATTAATTAAAGTTAAAATAATCAGCACTTATACTTTTATTATCTGTTTAGTTACATAGATCCAAGAATTATAACTACTTAGTAAAAATTCTTGTATGTGATTAGTATGTAATAAATAGTTTACTTAGGTACCTACCTACCCACGTAGTTATAATTGAACTTTTTACTAACCCACTACGTAAGTAGAAGTACCTACGTAGGTATATTATGAATGTTGCTTAAATCCGGAATAATGATTGTTTGATTGTGTTAATAATTATCGTTATAAAGGCTGCATTGCAAACTGTCTCTTAAAATAAATATCTAATATTAACTTTTAACTTCCTACTTTTCTTTGCTATGTGACATTTAATGTATCTTAAGTCCTAAAATTATATATCATTTCATCTACACAATACTACAAACAAACATTAAAATTTAACAAATATTTATAAAACTTTACAAACTATGTACAAATAAACGAACACAGTTGTCAATGCACAGTGGTTTCGAAGCCAAAAGAAGAGGGACAAAAACTTTGACAATCGTGAACGGATCGAAACCACAATGCAACAAAACAAATCATATTACATATCGCTAGCTCTCTTTCTCCGTCGGATCTCTCGCTCGCACAGGCTCCCTGCTGACTCGTTAGCGACGAATAAACCTTGTAATACAATAAAACAGAAAATAGTGTAAAAAATACTTGTTGCATATTTAACTGTGCTCTTTAAAAAGCTTTATTTCGGTGTGGTAAGGACCGTTATTGCATGATTTTTTTGTTTTTTTAGGCTTGCTCTGCATGTGAAGAGTGACATTTGTTTGAGGCGTTCACCCAATATGGTGCTAGAGAGAAATAAATTGTATTTTTCTATTTTTAATTGGTGCAAATTTTCGTTTATGAAGGGAGATGAATGCGAAAACAAATTATTTTTAACTGGATACTTTGAGGTGGTTATTATTACGTTATTTTTTACAATTTTGGAGGGGTCCAAGCGGTATCGTGTTACCCAGTAACTGTGTTGTGGAGGTCAGAAAAGCAGTCGCTCCATGTAAAATACTGGTATTCAGCTGCAACCGTTTAGACTGGAACCCGACCCCAACATAGTTGGAAAAAGGCTGGGAAGATGATGATGACACGTTTTTTGGCTAGGTTTAGAACGATATTGTTTTACTTAGAAGATAGTTTAGCCTTGGAATACATCAGCCTATAATGTTCCCATTTCTAGGACATCGGCCTTCTCTGCAATGAATCTACCACGCGGGCCCAGTGTGGGTTGGTAGTATCGAATTTTTGGTTTTAGAACATTCCGGTTTCTTCACGATGTTTTCTTTCGACGTTTTGGGCCTTGCCAAGCCTTGGAATATGAGCTTCTACTTCAGGGAAATTATTTGGAGACTCAATTGAATTTTATCTCGTGTCAAATTGATACCATGCTGTTTGGGACGGATGACTGGAAAATCCTACTAATATTATAAACGCGAAAGTTTGTATGGATGGATGGATACTCTTTCACGCCAAAACTACTAATAATAATAATAATAATAATATTTTATTCAGTATTCAATTGGTAAAATATTAACATAAAGTCTTAGAAATAACTTACAAAGGTATAATAATGTTAGGTGCCTGTACTAGGATAAACCTGTATCACAGGCGGCATGAGCATACTTTATGATAATTGTAGGACAATAAAATTCTTAACAATATTTAACATAAGAAGTCTTGATATAATGACAAAAAATTATTAATTCGTTATTTTATACCTAGTTTACTTAAATACTATTTACCTTAAAGATTAAAATACCAAAAAGTCTTATATACGTAATTATTTAGTTTGCGTAAAATAAAGTTTCTTGCACTTTATAATGTAGGTAAACACACATGATTTGATTTTGCGTCAGCAGAAATTGGTAAGTGGGCTAAAGTCAATGTTGCACAAAATTAAATCACGTTCGAGGCAATGTGTTTATTCGAGCTGCGGGCGACTAATGTGCTTAAACATCAAAAAAATCGAGTGTTTGTAGGCCAGTGCAGTGTTTAGCTGAGTTAGCAGCAGGCATTCATCACGGAAGTCTGGCCTTAAGTATGACGATCTAGGCTCCCTCGTAGTCGATGGAGTTAATGTACCTGTATTCCGCTATTTTCCTTGCAGGGCACTCAGCATCTCCCGTTTTGTGGTTATTGGGCTTTTTAAAGCGAGAGCAAGTCGCACATTTCGGTGTGTCCACTTTCTTCGCGCACTCTGACATCGGGTGTCCTTCTTCACCGCAGTGGCCACAAGTAGATTTCAGCTCTCTGCATGTTTTTGCTGCATGACCATATTGTTGGCATTTGTAGCATCTGGTAACCAGAGTGAAGTCCCTAACAGGGCATGACGTCCAATTTATAAAAAGCCTTGATTGGGATAATAAAGCTTTACGTATATTGGCTGTAACTTCAATGACGGAACGGAATACTGAACGGATTTGGATGAAATTTTGCACACAGATAGGTTAAAACTAGGATTAACTTTTTATCCTGATATTCCCTCGTGATCGAAACGTATGCGGGTGAAACCGCGGGGCGTAGCTAGTAATATTCACAAAATAACGTAAAAGTGCTGTTTACTGCTCTCTTTAACGATGTAGGTCGAATTCCACCAATAAAAATGAACGCGTTCAGCACGTCTAAACCGTGTTCCAGAGCTGTCAGGGCAGTGTCAAAATTGTGGTGGAATAATGGCAGCACTTAAACGCGGTTTGGAAGTGCTGATCTCATTCAGTTTCGTTGGTGAAATACCGCACTTCATTTATTTTAAGGATTACACCAACGATACATTACAATTATCTTTACAATAATAAAACTTGTCTAGTAAATATGTTATCTTGTAATGGACGCTCAATTACAGGTGACTAGGTACCACTTAAACATTATTGAGTACAAAGGCTCTGAATATATAATTAAATTAATATTATTTTTAATCATTCATGCTGAATGGGCAAAGGGCCTCTCCTCTTTCCAGAGCTCCAAAGACCAATCTTTATCAAAGAAGTCCAGCTCATCCCGCCATCTCCGTCTTGGCCTGCCGCGATGTCTTTTGCCATTAAGCTGGCCCACTGGACCCACTGGGTCATTAGTCTGGCCCATAGATCGGCTGACATGCGGCAGACGTGTCCAGTGCAATTCCATTTAAGCGTGGCAGCTTTCCGAGTGACATCAGTTATTTTAGTGATGGACCGGATTGTGGTACTATTCTTAATTAACCCGGTCCACAAGTTAATAATACATTAAAAAAATATATGCATGCTAATATAAAAGATTAAAATTGCATCAATAGAAAACAATAAAACTAACCATTAATTAACATTTCAAAATTATGTCTGAATTAATAAATTAATTTAAAAAAAAAATAGTAATACAAACTTAATTGTCAGTTCCAATGCATTTTTTTTTTGCAATAAGTGTTATTTCTACTGGATAGTATTTCTATAAAACCAGGGACAATTCAAAATTCAAGAAAAAATCTATGGAGGTAACATTACACAGGTCGGCCATCTTTGTGAAACGCAATCTGTTTGAGATCAAACATTGATATTTGTGTCCATTGTGTCAATGAAAACGGATGTCTAACTAGTAATTACCTAGGGGAAGCCCGGGCAAGACGAATATGTTAAGGTGTAGTGATAATAAAACCACAATCTAATAATCAATAGAACTCTTTGAACTTTTAATTTGTACTATGTTTAATCATCTTTGGAAAATAATCATTAAAACTAAAAAACTTAAACAATTTCTATAATAATTATGAGCATTAACAAAAAGTATCAATTATCCGTTTTGCCCGGTAGGGTCGGGCAAAACGGATACACGTCAAGGGCAAAAAGGATATGTAGAATTAGTTTAGATCAGTCTTCGCATTCATCACAGAAGTAGCTGCCAACTCCTACATAGGAAGTGCAGTCTTCATGCGCCCAACTTTTGCACTGATTACACTGAATCCAGTCTTCCGCTGGTGGTTCAGTGTATTTGTCAGCGCACACTAAACAGTAAAAATTTGGTTTCGGATTTTTGTTTCGTTGTTTGACTGAGGATATTTTAGTTTTAGTTTTGCTGGGGCCTGCTAACTCAGAAATCTTGGTCTTTTTAATATGGCCAATATTAAAAAGACCAAGATTGCAAAAACGGATGCCTATCCGCTTTGCCCATATCCATTTTGCCCAACACGATAATATTAGAAAAAAGTCAAGACTTGAAATGTTTTTAGTAGGTAAACAAAAAGTTACGATCACAAATAATACCTATATAAACGTGCAATTGAATAAACAAAACATATTTATCGGCAACTGATGACTAATACCAAAAGTTTGTGTACAAACCTTTACAAAAATCGTAACAAAACAACGATAAACCTTTTTTTTTCCTCCCACAACAGATGCACTCACGTATTGTTTTGGTTGAACTGTCATGGCGTTGCCGGTCGCACGTGTCACGACTTCGGAAATTGTTAATAGCACCATCTATTATATATTTATAGAAAAATCAGTTATTCTTCTTACCCGCACT
This sequence comes from Apamea crenata, assembly GCA_949629185.1. Lineage (NCBI taxonomy): Eukaryota > Metazoa > Arthropoda > Insecta > Lepidoptera > Noctuidae > Apamea > Apamea crenata. Next base: position 3,216,360 of record OX451376.1, on the reverse strand, counting down.
ATGCTTCTTGCCCGGGCTTCCCCTACGCGACAAATCTTACCACAATTAAACATATACAACAGAGGAACGAATGTTTTATTGCTAAATCATAGGGCTAAATGTTTCTAAGGTTTTAAATGTCGATAAAGTTTCATACAAATATGGATATTTTTAGGTTTATTAAAAATTTGTGATAAACGGCATGTTCATAGAAGGGGCTTGCAGCTAAGTAATAACAGCCGCACGGGTCGATCGGTCAGGTTAAGCTACGCTTGCCGTGGTTGGTCCGTGGATGGGTGGATCTTTACCTCGGAAAGCACGCTAAGCCGTTGGTACCGGCTGTCATTCGTGGATCTTTGACAGTTATTACGGGTCGTCAGTAGCCCGAAAGTCTGACAACTAGTCTTACCAAGGGGTATCGTATTACCCAGTAACTGGGTTGTAGAGGTCAGATAAGCAGTCGCTCCATGCAAAATACTGGTATTCAGCTGCATCCAGTTAGACTGGAAGCTGACTCAACATGGTTGGGACAGCTGTGGGGCTAGGCAGATGATGGAAACGACATGTTCATACATGAACATTGCGTGGTGACCTTTTGGTTAAATTCAAGCCTCTAATGCACAAGGTTGCAGGTTTAAATTCTGGCAAATATACCAATGTGCCTTTTTGAGTTTATTTACCATGTACTTTCTGAGTTTATCTTGGACATAACTGACATCGGTAATGGAAAAACAACGTGTGGAAACTTAAAAGGACGTATTAATAGTTTCGTCTTAGGCAAACGTGGTGATCAATGCACGTGCCTTCTCTTCATGAGAAGAGGCCTTTGCCCTGCAGTGGGACAATAACAGGCTGGTGGTATTATTATTATTATAGCAATATGTGTTTTTAGTAATTTTTTTGTTATTTGCCATTAATGGCCTACTGCTGGGCAAAGGCCTCCATACTCTCTTACCACCTCTCTCTATCCAGAGCTGCCAAGGACCAATCTTTATGAAAGGAGTCCAGCTCAGCCCGCCGTCTCCATCTCCAGCAATATGTGTTGCACTAGTATTTTTTGTTAATTCTTCCAAATAAACTAAGCGCTTAAAGTAATGGAAAAGAAGTGCGATTACGGCATAAATCCTTATTCATGAGACCTTATTTGTTGTTGCTGTCTATTTTTTTTTTAATGAACCTAATTAAAATAATGACATTGTGCAGGTTAAAATTAAATATTTGCACACCATATGTAATGATAGAACGTAAAGGGGCCATTATAGTTTAGTGTAAACCTATATTCTGTCAAATACATGGATTTGATTTTAATTGACAATAGTGGAATGGCTGGAAATCGGACGCACGACTTATGGCCTCACGCTTATCAGTCCAACCTGTAAGGCCTATGTAACCGATAGCAAGAAAAATACCTAATAACACTGATAAGGATTACTTACTCAAAAATACAACAAAAGTTTTTGTAAATAAATCTACTTACATCCAAACATTGAATAAAGCCAACAAGCTTTTAATCCATAACGCACTCGAAAATAAAAAGCTTAGCGCGAACGCCTCCGAACAAACCCTTGACCGTAGCCGATCTAATAACGTATACGAAATCCTTTTATACGTCGAACAAAAACCTAATACCCCTAATAATGCCGCAAAATTTCGAAGAACCTTTTTTTCCAGGGATATCGAGTAGTGACCACTGTGCGGCTGAGATGTTAAACTACAATGAGCACAGATCGGTTTTGTCTAGGATTTCAAACAGCTCGTATTACTGTGTGTAAGTGTGATGCACAATGGGACGAATGGAGGAAAAAGTTGGTCGTGAAATGACCATTGCAAGGATTATGCGTTTGAAGTAGCACATTGTATTGGTGCTTTTATTGATGTTTATGATAATGTTTTTGTAGCAAGACAGTTGCTTGAAAAAAAAGTTGGTCCTACTAGACGAAAGGTCTAGTTGGAGAAGTGGACTGTGACCCGATACACGATGTAGACTTTACTGATGTAACAAATAGTAAATTGTAATAGGAAGGACATTCTTACGACAAAATTCATTCTTACGCCTAGATTAGAGATAATAGGTACCCAGAATATTCTTACGCCTAGAATCATTCTTACACCTAGATTAGAGATAGGTAATACATAGGTAGGACGACAGAACAGATACATATCTGTTCTGTGGGTAGAGGACATTAACTTAATTTAGTTTAGTTTGTGAACAAGGGAGTCGGCGCCATTCTCACGCCTAGATTAGAGATAAAATAGGTACCTAGAAAATACCTACGCCTAGAATCATTCTTATTCTCTGAGATGACATTCTTACTCCTTCTGTCGTGGATCTTTGACAGTCGTTACGGGCAGTCTAATAGTCTGACAACCAGTCTTACCAAGATGTATCGTGTTGCCCAGTAACTGCGTTGTGGATGTCAGATAGGCAGTTGCTTCATGTAAAATACTGGTATCCAGTTGCATCCGGTTACACTGGAAGCTGATCCTACCATAGTTATGAAAAGGCTAGGCAGACAGATTATTTCGGCAACATTAATATACATAATCAGCATATACATATTATAATGTTCCCACTGCTGGGACACGGGACTCCTATCAGTGAGAGAGAAAAAAAAAAAAAAAAAAAAAACCGCCGCCGCCGCGCGCCGTGTGATAAATAATACTTAATTATTAATAATATTTATGTTTCTAAGATTGAAGCACGCAACCCACACAATGTAAGGACTCAATGGGGTAAGAATGTAGCTGTATTTCTTGCGACCTCTGTAACTTTTGTCTTGTGTCATTTTATATAGTTTGTTACCTATTAATATTAATACATTTCGAACTTAATAATTTTTATATTCTTACTATAATTCTTTCTTAATTTTTATACTTTAGGTTATCACAGTATTTGAGAATGTTGCTTCACCTGTTATTTATAAGCCCATGACTGTTATCCACTGTTATTTGTATTTTTTTTTTTAAACGTTGCCCCACACTGGGAATTTCTCCTGTGTCGTGGGTGCGTTTACAGACATATAAACTCACATAGACAAACAGCCAGACCCGGAACAACTCATTGTAGGTCATACAAATATTTGTTCCGTGCGGGAATCGAACCCGCGACACGCAGCGCAGCAGTCAATCGCTTAACCACTGCGCCAACCGTGCCGTCCAGAATCCGTCCGTATACAGAAGCAGTTGGTGTAAATAAATAAATCACACTGAAAAACACAACATAATTTTTCCTAACAGAATGATTACCTACTGAAAATTCGTATAACCAACGACGCATGTTTTCAGGTGCTCAATTTTAGATATATTGTATACACACATGGACGCCATTGCCAGGTGTTCAAAGGTATAGAGTCAGAGCACAGGGGGGGCAGAAGGGGCAGGCGGGGAACAGGGAGGTGCCTGAATTCGATTCCGGGCTATTGAAAAGTTTCAAGAGGCGAAAAGCTTCGACAAACGAAGCTAAGTGAATTTCGAGCCCTCGGAAAACCCAGAGCCGTATCTGGTTTTAGGAAATTGGAGATATTGAGGGAAATATTGGTGGTTTAGAAGAAAACCATGAAGAAAGAAATAGGTAATGATAATAATTATGTCTATTCGAACCTGCACCCTAATAGCGTAAGCGTAACACACTATCAATCTCAATCTGAATAATTTCGAAGGATATTGCTAATCCATTGCTTCATAATTGTATTCGAAAAAGTGTCTGTTCTACAACGTAAACAAAGCAATGAATGTTGTTGAACTGTCAAAATTAAACCCATTGCTACTGATAGTGTAAATCTGTTGTGTTACAACATGTTGTGTATCAGCAAATTTACTTATTTAACAATTTATTGTTGGGTAACCACCCAACAATAAATTGTTTTACACAAAACATTTAGAATGAATTCCTTACGTATTTTAATGTAAATATTCACTAAAACAGAAGTTGCAGACGCTAAATAGCAGATTTAAAGTTTCAAGATAAAAATTGTTTAGTTTAAGCAGATCAGACTGGCGGACATAAGGAAATGAGTTCCGTTTAGCCATTTAGCTACGGAACCCTAAACAAGTGATACGGTTCCTGTTTAGGGTTCCTGTTCTTGGCTTTCTCCAGGGGTTGGCTGCCAGTCTCACCGCATGCTGCTGAATACTTAAGGGTAATGAATCTAGATTCAAATGAATAGATTCGTCATCATCAGCCTACAGTGCACTGCTGGAAAAAGGCTTTTCCAATTGCATGGCCAGCTCGATCCTCGGCAACTCTCGTCCAGCTGCTGCCAGCCACCCTGCGTATCTCTTTGTTCCACCTAGCCTGAGAGCGTCCTACCTTACGTTTCGGCAAACGTAAGGTAGGACGCTCTTCGCATTCGCGGTCCCCACTTAAGAACACGTTGCAAAAAAATAAATAACGGACGTACAAAAAAGACACTAAAAAGTGTAAAATAACTTTAATTTCCGAATTCGGTGGCAAACAACGAAAATGCGAACCCAACGATTAATAGGCAGCTAATAACGATCTGCAATAGATTAAGCCAACAACCGTAGCACATAAACACAAAAACAATTACTTTCATCGACCGAGTACGACCCTGCGCGGGCGGCTTGGTTCCAATTTTTATCAATCCCATTTCATTTCCCCTTACGAAAGTTTTCCTCCAATTTCGCGCTCTCGCCCCCGCCCTTTTAGTGTTGGGACAATCGAAGCACATAATAGCTATCGACATATTATATTTTTATCTATAAAATAAACTCTATAAATGTTTCTTTGTAAGTCCAAACTACAGGCTTACTTACTACATACTCAAATTCTTAAGTTTTTAATAGGAAAATAATGTTAGGTAATCATAGATAAAAGTTATCATTGTTACTTGCACCTGTAATAAAAAATACTTCAGCTTTAGTTTATTTTTAGGCACTATTAATTGTATGGGAAATTTGCTATTCTTGGCTAAAAAAAACGTTTACAAAACGTTTTCCCTTTCGTTAACGTTTTAATAAAATAGATTATTAAATTAAATTATTTAAAAAAAAATTGTTCTTCAAGTTAACTTACATATCTTTTTTTGTGCATGCGTTTCTGTGACCAATAAACCGTTAATGGATGGTATCGATTAATATTGCAGAACTATCAAAATGAAAGCTATTTTCATTTGTATATGTGTACATACATGCACTGCATATTAAAATAAAAAAGGTGTGTGTGCTTATAATGATCACTCGATAGAAGTGAAAACATACGACTATATCAGCCGAGTATATCAGATTCAGCGTCACCACCCTGAGCGTGATGGTTCAGTTTAGTTTACTGTTCAGAAATACCGCACGGTGCATTATAAAGAAGTAGATACTCACTTCAAATACCCTAGAAAGCTCTGTATCATAATCTAACAATAGTTACTCTGCTAATGTACGACAATGCCCCACGATGTCAGAGAAATGTTACCTCCCAACTCAAATAAAATGGTCGATAACCCGTCAGCACAGTACATCACTACAGTTTAAACATTAAAGTATTTCTCGGGAGACGCGGACGTATCAAGCGATCATTTCTCTGTTATTACGCGACCAAATTCAATTGAGGACCGTTTACATCGACACTTGCTTATTAACTGACCCGCTGTATTTGATAGGGTCATCGGACAACAACAAACAGTGCCATAAAACGCGTTTTCCAGTTACTAGGTATGTCTATTAGCCTACATTTTTCGGGATCAGAAATGTTACACGGAAAAGAACTAAAAAAAAAGAAAAAAGTTACCGACATTGCTTGCAGAGTACGCAAGCTGAAGTGGCAGTGGGCTGACCATGTTTGTCGAAGGACTGATGGCAGAGCAGGCGAGTCCTGGAGTGGAGCATCGGCAAGCTTAGAGTGTGATGCCCCCCAGCTAGATGGACAAACGACCCTAAAAAGGTGGCTGGGACAGACTGGATGCGGAAGGCGAAGGACAGGGTTTTGAGGCGCAGCCTGGGAGAGACCTATTTCAAAACTTCAAACTCAAATCATTTAATTCAACTAAACCAATTACAGGCACTTTTGATGTGTCAAAGGGTCAGTCAGTCAGAAAGATGAAGCTAGTTGCCCATTCCAAAGCGTAGGTACCTATGGAGAAGAACGGGCAAGAAACTCCATGGACACTCTTTTAAATCATAAAATTGTTACAAAATATTTGATTACATCATTTGTGTTGAAATTAACCATGTGAGAACGATGTAGAAAGACGTGCATGTTTGAAGCGTCCGTTATAGAAAACATAAAAACAATTCAGAAATTAAAAATTACAATAAGCCGTGGCAGCTAAGAGATGACCAGTCCCTACTGACTGCGCCCGTTCACGAACATGACGTATGGATCAGCACCATTCAGCTCGACCATTTTGAAGAGAACTTAATGATAACTTATAATATGCTTGGCTACATAGTGTGCGTTTAATACAAGATTTCAATTTCGTTTCATTCAGTTGGAGTATGTGGGGAGGAATTGTTCTTCTATAAATATAAATCTATGCTTGTCTCGTATTTATGCCATCAACTTATAACAGACTCGCGGTGGTTGCATCCACTATGAGAGGTCAGGTACTCACTTTGAGAAGAGGGTTAATGTCGTTCCAAAAAAACTCCTACTAAGCTCCCCTCGGCATTTTTATTTTAAAGGTAAAATAAAATAAAATTTCTTAAAAAACTCTTTTCGCACTTTATAATTTGTTTTGTTGGGAACCGTTTAAAGAGCAATTACTGAGTTCCCTCTTATTTATCGGACTCCCAAATAATTTAGTTTCGTTATGAAAATGTAGAATTTTCCATTTTCGCGGAAATCCGTGATTTCTTTTAAATTGGTTCGCTTCACTTAATTACTCGTTTTTCGATGTAAAGTGTCGTTTGATGAGTAAATGGCGTAGTTGCCAAGCCTGCCAATTTTCTATTAGATATAAAAAGTATTAGACGGTATTTTTTATTTTGCTGATACTTATTTGGAATTTAAGCCGTTACGTTCCTCTCAAGCTAAGACCGAAAAATATTTAGTTTTGTAATTTTTGGAGTACAGACGCCAGCACATCAAGCTATTGCCTTTCTTTCTTTACTACAATCTGTCAAATATCGTTAATATATTTTCAACTTTATCTCTAAAGCATTAGGCTCAAGGTTGATTGGGAAAATTTGACAGTTTCGGGTAGCTGGACCTGCACACACTTGAGTGTGCACAAGCACTTTTGAATTGTCAAAGGAGTCGGAGTCATTCAGAAAGATGAAGGTCATTCCAAAGTGTAGTAGATTCCTATGGAGAAGAACGGGCAAGAAACTCCATGGACACTCTTCTAACCTAATGTTACAAAATATTAGTAACATCATTAATTTTGAATGTATAATTATTTGTTAGAACAATGTAAAAAGATTTGCACAATAAAAGCGTTGAGAGTAAAACAAAGAGTCTGGTTTTGACAATAATAAATCGACAAGTGCCTTCGTGACACGAGCCATATCTTTCCACTTTCTCTGTTAACCTTACCTGACTGAGCGTTTCAAACACTAATATAGATAGATAAAGTGCACTTCAAGGGCATCCTTGCACAGTGCTTCTGCTGTAAGTAATCTAACAGGATACTTCGATGGAGCCCAAGGTTTGAAGGAAGGCTTCCTTCAGTGTATTGTATAGGATTTGCAGTGTTTTGTAGAATGTTAAGAACTTTCTGGTTGGACAAAATAACTGAATTATACTATCAATTTGCCTAGCCTTTTCTCAACTATGTTGGGGTCGGCTTTCAGTCTAACCGGATGCGGCTGAATACCAACATTTTACATAGAACGACTGATTATCTGACCTCCATAACCCGTCACTCGTGGTTACTGTGTAACACGATACTCCTTTAGAAAAAAGGAGAAGAGGAAAATCAGGTAGGTAATAATGTAGTAATTAGACGCTTAGTAAACTTAGTAACACATAACATCACGTCTGGTGATCCCGAAGGGTGGGGCAGAGGTGTAGGTACTCAATAGTACACCCACCTCTCGTGATTATTTTTTTCGATTTCAAACTAAGTATGTAACGGTTGATTCACTTAGAGGCACTTTTTTCAAAAGTAAAAATAAAAAAATAAAAAAAATTATCGGGTTTTCTTTATTATCGTACAAAAGGACCATTCTTAACATTTATTTTTTAAAGATTATCTCTTCCAAATGTCTGCCGTAACTGCGGTTAAGATGGTCCATTCTGTTAGTTCCAATTTCAATTTTCTATGATGCCTGCGATCACTTCGAGTAGTATTTGGCAATAAACACGAGTAATTCTCTTCCAATTCCTCAATAGTACTCGGCACATCTGCTGCAAAACCAAAACAAGCAGTCAAAGTTACCTCTGCGCTGCCACCGACAGCGTCGTGGAAGTGGCAAAGTTTTGGGAAAACAGCATTTAAAATACAGTCGGGCCAGCGACATGAAGAACAAGAAGGCTCATCCATGTAGACTCACGACTAGGAGACACAGCCTTAAAGGAGAAAGTCTAGAAGCACGATATCACACGATCTACGCGGCCATTTATAACATTTTACGTGGACGGAGTCGCGGGCAGAAACTAGTGTAATAATAGACATCATTACTAGGTCAATTACTCAACTACCCTTTTTTTTGTGGATGGGAAATCATCAAATGACCCCTCCCGCTCTGGGTGGAGCGGAAGGGAGTGTCAGACTCTTACTGACTAAAACCCACCCGTGTTCCTTCCTTAGCCCTTTCTGTTCCAGGGCAGCGGTAACCCTTTCGGACGATCCCGCTACCCTGGCAGGCTTCACTCAACTACCCTTCAATAAGTTTTGTGTTGCGTTGCGAAGGTGGTTGTTACAAGAGTGTTTTTATTCGATAGATGAGTTCTTTCAAAAGTGTCCCTGTAAATTTTATACTTTAAAGCACAGATATATATATTTAACTCTTAAGTAGACATAAATTGACAAAATGTAGTTACTTAGTAATTAATATATTAACTGTGAAAACCTGTACTATTGCATGCTATACCTATATTGGCCATGTGTGTTACTAAATATTTTATTTAATAACTTCATGTACCTACTATATTTGATGCAATAAATGAAAAAATCAAAATGAAATTAAGCTACAACCTTGTATTTAAATCTCAAGCAACAGACAATTATCCGTCCTAACCAAAAGGTGTTAATGTTAGCTAATCCTTAAGCCCCTTTCACACAGGGCGGCGGACCGCAGCGTTTCGGCAATTACACGCTGTGATGCGTACTCATAATGTGCTCTATTGTCATTTTGAGCCGAGAGTGTAAGTCTGTACATGGTGCTCGATTTTGTAATGCATAACAACGCAAAACTTTCAATGAATGAGTGGTAATTGTGATATTTTTTTAGGATTAAAAAAGCCTGAAATTCCGTAGGAAATTTGCCCTTAAACAACGTTCAAGCGTATTACTTAATCAGCAGCTAACACAGGAACTACTAGAAAAGAATAGAAAAGTATAATGCCTGATAAAATCCTCTCAATAAAAACTTAAACACGAACCAAATCCAGCCAAACAATTTCAATTTTCATAACTAGTCTTAAATGTTCCGTTTTTTTTACCGTTTGTATATTTCCTGTGTGTTATCGAAATGAAGTATTTTTCGTTTTTATTGTTTCTTCGTTATTCTTTCCCTCTCCTACCATACACTACCATGTCTCTTTCTCTTATAAAACCATAGATCACCCTATATTCAATATAGAATTGCCTTACGATTATTTTCATCCAATAATGGCATCGGGACCATTAGCGCTCACCATTCCGTGAACATTCTCATAATAATAAATACAACATTAGCTATAATGCACCTCTGATATAATCCGCTCATTCACGGATCATAATCGTTCATTCACGAGCATATTCGTTCATTCATTGAACATATTTAACGGTTTATCGCTGATACTGTGAGCGGCTACAGCGGGAGGTCTCGGAAATATGGTTTTCGGATCAATTCTAACATTGTGGGGAGAGTTTTTGTGAAGATCTACTTATGACACCGATTTTTTTTTTAAATGCTAGGTAGTTGCTAAATTGGGTAGTTGTCCTTGACAGCTCTGACAGGGAGAGGTGGAAAGAGAGTAGGGCGGTCTTTGCCCAGCAGTGGGACACTAACAACTAATTTAAAAAAAAAGCCAATTAATTAAGTAATTAGTTAGCCTCCACGCTGTGGAGATGCTGGTCAGAAGGCCCCACAGCTAATCTTCCAAGTTTCTTGTTTCCGTGTTTGTTTACTAACAATCGTTTTAATGTTAAATGATTTTATTTTGTAGGTAGGTTTGTACAAACACTTTTATTACACGTCAATCATATTTTAAAACTAGATAAGGTCGGCGTTTCCTATCTGACTAGTCTAAGAAGAAAGGCCGAAACAACCTCAGAGGTCAGGTTTTAAGAACAATGTTACTAACAATTGGGTCTAGTTGCCATAAATAAACAAATATTTCATTTAGGGCTGATTTTTCAATCATCTGATGACTTTAATCGAGGAATAATTTTCAAATTTTGATAAATGTTAGCTATTAGCTAAGCTAGCAAGTTAGCTATTATCAGTCAGGATGTCTTGCGACATAAGCTTCATCTATTTAGCTACACTTAAACCGTTTGGCAGATCTTCCTGCCACCTTTTCACCTTTTCTTTCTCTACGTCTTCTTCTATTTCTTGGGTAGGTACCGTTCTGTGACCTTTGTTCACTAACCACTATTTGCCTGCAAAACTCTACAATGCATGATCATGCTTCAGCAGACTTAGTGAATTTTACAGCAAGTACATTCTGGCTACTTCTACTTCGAAACAGTCTAAATAGCTTCCGTAATAGGACATTACATAAGTAAAATAGGACGCGCTAATTTACACGGAAATTGTAAAGAAAATGCATTCACTCCCATGCAATATGGTGGTGGGGCAAGTTAAAAGAACTGTGCGGTTTTCGTAGTTCACTCTTCAATGAATCTGCCTAATCTTTTCCCGACTTTTTTTTCTTTTTCTTTTGACTGTGTTGGGTTCAGCTCCCAGTCTAACCGTCGGGGTAATTGCGTAACACACTATTAATAGCAATGGGTTTCATTTTGTCAGTTCCACAACATTAATTGCGCTGTTTACGTTGTTGAGCAGACACATTTTTCGAACATATGAAGCAACGGATTAGCAATATCCTTCGAAATGTTTCAGATTGAGATTGATAGTGTGTAGTGTGATATAAATACCTTAACCTGAACATACATATTCTTATTTAAAATATTTATTTATTGTGGCTTCCTATACTATAGCTTGTTCTTGTGCTGGTCTGTGGTACTTGACCGCGGAAGCTACGGAACACCACGTCCTGCGGCCAGAAGTCATCGAAGAGAAGTTATCTGCCCATCGTCATGGAAGAAGTTCCATGACGATGGGCAGATAACAATTCGGTACGCGCACCACGAACGCCTTGAAGTTGGCGTTGCGGTGCGACTCCAGTCACTGCACCCTCGGCGTGTACCTCGTCTTCTGGCGCACGTACACCACGATGTCCTCCGCCTTAGTGGTGTAGTGTAGGCGGGAGATGTACACCGGTGTGTTCGGCTTTGCGGCACGCAAGCTGACTTCGGGCTTCGTAAGAACTTTGCCGCAGCGGTTCTTGTTCGTTTGAGATCGGCGCTTCCTCCTTTGCACCGTCACGAAACCCTCATCATCAGCCCTATTCAGTGCGTTTTCTGGCATAGGCTTCATAAGCACCGGGGCACTGGAGCACCGGGGGCACTCGCGGTGACGCTAGCGGATTCCTGTTGTAGGTTGTATTAGGCCCCTAATACTTTTAGTACGCAGTACTCCTACAACTTGTACCACACATCGTCACAATGAATGAGTATCGTTAATCGCGTTATATTTTCCATTTCCACTCGTCTTCGGCGGCAGTTCCCTTCCATTTCACTCACAATCAGCTGCTGCAGCTATTTACCGACCAGAAATTATCTTTTAACTAAAATGTAAAGGTTAATTGTCACGGGAAATGGTTCCAAGACGTAGGTATTCACTTGGGACTGTGATGAGATGGAATGTTGCTGGTAATTTTATTAACATAACATCACGCTTGTATTCCTCGAAGTGTTAAGCAGAGGTGCTACTATAGTCATCATCTGCCTAGCCTTTTCCCGACTATGTTGGGGTCGGCTTCCAGTCTAACCGGATGCAGCTGAATACCAGTATTTTACATGAAGCGACTGCCTATCTGACCTACAAAACCCAGTTACTGGGTAATACGATACCCCTTGGTTAGACTGGTTGTCAGACTTTCGGGCTTCTGACTACCGTTAACACTGTCAAAGATCCACGAATGACAGCCGGGACCAACGGCTTAACGTGCATTCCGAGGCACGGAGGGGTCTCGGCATGTAAAGATGGTCACCCATCCACAGACCAACCGCGGCAAGCTTAGTTTAACCTGATCGATCGACCTGTGCGGCTGTTATTATTTAGCCACGGGCCAAGGGCCAGAGGTGCACCTAAAGTACACCCACATTTCGCCAGTAAGTACATACTTGACTGGCGAAATGTGGGTGTACTAATGTTTAAGTTCCATGTAATATTTTTTGACGGCACGGTTGGCGCAGTGGTTAAGCGATTGACTGCTGCGCTGCGTGTCGCGGGTTCGATTCCCGCACGGAACAAATATTTGTATGACCTACAATTAGTTGTTCCAGGTCTGGCTGTTTGTGTATGTGAGTTTATATGTATGTAAACGCACCCACGACACAGGAGACATTCCTAGTGTGGGGCAACGTTTTTAATAAAAAAAAAAAATAAAGAAATATATAATTATATTATGGCCATCAACCGTGCACAAATTGAGACTCCAGGCTGCTACTGAGAAATGCCTAATTGAAAACCTCAATAACACTTTGTCCGACCTAGGAATCGAACCCAAGACCTCACAGAAGCCTAGTGGTCGCAATCTATACCTACTGTTGAGCATGAGGTCCTGGGTTTGATTCTATTACATGGGACTTAAACATAATTAGCGAAATGTACGACTGTACTACAGGTACACCTCTACCCAATTAACTCTTCAGGGAAACAAGGCGTGCTATTGGCGCCAATTCCCTTGTTCACAAACTAAACTAAATTTAAGTTCAATGCATCTCTTTCTTTCTATTTCATTAAGAAAAGGAGAGAAGATAAATATTACTTTACTCCTGTCAAATTAAGATACTCCTTAGCAAGTTTAGACGTGATTAAAAACATGGCGACTAAAAATACGTCGATTTACGTCAGGCGCTGACTAATGTGACAGGACTAAATTAATATTTATCTTCTGAATAGAAAGAAAGAGATGCACTGAACTTAAATTTAGTTTAGTTTATGAAAAATGGAATCGGCGCCATCATTTTTAATTCATAATCCGCCTTTAGTGTTCCCACTGCTGGGAAACAGGCCTCTTCTCTGTGAGAGGGAGTGGGCTGTAATCTACCACGCGGGCCCAGTGCGGGTTGGTAGATGTCACATGATTTCGAATTTTTGGTTCTAAAACATGCCGGTTTCCTCACGATGTTTTCCTTCACCGTTTTGAGAGCAGTGGTGATGAAATTATTTACACGAAGTAAAGCGCCTGTCTGGATTCGAACCTACGACCTACAACTCGTTAGTCGTGACCGATACCACTGGGCCACGACTCCTCCAATTTTTTATTAAGCTATTAAAAATCTTCCAGAAAGGTTCCACTTTAATATCCAAACGTTTTAAAACTGAGCACCAACACCATTCCTTTCATCTTTCAATGCATTGTTACTGGCTAATAATGCGGTTTGCTCAAAACCTCTTTATGAAATATATCCGTTTCCTTGTATTTCATACACGCGCATGATCTGCTCAAAATGTTGTATAACACTTCACACTATTGTATGATCCAACCAATAATCCCACGCATAATTAATGTATTTTGAACCTTATTACAAACGAATAAGACATTCGCAACCGCAGATTATAATTTTGTAACTTATCCTAATCCGCAAAAACAAATCTATTTGCGCAAACCGCCAAGAAATTACAAACTTACATTTTGCGTTTGATAATTAAACTTTTTGAAGTTTCTTCTTTAGAATTTCGTTTTCAGAACTGCATTTTTATTCTGGTTTTCAGTGCTTTTGTACGGAGGCGTAAGTTTTGACACAATATGTTTTTTGCGTGTGTTTTGGAGTATTTTGCGCAAATCTCGAGACTGTATTATTATTTGATAGTTTGTGAACGTGTGTCGGGTGTTAAAATTAATATTTTTTGTGTCACAATAATGCTTTCGGCGAGTGTTTGTTGATGGTGATCTGTTTGGTTGTAATCTTCAAGTACAAATCCTTTGCAGCTTTGGCATAATATCGTAAGGATATAATCGAAATGTTGCATACATTGGCGTAGCTAGGGATTTTTTCTAGGGGGGTCAGCCATCCACGTGAACTAACCACAGTCATTTAATAGGACATCATAAATGACGCCTCGTAATAAATAATCCCACCAAAAATGTTATGTAAAGTAGGTTGATACTGTTGATTTTTCTATGGTGGGCATTGCCCACCCTTGCTCCCCCCCCCCACCCCTCTCTAGCTGCGCCCATGATAGGTATGACCTAAGTTCTGCAGTGCTAATTATTCTGTAAAAATCTCAATGTGAAAACTTAGGTGAAGTGAACTTTAAGTGAGCTGTCAACAGTGTCAATCCCTAGGATCAAGTGGAATGACAGCTCACTTCAAGCTCTCTTCACCTAAGTTTTCACGGTTAGATTTTTACAATATAAACTAGCGGGATAATTGCGTAACACACTAATTCAACACATTAATTGCGTCATTTACGTTGCACAATTAGGGTGCTGGAGTAGATTAGTAGGCACAAGCAACTCTTTGGTATGTTGATTATTATCAATTGTAGGTAGAGGTAGGTTGATAGGACATTCTTTTTAATTTTTCCTTTTTTTTATAAAATTTGTTTTATTTTTAACTGTGTTTAGTTTAGTTTATGGACGACATGGTTGGCGCAGTGGCTGAGCGATCGATTACTGCGCTGCGTATCGCGGGTTCGATACCCGCACGGAACAAATATTTGTAAATGATAATGATAAATGATTTTATTTTGTAAGTAGGTTTGTACAAACACTTTTACACGTCAATCATATTTTAAAACTAGATGAGGTCGGCGTTTCCTATCTGACTACTCTGAGAAGAAAGGCCGAAACAAACTCAGAGGTCACAGTCTCTTTTAAAGTCCAGACATAATCTTGGTCAGATCATATGAAGACCATGCAGGTCGATGTCTGAGATGGTCTTTTGAGGAAAGAACCACACAGATTGAGAGGACCTGTCCAGTCAGTGCACGCATTTGTCAGAAATCAGTGCAGCTCAACTCAAAACTTAAGGAGCTCGACGATTCGACGAACAATACCAAAGAAAGGACATTTGGGTAGGCCGCATTAATTACTCAAACTGCCAGACCATGACAAAACTAAGAGAACAGAGAGAAAAATAAAATATAATAAAAATAAAGTGACCCACATAGTCTTCACATTCACAATAATTAAAATAATAGAATACTTTACAAAGTAAGCAAATGTCACAGTACTTATATATAGAATTCATTGATGTCAAAGTGTATATAAAAAAGAAAAACAACAACAAAACAGAAAAATAAGAACACTACATAGGTAAAAAATTGGAAGCATCTCAATCCCAAGCCTTTTTGTCCTCGATATAATCCTTAACGGTATAAAAGGCTTTCTGGCACAACTTACGTTTAATGAATGATTTGAATTTATTAAGGCTTAGATCTTGAACGGGGCTTGGAACTTTATTGTAAAAGCGTATACATTGGCATCTGAACGAGCCACCTATTTTCTTGAGCCTTGTTATAGGTACAACAAATTTGTGTTTGTTCCTAGTATTTATATCATGGATATCACTGTATTTTTTAAACAATTTTATGTTTCTATGGGCATATTGTATTTAGGTACAGGTAGTTGTTCCGGGTCTGGCTATTTGTGCATGTGGGTTTAAATTTTTGTAAACGCACCCGCGATACAGCAGTAATTCCTAGTGTGGGTTAACGTTGTTTTAAAAAAAAAAAAAAAAAGTTTATGATCCTGTACCTACGAATCGCAATAAATACTAGGCATCTATTTTCCTTTTGTTTTGAGCCAATTAATAATATTGGAAGTTGATACTTACATCAACTGCTAATATTATTAATCCACCCAGAAGAGCTAACTACTACTTCTATGACTAACTAAATCTCGTATCTACATAGGTACCAAATGCAAAAATAATATTTCATTATTTCATATTATTCGTTAAATTTTTCTTTCCATTTTAAGTAGGTAGATATTTCTTTTTCGATTCGATTGCAATGAAGGAAATAATTTCATATTATAACTTCAAACAAATTAAATCGTCACAAAATAAGCATCTAATTTAAAGGACGACTCAATCAACAGTCCTCCAAACAAGATTACCCGTACTGACACAGACTGACGACTAATTTCGCGACACGAGAGCACGACAAACGCGAAATCGCTCTCAAATAATCGTTCAGCAATTAAAAATGCTTATTTCCTTAATTCAGAGCAATCGGACGTTTAAAGAGCCTTTTGCTGCCTCTTCACACGAGTTTCAACCTTATGCAAAGCTATTCAAAATACATATTACCACAGCCTGACGGGATGATTTTCCTAGCAATGTTTGTAAAAGCAAAATAAGCTTTATTCGAGTGTGTTAGGGTTAAATGTTGTAAAGCAAACGATGATGAGGCGACGTAGTACATGGGAAATTGTGCGCTAACTCGCCGTGCCGTCGGAATAAAACAACTCTTTGCGCTAATAATGAGGAAGAATACATAGAGTAGTTTCGTACAGACACTGCACTAAACTTTCTGTTCTTAATGCAGCATGTATCAGAATTGTGTGGACATATTTAAGGGTGTGGTGAGACAGACCATCAAACTGAAGAACTTTCTCCAAGGAACCACAATCGTAATCGCGAAAAAATTGTAGAGGATGAGTAAATTATTTAACACTAGTTGCGCCCCGCGGTTTCACCCGCATAAGTTTCGATCCCGGGAATATCGTATATTGTGTTAATCCTGGTTATAAACTATGTGTATGCGAAACATCCAAATCCGTTCAGTATTTTTTGCGTGAAAGAGTAACAAACATCCATCCATACAAACTTTCATGTTTATAATATTAGTAGGATTAGTACGCTAATGATAAATACTTCTAAAAAAATATTGACCTACTAATGATAAACACTTTTTAAAATTAATGAACCACTAAAATCCTATTTGCGCACTTTTAAAAATAATTGAGCTTCTTTTTAACTTTCTTGGGTTTTCTCACAGTTGGTCGCTAACTTAGCTAACCTATACCTTTACCAGACGTGTGAGGCTAGGTTGGAACTATGAATAACCAGGCGCGAGCCGAATTGGTCAATAAATTTTTAGAGGATCAGTTATATTTTTGTTTTTTTTTTATTCTTTTGTTTTGGAGAGGGGCCCGTGGCTAAATGAATGAAACAGCGTCACAGGTCGATCGATCAGGTTAAGCTATACTTGCCGCGGTTGATCTATGGATGGGTGACCACCTTTACATACCCTCAGCGCCTCGTAAAGCACGTTAAGCCGTTGGTCCTGGCTGTCATTCGTGTATCTTTGATAGTCGTTAGTTGAAGTTTGACAACCAGTCTTATCAAGGGGTAGGTGCTTATCGTATTACCCAGTAACTGGGTTGTGGAGGTCAGATAGGCAGTCGCTCCATGTAAAATACTAGTATTCAGCTGCATCCGGTTAGATTGGAAGCTGACCCCAACATAGTTGGGAAAAAGCTAGGTAGATGATGATATGACAGTTACAGCTTCTGTCTGTCAAACTGCTCTGTGGCTCAGATCGCTCCGAATCAAACGTCGAACATTAACCATTAGGGATGTGCACTCGGCACAAGAATTGCTTTCTTGCTTGATTACTTCGTTTGCTGTCGGTTCGTGCATGTGTTGCTTGTTTACTCACTCGTCTAGCAGTCGTTTGGCATTCTGATTACCTTGTCATGTCTACCTGGAAAGTCACCAAATCTAAGTAGGCAGATAAATGCCGTTTAGAACTTTAGAATAAATCCTTATCTACATAGGTATTTTAGGTAGAGTTTACTGGTATTTTAGGTAGAGTTTACTGGTATTTTAGGTAGAGTTTACTGGTATTTTAGGTAGAGATTCCGTTGGATGAGAGTGGGGCTTGTGGCTAAGTAATAACAGCGGCACGGGTCGATCGATCAGGTTAAGCTACGCTTGCCGCGGTTGGTCCGTGGATGGGTGACCATCTTTACATACCATTAGAAAGCATGCTAAGCCGTCGGTCCCGGCTGTCATTCGTGGATCTTTGACATTTGTTACGGGTCGTCAGTAGCCCGAAAGTTTGACAACCAGTCTTAAAAAGGGGTATCGTATTACCAAGTAACTGGGTTATGGAGGTCAGATAAATAGGCAGTCGCTGCATGTAAAATACTAGTATTCTAGCTGCATCGGGTTAGACTGGAAACCAACCCCAACATATTGGGAAAAGGCTCGGTAGATGATGATGGTTAGCCACAGTCGGGTAAAAGTACCGCCCAAAAAAAGATCGCTCAAAAGGACGGTAGTTATTACAAAATAAAGGAATAGGTAATATTATTTATTCACAAAGTAAACACTATTAAAAAAAAGCCTTAATTACTTATCCCATAACAGCGATGCGGACGAATTTTGTGATGCCTATGAGCTCCTCCGTTTTTCTTTTTTTTTATTATTATATACTGGTATACATATAATATATATATTATGTATATTAGTGTTAGCTTGTAAATTGTAATAAAAGAATAGAATTGTAAGCATCCTGAAATCCTGAAAATTGGTGCATTCTGAAAAGAAATAGGTTTTTATTGTAATTTTACAAAGAGATTGCAAGAGCGAGCCAGCTGGTTTGAGCATCTTGACACAGATAGGTCAATCTGTCATTGTCATTTTAGTTATATGTATTTGTATAATGCAAGAGCGAGCGAAGCGAGCTCCAAAATTTAAGATGATCATTTTTTCAGTAAAGCAAGCATGAGTGCACGACACACTGTCACCATTGTGATGAGTATAGTGTGGGGGCTAGAAAATGATACAACGTTATAATTATTACGTTTATTTCAAGCGAACGTGTTTACATCAACACCCCTAGATACCTACTATCACTGTTTTTCGAAACATAAAAACCTACTAAAAAATCATTTGAAAGCACATTCTAAATTCGCTTGAATGTTCGAATGCAATCAGAGTTATTTTTCTGCTAGCCTGCACAACATACCTACGTTTGACTTTTGCAGACAACCTTCACAGTATACACCTACAACAGGAGAAGTGCCAGCAGAACCTTCTTAGTTACCGTTTGGGAAATACGTAAAGCAAGAAGAAGCAAGAAAATAATCGAAACAATATTAATTTAATTATCTTTATTACATAAATACAATATAACTTAGAATAAATTATTGTGTACATATATTATACATACAGCTAATTATTACAACACGAAAACGACTAATGAGGCCACTCACTGGCCTTGGTTGTATAAATAACATATAAATTAACAAATAAATACCTAGGTAAATAAAAAAAAAACTGTAAACGTCATACAAGAGACACAACGACATCTAGTGTCGAATAGCTACAACTTAATTTGGCTACAAACAAAAGTTTCAAACATAAAACTTGGAAGTAATAAAATTATTAACACAACTCTTAAATTATTGTAAGATAAAAAATGTACATTGCTTTAGGATCCTGAAGATTCCGTTTTTAGACTGATTATAATTATATCACTAAACTCGCTCATCACCGCAACAAGACTCTCGTTCACTTTTCAACTACTTCCCGCCATTCATAGAGACTGACAGTTGATAACGTTAGTGACAGCTACCTCACTACTTCAGTCTGTGCATGAGATAGGGTTTACATTATTAAGTACAGTTACTATCAAGATTATAATTTTACATTCTAACGCAATTAACATTATCTAATACAAGAACCGTTACATGCCATCTAGCGAGCAATTAGAACAACTTAAAACAAAATAGTTATTAAAACAAGTAATTTTAGAACTTATCCGATATTATTTCGTTATCCTATTATTTCGCATTGCTTATGCAAATTATTATCACATTAAAAACACTATTAACATTAACACATTAAAAAAATTACTTAAAATAAACTTCAAACAACGCCATCTATCCTTCAGTAGCGAGTCTTTTCGGTTTCAGCAACGTTCGTTGTTGCTCGTCGCGGATTATTTCCGCTAAAGTTTTTACCGCGACATCCATATCTTCGAGAGGTACCTTGCTAAACGTTAGTCGTAAAAAGGGACAGGGGGCGTTAGTATCGTACTGGAATGCTTGTCCAGGTACTAACATGAGGCCACGTTGAAACGCTGTTTGGAATACCTGAAAATAAAAAGAATTTAAATAAGCAATTCCATTAAAGTAAAATGAAATGAACACGATTTTAAAAACCTGTCACCCACGGGTGGTTTTTCCCGCGACGTTTTTTTATCGCGCTCTGGAGTTGACTCGGTGTCGAGCAGAGCATAGAGAATCCAAGCGCGTCAAATTAATACACTGTTGGATTAACAATTCTCGGCGCTAAGCAGTGCGTTTGAAATCCTGTGCGCCATAAAAAATCGCCGCGGTAAAAATAGCCCGTGGGTACGGGGGCTAAGACAATAGAATATCCTCATGGGTCGATCGAAGGTTAAGCTACGCTTCCCGCGGTCGGTTCGTGGATGGGTGACCATTACCCCTCCGTTTGACAGTCGTTACGGGTAGTCAGAAGACCAAAAGTCTGACAACCAGTCATACCAAGGGGTACGTATCGTGTTACTCAGTAACTGGGTTGTAGAAGTCAAATAGGCAGTCGCTCCATGCAAAATACTGAAGGCGTGGTTGGTCGTGGTGGTCGTGAATTCCCGTGGTTAAAAACGGTCAAAATCTGGTCGCAATCTCATCTCAGCGACAATCAATGTCAATAATGTAGGGAAAATAGAGGTCTTTTTGACAGATTTGAGACAGAGATCAGACTACAAACGTTCAACTTACAGTCCAGCTGCAGCATAGTTAGGGGATTAGGCTAGGCAGATTATTTAATTGTTCTCATTTTCTCAATCTTACCATGTTGTGCACATCATCGACGCCGTTGACTCGCAGCCAGAAGAACAGGCCAGCGTGGGGCATATAGAATGGTGCTAGATGTTCCACGGGCTTGAGAGCCGTATGCAGTGCGTCGCGGCGACGTTTGTAGAAGTCACGCGCGCTGGTGAGGTGGGAGGCCAGGGATTTGCGGCACTGCACCAGGTGGAGAAGGATCGCCTGGAACAGGTACGATTTTAAAAGTTTAAGTACATTAGATACTTGTATTAAATATTGTAAAAGTTGCTAACTTGCTAACCATTTCTAGATTTACTGTACGCAGTTTCCTCCTTAGATAAACTACTCTTAGGTACCTTTTTATACGTACTCGTATCTATGTTCTTAATGTAAATGGTGTTTTACTGTTTTAATTCTATTCTGTGAAGGCGTATTTAGACTTTAAAGATTCACACATGTTACTATTATAATTTTAAAAGTACTTGACATTACAATTTATTATCTATGATTTATGTACCTACCAATTTTATTAGTTTCATTTATTTAATTCATGTAATCAATAATTTTGCATGCTAGTTTTACCGAGTTGTTTTAGAAACTGTTAAAAAAATAACCGACCGTCTTTAATGTAATTCTTGAAAATTTTGTACAGATTTCATTAATGCTGTCTGTTTTCCCTAAATGCCGCAATATCAAATTGTCTAGACTTGTAGTAGTTTTGTTTCGACCCAACCACGAGTTTACCCATATTTTTCTAAAAGCCCCATTAACACTTTTTTATTTCTGCTTGTATAAATCTATTTCTTGCTACATTTACAATTTTATGTACCTTATTTCTAAATTTTGTATATTCTAATCACTTATTCATGCTTTTTGGTGATGCTTTCCATATTCTAAATAAATGGTCACTACGACACAACATCTACTTATAATATAAAAATGAATCGCTGAATGTATTGCTAAGCGCAAATCTCGAGAACAGCTGAACCGATTGCACTAATTCTTTTTTTAGAATATTCTTTGAAGTACGAGGATGGTTCTTACGCGAGAGAGAAAGAGAGAGAAAAACTAAAAAAAATGCCTGAAAAAGTCTGAAAACAACACTTTTCTATACTCCCTACAAACGAATACAAAGTTTGTTTCGGGGTCGAGTCGGGGGTAGAAAAAATTTCACGCGGACGAAGTCGCGGGCAGAAGCTAGTTTTATATAAATATTCATCTATCCACGGCTTTGTTATTCTTTTGTCATAATTTGGGACAGCAACCGTAGGTACTTTCCTTATAAATTTGGCAAAATATGGCACACAATTTTTGAAATAACATTCAAGGGCATGACACTACGAGAAATGCGTGCAGTCATATGCATCTAGCTTTTGTTTTACAAGTTTGTCACTAATAACTTCTCGCGTTTTGCTACCACTAATCACCTTTAAACACGTATTAATGCTTACACTCGTAGTCAGCGCAAGTTCGACGGCATGATGATCGGAGCTGTGCGCCTCGAGCACAAACGAAAACGAACCGCATTTGTTACGTCCCGCTCGCACCCATACATGATCCAAGCACGAGGACTGAAGATTACCGTCCACGATTGCCTCGCGTGTTATCTCTGCACTAGGTATTACGCACTGTAGGCCGCATCCACACAAGGTGTTTTTGTACTTTGTTGAAGTTGGATTTACTACATCATTCATTATGTCTATATTTGTGCCACCAATCACAATTACGTTTTCAGATGCACAGATAGATCTTATTATTATACTCTTTGGATAGATCTGATGATAATTTCTAATTGTTCTATGAATGGTATCTTATTTTTATTAGGTGGTCTGTATAAAGAAATTATATGCGTAATGTTTTTTTCTGTCCTAAGGTGGCCATGCAGCATTTCTACGGGTTCCATTTCAACTCCTTGAGCATCGAAGCTTAGGCTTTTTTTGCGTATATCAATATTTCTCACCCTCTTGTACCTAGTTTCTCTTGTGTGTATGTTTGTATTATATCCCGGTATTTGATAGAATGATAGTTCCTCCTTATTGATATTTATTTCACTTAGTATTATTATATCCATTTTATATTTATTTTGCTCCAACAAGACTAGTAATTCATTATTGAAGTGTTTCCGGATTGACCTTATGTTCAAATAAAAAATATGTTAACACCCTTCACTGAAAGCTATATCATTGTTTAATGATAGTATGTCGTAATATCTTTAAAATGCAACATCATTAGGAAAATCATATAGGTATTATGTTCGATCGAATGTTAATTTCGAGAAGAAATCACCTAGTGTGTATTCGCCGCGCTAATCGCGTGTATTTATTATGATTTACATTCCGATCTTATGTTGTAGATTTTTTTTCCTCATTGTTCTTTTTAGCAAGAATATTAGTCTTGAACCCAGATGTACTGAAAACCTTTTGGCTTTAATTGGTTTCTTACAATCCATAGAAGTTGACGCTTATACTCAGGCAAATCTTCATTTATGAATATTCTCTTATCGCTGCCATTGGCGTAAACTTTATTATTGGTAATATTATTTTCCTTTTTCGCTAACATCAATTCGTTGCGGGCACTTTTAGAGCGAAGTGCCACCAATACAATTTTGGGTCTTGTGTCGCCGAGTTTTGTTTGGCCTACCCTTTTTTTTTTTTTTTTTTGTGGATGGGAAATCATCAAATGACCCCTCCCGCTCTGGGTGGAGCGGAAGGGAGTGTCAGACTTTTACTGACTAAAACCCACCCGTGTTCCGTCCTTAGCCCTTTCTGTTCCAGGGCAGCGGTTAACCTTTCGGAAAATCCCACCGCCCCGGCAGGCTTCGGCCCTGTGGGGCCCCGTCCTCTGCTGACATCTCTTTGAGGCGCGCGTGGAACACAACGCGCCGTCCGGCACGGGCCTGGTCCTGATCGGACGGTGAGCTACCCATTACTCACCGCCCGCAGGCCCGCGCCTACGGTGGCCGGGAGTCGTCACGCGGCTCCCGACGCCCGGAGCGTCTCCCGCGGCGGCTGAGGCGTGAGGTGTTCTCCCTCAGCCTCCCCGCCACCTCCTTCGCTAGCATGACTGCTTCGCAGAAGGAGGTGACTGCCTCCCATTCTCTCTCGCCCCGGACCATGGCTTGCACCAGGGCCGGGCGCGAGAGGTCGCCGCCGTTGCCGATCGCCTCCACGAGGACACGGCGGGTCTCCGCCCAAGCAGGGCAGACCTCCACCGTGTGCTCCACCGTGTCCTCTGGGCGATCCGGGCAGTGGTGACACCCGGGCGTCTCCTCCCGCCTGATGATGTGCAGGAACCTCCCGAAACATCCGTGTCCGGAGAGGACCTGCGTCAGGCGGTACGTGAGAGCGCCGTGACGCCTCTCTAGCCACTCCTCAAAGAGGGGTCTTATCGCCGCTATCGCGGCGTGCCCTGCGCTGGGTTGCGATAGTCGCGCCTTCCATTCCGCCATGAGATCGCGCCGGAGGTCCGTCCGCTCCGCAGCGATTTGCCGCGGGTGCAGAGTTTCCCCCCGGCGTAGTGCCTCCGCGCGCCAATCATGCAGGCGCGCAAGCACTATCGCCTCCAGATCCCATGGCGGCAGTCCGGCAAGGAGGCTTACCCTCTGTGCACCTTCCTTCTATGTCATCTGGGTTCAAGTCTAGCTCTTGAGCCAATTCCACGACCGATTTAATATTTTCCTGATTGTGCATCTCTAATCCGTGTATTTCTATATTATTTTCCTTCTTCCTAATCTCCAACTCCTGTACTCTAAAATATCCAATAAATATAAATATAAAATATGGTCCTGTATTTTAAAGGATATAGCAATACCTACATTTTAAAATCCATTGCTCCATATGTTCGAAATTTGCCTGCTCAACAACGTAAATTACGCAATGAATGATGTTAAAATAAATGGCATAGCTACTGTTAGTGTTTAACGCAATTCATCTGCTGTTTAAATCTTTCCTAAGAGTACCACTTCCCTTTTCCTCACCTGCGCTAAAGTACACGAATGCAACAGCTCAGCTTGTGTGTGTAGCTCCAGTCTCTCCAGCAGAGGTTTGGGCGCCGTCACCCAGGCGCCGCGAAGCCCTGCACTCACTACCTTGGAGACGGAGTCAAGTCGCAGCACACGTCCGCAAGTATCCAGAGACAGGAATGATGGAATGAGGCGCTGGGGAAAGAAGGCGGTTAGACCGACCGAAAATGGCCTAAAAACTGATAGTAAAAGTAACTATTTATAGGTATATATATAATACGTCAATTTACGTCAGGCGCTGACTAATTTGACAGGACTAAACTAATATTTGATCTTCGTTTCGTTCGTTTCGTTTTCGTTTCTTTGTTTTTGATCTTCTGTCCTTTTCCTTATGAAATAGAAAGAAAAAGATGCACTGAACTTAAATTTAATTTAGTTTGTGAACAAGGGAATCGGCGCCAATTTATTAACACTGTTTAATGAAAACTATATAAGTACTCACGTCTGTATAATTCAAGAACATATACGGATCATCTTCTATGATAAGAAAATCGTATCTGCAGGCCAGTTCATAGATTTGTCTCCGTCTGTCTTCGGGCAGAACTGTGCCCGTGGGATTGCTGCCCGTTGGTATGATGTACAACATCTTAGGCATCTTCAGACCTCGCCGCAACCGTTCGCCAAGAACTGCGTCCAAGGTTTCTGGTAACATTCCGTCCTCGTCTTCTGGAATGCCGATGATTTCTGGCTGGTAGGGTTTGAGCTGGGAAAAATGTGAAAATTGTTAGCTGTGTCGTTAAGATTGTAGTTTTCCTCAAACACTCATTTGTGAACCTCAAATAATTCCTAATTTGGGGTCCTAGAAATACTACATAGCCAAGTAACTGCGACCAATTTGGATTTAGCGCTCGCCAGCCAGCGGCACTGCTCGCTTCGCTTGCTCGGGTCGCGCGCCGTTTTCACATTTCTAACCTAACCTAACCCATTTGGTCGGGGTGACCTTGATTTTCTACTGCGACCAACTGTGTGGAGAGGCCAGAAAGTTAAAAAGTAGCTCATATATTAAAAAAAGAGCATCATTAGAAGAATAATAAGGTTTAAGAGGTTCATTTAAAAAAAACGTACGTCATTACAAAGTGAGTTACTTCTTAGAGGATCAGTTAAATATTTCTCGAAAAAAAGTCACGAAATAAGCCTCACAGTGCTATGTATTCCGGTGTAGGCGAACTCGCTGGTGATGACGGGGTCCCCCGGTTCCACTAACAGTTCCACGCACTGGTAGATGCCGTGCTGGCCTCCGTTGGTGACCAGGATGTCGCGTGGCAGCTCCGGCGGCCGGTGCGCTTCCGTCTGGAACGCGCGCAGCTCTGATAGTAAGGCCGGGAGGCTGAAGGAGTTTACATTATTATTACTTCGGTTATATGGGGCTCGTGGCTAAATTATTACAGTCATACGGTTGATCGAAGGTTAAACTTCACTTGCCGCAGTCGGCTCGTGGATGGGTGATCAACAATTGAATATCGAGACCCCTCCGTGCTTCGAAAAGAACGTTAAGCCTTTTGATCCCGGCTGTCATTCGTAGATCTTTGACAGTCGTTTCGGGTAGTCAGAAGCTAACAAGTCAGACCACCAGTCTTATCAAAGGATATCGTGTTAGCAAGTAACTGGGTTGTGGAGGTCAGATAGTCAGTCACTTTAAGTAAGATACTGGTATTCAGCTGCATCCTGTTAAACTGGAAACCAACCCCAACGTAGTTCGGAAAAGGCTCGACAGACTGACTGAGGTACTGACCCTTGTGACGGTACATACTGCAGGGCAGCGGCGAGGTCCTTGCCCTCCAGTACGAAGCTGGAGTAGTTCGTGTCCATGGCCAAACGCTTGAACGGGAACACCTGCTCGTTGGGCATGCCTTCCGCCAGCGAGATCATCTCCTTGCCCACCTTGTACGCAAGAGATGCTGGAAGGAAAATGTTGCTTTAAAATCATAGGTCCGTGTAGGTCGGAAGTTTGACAGCGGTTTCGATTTGGACTTCATACTTGTAGTTTACGTTATATGTATTAACGAGTAACATTTTTTGTGAAGTAATGGAAGCGAAATTATTTTTGCATCAACTTAATAGTTATTGAATTATCCAAACCACATATTAAATAAAAATTATAAAATATCCTAGCACTGAACCTAAGAACCGCCCGCTGAGATGTCACCTTCTTGACCATTTTGTACGAAAAAGATGGTGGAAGGGAATTGTAGTTGTAAGATGTGGATTTTTGTCAAAAGTTGCATCCAAGTCCAAGTTAAAAAAATTACCGACTTCAAAAGAGATTAAGGGTGCTTTTCCACCAGAGATGTGCTATGAATCGGGCTGTACACTGAACAGCCGGTCGATTCTGTAAAAATCTCACCGTGAAAACTCAAGTAAAGTGAGCTTGATGTGAGCTGTCAATAGTGTCAATCCCTAGCATTAGTTGGAATGACAGCTCACTCCACGCTCACTTCACCTAAGTTTTCACGGTGAGATGGTTACAGAATCGCACTGCAGTAACACATATTGGACAGCGAACAACACAGTTAGGGTAAAATGGCGGTCAAAGAAGTGTGTGCTTGTGGTTGTTTCATTATTTCCTAGCCTACCTTAGCCGTAGCCTGGATGGAAACGAAAGTAGGCAGTCTGTTCAAATCCTTGTTTCCAATCATTCCAATTTCCACGTAAAAATATCAACTTTAAACTACTGTATTATAATGTTTGAAGTTGCAGCGGAAAATGAACTTTATGTGTGGGGAATAAAGTTAATTTTCCAAACCCATATATTTGTTTACATGTTTGGAATTTAGATCGCGATCGCAGAATAAAACAATATTTTGTTTGAGCTCACGACCAAAATATTTGCAGAGTTTTCATCAATTTCCTTCTTAATTTTTATCACGCAGTTTATGTCATCGGAGATAAGATTTGTGTACCTAATAATTATCATCGTTAGCTCTGCAATTTGTTTGCACGTCAGTACAGGCACACACCTACTCATCCATCAAGAAATAATCAGAATATTAGCTAACGACATACTTGGTAAACACGTCGGTAAAACTGGGAATGTATTTCACCAGTCATCTTGTTTGTGTTATCACAAACAAGATGACTGGTGAAATACATTCCCAGTTTTAGCTGACCTCGCATTGTATAGGTTTTTCGTACAATCAGAAGTCAGATTATACTGGCTATGTATAGCTTGATGTGTAGCCGTGCGTAACTGCGCACTACAGGATTAAATTAAAAACTTGCGAAAAATCGAAATGGGAGGTGCAGTAACTGTTATAATCTTTAAAAATTGTCTCCCAAATTTTTCTTGAAATACATCGTGTACTTATCGTCTTAGATAGTGCAAACTATGTTGTTGCCTTCAAGTAGGTAGGCACCAATTATCGTTGGTACAGTTAAAGGAGGGGCTTGTGGCTAAGTAATAACAGCCGCACGGGTCGATCGATCAGGTTAAGCTACGTTTGCCGCGGTTGGTCCGTGGATGGGTGACCATCTTTACATACCAAGACCGCTCCGTCCCTCGGAAAGCACGTTAAACCGTTGGTCCCCGCTGTCATTAGTGGATTTTTGGCAGTCAGAAACCCGAAAATCTGACAATCAGTCATGTCAAGGGGTATCGTGTTACCCAGTTACTGGGTTGTGGATGTCAGATACAGTCAGTCGCTCCATATAAAATACCTACAGGTATTCAGTTGCGTCCGGTTGAGGTTGAGGAAATACCCAAACACTTTAATATCAGTGATGTCTCTACCTACACATTAGGACACTGATCTTCGTCGTATCTTTCCGATAGTATTATTTCGGAGATAACGTACAATTAAAATCACATACCGCGATAAGGGAAGCGTGTACTGTCAGCGTTCTATAAAAAAAAAAACCGGCCAAGTGCGAGTCAGACTCGCACATTTATGGTCCCCATGGGGACCTTTAATGTTTAACTTAATTTTATTTGTTGCTATAGCGATAAAAAATATACACAACACACTCTGTGATAATTTCGAATGTCTACCTATTACGATTCAAAAGAAACAGCCCTGTGGCAGACAGTCGGACGGATGGACAGACAGCGGAGCCTTAGTTGTACCCGCAACCTAATTGTCTAACACACTAGGTATCAATCTCAATCTGAATCATTTTGAAGGATATTGCTAAACCATTGCTTCATATGTTCGAAAAATGTGTCTACTCAACAACGTTATAACGCAATGAATGTGGTTGAACTGTCGAAATGAAAACCATTGCTCCTGATAGTGTACGCAACTACCCCGTCGTTGGTTTCCGATGGCACCCTTTGGATACGGAAATCTAACAAACAAATGGGAACAGCTAGTAATAGGAGGAGGTAGGAAATATAATGTTTTTGTTTATCTTTTAAAGGCGTTGTTATCTTTTGATCAAGGTCTTCATTTGATTCCGCAGTGGACAAATTGGTAAATATTTTCCATAATCTTACCCATAGAAATGGTTATATACATATATCAATCAAATCAAATCAAAAGTCATTTATTCAAATTAGGCTGAGAATCAGCACTTTTCGAACGTCAAAATTACAAAAGAGAATTACAAAAGAGTCCCCCAAAACGTCTGCCGTTCACCACTTCCTAGTGCTTTCGCTGGGAAGAAGAAGTGGCGCAACAAACTTTCCAGTAGCACAGCTGTCTGTGGTCTTGCCACATTCTTATGCCAAGGAATTTGGGTATAAATCTATGTATACTAATACATATTAATCTAAATTTCAACTCAGGGAAGTCCAGAATCGTATACATCTTATCCATGGTAACACGTTACGCCATAATCATGATATCATCACTCTCCAGCCCTTATCCCAATGTATTCAGGGTTAGTGCAACATGTCTTTTTCTTCCATACTTCTCTATTAGTCGTCATCTCGATAGTCACACCCTTTCTAACCATATCATCATTCACACAGTCCATCCATCGTTTCTTTGGTCTTTCTCTACTCTTAAAGCTATACCTTCATACGCAAAACTCTCCTCACGACATTTTCCTCATTCCTCCGTATCACATGCCCATACCATGACAACCGATTTACACACAACTTTCCAGTTACCGGTGCCACTTTCAGAATTCCTCTTATACTCGTTTCTTATTCTATCCATTCGTGTAACACCACACATCCCTCTTAGCATTCTCATCTCAGCTGCATTCGATTGCCTTTCATTCATCCCTTTTGTGGCGTAACATTATATCATGAAATATATAATTATGTCATGGTATATCTATATACTCGTATATAAAAATCAACGCCACTTTTCGTTTTAATTTTATAACTCAAGAACGGCTGGGTCGATTTATCTGATTTTGGTTTTGAAATGTTTGTCATAGTCCAGGGAAGGTTTAAACGGTCAGAAAATATGGAAAAAGGAGTAGGGCAGGAGTAGGTTAGGAGTAGGGGTACGAGTAGTGTAGGAGTAGGGTAGGAGTAGTGTAGGAGTAGGGTAGGAGTAGGGTAGGAGTAGTGTAGGAGTAGTGTAGGAGTAGGGTAGGAGTAGGGTAGGAGTAGGGTAGGAGTAGTGTAGGAGTAGTGTAGGAGTAGGGTAGGAGTAGGGTAGTAGGGTAGGAGTAGGTAGCCTTTGAGGAACGTTATAGGCTATTTAACATTATTAACATCACGCTACGACCCTTAGGAGCCGAGCAAAAAAATAACAAAGTAAGAAAGAACGCTAAGTGTGCATACACATGAACGATAGTTGCCTCTGTCGTCGACACGTGTCGCTCGTGTGTATGACACTAAGCAAAAACGAAGTTGTAGCGCGGGCAAACGAGACGATATGGCGGTTGGTCGGGGGCCGAGGGAAATTTATAAAAACGTGGCTGTTATTTAAGTATATTGTGTATCTTATGACTTCTATGCGAACAAAGTTGCGGGCAGAAGCTAGCTACTTCCTACAGTCCTATTAATATTATAAATGCGAAAGTTTGTATGGATGGATGGATATTTGTTACTCTTTCACGCAAAAACTACTGAACGGATTTGGATGAGATTTGGCACACAAATAGTTTATAATCAGGATTAACACATAGGAGACTTTCTATCTCGATATTTCCACGGGATCGAAACTTATGCGGGTGAAACCGCGGGGCGCAGCTAGTAGTTCATAATTTTAAAACATTCTTATAGCAAGGAATTTGAGTTTAATTGAATCATATTTAAATGTAGTTATTTCGATTAGTATGCAAGTACACAGAACAGAAAGGAACAGAACACGAGGAAGGAACAGAAAGGGCTAAGGATCCTACCTACACGGGTGGGTTTTAGTCAGTAAGAGTCTGACACTCCCTTCCGCTCCACCCAGAGCGGTATTTTCGGATGGGAAATCATCAAATGACCCCTCCGGTCATTTGATGATTTCCCATCCGAAAATAAAAATAAAAGTACCTACCTAAGTATATCGGTTTATCGATATACTTAGGTAGGTACTTTTATTTTTATTTGTGTGTAAATAATGTGTAAATAAATACTTTGCACGAATCGATTGATTCATGTCAGAGACTTATGTAAATCACGTAAAGAATTCACCTAATGGAATGTTACTTATAAATATTCACAGTATTCAGTTTACATAAACAATGATTCATGAATATCTACGTACAGAGGGTGAGTGACCATTTTCACGGTTGTTGTTTAAAAAAAGAGGCCACGTGCGAGTCGGACTCGCACACGGGTTCCCGTACAACAAGGCCAATTACGCCGAAAAAAACACGTTTCTTGTATGGATACCCCCTTTAATTTTGAAGTTTATTTTATATTATTATTATTTGTTGCTGTAGCGGCAATAGAAATACTCGTTCACACTCTGGAAATTTAAATTGTCTACCTTTTAGATACGGTTCATGGTGTTGAGGTAGGAGTCCCTATGGTGTCTGGAGGGAAAGACGGTTCAGATACGAATGGTTTTATTGCCTAACGTTACCCGCCCGCCCGCCGCGCCGCCGCCGCCGCCGCTCTGTCCGTTACGTTATATACAAAAATATTTACAACATTTTCAACGTGAATAACATTATAAAATACATCAACTCTTAAGTGGGTGAGTCGTAAAGGTTTGAATTTTTCGCTGACATATAAAAGATTGCGCCGCGCCTGAGCCACTAATTACCCCAGCCAGCCAGCCCGCCAGCCCGCGCCCCGTAGCTGAGTCTGTAACTTTAAATCCCCGACTGTGACCACTGAGTTTGTTTCGGCCTTTCTTCTCAAAGAAAGTCCCAGGTAACGACGTGCTCATCAAAGCATAAATAAATATGCAAAAAATTCAATCCAGCCTGTCCCATCTTGCTGCCCTCTCCCAGCGACGCCCTAAGCCGAGGTTCGTACCCCCCAGGGGGTGCCCTTAGCGTGCAGTGGCTTAGTTTTTAATTAGTTTCAAGCCCAAGGCTGGAGGCTTTAAGTTTACTTAAGGCAACCACAGGATAGCCCGGTTAAATACTCACGACCTCTCTAGGTCAACGACGAGATGCCATTTATAAAAACAAAAAAAAATGAGCCACTATTATTCCACCAGCCGCCATCGCGCGCACATGATGTGTGGATAAATGTGACTTGCCGCTACAATGGGACACATTCCGCTGATAGACGGACGGACGGACGGGCAGTGGAGGTTTAGTAATAGAGTCCCGTTAGCACCCTTTGGGTATGGAACCCTAAAAACAAAATTATTAAGACGAAAGCGCCAGGGTAATCCGCGCGATTTGCAGTATTTGCGTTTCCTTTGAGGGACCACATTTGAATTTTGAGCGGCAGTGTGACTGTAGTTACGTAGTTTTAATTAAATATAAAAATGACAGAACCTGAAAATGATCAACCTGACACTAACCTGCAGGTTGCCAAAACCTAAGGAAATTTTAATTTCGCGAGCTACCTTTGTACCATGCAATGCATTTTAAGGGTTGCTCCTTTAAATGCATTGTTGATGTTTCCGAAAATATTCGCTTTAGGGCGCATTCTTTATACCTAGAAAAAGTCTTATCCTGAGAATAAATTTTGAATTTTTGACAGTTTTACCATACCTACTAGAACTGTCAGACGTCAACCTTATTCGACGGATTAAAGATCTGCCCTTAGTATAATATTAAAGCTTTGAAAATACCCTACTCAATTTTCCACAAGGAAAATAATGTACCTAAGTCATTTATTTATTTTTTATGCCAAGACACAAACAGGTTGTTTGTGTCATGACGTCTTTACTAGGAGTTCCTGTATCACAAGAGCCAATCTGAAAACAAATGAAATCGCACAATCGGATTATCAAAATTGCATTGCAAATGACTAATTTCACCGACTGGGCGTGTGTATGTAATTAACACATGATACGAGTATCTAGGTACACATCGCTGACGTATACATTCTATTTATGTTATTCTACATAACATTGTTGGCCAAATTGTATTATTGTAATTTTTTTTCGTTAGCCTACATTGTCTCCCACCGCTGGGCAAAGGCCTCCTCTTTTTCCTTCCAAACCTCCCTGTCTTGTGCGATCTCTGGCCACGTTGGCCCTGCGAACGTTACCAGATCGTCACACCACCGTCGCCGTGGTCTACCTCGACGGCGATGTCCTCCCTCAGGCGTCCAGTGAGTGCCGATCTTTGCCCATCTCTCGGAGTGCATTCGCGAGACGTGTCCAGCCCACTCCCACTTCAGCCTGGCTGTTTTTTCTCCAACATGCGCTACTTGAGTTATGGAGCGCAGCGTGGTAAATAATACAATCCAAAAACGAACTGAACATACGTAAGTGTATCATAGTGAAATCAATCTACCTAGTCTTTTCTCAACTACCTTGGGGTCGGCTTGCAGTCTAACCGGGTGAATAAATCTAAGAAAAACCAGACACCACCACCATCGTTTTTATGTTGAGGTACCAAAATTGACGACACGGTTGGCGCAGTGGCTGAGCGATCAACTGCTGCGCTGCATCTCGCGGATTCGATTCCCGCACGAAACAAATATTTGTATTGCCTACAGGTGGTTGTTCCGGATCTGGCTGTTTGTGTATGTGAGTTTAAATGTTTGTTAACGCACCCCCAATACAGGAGTAATTCCTAGTGTGGGAAAACGTTTTTTTTTTTAAATGTTCATATTTTCGTTAAAATTTTGTACCTCATTGGTACCTCAACTTAATACGTCCATTGAATGATAAATACATAGTTTAATCTTTGTTGGTATTTATTATATACAATATATTATATAAACCATATATACATCACTTATATACACCACTCTCTTTATTATATACACCATATAAATTACAATTAATCAATTAAGGTGATCTTATTTTTTAAGCCTAGGTACTTTAACGAAACTAAACATGAAATAAATAAATAGGAATTTATAAATATAACAATTGATTATTATAACTATATTTACTGCTCATTAGATTATCCCTACTTCCGCAAAATTTCTGTTATCGAAGTGTATAGTAATACTCAACATATTGATTTATTTGTTAATCTACTCAATACGAGCATTATTTTGTTAGTCAACTTTTTTTTAAATTAAATTTGATGTAGTAAAACACAATGTTAGACATTAAAAAACTTTTGCTCAGGGATTAAGTATGTTCTAAGTTCTATTTATGTTCGTCGAATCGTTGAGCTCTTTATGTTCTAAGTTGAGCTGCACGATTACTAACAAATGCGTGCACTGACTGGAGGTCCACTCAAATCTGTGTGGTTTTTTCCTCAAAAGACCATTTCAGGAATTCACATTGCCCTTACATCTGACCAAGATTATGTCTGGAGTTTAAAAGGGACCTCTGAGTTTGTTTCGGCCTTTCTTCTCAAAGTAGTCGGATAAAAAATTCCGACCTCATCTTATTTTTAAAATACTATCGACGTATAAAATTATTTATACAAACCTACTTAGTTGTGCTACCCAGTAACTGGGTTGTGGAGGTCAGACAGGCAGTAGGTTCATGAAAAATACTGATGTTCAGCTGCATCTAGTTGGACTGGAAGTCGATCCCAACATAGTTGGTAAAAGGCTAGACAGATGATCCTGATGTTCTAACTATATATTATAATACTCACTGATTTGTCTCGTCAGCGCTGGTTCCCTCCTCAATGCCCGCGTACTTAGGAACCTGTCATAGTCCCGCTCGGCCAGCGGCTTGTATCTGTCGTCCTGGTAACTGTTCTCGCTGTAGAACTTAAAGAATTCTTCCACATTCACATCTTTCTGTGAGAACTGTTTCTTCAGAATCAATGTCACTGCGCGGGCTTCGAACAGCCTCTTCGTCAGCTCGCTGTTCACCTTCCCAAATTTTGTAGTCACGAACATTTTACACGAGAATTATTCTATTATTGTGAGTCCTCGTGGTTTATTTTGGTTTCGCGCCGCCAAATAGGCTTATTTATTTTCTATTATTTTGAGTCCTTGTGGTCGATATATTTCGGATTCGCGCCACCAAATAGTATTATTTATTTTCTATTATTTTGAGTCCTCGTCGTCGATATATTTCGGATTCGCGCCGCGGAATATGTTCGTACTTTAAGACGTTGCCGACGAAATGTAACCAAATCACTGTTCCCTAATTAAAATGCTTAAGATTACGTCAAATTTAATGATAGCGTGAATATGCGATAAGATACCTAATTAAATACGAAATAAAGGCCGTGCCGATCAAGTTCGAGGTCTTAACGAAGTTGAATGTTGTGTCTGATTTGTCATGATAAGAAACATTTTATTTATATAATGATTATTGAAATTTTGATTTGACTTGTGTATAATAATTTGACATTTCTATTTTTAATGTAATTCAATTTAAAATATATTCTGTACATTTAATATTATTGCTATTAGTAGGTACCTAATATATTAATTTGCTTTAATAATCTAATATATAAAATTCTCGTGTCACAGTTTTCGTTGCCATACTCCTCCGAAACGGCTTGACCGATTTTGATGAAATTTTTTGTGCATATACAGTAAGTCTGAGAATCGGCTACTATCTACTTTTTTTTTTTTTTCAAACCCTTAAGTGATAAGGGATGTCCACCCTAGGGTAGGAGTAGTGTAGGAGTAGGGTAGGAGTAGTGTAGGAGTAGGGTAGGAGTAGGGTAGGAGTAGTGTAGGAGTATGGTAGGAGTAGGGTAGGAGTAGGGTAGGAGTAGGGTAGGAGTAGGGTAGGGGGTAGGACACCTCGCGAACGAAGTAGCGCCGGGCAGCTAGAAATAATTTATATATGGCACGTTTGCCGGGTCAGCTAGTTGGTTATAATACAAAGTACCTTTTATACCTGTAACACCACTCGGTATTATGCAAATAAATTATTTGACTTGATTTAATATCAACAATATCATAAGGTTAACTACGCTACCAAAACAACATTGTTATCGAAAATATTATGATTTATTTATTTATTTTACGTGAAACGGCCGAGGCCAGTTACATCAGTTAAGACAACAACGATAATATAAGTACTAGCTTCTACCCGCGACTTCGCCCGCGTGAAATTCCGTATTCCCCCGACCCACCGCGTCGCATCGCATCACCTTCGCGCGCTTTCACTTCTTTTCGGCTTAGCATTCTTTGACTTTTTTATTTTTGCTCGGCTCCTAAGGATCATAGCGTGATGTTAAATAGCCTATATTCTTCCTTAAGAATATGACTATCAAACGCAAAAAGATTTTTTCAAATTCGACTGGCAGTTCCAGAGCTTACCCCATACATACAAACAAATAAACAAACAAATTTTACCTCTTTATCAACGTGGCGCTACAAAATGGCGACATTAATTTAACACACGGGTAGGGCTAGTGGCCAGTAATCATAAAAATTATAACAGCATAAAAAAAATCGTAACTTGAAAACTTCTACCTGCGCCGCTCTCTTTCCTTCAATTCGCCTTCTCTTTGCACGTTATTTGTTTTAATTACATTGATGCGATGTTATGATCCGTGACCCCGGCAAATGACCCCTGCACTTCAGTTCTTTAAGTCAGGTTGCTCTCATATGCTATTTTAGAAAATTGTTATAAAATAAATAAATATTAATGTTTAATAAAATTATAATCCTACTAATATTATAAATGCGAAAGTTTGTATGTATGGATGTATGGATGTTTGTTACTCTTTCACGCAAAAACTACTGAACAGATTTTGACGAAATTTAGCACACAGATAGTTTATAACCAGGATTAACATATAGGATACTTTTTATCCCGACATTCCCACGGGATCGAAACTTATGCGGGTGAAACCGCGGGGCGCAGCTAGTATATTTATAAAACTAAAACGCGAAACCGTATACGTGTATTAAATTAATGCCGCCATTAAAGCGCCACGCTGCGCTGTATAAAAGTCTCGTGTCGCAATGATTGTTACCAAACTCCTCCGAAACGGTTGGACCGATCTGTATGAAATTATGTGTGCATATCGGGTAGGTCTGAGAAGTGGCCAACATCTATTTTACATACAAAAAAAATATATATTTTCTAGAATTGTTTTATATGGCAAAACAACGTTTGCCGAGTCAGCTAGTATTAGTATAAAATATAATATATCTACTTTATTATAGGTACCATTATTATTGTAAACAAATGAATAAATTACCTAAAAATAAAACAGAGTCGGGTTAGTTACACCATTTATAAATCAAGAACGGCTGGACTGATTTTTAAGACAGTTTGAGCCATTTAGGTGGCCTACCCAATTAACCAAATTTCTTTGGTAGTGTTCGTCGAATAATTGAGCTCCTTAAATTTTGAGTTGAGCTGCGCGACTTCTGACAAATGCGTGCACTGACTGGACAGGCCCTCAATCTGTGTGGATCTTTCCTCAAAAGTCCATCTCAAACATCGATCAGCGATCAGAGAATAAATAAATGGTCTTCATATGATCTGACCAAGATTATGTCTGCACTATAATATCTAAATAATATTTATTGATTTATTGATTGTATATTTTATACTTTTAAATATTCTGTATTATTTACTTGTTCGAGGAGAGACAAAAATCAATGCCAAGCCAGTGGCCTGTATCCTTCCGGGACTGTGTGTCCCATAGATATAGGAAAGAAGGGTGTCGCCTTGGTGGCGGGTAATGTTCCCCGCGCTTTTTGATTTTTATTTGGCAATGATGATTGTACTGCATACTGTAGAATTAGGCTGCATAGGTACACCAGCTTAATTCTGAAATAAAATTTGACAATAATGGATTTTCAAATGAAATTGCTGGTGGCTAAAAACTCACCAGCAAAGTATTTTTAGTAAAAATTAATTATTTACATAACCACTGGGTTAACCATTGAGACCCTTTTTTTTTCTTTTTTTTTGTGGATGGGAAATCATCAAATGACCCCTCCCGCTCTGGGTGGAGCGGAAGGGAGTGTCAGACTTTTACTGACTAAAACCCACCCGTGTTCCGTCCTTAGCCCTTTCTGTTCCAGGGCAGCGGTTAACCTTTCGGAAAATCCCGCCGCCCCGGCAGGCTTCGGCCCTGTGGGGCCCCGTCCTCTGCTGACATCTCTTTGAGGCGCGCGTGGAACACAACGCGCCGTCCGGCACGGGACCATTGAGACCCTTGGGTACGGATTTTCGAACTCCGACTCAGACTGCTCCAGTGCGTCTCTTAAGTAATCTTGATCAGATAATTATCACCTCTGATTTTCCTGAATCTTTCTGACTTCTGTACAATTTGTTGGAAATTCATTGTTGAAAAAGAGAACATAGGTAAATGTCTGCGTTTGTCTCAGTAAAATAATACTATTTCATAATTTGTGATTCTTGCTATGCCTTGGCGTCGATTTCTCGCTGCCAGTGGGAGTGCCAGCAACGCTCGATCCCGGGAATAATCTGCAAATAAGTAAGTCATTTAAAGTTCCAGGCATCGGAGAAAAAAAAACGGCGAAATGTTCAAAACATGTATAGAATCAAGTTCTTCTACCTTAACAGACAGCTGTCTGTTAAGGTAGAAGAAGGTATTTTAACTTTAACTTTAACTAAACTCTAACTTGGCGTGGCGTAACAAACTCCCCAGCAGCACAGCTGTGCTGCTGGGGAGTTTGTTACGCCACTTCTTCCCCGTTGAAGCGCTAAGAAGTGGTGAAGAGCGTGCGTTTTGGGGGACTGTCTTATGTAATTTTGACGTTTAAGGAAAACTGATTCCCAGCCTAGTTTGAATAAATGACTTTTGATTTTGGATAAGAACATAAGTACATCGAACCTCATGACTCGTTTGTATTCGTCCATCATCTCGTCGACGGGCTCTACTTGAATGGGGTCGTATGTCTTCAGCGCTAAGTATGGCGCACCTGCAGATACGGCGTTTGACATCTGTAAACACATAATTATAAGTTTAAGATAAAACCCACACAAGGATGTCTTGATGGCTCAATGGTTAAGACCTCGCCTCTCAAGGGCGACGTTGTGCGTCCAAATCTTGGCCACTACCAACGTGACTTTTTTAATTCATAAATTAACTTTCCGAGTTTATCTTGGACATCATATCGGTGAAGGTAAACCATCGTAAGGAAACCTGGACTTTTATAGCTGGACTGGGACAGACGTTGTCCTGCTTCCTAGATCTCGATTGCAGCGCCACCTACCGGGTGCAATTGTGAATCTAAACCACCCAGGGATCCATTCAAACAAAAAAAAAACATAATCGGTCCAACCGTTAAGGAGGAGTTCGGTAACATACAGACGTACAGAATAATTATATTTATAATATAAAGATGCAGATGGATTGGGTTGTGAAAGTTGGCCATGGGCATATTATGACATCATATTAGTGTTGCTATTCATCCACAGATGGCGCTGTTAACAAGTTATAGTTTACATCATACGACATTATTGGAAACTACCGCTGTCTAATAGAGACCATTCAACCTTGTTTAGTTGTCTTCAATGACTGGTAGATGGCGGTAGCTGTATATTTTTCTTGGTGTTTGTAGACGATGTGGAGAGAGAGAGTGTTGAATGTAGATGGACTAATAGCTGGCGGTAATTCTAACACATACCTAGTCAATACCTATATACTGCTAAAATGTCAATATTGGCTTACCACTTGTTTGTTTGCTTCCATTTCGGCTAGCTTTCTGTTCAAGTCGTTTTTCAGTCCTTGCATCAGCACGAAGTCCTTCTCCAGAATACCTTGTAGTCCTGCGTTAGAAGAGTATTATAGGATTACAGGGTCATACAAATTAACGAGTTTGTCGACTCAATAAAATAGATTAAGAGTTAGAAAAAAATAGATTATTGTGTTTTGTTCAGTTTTATTTTGACTGCATTTTTATCTTGACAGCGATCAACGACTCAACATCTACCTATGCTATACATAATTATTATATCTTCGCATATGACTCCTTTCATTTTTTTTTATCCGGTCTTTAGGTGCTGTGCTCTGCATAACCCGACCCCTCTTCCTCTATTCTTCTACTTCTTTACTGAAGTAACTCAGTCGCAGAACGTCCACTTCGCAAAATGTCTACCGCACATAAACAGCCTGGGGGCCTAAAAAGGCCACTCTAAGCAATACCTCTAAAAGCTATTCATTTCCTGAATTCCCAGCAGATCATTAGGAATTCCTCTAATTTTCATTACATGGTTGCACATAATAGTTTAATCACCTACATACAATTCATTTCATATCAATCATATTTGGTGTAAACATTGGTGGACCATTTTACGAATTATACAAAACTGTCAAACAGGTAAATTGCGTGATATGAATTGCACACAGATCATATAATGAATTGTCAGTTTATGACCATTTTACGATTTTTAATATGATTCATATTGTTATCCTATTATGATTCTGCCAAACTGGCCTTTTTAGGCCCCCTGTACTAACACACCAATTCTCAGAATGAATGTTGCAATATATTCTATTGGGTTAAGATCCAAGGGTCGCAAAGTTTAAAACCTTTATTTGCTTAGGAAGTTTTCACCTACAAAAATAACCTATTGATTGCCACAATCGGATTAAATGGGTAAGTAGGTACCTACGGTCATCATCATCTGCCTAGCCTTTTCCCAACTATGTTGGGGTCGGCTTCCAGTCTAACCGGATGCAGCTGAATACCAGTATTTTACATGGAGCGACTGTTTATCTGACCTCCACAACCCAGTTACTAAGTAAGTTAGTAAGGGTAAGTACCTACGGTACGACCAAATCAAATATTTTCGTGCAGTGGAGCCCAGTGGTAACGACCGCGACTTACGAGTTATAGGTCGTGGGTTCATACCCAGGCGCTTTATTTTGTGTAAATTGTTAAATCACCACTGCTCTCAAAACGGTGAAGGAAAACATCGGGAGAAAACTTGTTCTAGAACCAACAATTCGAAGACATGTGGCATTGGGGCCGCGTGGTGGACAGCCCACTCCATCTCGAAGAGAGGAGGCATGTGTACCAGCAGTGGGAACATTAATGGCTGGTTATGTATGATTATGTGTCCGTGCCGCCTCAGTCGTATTTATACTACTGAGAACGTATGTTTGTTATTTATTTCATTGCATTGCACGACCCTATTTGTTGTTGGTATTTATTAGTCGATTTATGAGCTAGGTGCGGCGGGGGCACGGAATAGGTTCATTCACTCGGAAACCTGATGTTCTGCTTTCATCAAGATTTGTCCAATAATTATTTATTGGTTAAACAAAAACCAGCCGTGTGCCCATTTGCCAAAAATTACGGACTTCCATACAAACTTTCATCCCCTATAAAACGCCAATATGGGTGAATTCTCACTTTCGTTATAGTGAAAGGAACTCTAATGCTTCTAGACCCAGCGGTTAGATCCGAGCGTTGTCTGTCAGTGAATGAATGAATTTTAGATTTTTTTAAAGTAGAAGATTACAAAACATAGACCAACCAACCAGCATTATCCAGCATTGCTTCGAGGTCTGTTAGCGGGAACTCTGCTGTGGCGGGCGACAGTAGTTGCGAGGTCGGCACCGGCGACGGTCGCGGACGTGGCGTCGTAGATGAAGCTATCAATAACAGGGTTATCCGGTTTAGTATTTGAGTTCATTCGCTACTGTAGACTCTTTTCAATTGCATGATGGGTTCCCGCTGCTCGCCAAGCATAGGCCAGTTTTTTGCCAACAAACGAATTTTTCATTTGTTTAGTCCCGTGTTGACGGTAACGCTATGAAACCCATAAATAAGAACTTTTCTGTTCCGTTTTTCTTGTCTGTTTTTATGTGTGTACATAAATAGTAAAAAAATAAACATACTGCTGGTACCGGGGTAGTCGGGGAGGTCCCAGGCGGAGGGGCGGCGCGCGCGCAGCGTGTCGGCGGGCGGCGGCACCACGGCGCCCACGGCCTCCGCCAGCCGCAGCGTGCACACGAAGTCGCAGCACGACAGCAACAGCTCGCACCGATTGTACCGCCTGTACTCACTGAAAACAAACTCTTTTTAAGAGCGGGCCGCAAACGAAATTGCGAATCATACGATTATCATTTGATTTTTCATGAATCTGATATACTTACGCCGTGTAAGTAGGGGTTGTGTTTTGTTTCCGTCGTTTGATAAGGGCAAGGGCGCACGGGTGAAATTAGATTT
The DNA here is from genome assembly GCA_949629185.1 of Apamea crenata. Classification (NCBI taxonomy): domain Eukaryota; kingdom Metazoa; phylum Arthropoda; class Insecta; order Lepidoptera; family Noctuidae; genus Apamea; species Apamea crenata. Next base: position 3,173,715 of record OX451376.1, on the reverse strand, counting down.
TCGGCTTTCCGTTCAATACTCACCCAAAAGCGAATTGAACGGAAAGCTATTTTTTTTACTTCTCAGCAAAGTAAATGACATATTTGTACTTTAGTTCGTTAAGGGTACAAAGCATTAAACAAATAGACATAATACATACAAAATCATCATCATCTGCCTAGCCTTTTCCCAACTGCTTATGTTGCGGTCGGCTTTCAGTCTAACCTAACCGGATACAGCTGAATACCAGTACTTTAGCGACTGCTTATCTGACCTCAACAATCCAGTTACTGGGTAATACGATACCCCTTGGTAAGCCTGGTTGTCAGACATTCGAATGATAGCCGGGACCAACGTCCCCCTAAAAACCCTCTCCTGCTCTTCTGGGACGGTCTGGTATCAAATTGCAGCGTATACCTACTAAAATACAGATAAATAACATTACTTACGGTTCATCTTCGAGTCCTTTCTTGTCCCAATCATCTTGGTTGTCGAGCTGCAGCATGAGTCCGCCGGTACAGCCCTGATACACGCTGGATGCGCGCCGGGACAAGACTATCGGCTCGTCTAATAGCAATTCTTCCTCTTCTTCCTCTTTACGAACTGGACCTGAGAAGATGTCATTAGGTATGTACAACGACATATAAAGCTATACATTTTCAGTAGGTATAAGCTGTTTCTCATTGGCAGAAAAGCCTATACAATGCGAGGTTAGCTAAAACTGGAAATGTATAGCTTGGTGTGTTGTCGTCTGTACTAAATCTTTGGCTATAGGTAAAAGATTTATTTATTTAAATTTAATGCACTACGAAGGTACAAAGGCGGACTTAATGCCTTGGGCATTCTTTACCTGCCAACCAAGGTTTGTGGAGAGATAAAATGGCAAGTGCACAGTTTGTGAACAGAAACAAATAAAAGTATTAAAAAGGAATATTTATATAAGTACCTATATGTGTATAAATTCTCAAATAAGAGGCAATGAGATTTTGATTCGTTCGCATTTAATTCAGTACCATAATTGCGAAACACTATCAATCACAATCTGAATCTTTTGAAGGGATCCATCGCTTCATATGTTCGAAGAATTTGTCTGCTCCACAACATAAATAACGCAATGAATGTTGTTGAACTGTCAAAAGAAAGCAATTCTGACTGTTAGTGTATTACGTAATTCCTTTGGTGTTGAGCCCAATTTTCATTCCCCAAAAACTACATGTTCGTCGTGTCCAGAGTAGAATTTGATCAACCTGAAACCTTAGAGATCAATGTATATCTCTGGCTTCCCCCACCCCCTACTCTGCGTCATCCTAAAAACTTGATCCAAGAAAATGGGAAATGGTTTTCTCACCAGGATGTATGCAATAGGGGCCGAATTCGACCTTCTTGCCGAGCACACCCAGGAACGGAAACTTGATCTTGATGGTCTGCAGCAGGCACTCTTCGTATAAGTCCCAGATGTGCACCGTCTGATCACCAGAAATTTTCACGTGGAAATAAAATTTCATTTATTTCACCATTTTACTCTAGATACGAAGGACGGAAGGACTCTTGGGACGAAACCTTTCAAAAACCCCAAAATGAAAGCTCTAGGTATCTTCAGTTTTTGAAGGTTTCCTCGCACATACCTACTTACATTCGGCATAGAGAATCGAACATTTTTTCTTGTATAGTGCAGCGTTACTCGTACAGACCTACCCCTGCTGTTAAAACCTTTTTTTTTGCAAATAATGACTGTTTGTTTTTAATAATTTTTTTCAAATGAGTCTTTTTTTTTTGACATGACAGTAATTCATAATTATTTGATTAAGAAAATTTCTTTTGATGAGATGCTTGATAATTGTCCACCTGCTCTCCAAACCTAGTGTAGAGCCAGTGAAAAAGGGCTATTTGCTCTTTTTCCCGGATACCAGATCGTCTACTGCTTTGCGAGTCACAAATTATTGCATACTCCAACCTAGATGCAGAATACTCTGCATCTAGGTTGGAGTACCTATGCAATAATTGCAATATATAATAGTGCAGGAATACTCCTGCACTTCGAGTCCCGTGTACGTGTCTATTAATGTAGTAGTCTCGTACTACTTAAGACACCCGTATCGTTTAAATGTACAGTCACGAGCACCAATATGTCAACACTTGGCAACTTACAATTGCGATTTTTTCGTGAAATAACGAATACAACGTTGAAATACGACACAGTACATAAACCTATGGGTTCGAAAATGTTAAGCTCGTAACAACATAAAATTTCAATAAAAAATAAAGGAGTAAATCGCTTTTGAAGAAAGCCGAGTGTATACATACCTACTTTTGCGCGTGACTGTACTATTAGTACAGAAATATCCATTATTTGACACACCAGTAGGTAGATGGCACTCGTGCTAAGAATTTAATAGGTGGTTACGCTAGTAAACAACAAAAGAAACAATGGAAACAAACACAATACTGTTGATACGTTGTACCTAGGTACTTGTACTTACCTTCATCTATACTAATACCTATTATAAAGAGGTATTTGTTTGCTAACAAACAAATACCTCTTTATAATACTAAAACAAACAGTCTAAACTGTTTGCAGAGAGATTGCCCTGCTGCAAGTACTGATGCCAGCATATCAAGCTACTACAATTTGTCAAATTTCTTTAATAGATTTTATCACTAAAGCATTAGGTTCAACGTTGATTGGGAAAAATTGACAGTTACGGGTAGCTTGATGTGCTGGCGTCTGTGCCAGTCGGACTTTTTGCATTTGTTGGCCCCAAAGACTACAATAGTATACTGTTGGCCCCATTCTTGAGGAAGACTAGAAGCTACTCAACATCCCGCCAGGACCCTTAGCAACAGAACAAAAAAAAAAAATAGAAATAACGCTCAGCGAAAACGGAGTAATAGCCCAGGCGACGGACGCGGTGCGACGGGGTGACATAGGCCTCCCCCAAGCACCTCCAATTCGACCGGTTCTGTGGTTCTAGCATCCCACGGGTTCCTGTGGCCTTCGCAAGGTATTCAAATATGTATACAATGTGTAACCGAATTAATACACACTATGAAAGTAGTTTGTTCAGAATCCCTTACTGAATCGATTTCTGTAATTTTTAATATTATTATTATTACTACTACTAAATAATTAAAACTACGTAAATTACTGTCACACTTCTGCTGTACAGTCAAAACAAACCAAAATGGATGAAATCCCCATAAAGCTAGACCGTTATACGAGTGCGACTGTGTGCATGCGTAGATTTGTAATGTGACCATAATTTTATCCCACAATCAGTATAACTAATTAGTTAAAAAAACAATGTTTTTTACTTATTAATAAAAATTCAGGGTATGTATTATGATTAAAACATAATATTCTAATTGGGGTGTCTGGTGGTGTGCGTTAATTTCGGGCCATGTTGTATACAAAGGTTTTTTTTATTAACACTTAGGTATTATAATTATGCTTGCGATCTAGGTAGGTGGGACTGCGTGTCATACCATCAAGGAAAATGTTTTAACAAATTCGCCTGAAGTTCAGTTAAATAAAATCGTTTCATGTAGGTTTCACAAGTCGTTTTGAAATAACTACAAAAATAATTATAAATGTACTTAGGTATACCAACCAAAAACCAGCTGTTGCCCACGACTTCGTCTGCGATCCAGGATAAAAAGCCTATGTCCTTACCCTGAGGGGCAATTCTCGTAATTTTAAGAACGTTCACAGTCTCTGTTCTTAAGATGCATAGCTCCTCTTACACTTGAATGAAACACAGTTAAAATAAGGCTCTTGGAACAATCATACAACTCTACTGAAAAAATCCTAAGTATAACCAAATAAACTCAACTCACACTGCACCGACAAAAACATCTGTATACACATTTACACTCACACACACAGATGCCCAACAGAACAGCAGCACAAACGGAAATTAAACGAAGTTTTACTTTTATTTTTAAATTTTATCTTAAGATTTTTTTCAGTTTTCACCTAATTAGTAATAATCTTGTTTGCTGTGCCTAGTTTGGGACCAACGATACCTTTAAAATGTAATTTTGAAATGTGAAATAAACAATTTTACTTTTTACTTGTGGTTACCAAGTATACTAAACAAGCTGTGAATGAATGTGTGGGCGTAGGGCAGCACCCTAATTGCGTAACACACGATCAATCGGAATCGGTTTCATTTTGACAGTTCAACAACATTCATTGCGTTATTTACGTTGTTGAGCAGACACATCATGACACATTTTTTGAAAATATGAAGCAATGGATTAGCAATATCCTTCAAAATGATTCAGATTGAGATTGATTTTGTGTTACGCAATTAGGGTGCAGGTCTGGAGCTCTCGGTCCGAGACACGGGCGTAGCTGGAAGTGTGTTTACGTGTGCGTGTGTGTGTTATGTGCTGACGCTACTCATCTTTACGCACACATTTACAGCGTGATTGTACACTTCGATAAAACTTGTAGGTAGCTAAGCCCAGCACCGTAATTGCGTAGTACACTATCAACCACAATCTCAATCATTTTGAAGGATATTGCATATCCATTGCTTCATAATGTTCGAAAGTGTTGTCTCTTCAACAACGTAAATAACGCAATGAATGTTGTTGAACTGTCAAAATGAACGCCATTGCTAATTTGCTACTGATAGTGTTTAAAGCAACTACCCCGCTGTCTTCTTTAATTTTTTTAATCTAATAAAAAAACTGTTTTTTAAATGTAGAATGTAAATTGTTAAATGTGTTTTTTTTTCTTCTTTAATGGCTAGCCAACCAATTGTTTACACTGTTACAATTTTAAAATAATATTTTACTATCTAAGGTTAGTGTTACATTTTCTTATAGATAGGTTAGCACTGCATGCCCCATATACCTACTTAATAATTGTGCCACAAGCACTATACTACAAAATTAATAACTAAGAAGAGAAAACAAAAGAAGCAAGTTTAAAGTAACGCGAGATAATAAGATTTAAAAAGTAACATCAAAAACCAAATAAAATAAATGATGATAAGAAGCGCGAGTGATATTTTCAAATTAAACCTGTGTTTCAGTAACCGCTGGTGGCCTATCAGTAGGCTCACGAACAGCATTTCTACGGACTAAGGAATCACGAGTTCTATGCCCATGATATTTTTTTTTTACATATTCATACCACAGGTCTCGATTTCTCTTTACAACGATTAAATAAACGTTCACTATTAGCGGGTTCAAGTAAACTATTAAGATTTGTATAAAATCTGTTATTATTCTATTGAATATGATGTCATTGATAAACGGTATAACCAAATAAGATAAAAGTAAAGCGTTGCTCAGTATAAATATTAGAGTGGCTTTGTAAACCTGACGCAATTTGTTGGCACTACTACAAAGTGAATATAAAGTTGTAATGTAAAGTACACAGTTTAATATTACAGGTACAATAAAAATTGTGGTTATTACAACGAGATTTTTTTTTTCAGATTTCAGAATCGCTAGCGTAACATAATATAAAATAACGGATATTGATGCTGTTATAAAAGCCCCTAACCAACCAGCGAGGCAACTTTTTTTAAATGTTCTTCGGATTTGCCTATTGAAAAATTCTATAAAGTCTATGTAAAAAAGGTCGGTTATTATTAACAACCAGAAGAGCATTGCTGCAAGTGAGTACGTTAGTAGAAACAAAATATTAACATTGTAAAATACAAACAAGTGCATGAAATGGATATACAAAGTCACCAATAAAAAGGTAAATAAGTTTGCTAAAATTGCGTTGAGGAACACAAAGTTCCTGTAATTTCGAAACTTGTTTATAATGCACCATGATGTTACTCCGTATATAAACGTCATTAGTGTCAGCACTGACATAATGTAGTATGTAGCTAACTGGATGGTCATCGATAATGTCATAGTTTCGACACTCTTTGTTGGACGGAACATACTTGATTCGATGTCAGACATGATGAATATCACTTCACTTCACAGTTATTATGGTTTCACTTTTAGTTTATTAAGAAAAATTTGTCTTTCCAGCGTAATTTTTAAAATTGGTATTAACTGAGCCCTCTTTTAGGTGACTGAAATCCTTACTTACTCAGTACCTGACTATCTTATTTTAGCCTTGTGTGTGGGATTACACGTCTCACGTAATATTAGTTAAACCTTCCAATACATATAGAAGAGGGAAATAAACTCTTATTATTGAAATACTTAGAACGACCTTTCTTTTGGCGTTTAACCCTACTAAGATATATCTGACTACTTTGGTCAACGCTTATATTAATGTGTTGCTTCCAAAACTGTTGGTGGCAGAATAGTTTGGTTAATGTGGTTTAAATAAAATAATACATTTTTTTTATCTTTTCCTACAGTGTATTTGACAATAAATTCAGATTTTCCTGTTTGTTAAATAAAAACGACCGCAGTAGGAGAATAATAGTAGAACTTATTTATTTAGTAATGTCATGTGCGCACGTCCATCATTCAAAACAGGTCCTTAATTTCGTAGGAGTAAAGTCGGTTTTCATAGTTCAACCTTCTAACGAACGGCAGCAGTAACCTGTCGACGTTCGTCAGGAGGTCCGTTGCCAAGCAATGTAGGGTGACCTCATCTAATATCGTGGTGAATCACGATATGTGTTTCACCACGAAATTATCTTTGTATCCGCACCTTACCACACCCGGTGTGGAGTAAGTAAGGGCTCTATTTTGGGGCTTTTACTATTTCAGATTATGGTTAATGACCTCGAAAAGGTTCTTAAGCATGCTAGGTGTTTGCTTTACGCAGATGACCTTGAATTAATATGTGGCGTAGAAAAGAATTCAGATTTAGAAACCTTACAGGGGATATTAACGCAGTCTTTCAGTGGAGCATTGAAAACAAGTTACTTTTCAACATGAACAAATGCAGTTATGTCTTTTAATTGTGCACAATACGTCCTGGGCGAGGAACTGATAGCCCGAGATCTTTCTGTGAAAGATCTCGGAGTAATATTCGACCCAAGACTAACTTTTTTGTCAGGAGTAAGGTAGAATCAGCTGCAGTGATTTGGAACCCATATATTATGTATACATTTACCTACGCAGACAGCTGTGTGCTGGGGAATTTGTTGCGCCACTTCTTCTTCCCAGCGAAAACACTAGGAAGTGATGAAGGGTGGGCATTTTGTAATTTTGACGTTCGAAAAGTGCTGATTCTCAGCCTAATTTGAATAAATGACTTTTGATTTAATTTACTTCTTCAAAAATTTCAGAAGACCTTTCTTAGATTTCTATATAAAAACTCTTCGGATACTCTCTATAGTCGGTCCCTCATGTCGTGGTCAGCTTCGGAGTTCCATCTGGAACGGATGATCCGCCTCCACCGGTTTTTGTCCAGCGCATCCCTTACTGTGACTACTAACCCTCACGCGGCCTGCGTGGTGGATTACGGCCCACTATCACGAAGAGAGAAGGCTTGTGTCCCAGCAATAGGAACATTATAGGCTGATTATGATGTTGCCGTATGCATAATTGGATGTTTTACCCGTACTATCATCAAGTTACGTTTTATAAAATTTGTCAAGTCAAGCATGTTGAGAGAGTGGCCATAGTTCTTTCTTATTTACTTCAATATAAATGAAATTGGACTCACACAATTATTACAATACGCGATGACCAGCTCATGCGCAGCTACAATGACGAGATCAATTATGGCGGGTGAGGTGGGAGCGACGAGCGTGGCGAAGGGGGCGCGGGCGCACGGCTGCCACAGCCGCACCGCGCCGTCGCACCCGCCCGTCGCCACCAGATGCAGCGCTGACACTACGTGGAAACAAGTGACTCCCTGAAATGTTATATTGAATTCTTACAAACATTCAAGATCTTGTTGGTCCCAAGCGCTACTGCTAAGTATGAGGTCCTGTCGGTCGATTCTGTAAAAATCTCACAGTAAAAACTTAGGTGAAGTGAGCTGCTATTCCACCTGATGCTAGGGTTTGACACTATTGACAGTTCACTTCACCAAGTTTTCACGGTGAGGTTTTAATAGAATGAAATCAGCTGGTTCGATTCCCGGGTTGGGCAAAGTGTTAGGTTTTTCCATCACAGGAATTTTAGAGTAGCAGTCAGATTCTGGAGTTGGGATTTATGTCCGGTTTATGGAATAGGCTTGCCCCCATAACATGGCGAAATATGGGTGTACTATAGGTGCACCTACCCTTTGGGGAATAAATACGTACGTGATTTAGTGGTATATTGTTTGTGGGGTAGAAAATATCCATTCCTCGAAAATATCTATCCATTTCCTTCTCAGTATTGATTCTAATCGGAATTCAAGGCAACCAATTTTAATGTTACCTCTCATAAAGTTGTTTCAAATTCCATTGAAATTAACATTTTCTTTAAATAAATATTTGGTAAGTGTTGCGCCGACCACATGGGACAAAGGCAGGAAGATGATGATGATGAAGTATTTGGGAGATATTTACCCTCATAACTTTGAAGACGTAGTCATCCATGTTGCCAGGCACGTGTCTGATGCGCACGCTGGCGGTAGCGTCGTGCGAGCACGTCACTAGAATGACGCCGCCTCGACTAAATGCCACGCGTTTCACCGAGCGCGAGTGGACCCGCCGCCAGTGCGTGATGTTGCAGTACGACGAGTGAGGGGGGGACGGCAACTCCTGGAAACGACTCCTTATTTTTAGGTGCATCGTCTTCACATAATATAATTAATGTATGCAAAATATTGTAACATTTTAAAAGAGTAACGGTGGAGTTTCTTGCCCATTCTTCTCCATACGAAAACTACCTTTTGGAAGGGGCGACTAGAATCTATTTTAGTTTTATTTTATTTTGGACGTTCAAAAGTGCCTTTTATGTGCCTATTTGAAATAAATGTTTTGACTTTGACTCTGAGGTTCATGCCCTTCACAAACTGATCGAACGTCAATCTGCTTTAACTGAACTACTAGCCAGTATTTTATGAACATAAGATTATAATTGGAAGCATTCATCTTCCCTTATTTTGTTACAAGCTCTGCTTACTTCGCCGCTTAAAATTTCGGCCCCCGACCCACCTGTGTCGCATCGCATCACGAGCCCACGATATTACTTCGGTTTCACTTTGCGTTCTTTCCGAGTTTTTTTTATTGCTCTGCTCCTAAGGGTCGCCACGTGATGTTAAATAGCCTATAGCCTTCCTCAAAAATTGGGCTATTAAATGCAAAAATAAGTTTTTAAAACCGGCTGGTATTTCCAGAGATTACCGCGTTCAAACAAACAAATGAACTCTTCAGCTTTATTATTAGTTGAGATTAGTAATACACCGATAAATTTTAACATCGAACATAAATATATGGATCAACTAATTTTTTTTTCACGATTTCAGGGTTGGTCCCGTAGTACAAGTTGTTCACAATGATGAGTACAATGACCCCTTTTAAGGAATAAAATGGTGTATATTAATTTCGAGTGATGTGAATAACTGAGTAAGCAATAAAATAGAGCATGGCTTACCATCCAAAAGTAATAATTGATTGCATCGGGCGTCTTAGTGTGGAACAGTTGCACCTTTGGCTGGAGGAAGCGGACGAGCGTGACGTCACCCCTCTCCGTGCCGAAAGCAAGCTCCGAGGTGTCGCACATGTGTGAAGACGAAGAGTAGGCCAGACACTGCCCAGTAAGAAAATGAAAATATCACTTTAAAATGATGCTGGTAACATGGTCAACGAGTACCTAAAATAAAAACTAAAACCCAACTATGACAAAAACGCCAACTAAAAAGGTATAAACCAGACACAGTAACAAACTAACATTTCAGGGGCTTGTGACTTAAGCCACAGACACATTACTGTGTCGTGTTGTGTCGTGACTCGGGATACACCAATCATAAGAATCTGTTCAGGACTAAGTACGTCAAATCACGAGTTTTCATTGGCTAACAGTGCGTCAGAAGGCGTCACGACACGACACAACACGGTAATATGAATCCGGCTTTAGTAATAACAGCCACACGGGTCGATCGATCAGGTTAAGCTACGCTTGCCGCGGTTGGTCATTCGTGGATCTTTGACAGTCGGTACGGGTCGTCAGTAGCCCCGAAAGTCTGACAACCAGTCTCACCAAGGTGTATCGTATTACCCAGTAACTGGGTTGTGGAGGTCAGATAGGCAGTCGCTCCATCTAAAATACTAGTATTCAGCTGCATCTGGTTAGACAGTTAGAAGAGGCAAGGTAGGTTTATTGTGCTTTCCGAGGCACGGAGAGGTCTCGGTATGTAAAGATCACCCATCCACAGACTAACGGCGGCAAGCGTAGGTTATCCTGATCGATCGACCTGTGTGCCTGTTATTATTTAGCTACGGGACCCTCCATGCATGTGTATGCATGGACACAGCCTGTAAAAATCATAACCCTTCTTTGGGTTTGCCGTAGTCCATTAAAAAGTAGTGTGGAAGTAAGCTTACGGTGGGTATATTGGGCAGTCCAGTGATGCAGTAAAGTGGGGTGTGTGACAACGTGGTGGCGTCATACATTGTTAGGCTGCGGTCTGATGCGGACATCACCAGGAATTGCGCGTCCTGGACATAAGAAAGGTTCATGAATATTTACAATTCTATGATATTAAGGTTGCTCACACCTCTACACACTAGAAAGCTACGGTTTCCTAGAAAAGCGGTGGCCGCTACATAGCGTCCGCAATTTACAGTCGAGTAACAATCAGCCTATAATGTTTCCACTGCTGGACACAGGCCTCCTCAGGCTCGGTGACTTGGCAGATGTCACATGTCTTCGAATTTTTGGTTCTAGGACATGCCGGTTTCCTCGCGATGTTTTCCTTTACCATTTTGAAAGCAGTGGTGATTAAATAATTTACACAAAGTAAAGCGCCTGTGTAGGTTCGAACCTACGACCTACAACTCGTAAGTCGCGGCCTTTACTACTTGGCCACCACTGTTCTCACAGTCGAATACCGTTACTGAAACGTTATTTATGATAGTAAGTTAGTGTTTCCTTAGAGAGCGCTTTTTGACACCGTAAAGCCAAACCCCGCTGCTATAATTTTCATGACAGCAAACACTGTGGCCGTTATGTGGCGGCCACAGCTTTTCTAGAGAACCCTAGCTTAGAGAAAGTTTCAAGTCTAGTGCCGGTTATGGAACACTGACCGACGCCGACGTGACCAAGCAGTTTTGATACTGGAGACTCTGGCTAAATTGGACTCTCCATCCTTTACTTCAAATGCGTGTTTGTCTGGCTTGGATGAAGCACTTACTCATCTGTTACACTGTCGCAGCTGATAAGCCCATTTCTATTTAATTACTTCTGATACTAAACAATAGAATCACTCACGGGTAGATATATCGCGTCGGTTATCCAGCGGTTCTTGACGCGGCTATGGAGCCCTGATCTGTGGTAAAACATCTGGAACATGGAATAATAATTACCTAGGAGTACAACAATTCTTGTTTATCAATTGCATTCGCTTCATCTGAAACTTAATATATTTCCTAATTTAATTGATATTGTAACAAACCGTGATCCCGATAGGGTTTCCCATAGGCAAAAATAACGAATTTTGATCCCCATTTATTTAACCACTGTAGGAAGTGAATTTTCAAAAAGTCTTCCTTTTTGCTCGCCTTCGTTGTTAAAGGAACTCTTAAGTACAATTTCATGCTAGTAGGTGGTTTAGGCTCTGCATTGTCTGTCACTGAATTAGTGTAGATAATATTGTTATACATAATTACTCAAATTCTATTAGCAATTAATTGTACTCGTTGTTTTGGATGTGGTATAGTTTCTTGTGTTACGATGGTTGACAGGAGTTCCTTTTTGTTAAAATTTAAATTAAGTTTAAGAACCCCCCTTCTTGTCAATTTTCTGACGTGATTTTCAATAGCTCTCACACGGTTGGTCTTCGAAGCTCGAAAGCGATCTACGCGCGAACATGCGAGCGTCGCATTCATAAACTAAAGTGTATATAGTCACGTTCATTTGTTCGGCGTCGTCGTCTGACTTTGACCGGTTATACGAGTATTATCGGGACGATCACTTATATCAAGACACAATAGCACACGTTAAAATCGTTTTTTTTATAAGTTTCCACTTTCCGTTGCTAAAGTGCAAAGCAGATCCAAGTGGAAATGTTACAATGTAATAATACTTCGAAGATATCCATACAACATTACCTCGTAAGAATACAGAAGCCGCATGTCTCCACTGTACACGCCAACGCGGCCTCCGCGAGACACCGCTACGTAGCAGAAGGACTGCTCACGCTCCACGCAAACTAGTTTCACCAATGTCTCCCTCTGTCACATGATTGAATTTATTTGGTAACATTTAATCGAATCAATAATACACTTTAATTGAGTTTGAAAATCCGGAAATGCACCTTCAGAAATGTGCCCTCAGCACTTACTTTTTATAAATTTTGGGTTAAACACCAGAATCGTTAGACGCCAGACCTTGTTGGTACTCACATGAAAATTACAAAAAAACTGTAGAAATATGTACTAAAACAGAATAGAGGGATGCCATTGAAAAAAACAGTAGATCTACTGTTAAAATAGTAGCGCTGGCAATACTGATTCTGATCATTGTCTTTGTACATTATATGTTCATCATCATCCACAACCCGACTGCACCAACTGCTGAGCCTCCCTTTTCTTGTGCCAATCCAGGCACATCCAGGTTCTACCCGCGATGGTCACAATGTCGTCTGCCCATCTCGCCGGCGGGCGACCAACGCTTCCTCTTCCATTTTAACTGTTTAAATTATTTTTTAAATGCAAAAGTTGCGAGTCCAGGTAGCTTGTCCGTGTTACTAAATTTAATGCCGTATACTGTATCAAGACTCTAGTTTAGTTTCAGATTGTGTTTTTATATTCAGGCATCAGCGCATGTTTATAAGTAGCGACTCCTACTTTGCAACGTACTTTATCATAGTATCATTTACCTTGCAGTGTTCCAGTCTCTTGACGTCTTGTTCGCTAAGAGGTGTCCACACTTCTGCTCTAGTGCTGGTCTTCTTGGCTCCGACAGCCACCAGCCTGTTTATAAGCTGCCTCCACCAGACCTTGCCAGTGTTGAAGCTGTCCAGTAATTGGAACAGCTTATGTGCGTGTGTCGTATACTTGTGGTGACCTGCAGTTGCATATTGTATTATGATAAATGGCCGGCGATGGGAACATTATAGACTGATTATGCTAAGGAAGATGAATTATTGGACAATATCCACATAATGATAACCCAATTGTTCTCTCTAGAACCAGCACCCTAATTGCGTAACACACCATCAATCTCAAACTGAATCATTTTGAAGGATACTTATTTACTTATTTGACGGCACGGTTGGCGCAGTGGTTAAGCAATTGACTGCTGCGCTGCGTGTCGCGGGTTCGATTCCCGCACGGAACAAATATTTGTATGACCTACATGTATTTGTTCCGAGTCTGGGTGTTTTTCTATCTATAATATGTATGTATTTACAAAAAAAAAATTGTATATAAGTAGTTTATCAGCCATCTTGTTACCATAACACAAGCATTAGGTTGCTTAGCTTGGGACAAATGGTGCTGTGTGAAATGTCCAGGGATATTATTATTATTATTTTGTTTTTTTTTTAATTTATTTTCTCAGATTCCTAGAACCTGGTATTTATTAAAATCTCACGGGTATAAACCAAGGTGAGATTTTAAGTTTGATCAGATTATGTGTTTTGTACTGCATTGAGATTATTGTCTAAATCTAATTGTAGGAATTTCCGAACTATGCGACATGTGTTTAATATAGCTGCTTTCTGTAGTGTATTATTATTGCTAAACCATTGCTTCATATTTTCAAAAAATGTGTCATGTGTCTGCTCAGCAACGTAAATAACGCAATCGTTGTTGTTGAACTGTCAAAATGAAACCGATTCCGATTGATCGTGTGTTACGCAATTAGGGTGTAGATGTCTTCTTCGAGAAATTGCCAGATGTAATAAAAAAATATACAATTAAAAACTTTAAAAAGAAATTAGTGGCCTTCCTAATAGAAAGATGTTATTATTCGATTAATTATTTTTTAATGGACAAAACTTTTTAATCAGCAATGTGTAATAAATATAATTAATATTATTTTGAACACTTATACATAATATGCGTTTTTATGAACAATTGTAATAATTGTAACTTGTGACATTTCAATTTATAATTTTATTTTTAGATAATTAGCTTCTTAAGAACTTTTATAAATTTTGCGTGCCTTTTTCCAGGCAGAATCCACATGGCTCACTCCTATCTACTCCAACTGTATTTTATGTAACCTACATTCATTGCAAATAAATAATTTGATTTGATCTGAGAACTGTTCTTACATATTATGATTCGGATGGAATTTGGTATTTGGAATGCCAGTTCAACCCACCAGGGCTTTGTCCATCACTGACATAAGATTATGAACCAATAAGATTGCTCTGTAAGCTCTCGTATGATATCTAGAGTATGAGTGGCTGTTTCTGTATGTGAGTTTAAATGTTTGTAAATGCACCCACGATACAGGAGAAATTTCTAGTGTGGGGCAACGTTTTACTAAAAAAATTGCTAGAGTTGCTGATACACGGTGTATCAGCAACTCTAGCAAATTCTACGGACTGCCATGTTGTGTTGCGTCAGACTTCAACAATCTTCTGAATGTCGCTTCTTTTCTTTCAACAATCAATAGTAAAACAGTTACAAAGTTACATTTCGATATGACCATTAGAAGTAGGTTACAGTTGACTTCTAAGATTTTATTACATTTAATAAAATACTACCAACCTACAGCTTCAAAAATTCCAACAATATTTACCAAATATATTGTCCAGTGAAGTAACAAATCCGACCTCGTCGAGCCACAGTGTGTCTTGAGGCGGTGGTGCAGTTTCAACGAACTCGATGCCTTCCTCAGCAGCCGCCGCACGCATCACCTCCTCCACGCGCCTTTAACATACATTTAAGATGTTTTATCATAGACATTCGTTCGTTCCATCATAGAACTCCAACCATCGCTTTCCATGATCAAGCGTGATCGAGGTGAAGAGCAGGCCCTGACAGTAATAAAAACAAAATCTATCGTCCTTTATACCCGACTACGGTGAAGCAAAAAGGGGGGTTATGATTTTGACCGGTATCTATGTATGAGGGTATGTAGGTATATAATTCATCTGTCCCCTAATAACTTCTAAACTACCTATCATAATTTGACAAATGAAGTATCGTTGGTAGCGTCTTGATCGTCCGCTGGATATGTGACGTCAAATTAAATACATTATGACCACGGCTATCCTCTGAACATGTATTAATATGTATTAATAACATTAAAATATTTAACGTGTATGTTGTTTATTTAATCTAAACCAATCTCATAATCAGCCTATATTGTTCCTACTGCTGGGACACAGGCCTCCTCTCTTCGAGGGGGAGTGGGCTATAACCTACCACGCGGGCCCAGTTCGGTTTGATAGATGTCACATGTCTTCGAAATTTTGGTTCTAGGACATGCCGGTTTCCTCGCGATGTTTTCCTTCACCGTTTAACTAATCTAGCTAGCCTGTATTGTCCCACTGCAGGTCAAAGGCCCCCCTCTCGCTTTTCCACACAATTCTGTCTTTTGCGAGTGCAGTCCATTGCCAGTCCCTACGGTAGCAGTCAAGCTCGTCCCGCCATCTTCGTCTCGGCCTGCCGCGATGCCGTCTTGGGTCCTGTCGGTGGTTTTTTTAGCCCAATTGTCATCTGTCATGTTGTTTATTTAATAGACGATAAATATTGAATGGTTTGTACACACGGCTACACATCAATCTATACATTTCCAGTTTTAGACCTCGCATTGTATAGGGTTTTCGTACAATCGGAAGTTAGCTTATACTGGTTATGTGAAGCCGTGTGCGTACATAACAATTGCAGATGAGAATATTTTCATACTTTTTAGAGTATGATTCCTTTACTAGTATGGATGGCGTCGTAAAGCCTTGCGCTTAATTAAACCCACCTGTCAATATCGTGCGCCTTGCTTCTCTCCTTGTTCTTCTTAAAACATCGCCTCAGTTTGCTAAGCATTGCCGGAGTCATCTTGTTCATCAGTACACGAGCGAGGGATTCCTCTTCATCATCACTGTGGGCAGATTAGTGAACTTTTTGATAAGTAAAAGGAGCGAATGATAAGACTTAGTTTTTGATAAAATAAAATGAATCAAATTTTAATTCAAGTATAAAAAGTTAAAATATGATTTACATTAATTACAATCGAGGAAAGTTAAATTCTAACTGTAATGTAGACCTGCCTAATCTAGGTTTATGAAAAACCTGTGTTTCAGGCCATCAATTTACATCAAACATTTAAAAAGAAGAAAACAATAAATATATTAGAAGCTAAATTGAAAAGAAGGTACCTATGTATAATATTTTCAGTGACTTAAACAGTTGCTATTTGGATATATCATTTTAAAACAAGATTATGTAAGATATAAAATAATGTTTAAATAAATTAAATTAACGAATAATATTAAAGTAGATAAAGCGGAGACTATTATTAATTAGGTAAAGGAAGAGATTTATATTAGAGTAGGTAGATAGATTTTATTTTAAAATTTCTAGTAGTTTTTCCGTGTATAATAATTGAGTTGATAGAAGGAAACTACAATATTAATAGCAGCAAAGAGCAGTGAAGCCCCAGTGGTAACGACCCCGATGTAGGAGTAGCTTCGAACCGAAGCAGGCGCTTTATTATTATTATTACTTGTGATGTCCAATTGCAGGGCAAGGGCCTCATACTCTTTTCACTTCTCTCTGCAGGCGCTTTACTCTGTTTAAATAATTTCATCACCACAGGGGGCCTAAAAAGGCCACTTTAAGCAATACCTATAAAAGCTATTCATTTCCTGAATTCCCAGCAGAACATTAGCAATTTAATCACCTACAATAATTCATTTCATATCAATCATATTTGGTGTAAACATTGGTGGACCATTTTACGAATTTCCATACAAAACTGTCAAACAGGTAAATTGCGGGATATGAATTGCACACAGATCATATTATGAATTGTCAGTTTGTGACCATTTTACGATTTCTATTATGATTCATATTGTTATCCTATTATGATTCTGCAAAGGTGGCCTTTTTAGGAAAACATCTCGAGGAAACGGCATGTCGTCGAATAAAAAATTCGACGACATGTGCCACCTACCAACCCGCACTGGGCCCGCGTGGTAGATTACATCCGACTGCCTCTCGAAGAGTGGAAGTGGAGTGTGTGGACTGGCAGTGGGAACATTACCTACTTATAGGCTGATTCATCATCTGCCTAGCCTTTTCCCAACTATGTTGGGGTCGGCTTCCTTCCATTAAAGGCTGATTATGTAGTGTTAATAATCAAAGAAGTACGCACCATGATAAACTTTCATCTGAAGCACTCCTCACTGAATAGCTTTTCTCTATTATCTCTGAACACTCGTCGAGCAATGATTTCTCTGATTTTATAGACATTATGCTGTAATAACATTTACCTACTGCTATGTTTGGTTTGGTTGTTTGGCAAACAATAGCAACTCTTACAAGTGCTCTTGTTTTATCAATAAATTGGCGGCGACGGCCCATGTACACGACGGCTATGGTACAGCGCCATCTAGCGATCCTGTACATAATTGGCTTGGTAGAACTTTTGTAGTTTGATAAAGTTGTAACTAGTATTTTTACAACTTTTAGTACTAGTTACAACTTTTAAACTAAAAACTTTAAAAATAGAAACTACGAATATTTAATATTCGTAGAGTTTCTATTTGACATTGGCAAAAATGTCGATGTTTTATAGGTATAATTGATTCTCCACGGTTTGTTATGTATGTAATCATGCAAGCAAGATTGAGAACCAACTTAACATAACATCACGCCTCGATTCCGCGAAGAGATAGGCAGTGGTGCGCCTATAGGATACCCACACTGAGCAACAATGTGCAGTCATTCATTTCTGACAGGTTGTGATGAAATAAAGGGGCATATTAAATTAGCTAGCGAAACTCCTCGGACGGATGGGTAACGATACCCAAACAAGAAAAAAAAAATATTTGACGATTTTTTTTGTGCGCAGTGCAGTAATTATTGTAGTCACATGAAATAACAGTTTAAAATCAGATCTTTATTGTGTAAACTTCACAGATGTGATGCTTGTCGATATCTAAATATGACAGAATTAAAAAAAAACAGATTTTCTCAACTCTTACTTCAAGTAACAAAACATCCAGGGGTCGTTGATCCCCAAAAAAAAATGTTTGTTCTGTTTTTATTTTATATCTAGTGTTTAGATATCGATACCAATCTCGTCTACAGTTTCGCTAGCTAATTTAATTTGACCCTGTTCAGCATCGTATGTCCTGTCCATTAGGCTAACCGTTTTTTGACAGCTGTCTTAGAACGTAACTAAGATTTCAAATTACGTAAAAGTTAACAATAAAATGCGCATTAGAATAAATATATAAACTGCCTTATGTTATTGAACTATTTATGGCTTCTTACAGACATTATAATATCGTAATCGTACATCAATCAATGTATTGTGTGTTGCTGCAATCGCTAGGTCCATCTGTCAGAAAACGGTTTACCTAATGGACAGGGTATATAAATAAAACACTCAAGTGAACATTGTCTATTTTATTGTATGTATGTATAATAATACTTATAAGCTAGTACTGTAATTCTAAAATGTAGGCTATACATACACGGAGCGAGCGATTTATTGTAATCAGTTAAAATATTATTTGTTCTAAACGTTAATAACCACTCAGTCCTTTACTTATAGAAAAAATTCATTCATAAACGGTAGGTACCATAAAAAGGTTTACTGACATAATTAGTTTTAACAAATCAAGACTTTTTTTAAGCAAACTGCATATTGTTAGTTAAACGAAAATTTGTTAGGTTCCCTTTGGCGTCTGTAAATAAAGATAACTATTTTACAGATAATATTATACTTAAAACTAAGAGATTAAAAAAAAAAACGTCGGCTCCGAAAAATGTTAATGTAAACAAAAGCATTATTACTTACACACAAAACAACGGACGGAAATAACTTCTCGGATTAAACATAATAATTAAAATAAAAATACGTACATGACAAAGTATATAACAAAATTATGAGTCCGCGTATCACAGCTGGCAAACACTCGATTTGGATCTCGATCCGGGAACCGTAACTGTCTAATCGGCAAAAATGACTAATCAGTGAAACTAACTAACTAAGGAAACTGGCGAATTAAATAAACTGACGACTGAGAGAAACTGCGGAGTAATGGCGTAACACAATATCAGTAGCAATGGGTTTAATTTTGACAGTTCAACAACATTCATTGCGTTGTTTACGTTGTTGTAATACGCGGACTCAAAACTATCTGCCTCTTCGGAGCCCAGAAAACAGAATAGGAACTATCAACCACTTTGAACTAATAAAGAAATGTTATAAAATACAGTGGCCGTGAGTCTCCAATTTTGTTTATCTATATTGAATATACCTAGCTATACATTTACACACATAAAACATACTTTGGGTCGAAACTCCGTATACAGCATAAGGTCTGGATTATTTTTCTTGAACTCTGAAATACGCCGAATCACATATCTGCTCAGAATTATTCGTATAATGTTAAACACTGTTCTAAATTACCCTCTTTTGTCGTATAACTATTTATTAGTAGTCTAGAATAAAACTTTTTGGGAAAACACTGTTCAATCGGATTTTTTGCCTCTTCGTAACGAGCTTCACAGTTGGGACACATTTAAAATTACTATCACATTCCCTATTGCATAAAATATTGTATTTTGGATGCACTAGGTATGTGTGAAATCAACTAGATTTCGGGCTCAGTCTTAATTTTAAGTTTCTATTTCGAAATGCAGGTAATACTGATTACGTTGGGCGTTTTTATAATTTCTAACGTGACGATAATTATCGTGGACGTCAACGGCATCACGATAACACAGGAAAGTTAAATGTATGGAGATAATGAAGACAGTTTTACAGGAGATTGAAGATTTTTCTATAGACTGACATACCTACCTACTGTCGCGCCATTTTGTTTTTGTTTTATCACTCAGCATCTATCAACAATGTTGGCTGTACGCAAGCTAAAAAATATGGATGTCACGTGATCTTTTAATATTTTGTGTTTGCATTGCTGTCAGCTATCGATTTTTATAGATTTCAGGAATGGCCACCATTTTGAAAAAAAAACATAATTGTGCGACAGTATGTAGGTACGAGTATGCGATGGACCGTACGATACGTGAACGTATTTCCATACATTTTATGGACGTGGACGTCCAAGATAATATCGTCACGTTCGAGATTATAAAAGCGCACATTCTTTCCCAAGGTCAATAAAACGATTTACGACGAAGCCCGAATAAACAAAAATATTCTCTCTATACTCTATAACGGTAGACTATTCTACATTTGAATTTGGAATGTTGAGAATCCGTACCTAAACTATAACCTCGATTACGTCAAATTGCGTAAATACATTAACATTACCTGCTATTTAACACTATTTAATACTTTATACTCGTTACTTAAACAATAAATAGCTTAATATTAAACTATAATTTATTATTGTACGAATGCGTATACATGTATTTTCTCGAATACAGCTCACAATTTTATCGTAAGTAGGAAATAATGTCTTTCAAAAATCGCAATCAATGTCGCCCTAGCGTTGGAGAATGTATAAATACGTATCTACCTGAAGTTGACATAAAATTTTTGTGTAGATCAAGATCTGGAATAATGTGCGTCTTTATATCGTAATAGGCTAGCGATTCTCTTTAGTAAATCCCTGACGCGCCATGACCTACCGAAATTCTCATTCTTCATGGGCCTTATTACGAAGTATTAATGCCACCATGATTTCAGTGCGAAAAAAGGATGGTGTTATCGGTCATGTATGGCTCCGTCTCTTACATTGGAATCATGATGGCATTAAACCGTCATAATACGGCACCTATTCCCCTTTAAAACCGAAAAAAAATCGTATATATGACAATATTTTTACCCTTCGTATACTTTGTATTTAAGTATTTAACAAAAGTCGAACCCACAAAAATGCAAAATTCATGACAGGTGCAGCGTGATCAGTACACTTGACAGGGCTGTGAGAGCTCATGGATACTCGTGAACTATGAGCGTTGCTAGCACTTGTACCTACGTACCAACCAGACTGAAAAGGTCTGGACCTCAAAACATAAGTTCGCTATAATGCAGGCTACAAAACCATTAGGGTTCCCACAGACAGACGCGACGCGATTCTGATAGAACAATTTCCATGAAGTGTTCGTAGAAATTGTTCTACTAGAGTCGCGTCGCACTGTCGCTTCGTGCCTGTCTGCGAAAGCCTTTATAATGGCGTAGATTTGAGCTATAGACTTCTTTTGAGATGCGACACGCTAACAAAACAATGCTTCACAGTAAAAAAGGAGTCAACGCCATGCCCTTAAGGCAACAAAGACAGTTCGCGGTCAGATTCCCGATCAGAAGGGACTGTGCAGTCAGAAGATAGGGCTGTGCGATCAGGGCCCTTATTCACTATGACCACTCAATGATTCTTTACTTCGAAACCATGTCAATTCCTTATCACGCCAACTTCGCGTTCATATCGCGCGGTTTCGTTCATTGTGTCATAGAGAATACGGTATCAGAAGGGGCTGCGCGGTCAGAAGACGGGGTAACGCGGTCAGTAGACGGGGCTGTGCGCGTCGTAGTTGAGCTGCAGGTAGGGCGGGATGGCGGCCGACAGCTCGCTGGCGCGCCGCCGCAGCGCCGCGATGCTGTGCCCGCGCCACACCTCCTCCTCCGCCGGCTCGCCGCCGTTACCTGCACGGCATTCATGAAATTGATATTAGCAAACTGGGCCACCTCTCGCATATCTATACAAATAATTAGCTAAAGAATTTGTTTAACCGCGCTAATCTTTCAAACTAATTTCTTAAGATCACGCTAGGAGCCGGATCAGAATGTTAGGCCACAAAAGCGATGAATGAAAGGCAATTGCATTCAGCTGAGATGAGAATGCTAAGAGGGATGTGTGGTGTTACACGAATGGATAGAATAAGAAATGAGTACATAAGAGGAAGTCTGAAAGTGGCCCCGGTAACTGAAAAGTTGTGTGGAAATCGGTTGTCATGGCATGGGCATGTGTTACGGAGAAATGAGGAAAATGTCGTGAGGAGAGTTTTGATTATGAATGTGGATGGCTATAAGAGTAGGGGAAGACCAAAGAAACGATGGATGGAATGTGTGAATGATGATATGGTTAGAAAGGGGGTGACTACCGAGATGGCGACTAATAGAGAAGTATGGAAGAAAAGGACATGTTGCGCTGACCTCAAATAAATTGGGATAAGGGCAGGAGAATGATGACGCTAGGAGCCGAGCAAATGATGCGATGCGACGTAGTGGGTCGGGGCAGTTTCACGCGGACGAAGTCGCGGGCAGAAGCTAGTCATAAATATTCCTACTAACTAAAACTGAAACTATATTCACGCCCATGATGAAACGACAACTGCCAACGTTAACAAGTGGGGTATACGGTAGATACTGAAAGTGACACACGCGCTTTTAGTACCGCTATCAGTGAAAGGTGTACGAGGAACCTGTTACGATGGATTCAGTACAAATGACCCTGGACCCAACTACGTTGAAATTGTTCGTCGGTATAACAAAAATTAAATTAGCTGTTCCATACATTTTTATCTCAACGTATACATGCCATCAACATCAACTTATAAAATAACCGTGTAGGTTGCATTTAATTGTGCATACACACCTGCACGCGTTAACGACAGAGGCAATTGCAGCCATCAATAGCCTGCTTCGACGCGATAGAGGCTTTTTTTTTTTGAGGATGGGAAATCCTCAAATGACCCCTCCCGCTCTGGATGGAGCGGAAGGGAGTGTCAGACTCTTACTGACTAAAACCCACCCGTGTTCCTTCCGTAGCTCTTTCTGTTCCAGGGCAGCGGTAACCGTTTCGGACGATCCCGCTACCCTGGCAGGACGCGATAGAGGCTGCCATCGACAACGTGCCGCTCGTGTATTTGAGTATGGTGCTCAAATACACAGAGCGACATGTTGTCGATGGCTGCAGTTGCCTCTGCCGTTGACGAGTATCGCACGTGTGTATGAGCGCTAAAGCTATACAGGCTAAAACCTCTAAAGTAGGTACTCACCGGAGGCGGTGGGCGAGGCGTTGTTGTTGCCGCAGTGTCCCATGTGCGGCGGCGTGGGCGAGCCCTCCAGCGCGCCCTGCTGCTGCTGACTGATGTTGTTGCAGTACGACATCATCGTGTCTCCTGCAAACAGCAATCACACATACTTTTGTTAAATATTTATCACCAACTTTAGCAGTTGCAAGAAACACCGTTATGTTTCCTAATATTATAATAAAGAGAAAAGATTTTAGATTTTTAGTGTGTTTGTTAGTTATGCTTTCACGCTAAAATGTCTGAACGGATTTGGATGAAAGGCACAAGGGTAGACCATAACCTGAATTGGGACACAAAATAATTTTATCCCGATATTCCTACGGGACCGAGACTTATGCGAGTTAACCGAAGGGCGCAACTAGTTGCTAATATGACGCAAAAAATATTGTCAGGTTTCCTATATAAATCAGTTTTCAAATTAATTAATCTAAAGCATTCGTCGTCGTCGTCGTCGTCGTCGTATGACGTTTGTCTTATTTTGCGGCTTGTGCTAACACAAGCCGCAAAATAAGACAAACGTCATACACGCTTTCACCCCCTAGTTATCCCTTTTAGGGGGTGATGTTTCAATAATATTTCGTTGGCGCTCACCTTCGTTAGGTATACCTATTAGAAACTGGTGTGCAAAATTTAGTGCCTCTAGAAGTCTAGACACAGCGGTGGCTAGCGCGACGCTAACCAGCGCTGTGTAGAATAAAAATCTATAGATTTTTATTGTTGCATGTTTTACACAACTGCGACTGACAGGAAGAATTCAAACTCACGTAACCGTGATATAAGTATACTGCAAACGGCATATTTGTTTCTAACTCACAAAGCTCAAAATAATGTTACAAATGGCCTCTACTTTGTATATCTGGCTTTGATTTGGCTTGGCTATTTGAAAGCCCAACTGCCCGTAACGGATGGGCAACAGTTTTAATGTAGTCTAATCAGTCTTCCTGCATATTGATTTTACTTACCGAGTGAGTTGAGCGGGTAATGTCCCTGGTAAGGCTGTCCTGAACCGACGGAGCTAATAGGCAGCGAAGGGTTGAGGTCAGCGGCGAGCTGTGGCAGCCCTCCCGCACCGAAGCCGCCCATAGACACGCCACCTTGCGATAGCTGACCTAGACCTGAAATTATGAAAGTTTTGCATCAAATCATGTCACACCAGCCCATAACCCCACCACGGTTACTCTTTTAAAAATAATTGGTGTTAACAATGCTTTCAAATTACACTGTTAATAGGTATTTGAGGATAGTGAAGGCCTGGTAAAAAGTACTAGGTACTCAACAAAATCGAAAATGAACAGGCTTTTTTTTTGTGGATGGGAAATCATCAAATGACCCCTCTCGCTCTGGTCAGACTCTTACTGACTAAAACCCACCCGTGTTCCTTCCTTAGCCTTCCTTCCAGGGCAGCGGTAACCCTTTCGGACGATCCCGCTACCCTGGCAGGAAATGAACAGGCTTAGCTCACATTAAAGTAGTATATAAGGATAGGTGGTTTAGGTGGTGTAGGTTAATTCCGATCCAGCCTAGCCTGGCTCCCAGCGACGCCCTAAGCCGAGGTCCGTACCCCACAGGGGGTGCCCTTAGCGTGTAGTCACTTAGTTTTTAAGTTTTTTTTTGTCTTGGCTGGAGTCCTTAATTTCTTGAAGCATTCACAATTTACCACGGATGGAACTGCCAGATGCCATTTATATAAAAAGTTGGTGAAGGATAGTAGCAGGTGGTGTTCTGTAGTTTCTGCCTATTCCAATGGGAAAAGGCATGAGTTTATGTATGTGTACTCACCGGCTGGCATCGACCAGGGTCTGTCAGCAAACACGCCGGGGCCACAGACGTCGCCCGCGCCGAAGGGCGGCAGGCCGTGTGACGGCAGCAGGGCGCCTGGAGAACGGAACACATTGGTACTCTTCTTGCGTTTCTTCCATTTCGCACGGCGGTTCTGGAACCACACCTGCAGAGAAAAGAACAATGTTGATTTATATTAGAGTCCGACCGAAACTGGTTTTCCGGCCGAAACCGAAACCGAAACCGAATATTCGGCCGTGGCTTCAGTTTCGGCCGAAACCGAAACCGAAACCGAAACTCACGTGGTTAAGTATTAAATTCCTTAAAATACTGAAATTTGGTGCATTTTACCCATTATTCTGCATTAATTAGGACATGAAATGGAAACACAGTAGGTATATTAATTTTGTTGTAATCATTTATTTAATACTAGCTTCCGCCCGCGGCTTCGCCCGCGTGAAAGTCGGAATCCCACGGGAACGTGCTACCAGGATAAAAAGTATGTGCTTCCCCAGGATGCCATCTATCGCTTTGCCAAATCAGAAGTTCAGTGGCTTAGGCGTGAAAATGTAACATACAGTTTCAAGTTCAAATCCTCCCCTAAAAACCGAATTACCCCTTTTTGTCCCGTCAGGGGTCAATTTTCGACAATTCTCGAACTTTACATACTTATTATTAATTATTTTCTGTCGCAAGTATCAATACTGAGTTTCGAGTTAATCGGACCGCGCATTCAATTTATTCCACACAAACTTCAACCCCCCTATATCCCCCTTTGAGGGGTAGTTTTGAAAAACTAATAATGATAAACTTTATTGCTTACTTAGGCGAGTATTCATGCCAATTTTCAAGATTATTTTTTGCTTTTCACCCCCACAGGGGTGGAATTTTGAAAAATCATTTGGGATGTGTTCATAACTTGATTCAAAGATTATTTATACCAATTTTCGAGTTAATCAAGCCACGCTGTAAAATCCTCCCCTGTAAAATTGACTACCCCTTTTCAGGCCGTCAGGGTTAGATTTTCGAAAAACCCTGATAATCATTATTCTTTCCTTTAAATTTTAGGTATAAATACTGAGTTTCGATTAAAACGGACCGCGCGCTAAAATTCTTCCATACAAACTTTGAAACCCCCCAATCCCCTTTTAGGGGATAGTTTATAAAAACAAAAAATGCCCAACTTCATAATTTACTTAGATAAGTATTCGTGCCAAGTTTCAAGTTTATTAACTCAAGGAATAAGATTTTTCATACAAACAAAATCCCCCCATTTCACCCTCTTAGGGGTGGAATTTCGAAAAACCCTTTCTTAGTGGATACCTACTCTTCACGAAGAATACACCCTCCAATTTTCACGTCTCTCGGACCAGCGGTTTAGGCTGTGCGTTGATGTCTCAGTCAGTCAGGACTTTGAATTTTATATACAATATAGATAATACATATACAAAAATATCAATAATATTTTTATTATTTTTTCAAATTAAGTTCTCATAGCAAAATGTTTATCAGTTATCAATAAATCAAATCACTAATTGTTACTGTTTCGGTTTCGGCAAAAGTTTCGGCCAATTATGGCCGAAACCGAAACTGCCACCGAAACTTGATTTTTGGCCGAAACTCGGCCGAAACCGAAACCGAAACCGAACTTTCGGTCGGACACTAATTTATATATTTAGGATATCCAACCGCGTGAAATCGCGGGGCGCAGCTAGTAATATTATAAACGTGACAGTTTGTGAGGATGGATGGATGGATGTTTGTTACTTTTTCACGCATAAACAACTGAGCGGATTTGGATGGAATTTGGCACACAGATAGTTTATTACCAGGGTTAACACAAAGGATACTTTTTATCCCGATTTTCTTACGGGATCGAAACTTATGCGGGAAACAGTTAGTATTCCATAAAAAAACGGACACTTAGATCGCACTTCTTCAAATTGACACTACTGTTTTCAGGAAGAATCAAACGAACCATACCGTCAAACTCTGTAAGATGTCCCATAACTTACACCACCCTTCGTCGATTATCATCGATCACTGTAAACCCCTAAGATCGGCGCGTCCACGCGGGGCTTGTCGTGAATCGCGCGTCATTTGTCTGCGGCTCGCAACTTATTGATTTCGATAATACTGGGATAAGCCGATATTATTTATCATTCTTTGCTGTTGTTTGACTTCTGACGTGGATAAAATTTGGTTTGATAAGTCAAATCATTTATTTCAAAGGCACTTTTGAACGTCAAAATTTAAAAGAAATTAT
This sequence comes from Apamea crenata, assembly GCA_949629185.1. NCBI lineage: Eukaryota > Metazoa > Arthropoda > Insecta > Lepidoptera > Noctuidae > Apamea > Apamea crenata. The sequence goes on along the minus strand of OX451376.1, from coordinate 3,146,466 downwards.
TCTATACCAGGGTATAGAATAATTTCTAATTATTATGTATATATTATATTCAGTAGGTTAACAGTTTTTTGACAATTGTCTTAGAACGTACATATTCCAGATTACGTAAAAAATTACTTTAAAGTGCGTAATAAAATAAATAAATAAACAGCCTTATCCTATTGAATTATCTTATTTTTGGCTTCTTACAAACATTATAATACCGTTACGTGTATCAATCAATGTATTGTGTGTTGCTGCAATCACTAGTTCCATCTGTCAAAAAACGGTTTACCTAATGGACAGGGTATAGGTTCAGTTCAGTAATCTGTGGTATAGGCGCTACTTTCAAAAGATAGTTTTGTTTGGAGAAGAATGGGCATGAAACTTCATAGTTACTGTTTAAAATGTTTTACAATGTTTTGTAACCATTCATTATATTATAATTATATGTGAAGACGAGGTACCTAGAATAAAATTACTATACTCAATGGGTTGCATATCCATTGAGTAGGTATAGTAATTTTGAATATAATATGAATAGGTGTAGCAATAATTACCTATATGAAAAATACTATAATTAATGTTCTCTATATATATCTAGCTTGTAGCTTGTCTTGTGCTTGTTGTTGTTCTTGTTGTACGTGTTGCTTGCTAGCTTGTGTGCAAGTTGTATTGTAGCTTGTGTTATTAATTTTTTTTATCTCGTATGTGTTTTTTGCAAAGTTCCATTGATTGCTGAAGTCGTTTTCATTGGTTTTAGTTTTGAAAGCACACAGTTGAATTTAGTAAGGTTTTTAATTGATAAATTATTGCTCGCCGCACAACATTTAACTTCACTCATCGTCGCAAACATTGTTATTGCCATCCATCTTCCATTTATACTTATTTCAATCGCAAGAACCTATGTAAAATGCAAAAAATATGCGATATTTTTGGCTAAACGATAAAGTTAGTCAAAATTAAAAGTAATTTATTTAAACTAGGCTGAGTATCAGCTTCTTTAAACATCAAAATTATAAGAGAGTCCCCCAATAAGCCCGCCTTTCACCACTTCCTAGTGCTTTAGCTTGGAAGAAGAAGTGGCGCAACAAACTCCCCAACACCACAGCTGTCTGTTCAGTTAAAATAAATGGATTTTAATGTATATAATCCATTTATTCATTTCATTTCAGTAGGTATGCAAAGTAATTAACATTACGAAACACAAAACATGAAATTAAATTATTTGCCATTTGTTAGCCAGCAAACGCCAATAATATGAAATGTTTGTTTATGTAAGTTGATCATTTAAGACACTTTAACACATCAATATTTTAACTAGATGGCGACGTCGTATCCTATCTGACTGATCCCTGAGCAGAAATGCCGAAATAAACTCCGAGATCATGATCTCTTTTAAACTCCAAACATTATATTACTAGGATTATAGGTGAGATCTACCAGCACTCTCGGAATCTCAACCTGAATCATTTTGAAGTATATTTCAAATCCATTGCTTCATATGTTCGAAAAATTTGTCTGCTCATCAATGTAAAAACGCAATGAATGTTGTTGAACTGTCAAAATGATCAAGCTCAAGCAATGATCCCAGCAGAATATTTGCGTAGGCCATATACAAAATACTCAAATTTTGTCGTTTTGTTTGTATTAAGCTCAAAGATTTTCTATTTGATACAAGGTTGATGCATGGGCATCTCATGCATCATGGAGGAAGGCAGCATTACAACTTTTAACAACGAAACAAAAGAACCCTCGCCACGTAGAAGCGTCGACCACATTAAAAATTTAAATTATGTCGCTTGCTTAGTGATAAGCGGGAGCGATAAACTGAAGAATTAAATGGTTTATTCTGTTAAAAGTCAAAGTCAAATCTTTTATTTGAAATAGGCACATAAAAGACGCTTTTGAACGTAAAAATTTACAAAAAAAAAAAGAATTGTATCTAGTTGTCCCATCCAAAAGGTATTTTCGTATGGAGAAGAATGGGCAAGAAACTCCACTGTTACTCTTTTTTTTTAATACATTAATTAAATTATATATGGAGACTTATTATTACCTATTGTGGTATCACAATAGGCAAAAATAATTAAAAAATAATCGTAAATTGGAATCACTTACACGTCATACAAAAAATGGGCTAGATGGAGTCGAAATTTCCTATATGACTACCCCTGAAAAGAAATGGCGAAAAAACTCTGGGGTCAAAGGCTCTTTTAAAGTCTAGATATAATCTTGGTCAGATCATGTGAAGGCCATGTAGATTAGTATCTCAATTAGTCTTTTGAGCAAAGCCACAGATTGTAGTGGACCTGTGCAGTCAGTGCAAGCATTTGTCAGTAATCGTGTAGCTCAATTCAGAACTCAAGGAGCTAAACTTATATTATGTTCTGTTTTATTCCAAAAACATTTCGAAGTACAAGGTGTAATTGAAATAATCGAAAACCTCAAAGGAAGAAGGAACCTCGAAGCGTCATAAACAACTTTTAAAGTATGACCAACCCTGAATTCGCGAAAAAATATCAGCTGCTCCATACATCCTTGTTCCTTAGGCCGTTAGACCTCTAGCAAATAAAAATGATTACTTAGCTTAATCATAATTACAGTGCAGATGTTTTTATTTTTTCCTTAGCACCATATCATTTTATACGTATAGTTTAGGAGCTAGCGCACGTTTATTAATTAAGCAGTAATTACCGCAGACCAGCGACCGTTCCACAGACTGTTTATTGTACTATGCGATTTAACTAAGAATAGGAAAGACCTTGGGAGCAGGTGGCCCAGTGGTCACGGGCGTGACTTACGAGTGGTAGGTCGTAGGTTCGAACTCAGGTAGGCGCTTTACTTTATGTAAACTATATCATCACCACTGCTCTCAAAACGGTGAACGAAAACATCGTGAGGAAACCGGCATGTCCTAGAACCAATAAATTCGATCACATGTGACATCTATCAACCCGCACTGGGCCCGCGTGGTAGATTACGGCTCACTCCCTCTCACAGAGAAGAGCAGTGGCGTAGCGTGGGTATCGGCTGCCCGGAGCGGAAGAAAAATTTTGCCGCCCCTTCAATTTAATGTATACCTACTATACATTAATTCTAGAGAACTTTTCGGCAAGAACGGTCATCATTATTTTGCATTAAACAGGTTAGATTTTAAATAAAAAAACTAAGTTTATTTGTTTTACAATCACGTTTATTACCCCGCAAGTCAGTATAGACGGTGTTGCCATTCGCTACAAAATATCATTCAAAGAAAGGGGATTCTCCGAATTCGTCACAGAATAAGTAATGAAAAATTCTGTGCTCTTTTCAATCGGTGCGAATTTATAGTTCCGTTAAAAATATGAAATGGTTAAAATTTACAAAATATATTTTATTATTTACTGTGAAATTTTGCCACCCCCTAAAAAGTGCCGCTCGGGGCGGGCCGCCCACGCCCCCACTACGCTACGCCACTGGAGGAGAGGCCTGTGTCCCAGCAGTGGGAACATTACATTGTCATTTTTAAGCAAAACAGCACCGCGTTTACTCATTTTGGAGTGAAGTCAAGACCAGAAAAAAACAGAAACCAGATACCATAAAAACAGATACTTATCAACAAGCCGTATATTTCAAGTACCATTTGACAAATTGAGGTCGTTGACGTTCCTATTCTTAGTTGGGTCACTTTGTAGTTAGGATGGCAACCCCTTATTTTGCCGGGCTTGCAAAATAAGGGCTCGCTCTTCGTCGGTTTTTTTTAACCAACAACCCCTGGAAATAGAATAAAGAGGAAATTCCACTCTCAAGACTCTAATTCAGTTCTGTGAAAAAGTTAACACGTTCAGTGCTGCAAATACTTCTTTCTTTTCCGGGAAATTCTATGATTTTGGGACATTATTGTGTCCTTACCTACTTATTTTGCAATTTAATTAAAGTCTCCTGAGTAACGCCTGAGAAAAAAGGCCGAAACAAACTCAGAGGGAGTTTGTTTCGGCCTTTTTTCTCAAGACTAGTCAGATAGGAAACCGACCTCTAGTTTTAAAATATGATTGACGTGTTAAAGTGTTTGAACAAACCTACTTAAAAAAATAAAATCATTTATCATTTAACCTGAATTATCATCATTTGACTCAAATGTCCAACATTTTATTTAATTACAACAAGTAATTCCACGACTTTGCCCGCGTGAAATTACTTTTTTTAATATATAATAAAATATACCGAAAGAAGGAAGGAGGAAGCTATAATATTGCCGAGTAGCAATATTGTAGCTCCCTCTTGATAAAAGAATTAGAAAGAAAAGAAAGAAAAGAAAGAAAATTTGTTTATGCACAAACAAAACATTCATTACAAATAAAAAGAGACATAAAATATACACAAACAACGTAGTCAAAAGCCTTGTACTCAAGCCTCACAACAAGTATTGTCGAACTCACAAATACCTCTTTAAAATATTAAATAAGTATAGATCCATTTATACAGCGTGGCACTTTAATGGCGACATTAATTTAACACACGTATTCGGTTTCGCGTTTTAGTTTTATGAATATATTTTAATTCAATTAAATATTACTATTTATTTATTTACTAACAATTTTCTAAAATAGCATCTTAGAGCAACCTGACTTAAAGAACTGAAGCGCAGGGGTCATTTGCCGGGGTCACGGATCATAACATCGCAACAAATAACGTGCAAAGAGAAGGTGAATTGAAGGAAAGAGAGAGAGCCCTATGTTGGCGAGCGGCGCAGATGGAAGTTTTCAAGCTACAGTTTTTTTTATGTTGTTATAATTTTTATGATTACTGGCCACTAGCCCTACCCGTGTGTTAAATTTATGTCGCCATTGTAGCGCCACGTTGTATAAAATAGATTTAATACAATTCAGTACATTTCAAAACATACTCCAACTAACCTATCCGCTTCCGCTAAACTAGCACCGCAGCCTTAGTTTTGCCTGCAAGCGAGACAGCAAACGATAGAAAGAGAGAAACATACTCATTTGGCAACTGTCACCGGCAGGACTCTATTATTTATGGTGTCAGCGGTCGGGATGCTAGCTTTGCAAACATTCAGGTTTTCCTGCTTTTTGTTTGGTTTCGACTTTGTGGTAAAAACAAATGTATTGTTGGAAATGAAGTTACCTTTGGTGGAAATGAAGTTTCAAAGCTTTTCTTACTAGTTGAAAAATCTCATAAAAGTTCTTGATATTTGGAGGTATATTCTGAACACACACTAATCTTCATCCTTTTTTTTTTGTTGCGCGGTGGAAATTCTCATGGACTTCCTCCATCATGGTGACAGAGGGGTCTCTTACCGGCTAAAACCACCGCGGTGTTCCACCTCTGCCTTTGGCCGGGGGTGCGGGATTCGCATAAGCATTTAAAGAAAATTATTATTATTTAAGGGACACTTAGGGGGACCATAATTTTAGGGGGGTGGGGTGGGGGGGGGGGGTACAGACTATCCAACTGAACACCTTTCTCTATGAGACCAACATCGTATTCACGAAAATATAATCTGCTATTTCAGATTTTCAATTAAATCTACACTACTAAATACATAGTAGTGCTATTTAGTAGTGTAGATGTGTGTGTGTGTGTGTGTGTGTAATTGAAAATCGTCTAGATTTCTAGACAATATTTCAACTAAATCAAGCCAAAGTTTCAATGTTTAATTACTTTCCAGTAATAACACGTTTTCATGTGCCTCTTGACTATAAGCCCATGTACTGCGCACTTCAATATAAATGGTGGGTAATACTACCCATGGATTCCACGAGACAGGCTCGACCTAGTGTGGGGTTCATAACCAAAATGCTTTCTTTGCGTCTTATTTTTCTTTTAATTTATAGCCAGCTACAAATGTAGACTATAAGCAAATATCATTATCATCATAATCAGCCTCTAACGTTCCCACTGCTGGGACACCAGCCTCCTCTCGGCGAGAGTGTGTGGCCCGTAATCTACCACGCGGGCTCAGTGCAGGTTGGTAGATGTCACATGTCTTCGAGTTTTTGGTTCTAAGACATGCCAGTTTCCTCACGATGTTTTCCTTCGCCTTTTTGAGAAATTACTGTTTTTGGCAAATAAACATTATGTAGGTATCTATCTATCATACAAACCTTGAATACTTACTTGACCCAAATGCTTGGGACAGTTTAAATATCACTACACATTTCTGTTACACGCTATAGATTGATAATAGTGACGTAGTAACCAACCATTTATCTTGAATACATTTGGTGTGAAGTTGGTAACCCATGGGACCGCCGATCCCGGTCGCTCGGCCCAATGCCGGTGACCCCAGCCAGCTGTGACCAACGATCGGTAGTTAAGCCCAATATTTTTCACGACTTTACGATTGGGACCTTAAGACGTCCAGGTCCAATGTTGATAACATTTTAAATACGGCTCCTGAAGCCTCTGAGTAATTATGTACTCTACAACCAAAATTTCTGAATCACCAGTATCGCCACACTCAATATTGTCGATGCTGCTGTAAATGTTGGCTAATTCACGGATCTTATTATCAATTCTCGTAATTTTAAGAACAATCACTGTCTGATCTCAGTCTCAATCTGTCAAAAATACCTCTGATTTCCCTACATTTTTGTCAAATTTTTGACATTGATTGTCGCTGAGATGAGATTGCGACTAGATTTTGAACATTTTGGATTACGGAAATTAGCCTTCTTGTTGGAGATCTTATCGTTCATCTCATGTGAAATTAGCTTTGCCACATCGTAAATTAGCTTTGTCACACGTAAAATTACATGTGGCAGACGGGTTTCATAAGCCATTCAGAGAGTTCTATCTCATCTTGATTTATGTATAATCAGCCTATAATGTTCCCACAGCTGGGACACAAGCCTCTTCTCTACGACAGGGAGTGGGCTGTAATCTACCACGCTGTTCTGATGCAGGTTGGTAGATGTCATCCTGATATACCTAAGCAAAAATTGCCAATTGGCAAAGTCACCAACGACTTCCAGTAAAATTTTGTGCAGGCAACTCTCGACCTTCGATTTCTCAACCAAAGCATAAATTTTGCAAAATGCACTTACAAATAAATATCACCATCGCTAAATAGTTATTATCAAGTTCGAATTTCCCAATCGTAAGTCAAAATAACGCAACTTTTCCCTCGACCCAGTCTGTTCGAATGTAAGTGCAGTACAATGAGATTCATAAAACGGGCGTTGCTTCTAATTGGGCGTACGGTATAGTTTCCCAAGCGTGAGCGGCCCGTCGTGAGCCTGCAGTTAGCGGGCCGTGTTTGTGTGTCGTGGACTCGTGGCTAGCGCGCGAGAACAGCTAGCGGACCAGCCTTGCAGCTTTTACAGGCGAGTGCTGCAAAGTATAGCAGCCAGCGGGAGCGGAAATCTTGGTTTTTATGGTGTGGAACTTCACAACATTCTACAATGTTCCCACTACTGGGACACAGGCCTCCTTTCTTCAAGAGGGAGTGGGCCGTAATCTACCACGCGGGCCCAGTGCAGGTTGGTAGATGTCACATGTCTTCAAATATTTTGTTCTAGGACATGCCGGTTCCCTCACAATGTTTTTCTTCACGTTTCGTTCGTTTTGAGAGCAGTGGTGATGAGATTATTTTACACAAAGTAAAGCGCCTGCTGGGTCCGAAGTTCCGAACCCACGACCCACAACTCGTAAATCGGGGCCGTTGAGCTATACGATTACTGACAAATATGCTCTGACTGAACAGGAGCACTCAAATCTCTGTCGTTTTATCCTCGAAAACCATTTCAGGGTTTAATCTACATGGTCTCACATGATCAGCCGATCGATTCTGTAAAAATCTCACCGTGAAAAGTTAGGTGAAGTGAGCTTAGAGTGAGCTGTCAATAGTGTCAATCCCTAGCATTAGTTGGACATCACTTCACCTAAGGCTTCACGGTGAGATGGTTACAGAATCGCACTCCAGACCAAGATTATTGATTTTTAGAGTCGTGAGGTTTATTAGATTCGTAGGCCGTTGCGATTGGGCTACCACTACTTTCGGTAGGTTCACAATTTAACTACACAAATACGCGTTTAGTAAAGGGTTGCTGTCCTTAGTGTTGGCAATACAACTCAACACCTCGTTGTTAATTTTACAGCACAATTTATTAAAAAGAATACTGTTCAATTAAAAAATCCACTAAGCTGAAGTGGAGTTGGGCTGGCCACGTCTACGGTATGCCCAATAAGCTGTGGGCAAAAATAACCACCACTTGGAGCTCTGACATAGCTAGAAAGCGTTGCGGCAGACCGTGTAGAAGATTTTGGGATGAGCTGGACAAACCAAACGACCAGTGTTCCACTTTAGTTGGACATACAGAGCTGGAAGTCATAAGGCCTTTGTCCAGCAGTGTTAAGATGCAGGCTAACAGTAACCGTTACAATTTAACTGACATTGTTCCCAACCATTCCAACACGTTTTGGGAAACAGCTACATACACCACAACCACACAAACCCTAATGTATGTATTCTTTTTTGTCTGTTACTCTGCATATACCTGCGCTAGTAACACGCTTCGTGGTTGGCGCCAAAAATCTGGGCATTATACACAAGATGTTATATCGTCTATGTACTCATTTAGTCATCTGCACTTGGCTGCTAAATACACAACAGACACTGTACGTGTGAAAAAAATATGCAAATGTGAAGGAAATCATCTCAAATACATGAAATATTGTTTGAACCGAACGCTTTATGTAGGTCTGAGTGGTTTTCTAAGAACTGCACCCTAGTTGCTGCACACTATGAATCTCAGTCTGAATCATTTTGAGAGATATTGCTAGTCCTTTGCTTCATAAGTTGGAAAAATGTGTCTGCTCAACAACGTAAATAACGCAATGAATGTTGTTGAACTGCTACTGATAGTGTGTTACGCAATTATCCCGCTGTTTGCTCTCGGGCGATTTACAATAGTGACGAATTGCTTATTTATAAGAAAGATTTGTCATGTCCTAGAGCGAAAAATTCGAGGACATGTGACATCTACCAACCCGAACTGGTTCCACGTGGTACATTAAAGCACTCTCGAAGGGAGGAGGCCTGTGTCCCAGCAGTGGGAACATTATAGGCTGATTATGCTAAGAACGGATTAAAAAAAATGGAAATTCTATTTTCAAGGTGCTTTTGAGTCGAGCTCAAATTAAGGAAGACATCGTACTACTTAGATATCTAATGAGTTCGAAAAGTTTCGTAGATGTTAGCAGTGCAGCAACTTCATTCCATGACCACATAAAAGACACCGTGCAGTCGGGCATTTGTTAGCTGTTCTATACAAAACATTAACACCTTTTTAATTTTTTGTTGCTCGGTAAAATCTTCATGGACTTCCTCTATCATGGGGTTGATGGGCATGCCGGATTCTTACCGGATAAAACCACCGCAGTGTTCCACCTTTTCCTATGGCCGGGGGTGCGGGATTTGTATAAGCATTCAAAAAAATTGACACCTACTCAACCCAAATGTATGAGACAGCTGATAATTTGTTCGCGATTACGATGTTGGTCCCACGGAGAAAGTGGTACAGTTTGACTGTCTGCGCCACACCCTAAAATATGACCACACCTTTCTGATACTTGCTGTATATCTAAGTACATGTGCACATACCCTTCTAGTATACCTATTTCCTTTAGACGGTGATTCACCTAGCCAAGGTTATAATGAATGTAGCACGCGAGCCGTGGCGCCTGTCAATTGCGCCAGCGCTGCGTTCTAACACGAAGAACAAACATGTAGTCACGGTAGCAGAGCTGTTGCTACCAGAAGAAGCACTACACCAATGTTAATGATCAATTTCCATTTAATTCAAAGATAAAATAATTATACTGATGCTCGATTGGCAACTGTTTTGACACATGAGTGGATTTCAATGAATATGCAAGCTACACAGTACGCAGTAAAGAAAAAATACCGTATGAATTTTGTATTGTAGAATGGTTGTGAGCTAAAAATATAAAAAAGTCAAGATAAATGATGATGATGTCTATGTCATATCACTATGTATTTTACTGTGTGTACATAAATAATAAAATAAATAAATAAATAAATAAGATAGTTTAGTAAAATATTAAAAAAAAATAATTGCGTGAAAATAAAGGTCATTGTTCAAGTGACATAGGATGCGACACGTCAATTCTTGCAGACGGCTGTGAAAACGAAACAAAACTAGGAAATGAAAATCGTCTTCGTACGTAAATAATTATTAGTCTGCTTTATATATATTTTTTTGTAAGATTTAAAAACGTTTTCAATAAAAGACGATAGACTTTAATTTTAGTTGCTTTTTGATCATGAATTATTATTGGGCATTAATTATTACCTATACTTACAAATTACATTTTTAAATATTTTTATAAACAAAAAAACAACATTTAAAAAATATAAAAAATAGTAGCCCACCGGTATCGGGAACAGGTCCAAGCTACCGGCGGCGGCCAGGGCTCCAGAGAGAGGAACTTCCTGACAATGCGAGCCGTGTCCAGAAGTACCGCTTTCTGAATCAAGCCCTTGATCCAGCTGCCCCCCTCAGGTGTTGGTCGAGGCTAATTATTATTATTTTTTATTTCATGCTATTGTACATTAATTACCTATAATTATTATTCAATTTTATTCATATTATTGGACATCACATATTATTATTAGTAAATTTGTTATTATTATCATATACATATTTTGTTGAAATTTTTGATGATAGATAATTTCTAATTTAAGTTGTTTCTAAGAATTCGGTATTTTTCGACATTTTTTATTACCTATTGTGATAAGATCCTTTTGGTTGAATTTTATTTTTAACTTTTTATTTGTAAACATTCAGGTACAATATCTGTTGTTATTGAATGAATGAAATAGTGGGTGACCATCTTTACATACCGAGACCCCTTCCTGCCTCGGAAAGCACGTTAAGCCGTTGGTCCCGGCTGTCATTCATGGATCTTTGACAGTCGTTACGGGTAGTCAGAAGCCCGAAAGTCTTACAACCAGTCTTACCAAGGGGTATCGTATTATCCAGTAACTGAGTTGTGGAGGTCAGATAGGCAGTCGCTCCAAGTAAAATACTGGTATTTAACTGCATCCGGTTAGACTGGAAGCCGACTCCAACATAATTGAAAAGGATAGGCAGATAATGATTCATATTTTGAGGTCAATAAACCACAAGAAACGTTACCAAAAACTGTGAACTAGCCTTTTTCCAATGTTTTCAAACAAATCGCACGGATGTGTTCCTAAAAGTTATTGTTTTAATTAATATCTAATGGCAACGTACGGTAAACATTCTATAGCGGTCTTGAGCGTGAAGTACTACGCCGGTACATAGCGTGGTACATAGCCGCCGCTCAATACATACGCGCGCACGCGTACACGCCCTGCCAGTGATGGGCTGCCGGTATCGATACAAGGGGCTAAATAAAGTAAGTTAAAGTGCGTTTTTTAACCCCGATAATTTGATAGGTGTACGTGTACCTAATGTCAAATTTCTATACTAAAAAACGCAAACACAAACGCAGGTGAAAATATTCTGACAATGCATAGCTGTTGAATGTATTTTTAAGAGGTTAAAATTTAATCATGACGAACCAGGATCATTGTGTAGTTATCACACGGAACGATAAGACTTATACACTATATTGACATGGTACATTGTCAATGAAGGTGATGAATGGCGCTAAACTTACTTGCAAATGATAAATTCTATTATTTACAAATGATAATGGTTTTCAATAATCAAACAGAGAACATCCCAGTGCGTCAAAAAGTACACTATTGGATTTTCAACTCTCGGGCGCCAAGAAATGCGTTGAAAATCCAGTGCGCTATAAATAAGTAATGCCGCCTTGACTTGCCTTGCCTAGCGCATGATAGGAGAGCAGTTCCATCAATCTGCCTAGCCTTTTCCCAACTATTTTGGGGTCGGCTTCCAGTCTAGCCGCAGTTGATTACCAGTATTTTACATGGAGCGGATGCCTATCCGAATAGGCATCCGCTCCATTTAAAATACTGGTTACTACTTGGTTGGTACTGGTACTGGTAGTCAGCCTTCTCAACCCAGTTACTGGGTAACACGATTCCTTCTGGTAAGACTGACTGTCAGAATTATGGACTTCTGATTACCCGTAAAAACTGTTAATGATCTACGAATGACAGCCGGGACCAACGGCTTAGCGTACTTTTCGAGGTACAGAGGAGTCTCGATATGTAAGAGATAGTCACCCATCCACGAGCCTAACTATCAATCGAACCGTGATTATTATTTAGCCGCAAGCCCGATGATCGGAGAGCAATTTAAACATATTAAATGGAATTATCGATACAATTCTTATCGTGATTAGGGTACACCCTAGCCGATGGCCCCACCCGCCTCCGCGCGCTGTGTACCGTACCTACCTACGACTGTGTGACCTACGTAAATAATTATATAAATATGTACTTATTGTTATGCTTGCCAAATACACGTCAACTTTATGTTTGTACGAACGGTACGTTTATTTTTACGTTACGTTTAAAGTGGTTTAAATTTCTGTGAATGTGTGTGAAGAATTGAAGTAAAAATGTTTGGTTTTCAATGGGAATGGGACCCAATAGAAGAAAAAAAGTTGAAAATTAATCACACCGTTGATGAAAGATACAACATGCATAGCTAAATTTCAATTAAATTATATGAAAAATGATGTAACAATTTAATTATGATTACAATTGTAATGCCATCGATTTTGACAGTTCGACAACATTCATTGCGTTATTTAAGTTGTCGGGCAGATGAATTGTTGAAACATACGAAGCAATGGATTAGGAATTTATTTCAAAATCCTTCAGAATGTGAAAGAAAATGTCATTTTATTTAAGTATTTATTATTCACAAAATCCACAGCTTTTTAAAATTTTATCATAAAATATTTAAACTAGTATTACAGCCAATTACGGATTTACAATTTAATAGCTATACAATATATGCAGCAGAAACAAACGCACAGAATGAAGTGAATTACTACTAGCACCATCTAAGCATTGCTAAGTGTACAGTGTCGGTGATATGCAGGTAAATTAATTTGATTTTTGTACTCGTAGTGAGAGTTATCTTGTTAGTTATTACTTCGTAATCATCATAGTAGACATCATAATTATTTCCTAAACTTTTACTGTAGAGTTTTATAATTTATTTTTAATTTATAATTTAGTGGCTTTACTGTTGTACCGTGGCTTAGGCCCATAGTATGGCAGTAGAGCCACACCACAAACGATGCCTTACCTCTTATCTTGATCTATACAGTAATAATATATGTAAGACTGTTGCGAGGCAAACGCTACGGCTATTGAAGGCTTAATTTAGGACTAGCAGTGCCCCGTGGTTCATCCGCATAAGTGTCGATCCCGTGGGAATATCGAGATAAAAAATATCCTGTGTTAATCTGATGTTGATTGACATGTTGATTGTTGTTGTTTTTGATGTGTATTGTAAAGTTTCATCAAAATCCGTTCAGTAGTTTTTGCGTGAAAGAGTAACAAACATCCATCCATACAAACTTTCAAAATCAAAGTTATTTATTCAAATTAGGCTGAGAATCAAAAATTTTTGAATGTAAAAATTACAAAAGACAGTCCTCCAAAAACGCCCGCCCTTCACGTTTATAATATGACTAGCTGCGCCCCGCGGTTTCACCCGCATAAGATTCGATCCCGTGAGAATATCGTGATGAAAAGTATCCTATGTATTAATCCTGGTTATAACCACCCACCACCACCACCTGGTTGGGTTGGTGGTCCTGGTGGTGTGTCAAATTTCATCCAAATCCGTTCAGTAGTTTTGGCGTGAAAGAGTAACAAACATCCATTCAACCATCCATCCATACAATCTTTCGCGTTTATAATATTACTAGCTGCGCCCCGCGGTTTCACCCGCATAAGTTTCGATCCCGTGGGAATGTCGGGATAAAAAGTATCCTATATGTTAATCCTGGTTATAAACTATCTGTGTGCTAAATTTCGTCAAAATCTGTTCAGTAGTTTTTGCGTGAAAGAGTAACAAACATCCATACATCCATACATACAAACTTTCGCATTTATAATATTAGTAGGATAGTAGGAAATAGGATTAGTAGGATAATAGGGTGGCAGGAAAGGCAAGCGCAACCTGTTACCATGGATTCAGTGGATATTTCTAGACCTAGGTCTGCTAAAATTTTCCGCCGGTTAACAAAAAAAAAAAAATCTGCTGTGTCATAGAAAAGAAAATCAGCTGTTACGCAGTCAAAATGTATGGAACAGCATTTTTTTTTTAAATAACCGACTAATATTTTCATGCGTAACACACTGTCAGTAGCAACAGGTTTTATTTTGACAGTTCAACAACATTCAAATTCTCAAATCTTTATTGCATTATTTACGTTACGCAGACACATTTTTCGAACATAATTATGAAGCAATGGTTTAGCAATATCTTTAAAAATTATTCAGATTAATATTGATAGTGTTTTACGGTGCTGGATCCAGAATCATGTACAGAATCCATGGTAACAGCTTCCTCGTGGATGTCCCTGCCACCCTGTATAAATGGAATCGTCAATACGACGAAGAAGACTCGAGCAAAATCACTGGGTAGTTCAGCAGACAAATCAATCACACTTAATCTACTACAAGGTACTGGAGTTTACTCGAGATAAACTCCGAGAGAAGTATCAAGTTCTCTGAAATGTTAGCTAGCGACTAAATACAATTGTATAATTCCACTTACTGCTTATAGTTACTTTCAACTTCGTTTTGTTCTATATGATTATAGAGGTATGAGGTATGTCCGATGAATCATGTTGGACTGTTGTATAAATATACTTATGCTAGTTGAGCGGTAAACTCTGCTTGCGAGATGCAGGACGTCAGTATGACGCGTTGTTCGCATGTGGCGTTGTTGATACCGCGTTGTTTCTGAGTGTTATTAAGGGCAATAATTACAAGTTATAATCGCAACTTACCATGACTTAGACACCTGTGCCACCACCGACTAGGAAGCGACTAGCTACTTGCATTAACGATTTTCTGGCTCAAGAAACGTACAAAAGATTGTACGGGTAAGTCCCGTAAAAGAGATACATAGTGATATTATATTAATAGTTGATCGATGACTGTTCACACCGCCGCGCCGGCGAGTTCTCGTTTGTCACAACGACAAAGCTATCAAAGAGAGTACTCGCTCAGCGACGCTCGCTTACCGGGCAGAACACTCGGTGGGAGGCTCATGCTTCGTGTATACGCATACCAGCGAGTTATCGCTCGTCACCGTCGCACACTAGCTGCTCGTTGCTCGTCAACTCGTTTTTAGCTACTATAGCTAACTAGCTCTACTCGCTTCTCTTAACCGCCGGTGTAACCTGACTTAGGTGCCTACTTCGTGGACGTCTTTACTAGAGAATTTCTTGCGAATTCATTGAAGGCGTTTCTTACTTCAATAGTTCTAGTACTTGCTGGCGGAGAGGTGCCTCTCCATCATGATGACTATTACTTTTTTGTGTTCCAGTCTAGTCACTTCTATTTAGTTTTGCCTTCGCCGTATTATGTAATAATATGTAGGTAGTATAGAGCAGTGGTGGCCCAGTGGTAACGGCCCGGACACACGAGTTGTGGGTTCGAATCCAGGCACTTTACTTTGTGTAATTTATTTCATAACTACTGCTCTCAAAAACGGTGAAGGAAAACATCGTGAGGAAACCGGCATATCCAAGAACCAAAAATTCGAAGACATGTGACATCTACCGCACTGGGCTCTCGTGGTGGATTACAGCCCACGCCCTCTCTCAGAGACTAGGCCTGTGTCCCAGCTGTGGGGAACATTCTAGGCTGATTATGTATTCGCAACGAAGACGCAGGAATAATAAGTTTTAGACATTTAAATGGTCAACAAAATTAATTTCCTTCACTCACCCGTTTATTTCCATAACTACGAAACAGCTCTTCCGCTTTAGATCTTAACAAATAATTATAACTTGAACAAAGTCGAGCGCATTTCGTTTACATTTATGAAAAGTTAATAATTCGTTTTGACTTGATGAAAGTCGACGGGTCGTAATCCGTCGGCTTCCAAGCTATGCGTAAATTGAAAGGAGTCGCTTAGAAGCGTTTCATTACGACGCGCGGCGCTTATATTAATGTTAGCCCTTCTTAGGCAGCTGACGTTCGTGGAAAGTTTCGCAATTTTGGTGCAAGGAAAAATGGGGTTTTATTTTAAAGAAATTTTCTCGGTTACAAACATAATTATGCTAATTAAAATTCTGAAATTATTATATACAGGGTCAAATTAAATTAGCTAGCAAAACTCCAAAGACGTGATGGGTATCTAAACATGAAACTTAACGCAATAAAATTATTTGATTTTTTTTTTTGGGACAACTCCTTTAGATAGGAAGTGAAGTTACTTTCAATATAAGTTTTTCTTGTGTAAATTTCATAGACGTAATGACGTAATGGGTATCGATAGCTAAAAACAATAAAACAAAAAAAAAATCTCCCTACTTCAACTAACTACACTAAAAGCGGTCGTTGACCCAAAAAAAATATCATGAAATTATATATTTTTATTGTTTTATCGTGTTAAGATATCAATACCCATCACGTCTGCGGAGTTTCGCTAACTAATATAATTTGGGCCTGTATAGTAAGTTTTTTTAATAATAGGTACTTACATATTTTAATCGTACATAAATATATTTTTAATTCACAAAGTAAAGTGCGTATTCTACCCCGATCCAAACAAAGACAGCTGCAGACTACCAGGGAATCATAACGACCAGGATCCCTCGGGAGGTTTAATTTAGTTCTTGTGTATCTGTACGACGCGGGAAGCGCGGTGGCGCGGTGGTGGCGCGCCCGACAACGCGGCACACGCTCCACTAATGGTGGAGGCATTTTCTCCTCTAGATGCAGGAATTAGAATGTATTTTTTTTTCTAAACGTTTTAGGTTATGCTTATATTTAAACTAATATTATAAAGAGAAAAGCTTTGATTTTTTGTTGAATGTTTGTTTGTTACGCTTTCACGCTAAAACGGCTGAAAGGATTTGGATGAAATTTTACACATGGGTAGACCATAGCCTGGATTAAGACATAAGATAGTTTTTTGGAGCGAGACTTAAGCGCGTGAAACCGCGGGGCGCTGCTACAATATTATAAATATGATAGTTTGCTTGTTCGATGTTTGTATGCTGGATACTCAATCACGCAAAAACCGATAAACGGATTGGAATGAAATTTGGTAAATAAATAGTTTATAACCTGGATTAACACATAGGATACTTTTTATTCCGGTAAATGACATCAACGACTGTTATCAATTTATGTTAAAATTAGCTTTTGCATTTTTCTCTGGACCCAATTTTAAAATCCAACGTCGCTAGTAGAAGCTAGCACATTCATTTTTTTTTATTACATGTAAGTAGATTTTGTTCAACAAAATAAAAAACCATTTTAAAACATCAAGGAGATAGCAAAACAATACAATACTCGAAACGGAACTGCATAAAAAATCATCCACAGATAACACAACATATTTATAATCTGCATTCAAAACTTGACATTAGCGATGCATAAACCGAGACACGTATTTAATTGAGCGCGGTAATCCGTATTAATAATAGAACAGCTGGCGACCCCTGGCGTGATACTACAGATTTAAAAGTCAATATACTGCCAGGGATTACACCAGGGTACGCAGAGGCAGGGGAACGAATAATTAGGTGTTGGCCATAGTGCGAGGATGCGTTTAACCAGACGAATTGTTTAACGAATTATTGTTAGAGAGAAAGGTAGGAAAGAGGTAAGTTTATTTTTTGTGTGTATAGTGCATGTTTGTTTCAGTAACAGTAGTTTACATGGAGCGATTGCCTATCTGATCTCCACAACCCAGTTACTGGGTAATACGTAACCCCTTGGTAAGACTGGTTGACAGACTTTCGGGCTTCTACGACCCGTCACGACTGTCAAATATACATGAATGACAGCCGGGATCAACGTCCGAGGCCCGGAGGGCTCTCGAATGTAATGGATGGTCACCCATCCACGAACTGGCCGGACTTAACGTGCTTTCCGAGTAATCTTTATATACTTACGAATTGTTTTACGAATTATTGTCTTAGAGCTGATTTTTCAATCGACAGATAAATTTTATTCGTAGAATAAAATTGACGTGTGACAGTATTTGTATGGAAGAACCGTCAAAAATTCAAAATTATTCCTCTGATAAAATCATCTGCAGTTGAAAAAATCAGCCCTTAGAGAGAAAAAAATAAAATACGTTTGTTTCCGTGTTAGTAGTGCATTTTAGATGTCACATATTTATCTTATTTATGTATGTATACACACGCCACGTTGCAGTGTAAAACTGATTTACATCCGTCACCTCACACATCAGGTTCAGTTGAAAACCAGCGTCAGGCACTAGTTGTCTGGCATTTTTGCTGAACTGGGCCGTTTTGGTGCAGCCGTGAGGCACACATTCCTGCTAATTTAGTATTATTATTACTTTCTATTTGTTTTCTTTATCAGTTGCTATCTGATGTATGTATCTGATGTATTGTGTGTCTTTTAGTCTGTGCTAAATAAATGTATTTTCTTTCTTCCTTTCTAGATATTGGTTGGATGAAGTATAGCAGTCTTATGGCACAGGTGTCTTAAGTAGGTAGTCATTAAGTATGTGACCTTACTTAGTAGGGGATTACCCGCTTACTTACAACGTTGCTTCAAGTTGAGACTAACCACAAAAAAAATAATGGATGGTACACTAACTTTTAAACAACGTTGATGATTACGTCAGAGTAACGTGTTGAAAAAAACGCCTGACTGAAGCAAAAACATTTGAAAGGAATAAACTTCCAAAAACTTTTGAAAAGGCAAGCATTCAGCGGGGTAATGATCAGTAGTAATGACTTTTATTTTGACAGTTCAACAACATACATTGCGTTATTTACGTTGCTGAGCAGAGAAATTTTTCGAAAATATGAAGCAATGGATTTGCAATATCCTTCAAAATTATTCCGATTGAGATTGATAGTGCGCAAATAGGGTGCTGGTCGAAAGAATATAAAAGCCTAAACAAATCCTTTTTTTTTTCTCTGCTCACTGTTTATCATCATTCTTTTCTTGGTTTTGACAATTACATAAGACAGTCCCTTCCCGACAAACCATTACTACCCAAAGTAACAAATGATCGCTCATTTCTTATTACTTCTGAAACCACCTGGGAATGAACCAAACACTGACCCTTACTTAACAAACCCCGGTGTTGCCACCAAAATTAACTCGCCCGTTGATCCTCAATACAATTTTATTGCAAATGGCCCCAAATAATGCTAAATCACAGCTAAATCCCTATAATATGGGGTAGAACTCGATTTCGGGGTCTATTTTTTTTCGGCTAGCAACATTATCTTTTATTGTGATAAGTGTTTATGTGATGCAATTTTTGCTGTGTGTTAATGCGTTATGAATTATGTTATGGAGTTAAAATGTTTTAAAATAAAATAGGAGACCGTTAAATTGAACACTTTCCGGTTAAGTACGAGTACAGTCACGAGCATAAGTATGTAAACACTTGGCTTTATTCAAAAGCGATTTATTCCTTTATTTTTAAATGAAATATTATGTTGCTACGAGCGTAGTATTTTCGAACCCACAGGTTTTTGCAATGTATCGTATTTCATTGTTGTTTTCGTTATTTCACGCAAAAATCGCTCTTGAAACTTTCCAAATATTGACATGTTTGTACTCGTGACTGTATGGTATGTATTTATATTATAATAGTAACTTCTGGAGTTTAAATGATTTCCTAAATAAGCTCTTATTTTCATAATAGTACATTATAATACAAGTGAGCTAAGTTTGTCATTACACTCGAGCCTGGATTGCAACCTCTAGCAGCCCTCTCCAAAACCTTTTACGGATAAGGCTCTAAGCTGCGATTTAAAAATTTAAAAAGTGCACATTACTGCACTAGTGTAGTAATATTAATTAAGTTCACGTGCCTGAAAAGCACGTGTTTCTAACACGCTGCATAATGAACATAATAGCGGTGCAATCAGAGAATCACTCTACTAGCATCATCATCATATTTTATTTACATTAATTTTATTTTCCTATAGTCAGCTATCCGACACCAAAATGTAAATTAGGGATTGACTTAATCCATTCATGACTATTATCGATATTTCGATAACTGCGCCACCTGTCGATCGATACGTGTTCCAGGTGTTAATATATTTTATTATGATTACATTGTGGTTAGGCGCCCCCTCATTTGTTGTGATTCATAATATCATAAAGCTGTTTTGGGAATAGTATGTAAACAACAGGAGTTAAAATGATTTAAAACAGAGTGGTATTTGAAAAGGCGTTGTGGCAGCAATGTTTTACATCAATATGTGGTATTTACGAGTATTTCTTCAAATTGGTTATAAAAATCACTTTTAATCGAATAAAATTATGTTTTTATCTAGATGAGTTCAGTGGTCAATGAACAAACTGGCATCGTATAAGGGTTCGATCTCGAAAGCTTTATAAATAATTACAAATGCAGTGTTAGGTAAAGGGAGCAGCTCAAGTAAAATATATTTAGATTATATAATATATATTAATTTAGATTAGATTGAAAACTGAAAGTCGACCATGGATGGATTCATGTCATTTTAATATTTTATATTAACGCGTTAATTGTTTATTTTTATTATGTATTTAGAGCATGTGCACTCGCTGTAATTGAGTGTGCATTACACGTTTTAATACTATAGAAGATAATTGTGATGTGTCTCGTTGGTAATCCTTAAATAAATACACGCAAATGAATATATCTCATTTAGTATAAAAATAACCACAAAATAAATAATTTACAAAAAAAAGTATTAAAATACGAAATAATCAAACATTACACGTCCTAGTGGGCTAAAGGTCCGGAGTTGGTCCCTAAGTTATTGGGTTAATAAATCTTAATATACCGCGCCGCGGCCGGCATGCTAATGCCTCCTAATGTTGCAGGGGCGGCCACGTTTGCCCAATATAATTATATTTTGTAAGGGGTAAAATGTGCACATAGTCGAAATCATTGCCCTGTTGGTTGGCGTATTTAAAAGAAAACGGTTTTGTTTTGTTTCATTAACATGGGAATAATAATCGCTTGTTGGTTTTTTGTTCATTAGAAATATTCGTAGAAAATTATCTTTCTTCGTGGAAATATGTTTAATTTCTGGTAGAAAATGCCTAAGGCATTAAGTCCGCCTTTGTACCTTTTTTGTGTGCGAAAACTTTAAATAAATAAATAATAAAATTATTCACAACAGTAATTGGCTAAAGTCACAGACTGACTTATTACCTACTTGTTAAAAAGTTTATGAAAATCCACTTTTACAATGGTTGTAAATTATATGAGCACCATGATATATCACATAATTAATTTATCTGCCATGGCTTCGTTTTTATTTATTTTACCTATTGTGGTC
The DNA here is from genome assembly GCA_949629185.1 of Apamea crenata. Lineage (NCBI taxonomy): Eukaryota > Metazoa > Arthropoda > Insecta > Lepidoptera > Noctuidae > Apamea > Apamea crenata. Next base: position 3,125,022 of record OX451376.1, on the reverse strand, counting down.
TAGTAATTTTATTCTAGGTGCATCGTTTTCACATATAATAAACATCATGTAGACAAATTAAAGAATAACAGTGGAGTTTCTTGCCCATTCTTCTCCATAAGAAGACTACCTTTTGAAAGGGGCGAATAGAATCAATTCTATTTTCAATTATAAATGTTTTGACTTTTTGAATTATTTATGTAACTAGACGACACCGAATGACTTTCAGATATTGCCAAATAATTAAATAAAAATAGAACGTGAACGCGAATGCATGCCTAAATATATTCACAACTTAAAATGGTTTGGCGTCTATCTGTTACATGTATCCATTATACAATTAACGCAAAATCGCATGCAGAAACTAAAAAAGTTTTATGCAAAAAAGGCTTGGAATAATTAATGATAGAAAAAGATTTCCCATGTAACGTACCCGGCGACCATTTAACTGTCTAATCGTCGAGAATATCGAATGAGGGGCACACGTGCTATTTATTTTTATCGATGTCGGTACCCAGTATAGTGTCACAACACTAGGGGATATGCATCTTTTTAATAATGAAGGGATTTGGTAAACAAAATGCGACACAGGCAGGGCAGAGACATTTTTTATTTATTTTTATTTGATTTGGTAGTAGAGCGATGTGCAATGTTAATTTTAATATGAAATAGCAGGTTTTAAATAATGTAAACTTATGAAGTAGGTGTATTATCAACTCTGCGAATATGAAATTCACATTTTCAAAGTCTGATTTTAAAATTGCTTGACTAAAATGACAGCTGCAATCGACCAGAGGGGCATTTCTCTTTATTTTAATAACGTTGACAATCTGAGCTCAGTCTCAATGATTTTGCTATATATTTGATAAGTTTTTGACATTGATTGTTGCTGAGATGAGATAGCGACTAGATTTTAACGTTTTTAATTACGATAATCAGTCTGTCTTTGATTTTGCTACATTTTTAACAAGTTTTTGACATTGATTGTCGCCGAGATGACATTGCGACTAGATTACGAAAGTTTATATAGTTACGAGAATCGGCCTTCTGTTTTTGTCAACATGACATTAATGTTATGATCGCCGCTGTCATTTTGGTCAAAAAAAATCAGAGTTCATCTACCTACATCAATATTATTCAGGTCTGATTTTTCCAACGCCATGTTTGACAGTTCTTCCAAACAAAATCTGTCAGACATCAATTTTATTCCACGGATAAAAATTATCTGTTTAAAAAATCAGCCATAAGAGGTAATAAATTGTAAGTTTGGGTGTAGGAGATTATTCAGCAAAACTACTCATACAATTAAAAAAAAATATTTTACTGATAGAAAGCAACACTCTTGCCGAATGCTATAGGATATACAGGGTTATTTTAAATTGGCTAGGTAAACTCCGCTGACGCGATGGGTATCGATATCTAAACATGTTTAAACAAAAAAAATATTAATTTGATGATATTTTTGTGATCATCGACCGCAGTTATTGTAGTCACTTTAAATATAAGTTTTAAAAAAACTAGCCAAGTGCGGGTCGTATTCGCTGACTCATAGTTTCGAACCATGCTCTAACTACAACACAACGACGACGACAACTACTCGACTAATACTAACTACTAATAACTAATAGTCGAGTACGATACAACTGACGCTTAGCGCCATCTATCGACATTTCTATGGATTTGTTCGAAATTTTCGAGTCAAATACAATTGGTCGACTATTACTCGTAAACTTGTAAAGCCCACTTAAGTGTGATAGTTTTCCTTTAAACTTCGTTATATATAGGTACTACTGCCGTGACATTTGAATTTCTAACTACAACCGTTTAGTTGGTAGAGGGGGGGACACTTGACTCTAACGAAAATTGGTACTTTAAAGCTTGATAAGTCACGAACGGTTTACTTAACCAAAAAACGGTTTTCCCAAACCCTTAATATTTTTGGAAGACCTATCCAACGATATCCCACACTATGGGAAGGACGAAAAAAAAATTATCATCCCCACTTTACATGTAGGGGAGGTACCCTAAATAATAGTTTTTTTCAATATTTTATTTTACCACTCGGCGTCATTTACGTGTATACTCATGCCAAATTACAACATTCTAGTACCAATAGTTTTTGAGCTAAACCGCGGACAGACAGACAGACGGACATGGCGAATCTATAAGGGTTCCGTGTTGACTACGGAACTCTAAAAACAGTTTTTTTATGTAAGCTTCACAGACGTAATGGGTATCGATATCGAAACACAATAAAAGATAAGAAAATAGTTTTTCTTAATTCATACAAGTCACAACTCTAACCACCTCTCAAAAAAAACATCACCTGTTTTTAATTAGGTATTTTATCGTGTTTATTTAGTTTAGCTAGCCAACTTAAAATAACCCTGTATTTGGTGGTATAGTTAGTTGGTATGGCTTCCATGAGAGTCGCGGGCGGAAGCTAGTCCTTATAAGCATACAACAGCTCGGCTAAGCATGGTACCTAACACCTAAACGAGTACAGACTATTTAAGAAAAAAAGAAACGAAATAAGTACACACTTGGCCTAACTGTGAGTATTATGAATCGGTGGCATCCATATTATACGGCACAGCGAACAAATGTGGGAACAAATTGGAATCTCGAACACAATGCACGGCACACATCGATCGACATACAGACCGACGGGCGACGGCACATCAAACGTGGAGACTGAGTAGAGTGACCATACGGCACAGTGGTTCTAGAACATTTTGAAATTGATACTTAATAAGGTTCAACACCCCACGGTATTAAAAAAAAAACGAATTGTAATCTTTTAAAAAAAATATCGATATCACAGCAGTACGCGGTCCTGTTGACGGACGTCAGATGGTTGATCCTCAGTCGTCAGAAGACGCGCGCCTTTGTTGTAACATCAGCCGCTGATGTTAAAACAAGGGCGCGCGTCTTTTGTTTCTCAACCAGCTTCTAGAACATTCTAGAAGCTGCGCCCTTACTGGACGAGCGGATTGAGATAATAAGAGAAAATGTTAAGTACTACTCCTGAATACGACTTTCACCCACGAAAGTTATTATAGAATTGGAACTTATAAGCAGGATCATTATCTATCCGGTCCCAATATTCATAAAAATGAGCTTATATACCTACTAGAGGGTACACTAACATCTGTTTTTAACACTAGGCGACACCGCTTAATGTAAATTGTTTGCCAAAATAAAAGCGCGCTATTGGATTTTAAACGCTCGGATCAGCGCCGTCACCTATGCACTCGATAAACTTATGACTGCGTCAGTGAGTGCAGTTCGCGTAGCTGAATTCTGGGCCAAACATTTACTATATTTCTAGCCATCGATACGCTAGAAGAAGCGCCGTGTTTTAATCCAAGTATAAAAATAGTCGTCAAGTCGTCTAGTCGTACTGGAACCCAGAGGATGTAAAACTAGAAAGTGACGTCATTGCAGAGACAAGATCCACTTCGTGTATTAGGTAACACGAAAGTGTTCACCGTTCTCCCGAAATCTGTAATGTCTATCATGGTGCGCCTAACGCTACGTACACGGTATAATATTTTTATGGTAGTGCTAAAATGTCCGACCGGAGGATTTCCGACCTGCCTTTGTTCTGATATCATAAAGTTAATAGTGTAAGATAGCGATATACTTCTGCATTTGGGAGCTCAGTCGCGAGAATAATGACTGACTTTGTTGTGTTTACCTAGGTTAATGGAGTGTAAATGTCTGATTAATAAAATTAACAATAAATAAATAGTAGCTCATCGGGAACAGGGTCCAAGCTACCGGTGGTCAGGGCTTCAGAGTGGGAACCTCCTGACAATGCAAGCCGTGTCCAGAAGTACCGCTTTCTGAATCAAGCCCTTGATCCAGCTGCCAAACGAGAGCCACCTCAGGTGTTGGTCGAGGCTCTTGGCTATCAAGCCATTGGCTGTCACGACTATCGGCACAATGATCGCTGAGTCCACATCCCACATGTCGACAACCTCGTGAGCCAAGTCAAGATACTTAATAAAGCGTTAACAAATAATGTGATTTGTTAACGCTTTTAATTATAGTCACGAGATATTAGATAACTACAGGATGAAATTAAAAACATGCGACAAATTGACATAGGAGGTGCAGTAGGTAACTGCTACATAATCATTATTAATTGTCCCAAAACTAAATTCTTGAAAAAAACGTGTAGTAAGATTGTAATTAGTGCTACGACACGAATTATCGTACTCCAGTTTTTTTTTTCAAAATTATAAAAATACTTAATAAAATTAAAGTAACAATTTTAGCGCGTGCAACGAAATGAAAACAAAACCAAAAGTCATCAGGCGGTGGAAAAGGTGCCTAATGTGTTCACATGTGTTGCCACCCGAGGAACAAAGTTTTGGTCTATCACTGGCAGTGCACGGTGGTACCACCTTAGGACATAAATGCAAAAATTTCAACATCAATTACCCCCACTTTAATTACTTATAACGATTTACCGATAAACAAGCAACCCAAAAATATAAATATGTCACCTAATTTACCTAATTATCACTTATTTTTCGACCTCGGAAGTGAACACATCATGCAATAGGCAAAATCGATTGAAGGCTCGTTGCTGTGTTCTTGACGAGAGCGCGTCGGCAGGCGAGTCACGCCGTCGGGCTGCTGTTATCTTCCCTATCTAGTAAAGGGAAGAAGAAAGGAAGAGGAGAAGGGGTGGGGGGAAGGGAGGGGGTATAGGGTCTTAGCATTATGCTGAGCGATGGCCGTTTTGCGTGAATGTGACGCATGTTTACCTCCCACTTTTATTTTTTTTTGTGTTTGTTCTTTTTTTTTATGCGTCATGTTTGCCGCAAATAAATGTATTTTCTTTCTTTCTTTTCTTTCTATCTTGCTGACAAGAAGCTGAGGTGGTAGTGGGATGGTCATATTTATCGAAGGACTGATGGCCGATAGAGCAGACGAGTTTTGGAGTGGAAACGGCGAATCGGCAAGCATAGCGTGAGACGCTGCCCAGCTTGTTGAATCGATGACCTTAAGGTGGGCGGGACGGACAGAAGTTACTGCGATAGGCTGAGGTGCCTGATTTTTGATTGAGACGGTGGTGATTCATCAACATCATCCTCCTGTCCTCATTTCAGTTTATTTGAGGTCATCGCAGCACATCCTATATGTTAATCCTGGTTATAAACTATCTGTGTGCTAAATTTCGTCAAAATCTGTTCAGTAGTTTTTGCGTGAAAGAGTAACAAACATCCATACATCCATACATACAAACTTTCGCATTTATAATATTAGTAGGATAAGGGGTTTTCTGTTAGGCATAAAGATAGTAGCGTCTTCGTAACAGCCTGAACCTTGTATATTTCCATATATAGAAGTTTTGTTTATTCGGTCGCTTGGCTGCATATTTATATAATACAGTGCCGAGTGCGTCCGAAGTCGAGCAAATAGTCGGGGAACTCAACCAGTGTTTGCAATTGACCGGCCGGCACTGTAAATAGTTCATGTGTATCTACAGTATGTTTCTCTGAGTACGGTGAGCTGTCTACATATCGTTCTTCAAATCTATCAAATTCTGGGATGAATAGAACTTCTTTGAAGTTGGTGTTTAGTTTTGGCAAACTAAAAAATCTTGCTTAATTAACAAAACTCAAATAAGAAATATAAACCAAATTAATATGGAAAGTAAACATGACATTGTATTTCAATCCTCAGAACGTATAGTTTCGTTTGGCGTGTCACAGGGGAGTGTTCTAAGGCCTCCTATATTTATATTATACATTAATGATCTACCGAAAGGCATCCCTCAACCTCTGACACTATTTGCCGATAATAGCACCATAACGATACCTTGTAAAAGGGTTGATACTTATGAAAGTGACATAAATGATTCTATAAATCTAATAATAAAGTGGCTAGATGACAATAACTTAAAAATTAACCTGACTAAAACTAAATTAATACGTTTTAGTCAACGGATCAATAATAAGAGTAATTTAAATATACACTACAATGACCAGCCTATAGAAGAGGTAGAAACAACAAAAATATTAGGGCTCCACATTGACAAAAAACTGATTTGGAAAACCCATATTGAAATTTTGTGCAAGAAAATCAGTAAAAATCTGCCTATGCCCTGCACACATTGTCGTGTATAATAGGTGTGGAGGCATTACTTACAGCCTACTATGGTTTAACAGAATCTCATGTACGCTATGGTGTCATTTTTTAGGGCTGAAAAAGAAACACACAGAAAAAGACACGGTGTTCAAGGCTCAAAAGAGATGCGTTCGTTCAATATTTAAAATTAAACCTGCTGATAGTTGTGTGCCTTACTTTAAAAAATATAAAATACTTACTTTGCCATGTCTGTACATTTTAGGAGTAGCTGTTTTTGTTAAAACAAATCCACGCCGATTCAAACGATTAGATGAAGTAGTCCCACGGAATAGGCGCGACAACAGCAGGTTATGCTCTCATACTGCGAGAATAACCCTCATGCGCAAAAGTGTTTTCTATATGGCTCCTATCACATTTAATAAATTACCTAAAAGTTGGAGAGAACTGCCCTTGTCACTTTTCAAAAATAAGCTGAGAATTTTTTTAGTAAGTAAAGTGTATTACAATGTTGTAGATTTTTTTAAATGAAAAGGACTTTTCTATTCCTACTTCTAATATACATAGTTAAGAATAACAATTGAATAATGTGAATTTTAAATCAATTGATTTTTAGTGATTCGTATTGACTGCATAATAATGAATATTCTGGCCATAATTTAATTTATTTAGACCATAGTATACTTATACTATAATATCTTGACATCAAATTATTATTCATTTGTTTTGTATTTTGTAATGAAATTTAGAATGACTATATTTATGTAAAATGCAATTAAATGTAATTTTTTATACCTACAAAATTTGTACGCCATTATAGGCAAAACATGGACGCTCGAACGACGAATTCAATACCTTGCATGTCAGTTTATGTAAACGCATGTTTGAGAAATAAATTATCTTTACCTTTATCTAAACACCCGCACACTTTTCGCTTCGGCAAATCAATAAATGAGTCGGTTATTTTTAACCTATTACATGCTTTGGTAATACCGTATTGCTATTACAAGTTTATTTCGTGTCTTTTAGTGATATAATCATAAATAACAATAACAGTTTTAAGAAAGTTGTTATAACTGATATCAAAATTCAACTGAAGTCCTCAGACAGACCGTCTCAATAGCTATTGATTTATACGTGTGGTCGACCGCCAGCCGTATGCTGATGTTGCAAATGAACTGAACGGTATTAACGAGACCAGCAGTGCGATTCTATAACCATCTCACCGTGAAAACTTAGGTGAAGTGAGCGTGGAGTGAGTAATGCTAGGGATTGACACTACTGACAACTCACATCAAGCTCAGTTCACTTGAGTTTTCACGGTGAGATTTTTACAGAATCGACCGGCTGGTTCGCGTTGAAACACAGCAATAAAAATATGAAGTTATGACAAGAAAAACCAAAACAATGTAACGACAATTATTTTCTCTTTATTAAACATTTTACCATATTTTTTTTTTACCCTTTTTTATACTTTGTAGATTAGTGAAGTTATATAATTGTGCTAAGTATTTTGTATATAAGTTAGTGTGTTAAAGTTCCTATTACTTTTTAGAAAAAAGTGTTAATTCTTTAAATTCCATTTAAATTTAAAATAATAAATTAGTATGGGTTTGTAAAATGACCGCTCTGCCGCATTGGGTGCATACACCTGTAATGATAGTTGTACGGGAGATTTTAATAAATAAATTCTTTGATAAAACGCTGTGAATAGACAAAGGGTTCGAAACAATGGGAGTTCATGCACAGTAGCCGGTTGTCTGGCATCGCCCCGGCCGGCACGGCGCGGCGGCCACACGGACGCAGTGCGACGGACAGACAAACACATTTGTGTTCGTTTTGTGTGTTTCTTCGGGACCACTTCGCGCCACACTGCGACATTCTTCGTACGCGTTTTATTATTTATTTATTGTGCGTAGCAAAGCATCGACTTTTTTGTCGACGGTGCTTTTTTTAAAACTCCCGAGGTGTAAAGGTTAGTGATGTTTGTTTTGTACGACGGTTATTCATACATCACGATATTTTTGTTGAAATGCGCTTCACGGGCCAAATGTGTACCTAGATGGATTACCAATTCTCAGTATTTCTCCGATTCAATGTCAAGTTACGAAACCCCGGTTGCACAGAAAAAAATGAATGCTGTTGAAAGATCACCGACGTCAGTATCACCCATATTTATATCTTCTACATTGGTTCTTCGAGCCGGATCAACCCCTTGAATTGTTGAAGTAACCGAGTATTTGTCTATCTTAATCTCCGAATTCCACTGTTCAATCAAAATGTCTATTATTAAGTAATTACCTAATTAAAGTTCCTAAATTCAGTCATTAACTAATCTTTCAACTTGGTCTATTCCCATTTATTTCCCGATTACCGACTTCTTTGTAAAATCTAGATTAATGGAATCCTTCTCCCAATAGTACCTGTCATAGCAGTAACAAATATTTGTATGACCTACAATTAGTTGTTCCGGGTCTGGCTGTTTGTGTATGTGAAATATATGTCTGTAAACGCACCCACGACACAGGAGATATCCTAGTGAGGGGCAACGTTTTTAAAAAAAACAAACAAAACAAAACAATAGAATTTCGAATTTAAAAAAATCTTCCTTTCCATCAATTTAGACTGACCAACAAAGACTATAAGGATTAGCGACAACCTTAACATATTTTTCAGAATGTATAGCAAATACAAATCATTTAGACTTTATTAGACCATAGATAGGCACTTTTGGAGGTTTCCACAGTATAGTTAAAGGTATATAATAAATGCACAGCAAGTTACTACCACAAAAGTAAGAGTTACTTATGTAATAATTTTCATAATCCAAATCTATCTATTAATAATTTTAAAAAAATGTTGACTCATGGCACCGTATGATCAAGTACTACTTAATTTGTTCACCTATCCTTACTATACAGTGTCAAATTGATAAACGTATAAGACTAGGTCTCAAATTGTCTGTTGTACCAACTACTTGTAAAATGTCACAACTTCTTAAATCAATTTCAAGTCGACCGCCAACAACACTGCCATCAGGTACAGACCGTCATCAATATGTATTAGAGGATCCAATCAATGAATGGCGCTTCATTCAGTAGCATCCCAACACATAGTCGATAACAGTTACAATGAATAACGTAGCTCTAAACTTATTACTGTGACGATAAACAGGCAATTTTCACGGATTACAACTGGCTTCTTGGTGATGAACACACGGATGAAAAAAAATACCAGCTTGTCGAACAATCTGCCTAGTCTTTTCCCAACTATGTGGGGCTCGGTTTCCAGTCTTAACTGGATGCAGCTGATAACCAGTATTTAACATGGAGTGACTGCCTATATGACCTTCACAACTCAGCGGGATAATTGCGTTACACACTAGCAGTAGCAATAGCTTTCATTTTGACAGTTCAACAAAATTCATTGCGTTATTTACATTGTTGAGAAGACATATTTTTCGAACATATGAAGCATTGGATTAGCAATATCCTTCAAAATGATTCAGTTCAAGATTGATAGTGTGTTATGCAATTAAGGTGCAGTTACTGGGTAACAAGATACTCCTTGATAATCTTGTCGAACAACATATCCCAACATGAATTCTCGTTACCTACTCATACGTTTATGTCTTAATTTTTTTTACTCATTCGTTTGATTTTTTCCGATTTTCTACTTCACAGTTTTAAACGTGTGATATAAACTAGAGATATTTTTGGATCTAGTTGAAGTTAGGTTATCAATAAAAATTTAGTTCAGTATCAATATTTCTATAAGCTGGGAAGTTCAACTTTATTTGAAATTTGGCTCAAAGTGCCACATTAACTTTAAGGAACAACTGTTTGGGTAGGTAGCTCTGGTAGCAAAAACGGCAATCCGCGAGTAGTGTGTGATTTGCTGGTGTACATATGTATAATATTATAAAAATGTCGTCAAATAAAACAAAACATAAAATCAGAAACATGTCATAACCTAAAACACAGCTAAACTAAGTCAGAACTATGATATGAATAATACTGCCGCATTTGCTACAACTGCAACAAAAGTTTCAACAAAAGCTCGAGTTCCCAACAGGCCGTGTGTCACCGGTGTTAACGAAATACAAATATTAGTCAACACACGACACAAATTAAGACTAATGTCTAATGTAAAGCATAGTTTAACTTGAAACTAAGTGCTTGAACAAAGTGACAGTGGCTGATTACCTGCAGTTGGATTCTAATAATAGTCTTTACAATAATCGGCGAACGTAGTGTATCTGAAATTCTATATTTTTAACGTTTTCCATTCCCGTAATTGAAAACGTTCTAAATGTAGTCGTAATCTCATCTCGACAATCAATGTCAAAAACTTGTCAAAAATGTAAGGAAATTAGTCAATTTTTTTACAAATTTAGACAGATCAGAGGGGCAATTCTCGTAATTTTAAGAACGTTCACAGTCTGATCTCAGTTTCAATCTGTCAAAAATATCTCTAATTTCTATACAATTTTGACAAGTTTTGGACATTTGTTTGTCGCCGAGATGAGACTGCGACTAGATTTTGAACGTTCTAAATTACGAGAATTCTCCTTCTGACTGTGGACGTTCTTAAAATTACGGGAATTGCCCCTCTGATAAGGTTTGCAGAGCGAACATGGCCAGAGAGCGCACGAAATAGGGAGATACGGAAGGGGAGGCCTTGGCCCAGCACTGGTAGACCACATAGGCTAACAAAAAAAAAACTTGAGAACTTTTGTGAGCGAAATTTTGTATTCATTGTCACACCAAAACTCACAACTATAACATTCTTACTGGTATTAGCTAATGCTCGGTTTCTATAAAAAAAACGAATCGTTTTGCTTGCCATTGGTAGCATTTTTATTGCCAAACTGCATATAAATAGATTAGTAAGCTAATTTTACCTGTGATAGGTACTTCCATATGGGAGGGTCTAATATGCAAAGCTATGAGGTATTTGCTTCATTATTGGTAAAGATACAACAGTCTTAATGCTAACCAATAATGGTCCGTAAATTATAGGAATCGGCCATCAGTCTCTAAGAGCATCTGTAATAAGGATAATGGATGCAACAACGCTTTACTTTTTTATCCGACAGCGGATAAGGAAAGCTTGCATTGCAATTTAATGCAACAGTCCTGTGTCTAAGTTAGCCCAAAAACTACAGTTCCTATTTTTACACTTCAGTGTCGAACGTTTTCATTTAAAAAGTTATTTACATATTTCGTCATCATGTTTATTCTCTTTTTTTTTACTTTTATGACCCGCACCCTAATTGCGTAACACACGATCAATCGGAATCGGTTTCATTTTGACAGTTCAACAACATTCATTGCGTTATTTACGTTGTTGAGCAGACACATGACACAATGTTGTTGAACTGTCAAAATGAAACCGATTCCGATTGATCGTGTGTTACGCAATTAGGGTGCCCCTTTGGATGATTATGTCATAATTAAATTAGTTAAAGCGATTAATTTTTGTTGCTGTTGTAGTTTATGTAGGTACATTATGGAACGCAAATATAAACTGGATTATGAGTTTGCCACTAAATTAAATCTGTTTTGATATGTTACTACATCAGTATATTGCATCCGTGAGAAACAGGGTCGCCAGTTATTGATATAATAAAATTGCCCAAAATATTACCAGTGAGCATTATAAAAAAAAATAATTGATAAAATGTATGCAAAACTGTTGACATTCAGGTTGACTTAATATAAGTATGTTAAAAAAGGACCAAAATTATCATTAAATGTCATAATTATTAACAACGAAAAACACGGCTACCGCATAGGTGGCAGGTATCTCAATAAAAATGTGTCTCAATAAAAAGTTAAGACACGGAGCTTAACACCCATAAAACTCCAATACTTAGGTTTATTCTACTATGAAGTTTTTACAAAAGCGTTTGACAGCCTCGACCACCCATTAAATATAGCTTTCAAAAGAGCATAACTTAAAATTAAATTTTTATTCGTGCAACGCGAAGGTTGAATCAGGTAGAAGGTGCCGTGAAATGTATCAGTGTAGTGCAACTTTTGAACTGGACGTGCGAAGAGGGACTCTCACAAGGTGAACGGTTGGGACCAATTCTTTTTATATTGTGTGTTTTCAGCGGATGTTGGTAAGGGTATAACGGTGTGAGAGATTCGATTTGTTTGCCGTTTAAAATCACCTGTTGACTGTCATCGATATGATAAGCAATAATAATTTATGTTTAATAGAAAACTATTTTGATAACCTTATACTCTTCAAAAAGTAGGAAACATATTGTATTTTTTATTTTTGTAATACGAACGACTGCATATTATTATTACGGTAATAAAATCGTGACTGCACCTGTGACCTTTTGAATGAAATGAAATCTTTTCTTCTAATTCGTACAGCGGTATAGTATGGAGGATCACTGACCTGCACTCTACTCTCGGTGAGACCGATCCTCATAGCGATTTCCTCGCGCATGAAGATGTCAGGGTAGTGCGTCTTAGAGAAACATCTCTCCAACTCGTTCAATTGTGCAGGTGTGAACCTTGACATACACAAAACAAGAATTATTGATGCTATCGATTAAACGTGATGGGCTTTGGGACCGAACTCAATTTTATTGACTGTCAACTTGTGGTGTCTTTTAGCAAATTTGGGACGTGCTGTAAGTCACAAGCAGTTGGTCCTGCGCCTAATCTTTCTTCGGTCGTGTCGGATTGCCGTCCCATCGGACTTGAGTGAAGTGAGAGAGTGTACCTGTGTCTGCGCACACATTTGCGCACTATAATATCTCCTGCGACGATAGCTAGTCTCCGTTTCAGATTGGTCGCCAACGCCATGGCCGAAACTTAGTCTGGAGGATTTTTTATAAGTCAACAAATAAATGAATACAAAATTGTTCTTGTTTTCTTACCTCGTCCGATGTCTCTTCTGCTTGGCAGGCTTATCGCTGTCGGAGGCTGATGACGACATGCTGACTGGCACGGTGGCCATGTGCCCCCCACTGTGCTGTTGGTGGATGCCACCTGTACATAATAATACTTATCAGTAAATGTTTTCGAACGGAAGGTTTCTTATTAACTTTTGTTGATTAATGGCTGATCTAATACCTATTTTCAGCTGAGGACTGCAGGGGAAACTTGGTGTTGTTGTGCACTTGTAAAATACATAAATAAAGTCTTTATTGACATTAAAACTAATAACATAAACTACACAGTGGATATGGAGACGGTTGTCATCATCTGCATTTAGAGAATGTATGCCTATAAAGGTTTACGTATATAATAAATTAATATGTATTTTATTGAACTTAGACACAGTACAAAAATTTCGGTAGTTTGACATGTCGCCACATCAGTTGGTCGCACCCGTACAAAGTACCTACAGGCAGGTAACGTAACATAACATAACCTAAAATTGTTTCCTATTACTGGAACAACGACGGCACGGTTGGCGCAGTGGTTAAGTGATTGACTGCTGCGCTGCGTGTCGCGGGTTCGATTCCCGCACGGAACAAATATTTTTATGACCTACAAGTAGTTGTTCCGGGTCTGGCTGTTTGTGTATGTGAGTTTAGATGTTTGTGAATGCACCCACGATACAGGAGAAATTCCTAGTGTGGGGCAACGTTTTTAAAAAAGGACTAAAGAAGACTAATTTTAGGAATCGGATCAGTATTTCCGAAGATTGCCCCCTACATGCAAACTCATAAATATGTACTTCTTTAAAATATCACAAACTAACTTTTGCTCGCGGCTTCGCCCGCGTGGAAGTCGGAAAATATCCCACGGGAACGTACTACCGAGATTAAAAGTACTTACTCTAAGTGTTAATCTAGGTAAACAATGTATTAAGTCCGTAATATATTGTTTTCATAATATAACTTATGGGTTTACGCGGCACACGCCAGTAAAGCTCCCAGTTAGCATGATTTTTCCGACATCTTCAACATTGACAGAAAATCTTAAAGAATTATCTATTATACATTTAAACCTTTCTTATGAATCACTCCGTTCTTTGGTGAAAACCGTATGAAAATCCTTAAGGCAGTTTTTGAGTTTATCACGTTCAAACAGACACGGCGCGGCGGTGGACTTAGCTTTATACTATTTAGTGAGAATAGATCTAAGACAGCAGTCCCAGCGTGACCCGTGCTACTGTTCCTACTCCGTGTAATGTGGGCCGCGGACCAGAGGTCAGTTTCCCTCTAACCCTGTGTTTTAAGCAGTCATAAACTTATGTGAATTGCGGCAGCGTATTTATACCTTGCAGAGCAAGCAAGCTGAAGTATCAGTGGGCAGGCCATGTTTGTGGAAGGACTGATGGCCGGTGGATCAGACGTCCTGGAGACCGTGTATCGGCAAGACGCTCCCCACCTAAATGGACCGACGACCTTAAACAGATGGCTGGGACCGACTGGATGCGGAAAGTGTTGTGACGCAGCCTGGAAAAGGCCTATGTCCAGCACTGGACTGCGCTAGGCTGAGTTGTTTAATTGATTGTATCTATACCTTGTAAGTGTTCGGTGCGTATATTGTGCGCGATGTGCAGACGCGGCCCGAGCGCATGGTGCGACCGGTCGAGGCTCGGCTTGATCTCGTGTGGCTTGCTGTCCTCGGAGCACGAATCTTTGTGACCTGCGGACACACATGCTTGTAAACGAAGTGTATGTGGATAGTGGTCGTTTAGATTTTATGACGTGTTCTTAAGGGTTAGCTAATGTAGGCAACTCAAGCAATCATCAAGGACGATCACAAAAGCTAGACGTACAAATCGAAACATTCTAAACTATAGAGATCTATCCTATGGGATCGTACCTCGGGATAAAAACTCGTCTGTACCAAACATCCAAATCCGCGCAGCCTTTTATGCTTAGCGATGGCCGTTTTGCGTGGATCTAATGCATGTTTTCTCCCAATTTGTTTTTTATTGTGTTTGTGTTCTTTTTATGCGTCATGTTTGCCGCAAATAAATGTATTTATTTTTTTAAGGGCGCGTAACGGCAAATGACAGACAGAGTCACATAATCGAAAAGGAACCAGGGTCTACATACATAATTTATTATTAAAAGCTTTTCTCTATTTAACAAATAACTAGTATTACTACTTGATGAATTTCATAAACAGTATTGTGACTTGGCGATTGAAACGAATCGGGTCACCAGTTATCACAATGCTTGACTACTATTTTAGTTAAGAATTAAAAACTTCCGGGCTCAAAGAATAGAAAGTAATCTAATTATTTATCATGAGATAGTTAATTAATTATTTCTAGAGGGGCTCTATGTGGCCATGTGTTTTTCACTAAGACTAAGAGAAACTTGGAGCAACCCGCATCTGACACGATAGATTTTCTATCGACCACATAATTATACAGTAATAAGGTTAATTTGTCGACTTCTGTAGAAATGTTGAAGTATAGAGAGAAACTAGGCTGCAAGAGCGTACATTTTAGCGCCGTGCCTCTGATAATTTAGATTTATCTAGACCACTTCCACAAAAATTGGAGTTACTTAGTCGACTTATGTAGCTAAATTTAAAGCTAAAAGAGCCCAGCTAATCTTAAATTTTAGTACCCTGACTCTGATAGCCTAGATTTTCTTTTGAAATTGTCTCCCAGTTCTTTGTTTTACTCACACCGTTTTGGGGGAGGGGGCGTAGAGCTATGCCCTCCTGTATCCGCCTTTAGTTCTCGTTGAACCTCGCAACTAAGGATGACTGAGTTCATGTACGGAAAGTGTGATTACCATTGCTACGTATAATATTCCCTAAACCTTCCCTTCAAAACTCTACATTCCTTATAAAATTGTTAGCCAGCCTTCAGGTATATTTCGTGCTGGCAGTAATGGTACTGCTGCTTCCATGCTAGCGAAATAGTGTATGACAGATAGATGTACGGTTAGACTAGCCTTAAACTGTGCCTGAATTTTGTGTTGTATTTCTCCTATATGTATAAGAATTGCAAAATGACAACAGGCCTATCAAATTAATGTGATTATATTTTGTCATGTGGTTTAGAAATAATAAAGTCGTGAAATGAACGCGTTTCAACGGCATTATTTGCATTTAAAAAGACCTGACACACAATACAATACACTTCCACATTGCAACTGCTGACTCTTCGATGTCCATAGACAACTTAATGTTGACTGACTGATGAGTGACTCATAAAAACTAAATCCCCTAGAAAAATACAATCCCAATACGAAGCAATTGGTTTTACGAAACTACATGGCATGCTAAAAACAACAAATATTGAATAAATAGAAGTATAATTGATGGTATGCGGTTCAAGATGTTTATTTCTCAACAGAATTAAAAATTCATTTATAGAGAAAACATAAATAATAATAATAATAATAAATTGTATTTATTTCAAATAAGTTACAGACGAGAAAATACATTATGTAGTTGTTAATTTATGATAAAAAGGAGGAGAAGGGAGTGCAACTCAAAATATAGGAGAGTATGTGTGAATGTATGTAACTGCACACCCATGTGTACCTATATGGAGAGTGTGAGTGAGTGTAAATTATGAGTGTGCAATGAGAAATAGTTATTATTATTAAGCAATATATGTAAGTAGTAAATAGGTAGATGGAAAAAACATAATCCTTGGTTAAAACGCTTTTTTGAGTTCATTAGATAATTATTGACCTCAAAAAAGCGTTAGCCACGAATTGCTACTTAAAAAGCTAGAAACCATCAACATTACCGGCAATGTCTTAAAAATGTTGACTTCCTATCTAAAAAACAGGCCACAGTTAGATAGAATAATGATCAAAGTGAAGCATTACGTGTGGAGTTCCCCAGGGATACATTTTAGGGCCCCTGCTCATTTAAATCTACTTAAATGATATTCAGGAAATTAAACTACACTGTCATCTTACTCTTAACGGGTCATAAGTATTTAGGAAATAAAACAACACCGTCATCATACTGTGTATGCAGTTGACACGTGCATATTTTTTTTCGGATCTTCCATTGATTTAGTTCATTCGTGCTAAAAGTAAACACTCTTTTTTCATAGTTGCAACACTACTATTAACGAGAAAAAATTATAAAACATGCTATATCTTTATTAAAACAAACAATAAAATAATAACTCCACATGCACCATTAGTTTTTAACAATGTAGGCCACATTGTTACAGCAAAAGTCTTGTCAAAAATATATTGGCTTAAGATTCGATCGTTCTCTACCGTGGACTGCTCACGTGGGTCATATATAATAACAAGGCTTACGTCACTACTTGGATGCCTCCGAGACATAGTGCGATTCCACATACATTGCGTCAGCACTATCTATAACGCTTTAGTAGAACCACACCTACTATAGATATGTGATTGAAATTTGGGGCAGTGCGGCCAAGATGAAGCCAGCAAGTATCCAAGTTACACAAACCGAATAATGTTTAACTACTTTTGACAAAAAAACAACTTTTGAAAGACCACAATTAAATCTTCCTAGCCTTTGCCCAGCTATATAGGGGTCGGCTTCCAGTCTAACCGGATGGAGCTGAATAGTAGACCATTTTAAATGGAGCGGACTGACTGCCTGACCTCCACAACCCAGTTGCTGGGTTACCCCTTGGTTAGACTGGTTGTTAGACTTTTGGGCATCTGACTACCCGTAATGACTCTCAAACATCTATGAATGACGGGACCAAGAGGCACGGAGGGGTTTTGATATATGATGGTCACCCATCCTCGACCCGGCTGCGGCAAGCGTAGCTTAAAACCTTGGATCGACCCGTGTGGCTGGTATCATTGAGCCACGAGCCCCTCAAAGCACCGATACCTATACAAGTAACAAAAAATGTCCAGGGATATTATTATTATTATTAAAACTCAATTAACTGAGTATTTGATCGCAAATAACAATCTTTCCTACAACTAAATGCACTGGATGGGTGTGTCATAATTGATGCAGTGACTGTTTTGAGGAAGTTCTTGTTGATAATTTGGCTAAAAAACATTGTTCTCATGCAAGCGACTTAGTGTATATTTTGAGAAAAAATATCTTTAAACCTATTTTAAACATATTTGAATTATTAATTAAATCTACTTCTACTGACTATTGTCAGTAGTTTTCAAAACTGGAAGTGATTATACCTTAACCAATCTTAAAGTACTCATGGTCTGTTTAAAAAAATTTCGAAACGGCTGGTTGACACTTCCCGTGACCCAAGTGCTGGCTTTTTACCTTGACCAGAGGTTAAGCATTGCCATACAACGAGGTGATGCCGCAAGTCTCTTGGGTACATTATCAGTCGACAGCGATGCGGATTAATTTTTCGACGCTATATTTTAGTTTGTTAATACTTTATGTTAAGTTAGGTTATAATTTTCTTGTTTTTATTGATTAATTAATTTAAAAGTAATTAAATTATGCAACAGTATACCTACTTGCTATATATAATGTCAAAGTTAGATAGGAGGAGTAACATAACGCAGCAAAGATAACGTAGAGTCCGTCACACGAAGGCTGTCTCGCAGACGCGGCGACTGTAGGCATGCGACGACGGAACCATAAATCTTTATTTATATATTTATCTCAGCATGATATTAAAAGCACTGGTTAATTAAATGCACAATATTAAATAGAGAAAGGTGTGTGAGGTAGGAGTGTGGTTATAGGAATGTTGCTAAGTTG
The DNA here is from genome assembly GCA_949629185.1 of Apamea crenata. Classification (NCBI taxonomy): domain Eukaryota; kingdom Metazoa; phylum Arthropoda; class Insecta; order Lepidoptera; family Noctuidae; genus Apamea; species Apamea crenata. The sequence continues at coordinate 3,106,300 of OX451376.1, read as the reverse complement.
TATATTAATATTAGTTTCTCTAATTGCCGCGGGATTTCTTTCGAGAGGCGGACGGAGGAGATAGTGGCTAAATAATAACAGCCGCACGGGTCGATCGATCTGGTTAAGCTAATCTTGCCGCGGTCGGTTCGTGCATAGGTGATCATCTTTACATACCAAGACCCCTCCATGCCTCGGACAGCACGTTAAGCCGCTGGTCTCAGCTGTCATTCGTGGATAATAAATTGACAGTCGTTACGGGTCGTCAGAAGCCTGAAAGTCTGACCACCAGTCTTACCAAGGGGTACATAACGTATTACCCAGTAACTGCAGGGTCGTGGAGGTCAGATAGGCAGTCGCTCCATGTAAAATACTGATACTCAGCTGCATCCGGCTAGACTGGAAGTCGACCCCAACATAGTTGGGAAAAGGCTAGGCAGATGATGAAGCTTACATACAGAAAGGTGTCTGAGGCAGGAGTGCTGTTGTAGGAATGTTGCTAAGCTGTATAATAATATTAGTTCCACTTATTGCCGCAGGACTTCTTTCAGGAGATGGACTCTAGATTCGGAAATAACGCAGAAGATACAAGACAACATAAATATTTTACAGAAAATAACATGGCACAAAATAGACAACTTAGAATCGGAATCAAAGTAGAAGATACTACAACAGAAATATTTTACACGAATAACAACCAGCGAAGTCCTCCAGACCGTATTTCGGCCACGGCGGCCAATCTCAACGGGGAGTAGCCTTTGGCGTGGAAGATAGTATAGTGCACCAGTGTGCACCAGTGTGCGTACAGGTGCACTCTCTCTCCCTTCACTCTCATAGTGCGATGGGACGGCAATCCGACACGACCGGAGAGAGATAAGGCGCAGGACCAACAGAACGTGTATTTCCGAGGCTTACTAATAAATTCCTAGAAAAAAATCAATAATATATTGCCCAACCCGGGAACCGAACCCAAAAACTCTAGGCAAACCACACATTCAGATCATCAAATGTGACATCACAACACCCGTAAACTCAGAATCTTGAAATTTGGTAAGAAGCAACGCCTTATAGCACAGATAAAGGAAAAACTGCGAAAACCGTAAATTTTTTGTTACTTACATCATGTAATAAAAATATTTTTAATAATTTCAAATTGTACGGAACCCTCGGTGCGCGAGTCCGACTCGCACTTGGCCGGTTTTTTATGTTGTGATCACCGTTTGAAAATAATATCTGAATAGCCAAGATATTTTAAAATCATAAAATATACTTTTAATGCTAGGCAGATGACATAGTTTTTAACGATCTCATTTCTAATTTACCAGAGTAAATTGCATATATTTTCCCCAGAGAATTTCCCAAAAAAATATCCCTGGCAAAACCAAAACAACAGAAGGAAATCCAAAATAGTACATTACCTACCTACGTATCACAAATTCACAACTTGCGTTTCTGCTAAAGATGGGGTTGTGAATGACTGAATGTCTAAATAATAGCTTAGAACATTCTATAAAATACGCTATTTCTTCAAAAGTTTTTACTCTACTGAGAGGTACATTGTATTATATTATTTCGCAAAGTTAACAGTTTATCTGCATATCTGGAAATTAGAGGTATTTTTGACAGGTTGAGACTACACTACACTTCCCTTCACTTTTGACATTGATTGTCACTGAGATGAGATTGCGACAAGATTTTGAACGTTATTAATTACGGGAACTGACCTTCAGCCTGTGAACGTTCCTAAAATTACGAGAATTTCTCCTCAGATTGTGGCTTCAACTTGTAGAGTAGTAACTATTTTACTAATAAGAGAGTTCTTCCTGATGAGGAATAACTTTCCCCTGCCAGATCTTCCTACAACTCGTCTACTCATAGTTCTAAAAACTGATCGCAAGATAACCTAATATAAAAATAAGACTATCGTCGATATCAGCTTCGACCTTGATTGGGACTTGGCCGGATAGTGGCAATATTTTATGTATGTGTGTTGGTGTAACCCATATTCAACTTTTGCTTTACCGATTTACGCTGCAATTCTTGAAGGAACTCATCATCATCACTCTCCTGCCCTTATCCCAATGTATTCGTGGTCGGCGCAACATGTCTTTTTCTTCCATACTTCTCTATTAGTCGTCATCTCAGTAGTCTCTCCCTTTCTAGCCATATCATCTTTGGCACAGTCCATCTATCGTTTCTTTTGATCTTACCCTATTCTTATAGCCATCCACATTCATACTCAAAACTTTCGTGACTTTTCGTATAGCCATCCACATTCATACTTAAAACTTTCGTGACAACATTTTCTTCATACCTCCGGTGAATTACCACTACATTTTTCTCATCGATTTTGTAACTCATTTATTATGCTGATTAAATTAATAGCTTTTATCTATTTATGAAATCATTAGTGATACACATTAAAGAAAAAGCGAAATATTCTCCTTGAAGAATTGTTTAAATAGTTTTTATATTATCTTCACACATACAAAGTCTGTTTTACTAACTCGTGATTTGTCCTAAGGCACTTGTCGATTAAATAATACCAGCCGCACGGGTCGGTCGAAGGTTAGGCTTGCCCCGGTCGGTTCGTGGATGGTTGACCATCCATTAGATATAGAGACCCGAGTCTCAGTAAGCACGTTAAGCCGGTGGTCCCGGCTGTCATTTATAGATCTTTGACAGTCGTTACAGGTAGTCAGAAGTCCAAAAGTCTGAAGCAGGGAGTGGTCCTTGGTATGTGAAGATGGTTACCCATCCACGGACCAACCGCGGCAAGCGTAGCTTAACCTGATCGATCGACCCGTGCAGCTGTTATTATTGTTACATATAAATAAATAAATGATGTACTTGTCTAGCCTCGTAGAGAGAGAGAGTGTCGTTTTAAATGGCTCGTAGGGGCAAGAGGCTCATATATACGAGGGTGAATCAAAAAGTTCTTAGAATTGCATATATATAAAACCTTTTTGGGAGAAGTTCGATATTCAAATTAAAAAGTGAATCACACAATATTTATGCAAACTGTCACTTGTTTTTGTCAGTTCGTTCGCACGTAATAAATTGTTTTGTGCAACGAGTTGCTAAAAACCCAAAATTATGGATAAAAATGAGTTACGTGCTGTGATAAAATATCTCAGTTTGAAAAAAATGTCTATGAAGGAATTTTTTTCGGACATTCAGCAGACATACGTACCGTAACGCAACCGTAGAATATGGTACAGCATCATCCCCTAGATGATGCTGTACCCTATTCTACGGTTGCGTACTGGGTGGCAGAATTTAAAAGAGGTAGATCAAGCTGTAAAATTGACCCGCGTTCTGGGCGGCCTTCAACCTCCGTTACGGAAGAAAATGTCAAAAAGGTTGAGAATCTGGTTTTGGAAGACAGAAGAATAACTATAAAACATATAGCTGAGATCCTAAAGATATCATTTGATAGCGATAAATCCATTTTAATTGATTCATTGGGGTTCAAAAAAGCGTCGGCAAGATGGGTGCCACGAATGTTAACCGACGAAAACAAAAAGCGACGTTTGGAAATTTCTAAGCGTAATCTCGAAATGTTTCAGGGTGATTCGGATAATTTTTGCCGTCGCCTTGTCACCATGGATGAAACGTGGGTCCACCATTTAGATCCTGAAACTAAGAGATAAAGCATGTCTTGGAAATGACCATCCTCTCCATCCATTAAGAAATTTCGAGTTGCTCCTACCGCTGGCAAAGTTATGGCCTCAGTGTTCTGGGATAGTGAAGGAATCCGTTTTATTGATTACATGCTAAAAGGCCAGGCGATTACTGGACAATATTATGCAAATTTAATCCTGAAAGCGCGTGAAGCGATTAAAAAAAACGTCGTGGAAAACTATCGTTGGAAGTGTTGTTTCTTCAAGATAACGCTCCTGCTCATCGATCGGAAGTTGCGCTCAACACAATCCGCTGTGCTGACTTCAATCTCCTTGACCACCCACCATATTCTCCGGACTTAGCCCCAAGTGATTTACACTTATTCCCAAAACTAAAAGAGGACATTCGTGGAACAAAATTTTACGATAATGACGCGGTTATGGCTGCCGATAATGACGCGGTTATGGCTGCCGTAGAGGAGTTTTTCGAGAGTCAAGTAAAACATTTTTTTTCACAAGGAATAAGAAAGTCAGAAACGCGTTATTCTAAATGCATTGCATTGTAGGGAGATTATGTAGAAAAATAAAATATTTTTGTTTAAATCTTTGCATTTTTTAATATTGATTCCAAGAATTTTTTGATTCAACCTCGTATGTCATGGGTTCGTATTACCTAAATTCAAATTCAAATTCAAAATCATTTATTTGCTAATATGGGTAGTTACATTATGTTGTTAAAAAAATAAAGTACAGTTCAACCATATTACGCCTGAAGGCATGCAAATTAAAAGCTTATGATATTACATTTATTATAACATTTCTTACACAATTTCACCGTGGCAAATAACAATTAAAATAATAATTAAACATTTAATAATAATAAAATTGATCCAATGATACCTAATGCCAGTAAATTATTTAGAATTATAATGTCAAGAAATGTATTGTCCATTAAAATGTCATGTCAAAAGATGATGTCAAGATAAATTTTAAAATAAATGTCAAAGTAATAATAATATTAATAATTAAATTAGTGCACCAGTCAAATGTGACATTAACAATATGTCTTTACGTCCTCCATTAAATAATCCTGAATACTATAATAACATTTGCTTAGCAAGAATTTTTTTAAGTTCTTTCTAAATTCGTCGATCGATGGAGTTTCTAGTATAGATTTTGGCAAGTGATTGTATATACGCGCGTATATACACCTACATACAATAATATCCTAAAACTCATCTTGTAAAACGTCTCCGTCTGCCATTCCGGCTATAAACGATACCATTTCATATCCTATAACAGCTTGAGACACAAGTTTTATGCTTGAAACTTCGCAATTTCTTGGCAAATAGAAAATGCCGAGTATCGCAAAGTCGTTGGGAGGAGCCGGCGACCAAACTTTGCCAATTTCACGCATTAACACTTTGTTCTTCGTCCAAATTGGATTTATTAAACGGCATAGTTTCATTTTAGTATCGTTAGAAGATTTTTAAATAGTTTGCTGAAGAGAACAGAAGGCCAATTCTCGTAATTTAAAACATTCAAAATCTAGTCGCAGTCTCATCTCAGCGACAAACAAAATATGTCAAAAACTTGTCAAAATGTAGGGAAATTAGAGATATTTTTTGACAGACTGAGACTGAAATCAGACTGTGAACGGTCTTAAAATTACGAGAATTGCCCCTCAGATTACATTACTTGTTTCGCCAAGTCATCATCTGCCTAGCCTTTTCCCAACTATGTTGGGGTCGGCTTCCAGTCTAACAGGATTCAGCTGAATACCCATATTTTACATGGAGCGACTGCCTATCTCACCTCCACATCCCAGTTACTGGGTAATTCTATACCCATTGATAATTTAATTTAATTTATTTATTTACTTCAGACACAGTGATCCATATTCGTGTTAGTATAATTCAAAAATTATGTTAGTAACCAAAGATTAAAATACATGTCAAAATAATAAAATTATAACTAAAATTAAATAACCAGAATACATAAAATAAAATTTTAAAATGAAATTCATTAGCCAAAATCGCAGTCATCTTTAAACTCATAAGACAAGACAAGACTAAGACAAGACAAGACTGGTTGTCAGAGTTTCAGGCTCCTGACTACCCGTAACGACTGTCAAAGATCCACGAATGACAGCCGGGACCAACGTGCGTTTAACGTGCTTTCCGAGGCACGAAGAGGTCTTGGTATGTAAAGATGGTCACCCATCCACCGACCAACCGCGGCAAGCGTAGGTTAACCTGATCGAGCGAACCGTGCGGCTGTTATTTCTTAGCAACAAGCAAAAATACAAGTATATGACTACAATCAAAAGAGTTGAATTTTAAATCTATGTATATAAATAAATATGAAATGCTGTTCGCTGGTGACGCATCACTTGAGAACGGCTGGACCGATTTGGCTATTTTTTGTGTTAAAATGTTCATCATTTTTCTTTCCATGAAGATAATATTTTTAAAAGTTGCCCGGAAAATTGGGAAATTCGGGAAAAACTGAGAGTGTATCTGTATGAACTCAAGACCATATTAAAATGTTGGCAGGACGTCTGTTGGATCAGCTAGTCCTTAAATAGCAGCCAAAGTAGAAAATCGCTACCAGCATCAAGTTTAGTAACTCTGTTAACAAATAAAATATGCAAAACCTTTCACTTCGTCTAATGAAAGGTGAATGAAGGGAAATTAACCTTGTTTAACAGAAGAGTGAAAACTTAAACCATTCAAACTACTTTTCTTTAAAGATTCGAACAGTTTAAATTAGACCTATTCGTGGGAAGGTAGTCAGTGCAAATAAAATTTTGCTTTTGTTGCCGTCTTCCGCTATTCACATAGCGGCATTCAGCATATGCTAAATGGAAGAGCCGCCGATGCCGAGGCGGTTGCTTGTCTCCATTACAGGATCTGCGCCTCTGACTGACAGTAAATCAAAATCAAAAGTCATTTCTTCGACTAAGCTAAAAATCAGCACTTTTCGACCCCCAAAATTACATAAGACAGTGCCCAAAAACTATGGACTTAAACCTAGGCACTAGGGAGTGGTGAAACTCCCTAGCGCTTTAGCTGGGAAGAAGTGGCGCAACAAACTCCCCAGCAGCACAGTTGTCTGTATAGTTCCTCGTCGATCGTGTGCAAAGTAATTAACATTACGAAACACTCAAATAACAATCTGCACGGCCCGCGTGGTGGATTACAGCCAGGTCCTCTCAAAGAGAGGAGGCCTGTGTGGAAACATTATATGCTGATTATACTCTATCTCTCAAATACCCTGGCTCCTCAGCATAGCCCTGCCTGACCTGACTGATTAGGATTAACTGCTCTTAACCTTGCTTTGTCTACTTGACGGGACTTCACCGTGCTTTGTATGATTCCCAACTACTTCCTCAGTGGTCATATCGGATATAAAGTTTAAAATTAAATATGTTTAATTTTTACCGAATTATTGTTCAGTGTCTATTGATACGTCACTAAGACCATGTTATTTTAGTGACATTCATTAGTAGAATTAAACTTCCAAAAGTAGCCCCCCATAAAGGGTCCCCGTGAGATTCCTCTCAAGAAAACAGGACGCTGACGGTTCCTCTAACCATTTTAAAGTTATCAGAAATTATTATTTCACAACTAATTATCTATTGTTACGTTGCGCCCGGAAGTCACACGTGCAGATACCTATATAGATTAAAATATTTCATTATTTACGACGAAAAAGCTGAAAAAAGTAACTGCAGCTAGTAAAATACATACTCTGAAAGGGTGAGACCAGCATCCTAATTGCGTAACCCACTTCCAATCACATTCCGAGGGTTTGAAGGACATTCCTACTCATTACTTCATAGGTTTGCAAAATTCGTCTGCTCAACAACGTAAATAACGCAATGAACATGGCTGAACTGTCAAAAGGAAAGCCATTGCGGTGGATTGCCATTTTATGTGTGTTACGTCACCGCCCCCCAGTAATTGACAACAATTTTCAGGATTCTGACATTGACATTGGCATGACAGCTAGGCCAGTGGATTAATAATTAACGAGTGTTAGTAGCATGGGGTTCGATGGGTTCCTATAGAAAATATGTATATCAATCGAAAACTTGGCTCTGGCAACGTTGGGTGGCCCCAAAATACCGTACCCCGATATTTGTGGCATTATTTATGGAGCCAGAGCTTGTGGGGCTTGTGGCTAAGTAATAATAGCCGCACGGGTCGATCGATCAGGCTAAGCTAACCTTGCCGCGATTGGTCCGTGATGATGGGTGACCATCTTCACATACCAAGACCCCTCCGTGACTCGGAAAGCACATAAAGCCGTTGGTCCCGGCTGTCATTCGCGGATCTTTGACTGTCGTTACGGGTCGTCAGTAGCCCGAAAGTCTGACAACCAGTCTTACCAAGGGGTACTTATCGTATTACCCAGTAACTGGGTTGTGGAGGTCAGATAAGCATCTCCTAGGCTGCGCCACAACATGAAGGCGCCTTCATAGGCTGATTAGAAATTTTTGAAGCACTACGTTAAGCACAATAGACCAAATATAAAAAACGAACTAGTGTTGTACACTTTTGTTACTTGCAATAGTAGGGTATCTCTGTAATTGAGAGCTAGAAACAGACAGCTGTGCTACTGGGAAGTTTGTTGCGCCATTTCCTTCCAGCACTAGAAGTGATTAAGGGCGGGCGTTTTAGGGGACTGTCTTGTGTAATTTTGACGTTTAAAAAGTGCTGCTTCTTAGCCTCAATCAATCAATCAACTCAGCCTATCGCAGTCTACTGCTGGACATAGGCCTCTCCCAGGATGCGCCTCAACACACTGTCCTCCGCCTTCCGCATCCAGTCTATCCCAGCCACCCTCTTTAGGTCGTCCGTCCATCTAGCTGGGGGGCGTCCCACACTACGCTTGCCGATACGCGATTCTCAGCCTAGTTTAAATAAATAACTTTTGATTTTGAATTAATTTCAATATTCCTTACCTATTGGCAATAGACGGATACCTATTAGTCATCATCTACCTAACCTTTTCCCAACTATGTTGGGGTCGGCTTCCAGTCTAACCGGATGCAGCTGAATACCAGTATTTTACATGAAGCGACTGCCTATCTGACCTCCACAACCCAGTTACTGGGTAATACGATACCCCTTGGTAAGACTGATTGTCAGACTTTCGGGCTACTGACGACCCGTAACGACTGTCAAAGATCCACGAATGACAGCCGGGACCAACGGCTTAACGTGCTTTCCGAGGCACGGAGGGGTCTTGGTATGTGAAAATGGTCACCCATCCACGGACCAACCGCGGCAAGCGTAAGAAGACGGATACCTATTAGTATCCGTCTTATATTGCAGTAAGTACCTACTATTTTTGCTTTTTCTTAACAGATTCAGAATAAATCGATTCTTACATCTCTGCATCCTCTGATTTCGATAGACCAATGCAGATACAGCAGCGCATGAGAAAAGCTTGCCTTTTTTTTCAGAACAACGAATAAATATAATAATTGAATATTTATTATATGTTTGTCCCCGAAAATTTGTTGATCGGGATGAATCCAATTATATTTTCAGAAGAAATTGTTTTTTCATCGGTAAAGTTTTTGGTAGGAAGGTAGGTAATTGGCCTCTATACGAATCATGTGTAAAGCATGCTTTACTCCCAACAGGATTTTCTTCTTTGCCGAAATTAACTTAAAGAATTCCGACGCAACTCTAGTAGAACACTTTCTAAGAAAACTTCCTGGAAATTGTTCTACCAAAATGGCGTAGCACCGTCGCGTCGCGCCTGTCCGCCTAGCCTCCTGAGCATTCGCATAGAGATTCGATTGTTTGTACCTGATCCATTGCTCTATGGTTCACGTACTGAGCAATCGAAGTTGGTAATATGTTTGTGTGTATTGAATTGTTTTAATATTGTACTTACTATGATCCCTTGTTGGCAGGGCTTGGAACCGGTACCAAAAGTACAGGTTCTGTATCGGTACTTAGCGGTTCTTACCATTTCAATACCTGGGTAGAGTTTCAGACGTGTTCCGAATTTCCGATATCTACTCCACCTTACAAGTAACGGTACCAAGTTCAGGTACCTGGCGCGTACCACAAATCTCATATTTGTACGAGGAACCTCGTTCGGTTGGCAACCTTGAAGTTATTTTTCTAATGCTTATTAACTATCCTTTTTACTTACTATTTCAATTTCTCACTCTTACTTACGGAAATATAATTAGGTATGTTTGTACTAGGGGCTTGCCACCATCTCTTTCTTATACCAGGGCAGAAGTTGAACTGCACTGCTTTTTTGTACTAAGTCATAGAACAAAAATGCAGTGCAGTTCAACTTCTGCCCTGGTATAAGAGCTGGTGGTAAGCCCCCTGGTACAGTACCGATACTGATCAGAAATTCCAATAGTATAGGTACTACGTTTGGTACCGGCATTTTTTTTTGTTTTTTTTTATTGTCAATGGGCTCACTCTTGACCTCAATCCAGCCCAGAGGCAGGGATGAGATCTACGGAGAAACGAGCTTACCCAGAAGAAGCCTATTCACTCTCGCCCTGAAGAGATTAGGGTTGTATGAACTCGGGAATGCAGACGCAGGCAGACAATTATTCCACTCCTTTGCTGTGCGCATCAGAAAAGATGATGAGAAGCGCTTAGTGCGTATTTACGGTATATTAACCAGGGGGGGATATCCCGCAGTGTGTCTGGACTCTCGATGGTAAAAAGGTGAAGGCGGGATGAGCTCATGTAGCTCTTGAGCACACTCCCCGAGGTACAGTCTGTAGAAGACGGACAGACAGGCAACACTTCGCCGGTGAGCCAAACTGTGAAGCTTTGCCTCCACCAGCTTTTTATCGCCAATGAGTCTCTTAGCTCTGCGCTCGACGACAGTTTGTCGTAATAAACGTTTTTTTTTTTCAAATATTAAATTTTATTGATAACATTTAAAATTTAAAACCTAATTAATTAATAAAAATAACAAAATTATATCCTAACTTAACTAAAACTATTCACAAACTAAAATATAGGGTCTAAAAATTCATCCGCATCGCCGTCGACTGGTAATGTACCCAAGAGACTTGCGGCATTAACGTTTTTTATTTAATATCCATGCCTAAAATACCGTGATAGCCAACGGATATCCCTACAGTTCACTGTTTTCTTCAGAAATCAGCATTTAAATTACATCCACCCCAAGTCAGGGGCAAAAGTCGAGGCGGGCCCAGTCTTAGCGCCTCAGTCCCGGCTCACCGGGATTACGGCCGGCTCATAAACACGACTTAATGGAATTGAATCCCGTAAAACAGAACGGTTCGACGGCAGCCGGGATATTGTGTGCAAACTGTTTTATTGTACTCTAGCTTTTCATAAGGGACTGGGGTTATCTTTTGCCATTTGAAGAAGTTTATCCTGGTTTGTAACGAGTGTAGCGTAGTATGGAGTCTTGAATTCATCTTTGTCCATTTTATTATTTATTTAATTTAGTAACTGCCCGTGACATCACAGCGGGCCCTATCAGAATACCAGCGCTGTGACAATATTTTTTTAAATGTCGCAGCATCATGCTTAGATAGGAGCCTTTTGGCCTCGTACAGGACTTTCTGCTTCATTTTTCTTTTTGTTTCTTAAATTTTTTTTTTTTTTTGTTAAGTACTTTGTTTAGTTTAAGTTTGTGATCTTCGTGTGCAAGTCGCAATAAATTATTTTTCATTCTTTCTTTTTCTTTGTTTATAACCTTTTCCTTCTTCCTTATGTATTGGAACTTGTATTATGTATTTATTTTATTTTGCTTTTTTATTTACCGCTGCACCGGTTGACGTCATAGCGTCCAAAAGCAACCCTAGGTACGGCATAGAGTCACAGCATTATGCTGAGCGATGGCCGTTTTGCACATGCACTTATGTGTGTGTTATGTGGCACATATTTTCTGCCAACTTGTTCTTTTGTATTTTTTCTTTGCGGCAAGTTTACCGCAAATAAATGTTTTTCTTTATTTCTATAAATTGTTAATTATAAAGACTGTAATTAATTATTAGATTTCAATTTAACTTACAGTTTTAAATGTATTCCATTGATATTTTAACAAAACTGGGGTACCTTTTTTGCAACATTAGGTTAGCTCTATTATTTTAGCCTTTGAGGTCTAAAATAAATTGGGAAAAGTGCAGGATGCATGAATACTATGAAGAATGAAATAGAATGGAAGGAATGATTTGCCTAGGTATATAACAAATACTTCGCGGTCCCGTGCCCTTACGTGAAAGCTAAATAGTAATACCTAGGGTAGGCAGGTATGCTGCTTAAAAAAAATATTTTTGCGGTGGGGGGGGGGGATCAAGCTACACTATTTAGTATTTAGAGGAAATTCTGCAACTTCCTTTATTACTAATGGTGGTACTATTTACAACTAGGCTACACCTTTATAACTAAACCAATAATAAGAATGGAATCATTTTGCACGGATAATTTTGGTACTTCCTGTAGGTATTAATAGTAGGTTGGTTGGGTTGGGTTGTAGAGTAGGTATTTATACCTACGGTATTTTTAGAAATACTGGTAGGTAGGTATTACTATTTTAATCTGATCTAACTAGCCTGTATTGTACCACTGCAGGACAAAGGCCTCCCTCCCCGTTTTCCATACAATTCTGTCTTTTATAGGTACTCGTATCACAAAAAAAATAAGAGGAAGGAAAATAATGACGACTTACCTCCCAAAGCTGTCGCTGTGAGGTTATTGAGCATGGCCTCTAGGGGCCAACCCTGGCCGCCCCCTATGTCGACATCGTCCTCAACACAGCTGCACAAACCAATGGCTACCGCTGGCACCACAGTCCACTCCCTAGCACTCGCGAACTATCAGCGCACCCGCCACAACTTAACAACGGGCATCATCCCTGAACCAAATCACAAGTCCACTCTTAACCGCACGAAAAAATCCAACGACACTCACTCAAAACGTCAAAAAGGACGAAATTCCAGCGAAAACCCGCCTTAATACAAAATAATTAGCGCTATATTAAACCCAATTAGTTTTAATTACGACTCCGTTCAAACTTATTTACACACTTAATTTTTGTTATAAAATTAATATAACCCGTTTAGTATCAATTTGTATAAATTTGCAGTTTGATTGGTTCGCCCTTAAAATGATCGTTTAATGTGGAAACCGACCGCCGACTGCTACAAAAACAGATAGTGCTCACATTGTTGCCGACCCTGCTCGACCGAAAGCTCTACGCGAAGAAATATACCCGTCCTTCTCTAACACCTGCCTGACATCCGAGTGTCTCGCTCGTTTTGCACGCGTGCATCAGTAATGGATGCTTACATTTTGTTTACGTTCGATTTGAACAAACGAATAATCTATTATTTCATTCGTGCACGTATTATTGATACGGACCTTTCCCATTCATACAATATTCATATACTGACATAACTGCTTTTGTCTCGTTCTTCCTGCAGCGTTCTGTGTGTCAGGATCGTAGTTCTGTCTCTATCGCACACGGGTTTTGGATATCGAACGCATTCCTTGCCTCTACACGGCGACCAATCGGAGCCCAGAGAAATCACTTTCAAAGCATCTAGGGCTGGCACCCACGTCGCAATATTGAAATATTATTGCTACGGCGAGCGCAGGGCGTTCCGTTCTTTTGTAATGGAAAAAACAAATACAGGCAGTGTGTTCGTGATATAAGTCGCTATAGTTGTGTTGTCGGAGGTAAATAAGAGTACTCGAATGAGATCCGTTGGAAATATTTCAGCTGGGTTGCGTTCGAAAACGTCGCAGTCTGAGTGCGATTTCTTGTAAAAGCGCCTTTAATTTTCGGACGTTGTTGAATAAGGAATGCGGGGGAATGGACACTTGACGAAATGGATACGGACGGTTTTTTATGTTGGTTTTTTTGTTTTAGATCCATCGTAGCGTTTATTTTATTTCGGTACGATATGTTAAAGGTATTTTAATTTGTGGAGTCATACATTTCATAGCTTTATTGTACATAAGTTCGGTGGATACATCATTCTTGATATTCATTTCTCTGGTTTCGGTTTCAACTTCCAAAACCTTTTGTAGGTCGATATGTAGATATTTGAAATTGTTTTTAGGTCCATATTTTTTTATATAGAACAGCGGGATATTTGCGTAACATGCTAACAGCAGGTAGCAATGGGTTTCATTTTGACAGTTCAACAACATTCATTGCGTCATTTACGTTGTTGAGCAGACAAATTTTTCGAACATATGAAGCAATGGATTAGCAATATCCTTCAAAATGATTCAGATTGTGATTTAAAGTGTGTTACTCAATTAGAAAGCAGCTTGTGGGACTGTAGAGTTTGTTGAAATAGATGAAAATTAAGAAACAAAAACGCGAAAACTTAAAATGGCTGTTGCTGACCTGTAGCAGGGGTAATAATTATTGTTGAATTGAATCTTTTTAGACGGCGACACGATAATTGGACGAGAATTGAGAGTCAAATTTCAAGGACGCGTCACGTTTAGGCACATTTACTTAGTTACATGAGAGAGAAGGAAGATCATAATAATTATAAGAGTTATATCTGCCTTCTCTCTCATGTAACTAAGTAAGTAGTATCTGTCTCTCACACTAAGTGCTGCTTTTTCAATCGTCATTTAATTTTTATCTGAGGAATAGAAATATTGCGGTTTGACAGTTTTTGTATAGAAAATATGTAAAACTGTCATAATTATTCACCAGATAAAAGTTATTTGATTATTGAAAAATTTGCCCTAAATCTCTCTTAAACTAGGTACCTATTTAATTTTTTAAGAAGTTTTACTTCCATCACGTGTAGGGCTTGAAATACCAGTATTTATGAGAAACGATTGAAAAATGAAAGAAAATGCATTTATTTGCGGCAAACATGATGCATAAAAAAACAAAGGTTTAACACACACAAAAAGAAAACAAGTTGGGGGTAAACATGCGTCACATTCACGCAAAACGGCCATCGCTTAGCATAATGCTAATGCAGCGGCAGCCCAAATAAAAAAACAATCAAAACATTAAATAAATTAAAATAGACATACCTACCACACGGTACCATAAGCCTTGGTGTGATACCGGTACCAGAGAAGTACTTGTACTATTGGTACCGGTACCAGACGTAGTAGGTAAAGACAGAAAGGAAATAAGTGTATTTGACCCAGGTTAAGCAAGGCGCACAATATTCACACCAAAATAAAAACATTATACCTACAGGTAACTGTAGGTACTATTGGTATTTTTAATCATTACTGGTACTGTAGTAACCAGTACCAAAACCGGTACCAAACAAAATATTTCTCCAAGTTGGAGTGAGAAAATATAAACATAACGATATGGTAAGTAAAAAGGATGGCTGGTAGCAGCTGGATGAGAGTTGCCGAAAATCGAGTTGAATGGCGTGCAATAGGAGATCGCCTACGTCCAGCAGTGGACAGGCTGATGATGATGAAGTAAAACGGATAGTTAGGCATTAGAATAATAACTTCAAGCTTGCCAACCGAACGAGGTCCCTCGTACAAATCCTTCTCGTACCTGAATTTGGTACCGGTACCCACCTGGAACCGGTAAAATAAAATAAAGTCCTCCAGACCATGTTTCGGCTACGGCGGCCAATCACAACGGAGGTCTGATGGGACGGCAATCCGACACGACCGGAGAGAGATCAGGCGCAGGACCAACGGCTTAACGTGCTTTCCGAGGCACGGGGGTGTCACACCGCCAACTTCCAAACTCCGGGTTGCTACTAAGAAATCAGAAACCGGTACCCAGATATCGAATAGGTAAGAACCGCTGAATACCGTTACAGAACCTGTACTTTTCGTACCGGTTTCAAGCCCTGAACACGTAAACGGTCCTTTTTATTACCAGTAACTACTTCCAGTAATGGAGAATATCTACATACATTACCTACACACACATACCTACACTGCTTACGTGTCTAGGTACTCGCTTTTCATATTAACTTTGATGAAATTCTTTGTACGGAGAAAAGTAGAGGAATTTCATAAAATTTTGTAACATGAAAGCGGTTTGCTCCAGGAAAAATTCTTTACATTTTCAACGAATCACAAAGGGCCATATTAAATTAGCTAGCGAAACTGCGCAGATGTGATGGGCATCGATATGTAAGCACTATAAAACAAGCATGAAAGTGATTCGATTTTTTTTTTGTGGGGTCATCGACCGCAGTTGATTGAATGATAAATGATTTATTTTCTGTTAGTTATTTATAAGATAGCACTAAAATAATAAAAATATATCCTAAATTAACTATAACTATTTACAAACTAAAATATAGCGTCGAAAAATTCATCCGCATCGCTGTCGACTGGTAATGTACCCAAGACACTGGCGGCATTACCACGTTGTATGGCAATGCTTAGCCTCTGGCCAAGGTAAAAGCCAGCCCTTTTCTGTTAGTTGGTGTAAAAAAATATGATTGACATGTAAAAGTGTTTGCACAAACAAACATTTCAATCGTATTTTTAAACTAGATGAGTTCGACGTTTCCTATCTGAGTACTATGAGAAGAAAGGCCGAAACAAACTCAGAGGTCACAGTCTCTTTTAAAGTCCAGACATAATCTTGGTCAGATCATGTAGATTAGTTAGTTTAGTCACTTGATAAATAAATCAGATTAAAAAACCCATTTTTATTTGTGTAAACTCCATGAAGGGTATAAAAACGGATTTTCTCAACTCAAACCCCGAATAAAAACATCAAATCTTTCAAATATTTATTTTATGGTAGGTACCTATTTAAATATCGATACCTATCACCTCTGTTGAGTTTCGCTCGCTAATTTAATTTCACCCTGGATAATTTGGTATTTGGTTTTTTTCCGTTTGGTTTGGTTACGGTTTAAGACATTTATTTCTCAAAAATGATACAATTCACTCAGCATCATCATCATCTGCCTAGCCTTTTTCCAACTACATAGGTATGTTGGGGTCGGCTTCCAGTCTAACCGGATGCAGCTGAGTACCAGTATTTTACATGGAGGGACTAGTCGATCAAAACCCAGAAAGAAAAGTAAAACATACAAAAAAAAAAAAGAAATATAAAGAATACAATTGACTTATCATGAGAAATACAAGTTAATCATAATACTTGATACACGAACTTATGAACAACGGTAGGTACTCGTAAATAAACTAGTAAGTTTAGTAGTAAATGCGCAAATATTTCTTTTACAATGTACATACATTGTAAAAGAAATATTTAAGAAACGATATGTGTAACAAGAAAAAGTTAGTGTACCATCACATACCGTTTCTTGATAGCAAGTCAATAGCAATTACACATTGATAATAGTAACAAGCTGACCATATTTTTAATCTGTTAATGTTTCAAAATGTACCTAAAAGTATTTTATACCTTGGTACCTACTCGTATGTGTTTTAAATAAGTAATAATTGAATGTACCTATACCTTGTCCATTGGGTAAACCGTTTTTTGACAGATGGAACTAGTGATTGCAGCAACACACAATATTACATTGATTGATACACGTACGGTATTGTAATGTATGTAAGAAGCCATAAATAAGATAATTCAATAAGATAAGGCAGTTTATATATTTATTTTAATACGCATTTTGAAGTTAACGTTTACGTAATCTGGAATATGTACGTTCTAAGACAGCTGTCAACAAACGGTTAACCTAATGGACAGGGTATAGTATGTAGAAGCAAATTAATCAATAAAAAAAATAATACTGACTTTATAAATAGGTGATTACTTTAAAATCGAGAGAAGACTTTCAAGATATGGTGCTTTAAGGATTTTTTGTATAGACTAACCACTGACTTCTACTCCTACTCCTTCACTGGCAGGCGGTTCGGTTGTGGAATTCACTTCTGCCTGAAATTAAGGACTGTTGCAGTATTTAAACGAAGAGTGAAAGAACGCTATCTTTCCACTCTGTCATAGTTGCCTGTATTTTTTATTTTTAATAGCCCGAAGAATTACCAAACTTATGTGGCAGTGGGCAGGGCACATTGCTCGCAGAACAGATGGCCGAAAGGTTCTGGAGTGGCGACCGCGTACCGAAAGACGTAGCGTTGGAGGGCCTCCCACAAGGTGGACCGACGACCTTGTGAAGGCCGCAGGAACTCGTTGGATGCTAGAAGCACAGAGCCGGTCGAACTCGAGGTGCTTGTGGGAATCCTATGTCCTGAAATGATGATGATAATTATTTTAAATGACATTATAATTATATAAATTGTGTGATATTTACTTTAGAAATACTTCTATGTATGTCATCATCTGCCTAGCCTTTTCCCAACTATGTTGAGGTCGGTTTCCAGTCAAAACGGATGCAGCTGAATACCAGTATTTTACATGGAGCGACTGCCTATCTGACATCCGCAACCCAGTTACTGGGTAATACGATACTCCTTAATAAAACTGCAACGGCTTAACGTGCTTTCCGAGACACGGAGGGGTATGTAAAGATGGTCACCCATCCACGGACCAACCGCCGCAAGCGTAGCTTACCCTGATCGACCGACCCGTGTGGCTGTTATAACTTAGCCACAAGCCCCTCCAAAGAGTTATATGTATGTAATACATTTTTACGTATGAAATATATTTTTCTATAATACCTAAGTGATTTGCTTTTTATTTATTTTATGTAGGTAGGTATATTATTTTCTCTTCTACTCTTACACACGGTGTCTACTTCTCTACTATCCTCTATCTTATCGCAGGTATGCTGGAAGAGAAGAGATTTCTTTAGTAATAAGCATCACCTATGTACACACGGCTACACATCAAGCTATACATTTCCAGTTTTAGCTGACCTCGCATTTTATAGGTTTATCGTACAATCAGAAGTCAGCTTATACTGGTTATGTATAGCTTGATGTGTAGCCGTGCGTACGTATTTTTCTATTCTTTTCTTCATATCTGTGTAAATCACACTAATATTATAAAGGCGAAAGTTTTTGAGTAAGTGTGTGTATGTGTGTTTGTATGTTTGTTACTTCTTCACGCTCAAACGGATGGACCGATTTTGATGAAATTTGGTATAAATGTAGATGACACCCTGGACTAACATACCTATAGGATACTGTTTATTCCGATATTTCCACGGGATCGAAACAAATGCGGGTGAAACCGCGGGGTGCAGCTAGTGTGTATATAAATGGTTAAATAAATATATAAATCCTGTTTAAAAGTGAAACATTGAATTGCAATTTCAATTAAGGAAATCTCTCGCCGATTGATCGACACTTCACGTGATCAGAGGGCTGGGTCGATCTTTGGCCAAAGAATTATGAAAAATTAGTAAATTGCAATTTCAATGTTGATTGTGCAGTCTTTCCTCTTCTACCACTAAGAAGAGCGAAATTCCGGTAGGAGCTACTGCTAGCGAGTTTGTTTATCTAACTTTTGCAAGGTACCTAAGTATCAGTACCCATCTACAGACCAACCGCGGCAAGCGTAGGTCAACCTGATCCATCGACCTGTGCGGTTGTTATTATTTAGCATATTATATAGACTAAAATTATTTTTCATATTGTAGTCGCTTTTTCGGAAGATTTAAAAATAATAACACTGAAACTAAAACAATATATGTACTTTGGATCTGAAATGTGACAGCAATAGCTCTAGAAGTATCAGGATAGTATAAGGACAAGGAAGGGGGACGCGACCGTCCGCGGCGTAGCAATGTTCCACGGCGTAGCTACAATTCGCGCCGTAGCAACGTTCCTCGCCGTAGCAGCGTTCCTCGCCGTAGCAACGTCCTTCACCGTAGCAATGTTCCGCGCCGTAGACGTGCTACGAGCTAGTCGCCGTTCGATATTATAATAATGAATAAAATTATTATAATGTTTACATTTTTTTTTAATTCTTCTGCTGTAAATTAACCACTCAAAAGAAAATAGGGCTTACCTAGCTTTTAGGCTGTTATTTAAAAATATTAATGGTTAAGTGATTTTTATGAATTGATAATTATCTGGAATAGGGATTTAAAAATTTGCCCTATGATTATTTCCCTCCTTTTTATATAGATTCTTTTACATATTATTATTATAATTATTTTAAGATTTTTAAGCTTTTTTATATTAGGTTGTATACATACAAAATTTAAATAAAACAAAAATAGTTTAAAATCAGGATTAATACAAAATTAAACTAAAAATTCGAGAATACAATTCGGGAACAGTATCTCAATTATCTGGGAACTCAGCCATGCACGTGATTACGTCATAGGTCTCATAGATACTGCCGACACTGCGTCACTGAAACTCACCGGCTCTGACGTCACTCGCGTAATTGCAACATATTGCGTTGCTGTGCCACTTGACGTACGGCTGACAACCCGGTTCAATAGTAGAGGGTACTCTTTGAAAATTTCAAAAAATATATCAATTCTCGCCATCAAACGTAAAAGTTTGGCGAGTTTATAATTATGTAACCACCACTGTATTAAAATATCAGTAAATAAATAAATTAAAAAAAAACATATATATATACATTAAACGTCCATATTCAATCAAAAAATGGATAGAAATCATCATCATAGACTTGACAGTCTAAAATTCATAGACACGTGATATGGATAGACATTCTTAAAGACTTAAAGTGACATGATTTTTGTATAGAGGTGGTTTATGGCAATACTGCAACAGAATTTGATTGACTTGCAGTACCTAATGTACAATGAACACACGCACGTATTCTACGTACTCACTGAAATTATCCGGAAAAGAACCGGAGTTACTGACATAGCTTGCAGAGTAAACAAACTGAAGTGGCAGTGGGCTGGCAAGCGTAGTGTGGGACGCCCGCCAGATAGATGGACCGACGACCTAAAGAAGATGGCAATGGATGAATGGAACGACTGGATGCGGAAGGCAGAGGACAGCTGGCTGTTGTGGAGCAGCCTGGGAGAGGCCTATGTCCAGCAGTGAACTGCGATAGGCTGAGTTGAGTGATTGATTGACGTATTCAACGATACCCAGTCGTGAATTTCAATTTAATTGCCCGTCTTAAAATGACACAATAATTAAAAAAAAAAAAAAAAATGAAAAAGTGTTTATTCACAGAAATCAATTTTTTACCTATTATATTATATTATACCTTTTTTACCTATTAAAAATGCTCTGTGATTTTGCCAATATATGACTGAGCAAAAGTTCAACCGTGAATGATAAAAATAAAGTACCTAAAGGCTGATTTCTCCAACGCCAGATAATTTTATCCGAGGATTTTTTTGAATTTTTGACAGTTCTTCCATACAAAATCTGTCAGGTTCATTTTATTCTATGAATAAAAATTATCTGTCGATTGAAAACTCAGCCCTGAGTACTTTAATAGCATAAAACATACAGAAACGCAACTATCCTATTTCCCCTCTGTCCCACGATTCGTGTGCCCTCTTGCACACAGGTAACAGTGGGTGCAATAAAATGGCGTATGGCGAGTGAAGAGTGGAGCATTGTGACGGGCCGGGAGAGCTTGTGACAGTCCGCTTTGATGCGACGGGAACTGCGAACTCAAGCGCTGTTGAGAGCATGCAATGTGCGCGTGCACTGTTTAATATCTATCAATCTCAGTAACAATGTATAGGAAGTCCTCCAACTGCATGGACGAATGGTCTGATTTAAATTAATCCCACTAAAAACATCGTAATCTGCCTTTATAATGTTGCTGGGACACAGGCCTCCTCTAGGTGAGAGCGAGTGGGCCGTTTTCCACCACGCGGGCCCAGTGCGGGTTGGTAGATGTCACATGTCTCCGATCTTTTAGTTCTAAGGCATGCAGGTTTCCTAACTACGAGTATGTTTTCCTTCACCGTTTTGAGAGTACCTATTGGTGATGAACTAATTACCACTAAGTAAAGCGCCTGTCTGGGTTCGAACCTAAAACCTACAACTCGTAATTTGCGGCCGTTACCACTGTGCCACCACTGCTGTCGACGAAGGATGTGACCAATGATTAGTCTCATCTCATTAAACACATACCTGTGAAAGCTCATAAAAGACCAGCCTATTAATGTCCCATTGCAGGACAAGGCCTCTTCTCATATTTACAGAGAAGGCACGAGCATCGATCACCACGCTTGGAAGGCTAGTGGATTAGTAACATCCTTCAAAATGTTTCTGATTGAGATTATTAATTTCTAAAGTGTTACGCAATCACGGTACAGGTTTCCCCACGACTTTTTCCTTCACCAATGTCAGTAAGGTCCAAGATAAACTAGTAAACATAAACGTAGCAGTAAAGGTCATATTAGCATGAAACTTCTTCCAAAGAAGATTAGCTTGGAAGTTAGAAATTGCATGAATTAATACAAGAATCCTGCAAACAAACGCAGCGAACTAAACGTGATGGATTAAGTAAACACTTGGGGTTTCACTTAGCACCACTTAGCGCTGCCCCGCCAGATTAACAGTAACGTGTCTTTACTTAAAACTAATGCAATTACAGCGCCAGAGCGAGACGATGACGAGAGAGAGATGGGGACAGCATACAGCATGTTGCCGTTTGATGCCATTTGATCAGGGATCACCGGGAGTGACTATACTTGTTGCCCAATCAGTGATGTGGGATCTAATTATATTGCAGTTTGTCCATCTTCATTTGGATCCAAATGATTGGACTAGGATAGTCGAGCTATTGTAAGGTGGCTCTGAATGCGTTGTTGAACTGACAGACTGTTAACTTAACATCCAGATGTGCTGCTTGAGAGTTTGTTGCAACAGTTCTTCTTCCCAGCTAAAGCTCTAGGAAGTGGTGAAGAGCGGGTAATTGGGGGGACTGTTAACTATGTAATTTTGACGTTCAAAAAGTACTGTTTCTCAGCTCAGTTTGAGTCGGTTTGTTTGTTGTTTTTGATACTGATTAAAAAAAAAAGGTTCCAGATTTAGCCATCAAAAACCACAACTGATCGTATGTTATACTCGTTATAAATTGAATATCATGCAATACGTACCTACTTGTCAAATATTAGATTATGAATATGCAAAATACTGTGGCCAGCTTGCACCACAAATCGCTAATAATCGTGCTACACATATTTCAAGCATAACTCTGGTTCGGTTAATCGTTTACCGTTGTACTCTGTAACCTATGAATTCCAGTTCTTTTCCAGATTACTTTATTCCTGATTTTATCCTTCAAAGAATCTCTAAGCATAGCCCGGTCCATAGTGCAGCTGAGCGACCTTGAATTTATGAACCAGCCCCAGTGTCAGTGTCCACGTTTCGGCTCCGTATGTCCTAATGGGCAGGACGCACTAGGAAGACCCTAGTCTGAAAAAATTATGACATAGGTGACGAGAAGATTCCTCGAAGTTTTCCAAACGCTGTCCAATCTACTGTATCCATTTGTCGACTTCCTTCTCAAAGTTGTGTCCACCGAGCTGGATGACTTGCCTTAGGTAGACATCATCATAATCAGCCTATAATTTTCCCACTGCTGGGACACTAGCGTCCTCTCTCCAAGAGAAAGTGGGCTATAATCCACCACGCAGGTCCTGTGCGGGTTGGTACATCTCACATGTCTTGGAAGTTTTGGTTCTAGGACATGCCGGTTTCCTGAAGATGTTTTCCTTCACCGTGAAGAGCCGTGGTGATGAACTTATTTACACAAAGTAAATTGCCTGTCTGGGTTCGAGCCCATGACCTACAACTTGTAAGTTGGGGCAGTTACTAATAGGCCACCACTACTCCTAGGTAGACATCCTTAACAACTTCGAGATGCGACCCTTCGATGTGGATTAAACAGATGAGCGTGAAATCTGTAACAAAAAAAAAAACATTATAACAAACTTATGCAAACAAACAATAAAGCAACCAAAACACCATTACAGGGGAGCGGGGAGCGGGGCGGCGGGCGCTAAGCGATGATTTTTAATAAAAATATACCCTCGGCTTAATATCGGATATGCCTATGGTATCTGTAAAAAGTCCACCGAAAAAGCCACAACTTCCGATACACAGCCATTCAAAAATGTTTACTCAAATCCACCTTATACAGTCGAAATTCGAATGCACACCCAACTGCTGCCTTTCCTCAGTGTTCGCTTTCACTATCATATAAAATCCAATCTTAACTGAATAGAATAAAGTTTAATTTTGCGGGGCAAGTGGTAGTCGTTAGGGCGAATACAGACAATCGTGTGGGGTAACGCATGGTAACACCGAAACCGCGCGTAGTTTATTATAAGTTAATACGCACCCGCCTTAACTTGCTGGATAGCTTATGATACACTTCCAACCAGAATTATGTGCGCAGAATATTATTTTTGGCAAAATTGGCCCGTCAGCAGAATTTAAGACAGCTTCTTATTTCTAATCAAATATTTATACCTTTTTTTTCTCAATTTGAAACCTGATGAAAACAGAAATCTAGCGTGTACTATGAACATAGCAAATAGGGTAAGTCTGTACAGTATATTTCAGTAGTCAATATTTAAATTCTAAGCTGATAATCTCTCAGGACTTCTACTTACAATGAATTATACAGTTTGCAATCATCTGAACGAATATAGGATCAAATGAACTTAGCTAGCGAAATTAATTTTATTATTTTTTGTGGAGCCATGGACCGCAGTTAGTGTAGGCACTTGAAACAACCTGAAAATATCAGAGTTTTGTCGTGATTGGTATCCACATCTAAACACGATAACACAAAAGTAAACAGATTTTCTCAACTCATTTTTCTAGTCACAAAAACGGTCGAAAACATCAAACCTTTTTTATTTAAAAAAAATGCCCTTTATAAAACTATAAACTCTCATCTTTCACGTGCTTGTCTGGCAAGCTGTGTCACTTTTTTACGAACGCAACAAAATATGTGACCCATTTCTCATACACGACAGTGCACCGCTCGCTCCCCATTTTAGCGTTTCCATTGTAATAAAGTTACACGGTTTTTAACTCGGCGGGCACGGCACTTGCCACTAACACATTGGTACTGAGGTACCATACCGTTCTCCCTACACTTTCGGCGGCAGATGTTCCGATTTTCCAAAGAAGAGCCATCAGTATAATGCATGTCAGTTGTTTTGAAAAGAGCCCACGAAAATAAGTTCGTTGTTCTAAGAGTAACAGAAAGTATTATCTGATCGTCTAAAAACTTATTTTACCTTCTAATGATGAACACTTTTTAAAATTAATGAACGTCTAAAAAAATGTTTGTGCTTCGAATGATGCACACTTTTTAAAATAAATGAGCACCATTTTAACTTTCTGATACGCAAGTGATAGAGTTGTTGACCAAATGATAAAATTATTCACGGCTGAACCGATTCGTCATTTTGATTTGATTGTGGAGGTGTGTCAATTGTCAATTCCTAATAATGACAAACGCACAGGTCTATTGCACAGGTTACAGGACCACCACCCTGTCACCTGTCACCTGTGCACTTGGGCCACTATATGTTTGAACTTTTTGCTATCGATACGCTAAGAAAAAAATCGGTAAACGTAAGGTGAGACGCACTCAGGCTAGGCGGAACGACGATCTTCGCAGGATGGCTGGTAGCAGCTGGATGAGAGTTGCCGAAACTAGTTGAATGGCGTGCATTAAGAGAGGCTTAGGTCCAGCAGTGGACTGCTATAAGCTGATGATGATGATGACGCTAAGAAGAAGAAAAAGCATATATTATTTAACTAGCTGCACCCCGTGGTTTCACCCGCATAAGTTTCAATCCCGTGGGATAAAAAGTGTCCTATAGGTATGTTAATCCTAGTTATATACCATCTGTGTGCCAAATTTCATCCAAATCCGTTCCGTAGTTTTTGCGTGAAAGAGTAACAAACATCCATCCATCCATCCATCCATACAAACTTTCACGTTTATATTATTATAGTAGGATAGGATAGGATAGGATGTCCTATTTTACCGTATAGTATCTCGATCAACACTCGATATACTACGTATGTAGACGATGCTCAACGGGCTCTTGGGGACAAACCCTGGATTGGACTTGTTTGCTGATGAATGGAAAACGATAGTGTTAGATAGTTTGTGGAGTTTCTGTGAGAAGACAGAGTGGAAGGATTAACTTACATTTAGTAATAAGGGCTAACTAATTGTTCTAAATACACTCCAGCACACTATCAATCTCAATCAGAATCATTTTGAAAGATATATATATGTTCGAAAAATGTTCTGCTCAGCAAGGTAAATAACGCAAAAATGAAATTAACAGGTAAATAAATGAATGTTGTTGAACTGTCAAAATGAAAGCTACTGTTACAGTGTTACGTAACTACCCCGCCGGACTCCTTAATCAAGCTACACTGCACCTCAGAGTATAAAATGTACTCTGTGCCCTGCACCGGTTTTAGAGGTCTATTAACTTTTTAAATGGTCGTGAATTCAAATTCGGAACAATGACGACACCAAATTGGTGGCCAGTATGTCGCCATCAAAACTGCATAAAAATGTTTTCTTTGACTCGTCATTATTATACCTTAGGCTCGGTGGAGCGACGATCTTCGCAGGTTGGCTGGTAGCAGCTGGATGAGAGTTGCCGAAAATCTAGTTGAATGGCGTGCAATAGGAGATTCACCTACGTCCAGCAGTTGACAGCTTTAAGCTGGTGATGATGAAGATAATTATTATACCTCAGATGGATTTGCATGGGAGCGTTTTTTTTTTTTTTTAACGATGCGCCACAATAGGAATTTCTCCTGTATCGTGGATGCGTTTACAGTCATTTAAACTCACACATACACAAACAGCCAGACCCGGAACAACTACTTGTAGGTCATACAAATATTTGTTCCGTGCGGGAATCGAACCCGCGACATGCAGCGCAGCAGTCAATCGCTTAACCACTGCGCCAACCGTGTCGGCAAAGCTTTTATTGTGTCCCACTGCTGGGAAATATATAATAATAAATAAATAAATGTCAGTAGGTACTGAACTGTTGCTTGCGAAGCCATCATCAGTTTCATTTAAAAACGAGGAATATTAGGCAAGACATTAATTTTAGCGATGCACGATGCTTTCAGCAGCTGAACATTTTTGAATACTGTACGTAGCTTAATAAAATGCAGCTGAAGTAACATTACAGAGAGGATGAATTTAAAACGTAGGTATCTAACTAAATAGTGCAGGTGGGCAGACGAGAGAATAATTCATTTCAGAATGAATACTTTTTCCGCTATCCGAATAAATCGCTGGCCCGCATAAAGTTTAGGTACTCGTTAATGCTGTACTGCTGCAGGTAGTTGACCTGTTATAATATCATATCCTAATGTTCATACCTACACTTGAAGGCCAAATCTCGTAATCTAAAACCTTCAAAATCTAGTCGCAGTCTCATCTCAGCGACAAATAAATGTCAAAAATGTAGGCAAAGACGTATTTTTGACAGATTGTGACTGAGATCAGAGGGGCAATTCTCGTAATTTTAAGAACGTTCACAGTCTGATCACAGTCTCAATCTGTCAAAAGTTTCCGTACATTTTGACAAGTTTTTGACATTTGTTTGTCGCCGAGATGAGACTGCGACTAGATTTTTGGCCTTCTGACTGTGCATGAACGTTCTTAAAATTACGAGAGCTGCCCCTCTGGTCATAGACGCACTCCACTGTTACACCTGACCTTTCTGAAGAATATGTCCAATAAGGTCACTAAATGTCCTTGGGAGTATCCACACACGTTTGGAGTTTAGAAACACTACCAAAAAAACGCTACAAAGTGTAAAATAACTGTAATTTCGGAAGTCAGTGTCGTTGGTTCCGCATTTTCGTTTTTTGCCACCGACTTCCGAAATTAAAGTTATTTTTTCTATAGGTATATTAAGTTACCAAATAATCTCAAAAAGTTAAACTTTATGTTATTTAAAAATAAAACTTACGGATGGTTATCAGTTAATAGTTGTTATAGTGTTAAAGATTTCACTGAAAAAAAGTTTTAATGTCGGTTAGGTTAGGTTAGGATAATGAAAAATTTGCATGCTTATTATTATATTGGTGACTGGCGGGCCTTTTGGGGGACTGTCTAATGTAATTTTGACGTTCGAAAAATGCTGATTCTCAGCCTAATTTGACTAAATGATTTTTGGAAGGCAGTTTATATTTTAAGACAAAATTTAAAAGAACTGTGGATTTTGTGAATAATAAATAAACACATTTAGTTCTAAATTGTACTTTTACCATCTTTTTATACCCAGTTTTTATACAAGTAAATAATTTATTGTTATTATCTCTGGCCATGTTGGCCCTGCAAACGTTATGGCATCATCACACCACCTTTGCCGCTTAAAACTCATTTAGCTATTAAATTCGCTACGTCTCGATATCGATACATTCTACCCGGACGCACACCCCTAGCCGGTGCCGCCGTAAGAGCTAAGCCCTGTTCGCGCTCCCCGGGGAACTAATATATTGTTATTTGTAACTGAGATACCCACTGTGAATTACTTGCTGTTATTTGCGAGCCGTTTGCTCAACGCTCGATATTTGATACTTACATCACCAGAGATTTGTCGGTTTCGTGTGTTCAGCAACGGTGAGTTTGAAATGTGTGCCTTACTGTGAATTACTTAAGAATAGGTCAGACTATTTTTATGTCTCTAATTTATTAATAATACAGTGCAACCTCGATATAACAAATCGGAAGGAAACAAGTAAATATTCGTTATATCAAGTAATTCGTTAAACTTAGGTTTGTTATATTGAGGTTAGGTTGGTCTAAAATTTGTTATAAAGAGGTAAAAACGTGTCGAAACCTGTCGCGACTGAATCGCATACTATTGGGAACGTTACATAAAGGTTTTGGGTTGACAAAATTCGTTTACACTTTTTTTTGATACCTAGTTGAAAATTCGTTATAAAGAGGTTGTTCGCAAAAAAATCTTCGCAATGTAAAGGTATATTTTACATTGACTCTTATGGACAATTCAAGGGGATAACGAAGAATTTGTTAAATCGAGGAAGTCGTTATATTGAGGTACGTTATATTAAGGTTGCACTGTATACATTGTATTACAGTTTTTACAGGTCGTCAGAAGTTCGAAAGTCTGACAACCTGTCTTACCAATAGTAACTATTACCCAGTAACTGAGTTGTGAAGGTCAGATATGCAGCCGCTCCATATAAAATACTGTTACTCAGCTGCATCCGGTTAGACTGGAAGCCGACCCCAACATAGTTGGGAAAAGGCCAGGCAGATACAGGTTGGCAGGAACATCGACTGTACCAAGAATTCAGCGCATTATTCGAAACCCCTTAGCGAAGTAATTATCCGTCGTTTATCAAAAAAAAAAAACATAATATTATAACGGCCGTCATGAAAATCTGTTATTTTCACCAGTATCGATAGTAAGGTGTCAAAAAACACTCCATATTTGGACGGCTGCTATTGTGTGACCGTTCACCACTTACATAAGAAACCTACCCCCAGAAGTAATATCAATAAAACTTCTTTAGTGTCTCGTTTAGCGTTCTTCAATTGTTTAATTGCCAGTATCACAACGCTAGGCTACCAGACTACTAATAACAGAGGCGCAATCCTCGTAATTTTAAGAACGTTCACAGTCTGATCTCAGTCTCAATCTGTCAAAAAGACCTCTAATTTCTCTATATTTTTTACCAGTTCTTGACATTGATTATCACTGATATGAGATTGCGACTAGAATTTTGCGAAACTGAAACATTCGGTAACTCTACGACAAACCGTAAATTCCTTCACACTTTAACCGACACTTATGCAATCACAAAGCTGTGCAAAACGCTATAACAGTTCACGAACTCGTAACCAATGAAAAACCGAAAATCTGCCATACAGCAGATAGCACGGATCGGGGCACCATTTTTCCTAACGCCCCGCAGTAAGCCTCATGATCCGCCAGTAAACACCACCCGGAATACAAACTGCCGCTAACTAGTCTCAAAACAAACATATTTCAAACTGTATTAACGCCTGATTTATAAAACGGCTTTATACGGAAATGGCGGAGAAAAAATTCCGTATTTCGCAAGCCCGGCTTTTTATGATCTCGTAATGGTGGGAGGGTTTAGGCTGAATGATGTATGGAGCGGATGAGCAGGCGTGTTGGTCATAATGTTTACTGGTTTAACATGTTTTAGGTAACCAAATCAGTTGATATCATTCTATGTTGGGTATTATCGGTGACGCGCTTAAAGGTCAAGTGCGTAGTACTCGCAACCGGCGTGCATTTATGACCAGATGCATGAACATAAACGAAGCAGGAGTACCTACATATTATTATGTAAGGACAGTAGCAAAAAAAAAAAAAAAGGAACGTAGCAGAGAGCGTTCTGCAGTTTCTACCTACTCCCTATGGACAGAAGGTGTTAGTGTATAATAATAATAATTTATTTAATAAAAACGTTTACAAAAGGTGTGCAATTAGCCAGAATTGGCAAATTTCCCATACAATTATAGTGCCTTAAAGTAAACTACAACTAAATTTTTTTTTTATCTTTTATTACGTGTGCAAGTAATGATGGTTCGGAATTCGAGTGTTAGGTAGCGACCCACCCGAACTAGGTTTAATTCAAACCTGTGTTTCAGGCCATCACTTTACATGTGTGTTACAAGGTCTTGCCATTAAATATAGCTCATTCTAAAATGACAACAACGAATACCTAGAAAAAATTGCTTTTGAATAATACTAGACATTTGTGCACCTTTAAGGGTGCCTGTACATGACGCCGGAACCGCGTACGCACCGCATAGAGGCGATATCCATTCGTATACACAAACTTGTGGTCCAGAGCCGGTACGGCTCCGGTGTCATGTACAGGAAGCCTTAGGGTAGAACTATTATTATATAGATGCCAATATGGGTACATCATCTGATGTACCCATATTCAAGCGTCATCGGCGGCGTCGGCGATGACTAATTTTTCGACGCCATATTTTAGTGTGTTAACTAGTAGTTTTGATTAATGACATATAAATTATTATTTTATGCTTTTAATTCTGAATAAATAAATACAAACTGACTAATAAATATATAATATTATTCAAGTAAATAAATAAGTACTAATTTCATTTGATTTTATTTCACCTGTACACGGATAATGGAGCCCATGATAACTACTCTTCCTATCATCCAAATTTGATTACGTCATCATAGATCAGCGATCAACAATTACGCTCAAAGAATGCGTTTATCGAACAAGGGATGTTATTAAATCAGTGACGTCAGTCGCGTGGCGGGAGCGTGCCCCGCGACTACGACGCAGGTGAGGCGTGCGCTGCGCCGCTTGCGCATATTTCATGTACTACAACGTTCCACTGGTAACCTTTGGTTTGTGCCTGTTTCGATATTTTTGATGAGAAAACTTCTGTTGGTGCATTTGGCGCTCATTCTGAACAGTGAATGAAACTGAACCGTCACGCTTGGGTCCGACGCTGAATCGGGTATACCTACTCGGCTAAATAGTCGGACGGTGATGCTGAATCGCGTATACTCGGCTCCAGTCGTAAGTTTTCACTTCAATCGTGTGGTTATAAGCAGACACCCTCTTATATGTACAATTTTTTTTTTTTTTTTTTGTAAGGTAGTGAATTACTTTTCACTTCTAATCCATACTCCACTCAAAACCTACTTACCTGTTCGTTGGACTATTATTGGTGCCACAGGCAATTCGAGCCCACTCTTTTAAAGCCAATACCCGAGCGCTGTGCCCATAGCCTCCTTTTCCCAGTCTTGCATGACAAATCTATAAACTGAAAAGATGAAATAGACAATCACGCTCAAACACTCACTCTTTATTATGTACACCATACAAATTACAGGTATAAATGTAGAAATTTTACATAGGATGTCACAATGGGCGGTCTTAACGCTAAAAGTGATCTTTAAGATACAGTATTTTTATCTAAAAAGTGACGCGCGCTTTACTTGTAGTAAACAAGCGTACAAAAACGCTGTGAATGTGTCTGTAAGAAGCAGGAGCTCAGGAGAGAGGAAGTGTGTGTTTGTAAGTGTGTGCGTATGTGTGTTATGTGCTGTCACATGTGCACACATTTACAGCATGTTTGTACTTAGTTGAACACTTGGTAACCCAAGTAAAGAGCGAGTCGCTTCGTCAGATAAAAATACTATAAGTACTTACTGCAAAAGCAATATCATATCTTCCTAAATATATGAAAGTAGATCAAAGCGGAATACATCACAATATCATACAGCAAAGGTGCATTTAATAGTTCGTTGATTGATGTTTATTGGCGGAGGGTTGCTACGAGTTGACCTATTGCACACTTACGAGAGCTGTCGCGGAAATTATACGGTCACTCTTATGTCTCATGCCATAAGCATCATTTTCGTACAATGTAATGTCATTCTAAAGGCAGTGATCGACTGGTTTTAATTCATAGGTGCGTTAGTGTAGTCACTGCCGTAATGCAAGTTAGGTGCAGTAGGAACAGACAAATGAAATATTTCTGGAGTTTTAACACAGCATCTTTGAGAGTTGGTGTTTTGTTTCATAAAGCACAAGTAGCTTCTCAGCTTCTACCTGAGGTACCTGAGGCTTCCCCCGCGTGGATCTCGGAAATTGTCCCACGGGAACGCGCATGCATAATCAGCTTATAATGTTCCCACTGCTGCGACACAGGCATCCTCTCTTCGACAGGGAGTGGGCTGCAATACACCACGCGGGCCCAGTGCGGGTTGGTAGATGTCACATATCTTTTAACTTTTTGTTTTAGGACATGCCGGTTTCCTTACGATGTTTTCCTTCAGGAACGCGCTACCGGGACAAAAAGTAGCCTATATTCTTCCCCAAGATGCCAACTATCTCCTTACTTATTTAATCGAAATCCATTCAGTGGTTTAGGCGTGAAAAGGTAACATACACACAGAGTTACTTAAGTATTTATCATATCCGTATGGATTTTCAAAGAGTAAAGAGTTTCAACAGAACCTATTTGGGTAGAGTTAAAAACATCAAAATGTTTAGCTTACTTAACAACGCAGTTGAAATTAGATTTATAATTTTGAACTTTTACTGTAGGTACACAAAGGTCGGTAATAATTTGCATGCGATACGAGCTTGACTCCCATCGAGTTGATAGCCTATGGTCGTTTTTCTAAGTATCGTGCACTGGATTTTCAACATTCTGCTTAGCGATGAGAGTTGAAAATCCAACAGTGTTTTTTTTTTGACGCGCTAGGATGTCCTACGTTGGATTCTCAACTCTCGGTTCAAACACCTAGTGTTGAAAATCCAGTGTACTATAAAAGTCGTAAACTTTGAGCGATAGAAATTGAAATACATAAGCGACTTAAACTTCTGCCTACCCCTGCTCGTTGTCATCAGTACAGCGTGATGTTAGAGGTTCTCATGAGAACATTTAATCAGTGCGCATTGCTGACGTAATTTTATTTGACAGTCGTTCTGTTCCGCACTGCATCATATCAAACGTAATATATTAGTGCGCCTTTGTAGTTTCATATTGAAGCCACATTGAAGTGCCTGTCTGTCTACCTGTCAACACTCATCTCCGAAATTGCTGCACCAACTAGAATGGAATTTTTAATAATCCCTTTTTTGTAAGTAGTTGTAAGGATTTCGAAAGTAATTTAAATGTTATCTGCTACCAAGTTTCCATATTTAGAGTATAAGTTGCGACAGAAAATAGACATTTTATTATTCATGAAATAGCGGCGCCCCGCGATTTCAATTGCATAAGTCTCGATCCCGTGGAAATAGCGCTTACGACCACAGGACCAATAAGGCAATCAAAGTGGCACTATAATGGTTTTCAGGCTCTCCACGACTAGGCTCCTTTCAAAGACTGCGTGGATCGCTTCTGCTTTTAATCACAGGGCTCAAGTTGAAATGGAAAAATATACCCATCCCTCAAACTACTGCTCAGCTGCATGGTTCGATCTAAGGTTAAGCTACGCTTGCCGTGGTCGGTTCGTGGATAAGTGAACATCATTATCATTACTTATCGAGACTCCTCCGTGCCTCGGAAAGCACGTTAAGCCGCACGGCTGGAGGCGTAGATCTTTGACAGTCGTTACGGGTAATCAGAAGCAGGAACCCAGTCTTACCAAGGGGGATGTTACCTAGTAACTGGGTTGTGGAGGTTGTTTTTTGTTTTAGCAGGAGTGGGAAATCTTCATGGACGCCCAGACTGCCTCACCTATGAGCCAGTCTGGGCAGTGCCGGACTCTTACCGGCTAAAACCCACTCCTGCCTGCTCAGTGTCCCTCTGACGTAATCAGAGCCCTTTTTAGACTAATGAGTTGTGATTCTTGTCCGTCTTTTAGTTCTTATTTTTTGGCCAGTCCCGTATTAGAAAGTAGGGGGTTCCTGGAAGCAATCTTCGCCTCACCTAATCTTGTTTTGCCTTGTGTTGTTTAGGTGAAGGTGGTTTTAACAACTAACGTTTTATATAGCTAAGGGGTTGTGGAGGATCAGGACCAGGCCCGTGCCGGACGGCGCGTTGTGTTCCACGCTCGCCTCAAAGAGATGTCAGCAGAGGACGGGGCCCCATAGGGCCGAAGCCTGCCGGGGCGGCGGGATTTTCCGAAAGGTTAACCGCTGCCCTGGAACAGAAAGGGCTAAGGAAGGAACACGGGTGGGTTTTAGTCAGTAAAAGTCTGACACTCCCTTCCGCTCTACCTAGAGCGGGAGGGGTCATTTGATGATTTCCCATCCACAAAAAAAAAAAAAAAAAAAAAAGGGGTTGTGGAGGTTAGCTCGCAGTGGCTCCACGTAAAATACCGATATTCCTATATCTATACGAAAAAAAAAAAAAAAGTAAAAAGGTAACGAGCAACACCTATTACATGTCGTTGTTCTTATTGTGATCGTGTTGCTATGTAAAGATAAGGCGTGTGAATTATAAACACAGGACACTATGTTTGAGTTTGATTGGCAGTTAACAAGATAATGGCGGGTTGGTATTGACAGGCAGCGGTACAACCATTACTCGGCGACGCCCCGCCGCCGCCGGTGCCGCGGGCGACTGCTTGCCAATTAATTACACAATTTGGTGGTAATTGATAATTTTGTAGCAAGTTTAACTGACGTGTGGACGGCGGACATTTTCACAGACTGTCGGATATAGAAAGACGGAGTACCGAAAGTCTAACAACCAGTCTTACCACGGGGTATCGTATTACCCAGTAACTGGGTTGTGGAGGTCAGATAGGCCGTCGCTCCATGTAAAATACTGGTATTCAGCTGCATCCGGTTAGACTGGAAGCCGACCCCAACATAGTTGGGAAAAGGCTAGGCAGAAGATGATGGGAAAGAACGCAAAGAAAAATGAACAATTTGGGGGAAAATATGTGACACAGAGCAGTGGTGGTCCACTGGTAACGGCCCTGACTTACGAGGTGTAGGTCTTGGGTTCAAACCCAGACAGGCGCTTTATTTACTTATTATTAAGGCACACAAACATTTACAAATAACAGAGAACAGAGACATGGACTAGTGTTTACGTCAATTACAGACGTGCATAACATTCACAACAAAAGGGAAGAAAAAAACAGACAGAGTCCATTGATTGGTTAGTAGGTATATAAAATAAAACTTAGAACTAGTGTTAGTACCTATAGCTACCCGGAAAAAGCTTTACTTCGTGTAAATAATTTCATCACCACTGCTCTAAAAACGGTGAAAGAAAACATCGTGAGGAAACCACATGCCCCAGAATCAAAAATTCAAAGACATGTGACATCTATCAACCAGCACTGGGTCTGCGTGGTAGATTACAGCCCACTCCATCTCGAAGAGAGGAGACCTGTGTCCCAGCAGTGGGAGCATTCTTAGGGGTCGAGCAAGAGGAATAAAAGTCATAACGCTAAACAAAAACGAACCACGGGCGAGCGATGGGATGCGACGCGATGGGATGCGACGCGATGGGATGCGGCGCGACGGTTTGCGACGCAATGGGACGCGACGCGATGGGATGCGGTACGATGGGTAGCCAGAACTAGTAGAGCAGAAGCTAGTTTCTTAATAACTATGTTTGTAAATTTAACCTACACTGCCATAATATATAGGTAATTATGAGAATGCTAGTGACGGGTTACTTATTCACCAACTCGACACGAGAGACTGGACACACGTGTGTCCAGTTGGTGAAACACAAAATATACAAGCTCATCACCATGTGAAAAGCTACAGCAGGGATTCAAATATAGGAGACATCTACCCTAAAAAGAAAACTGACAAAGACTCGGATGCAGAACGATCATATTACAAGGCAAATACTCTTTTTCCAATCAGTTAAGTACATCTTTCATTTATTTTAACGCCATGGATCACAGTTACACTTTGATTCTCACTAAATTTACATTTATTGCTTTTATTTATGACTTGCATGTTCCACCTTTACAGTTTAAACAAACAATAAGGGCGGGTGCACAGGGCCGGGCACCCCGCCGCGATAATGACCTTGCAAACATGCGCTACAATAATAAATAGATATTAGGAGATTAACGCTGCAGGCGGCACGTGGCGACGGGCCTCGGCCGTGTGTTGGAAGTTGCCTGTACACGGCATTATGAATTTTTAGTTGGTTTTCATTAGGGCGGGGTGGTGCTTAATAACTGGTCGTGGGATGTTTCTCTTAATTTAGCAAGATATTGGTAGATTCGTATGAATAATCCATACTAATAATAAAGCTGAAAAGTTTGCTTGTTTGTTTCAATGCGCTAATCTCTGGAATTACCAGTCGGATTTGAAAAAAAATTTGTATTCGATAGCCTAATTCTTGCGGAAGGCTATTATATCATCTGCCTACCATTTTCCCAACTATGTTGGAGTCGGCTTCCAGTGTAACCGGATTTAGCTGAATACCAGTATTTTACATGAAGCGACTGCCTATCTGACCTCCACAACCCAGTTATTGGGTAATACGATACCCCTTGGTAAGACTGGTTGTCATACTTTCAGGCTACTGACCACCCGTAACGACTGTCAAAGATCCACGTATGACAGCCGGGACCAACGGCATAACGTGCTTGCACGGAGGGGTCTTGGTATGTGAAGATGGTCACCCATCCACTGACCAACCGCGGCAAGCGTAGCTTAACCTGATCGATCGAACCGTGCGGTTGTTATTACTTAGTCACAAGCCCCTCAATGTATATTTTTAGGAAGGCTATATTTACAGGCTGTTTAACATCACGCTAAGACCCTTAGGAGCCGAGAACAAAAGAAAAAGACAGTAAAAACGCTAAGCGAAACGAAGTAATAGCGCGGGCGGGCGATGCGATGCGACGGGGTGGGTCAGGGGAACAAGTTCACGCAGGTCTTAGCATTATGCTGAGCGATGGCCGTTTTGCGTGAATGTGACGCATGTTTACCCCCAACTTGTTATTTTTTTTTTGGTTGTTTGTTCTTTTTTAGCGTCATGTTTGACGCAAACAAATGTATTTTCTTTCGTTTTCTTTCGGACAAAGTCGCGGGCAGAAGCTAGTTCCAGATGGAAAATCCCATCGGAATTGGGTTTTTCCATCTGGAATTTTTCAGTCGCAGCCGGGATTGGGGTCCAGTTGATTGCAATATGTAGGCTCGCTTCCTATTACATGGTACTTATAATAACTGGTGAATTGTGGGTGTATTATATCTGGGTGCACCTCTGGCTAACCCTTCGGGAAATACAGGCGTGCGTGATGTTGTTTTAAACATTGTAAATCTTAAAATACGGGTTGGTAGATGTCACATGTCTTCGATTTTTTTGTTCTAGGTCATGTTTCCTTACGACGTTTTCCTTCACCGTGCCCGCGTGGTGGATTACGGCCCATTCCCCTGTGTCCCAGCAGTGGAAACACGATACGCTGATAATGCATGCTAATTGTAAAATGAACAAATCAGGAACGAAGGAGGCACAAGGTACAGGTAGAATCAGCAACTTTAGGTTGATATTCATTTTGTTTCTCTCACAACCGTAATATCAGGCACGTAGACACAATTTAATCAAAGAAACGTCAATACAATAGCATCTCGAGAGGAATGCTCCGCATAGCCGGCGCGTACCGGGAGCCGGGACGATGTCACGACAAGATGGCCGACGGAGACGACGCAAATTAATTCATCCTTCGACAGAACTGACGACATACGACTAGGAAACCCGCTTGCAACCGCTAGCTTAGCAAAGTTACATTTGTCGTACGCTGCTGACTGCAAATAGAATGCATCAACCACGGTCATCGGTAATGAGGCTGTATATTCCGTTCCAAAGTGAGGAGGTCGAGGTTTTTTAAACGCTAAAACCCTCCACAATCGCGATAAGTGTCCAGATAAGTGCCCAGAAGACTGGTAGCATCGGTATAGATGTGAATTACAATTCGGGCTTTCTACTGAGGCCTGACATACAAACTGT
Organism: Apamea crenata; assembly: GCA_949629185.1. NCBI lineage: Eukaryota > Metazoa > Arthropoda > Insecta > Lepidoptera > Noctuidae > Apamea > Apamea crenata. The sequence continues at coordinate 3,068,399 of OX451376.1, read as the reverse complement.
TGTTTTGGATCCTCGTCAAATATAAGGAGGCTGTTATGAAAGGCATAAATAATCAAATAAAATTACGATCCCTGGTAAATAATGAATACATACTTGTTTTTTAGATAATTAAGTTTGACAGTATTTCAGAATACACCACTTTCAAAGAACAGAATCACGTTATGGTATCGTATAAGCGGCCGAATTTTTATGTGAGTAAAAGGGCAGTTACAGTGCGGTCTCACACAGGCCGCGTTTTAAAATGCGTGTCCCACATGTGCCGATTTCCGAAAATTAGAAAAAAAAAGTCGTTTCGAGAATTAGTAGCATAGTTACCTCCTTGCATTTGACGAGGATGCAAAACGACATCTTGTATAATATTCTTTAAGTAACGTTTTCTTCCGGAGCGGGTACGTTCCCGACTTTCCTCCTTTATGTTTCTGCCACTGAACATAGCCCTCGAGCCTCTCGCAACCATAGCGACAATCTACCCACCTGAGGGCTATACGCGACGATCGCCGAGTGCCGCTCACCGTCCGGCTGTACTTGACAACAGATTACTCAGAGTGGACTGGAAATAAACAGTATTTCTGTGTGACATGTTGTTAGGAACATGTTGCCTGCCACTTCAAGGATATAAGCGACGATGAGTGGCACTCGAGGACAGTCTTACGACGCTGAGTGGACTGATTTCATTAGAGGTAAGTATGTTTACCGTGTCTCGTTTATAAGACATCTCTATTTATAAGCTAACCTTTGTGGAGAGAGAAATAAACTATTATTATTATTTTGCCAAAGAAGTCCACTGCTGCACAAAGGCACAGGGTGAACCGATGACCTGGTGAAGGTAGCGGGAATCCGCAGTATTTAAGACGCGTAGGACCTGTCTTTAATATACTGCGTATAGATAATCCTGCACACTTAATTAAATATTATATTATTTCGTGGATGGGTGACCATCTATAACATATAGAGACTCCGCCGTGGCTCGGAAAGCACGTTAAGCCGTTGGACCCGGCTGTCATTTGTAGATCTTTGACAGTCGATACGGATAGTCAGAAGCCCGAAAATCTTATAGTCAGTCATACCAAAGGGTGCCGTGTTACTAACTGGGTTGTCGAGGTCGGATAGGCAGTGTAAAATACTGGTATTCAGCTGCATCCGGTTAGACTGGAAGTCGTCCCCAATTAAGTTGGAAAAGGACTAGGAAGATTTGGTTTGAAGTTTGTTTACTAGGTAAATATTATATTATTAGACATCATTTCATAGCGACAAACTATTACGAGTATATTTGAGGGCGAAAACGGAAAAGATATCAATAATTGAATCAGCATCACTCTTAAGGCGAAACTGCCAGGCCGGGTGGCTTAGATCTGCTGATCGCGCTCAGTTTCGTTGGTGCAATTCACCCTTAGAGAATGAACGTACTTACAAAAGAAAAGTTATCTCAAAGGCCTCTTCTCACACAGAGAAAGTACGAGCATTGATCACAACGTTTGCTCAAGACGGACTTCAGACTTACATTTTATAAGTCCAGGAGTCCTCATGATGCCTCACGATACCTTTATCGATATCAATAATGTCCAAGACCAACTCAAATAGTACATATGAATTTAAAAAAGACTCACATTGGCAGGATTTGAACCTACAACCTCGTGCATGAGAGGCGAGGCCTTTATCCACTGCGGGGGCATCACGACATTTTTGATTAATTAATCACTTTGATTCTTCTAGACATAACCCGGTTTTGTCTTGTAATTTGTCAGTGTGCTGGATTCGTTGCTGGTGACAGAATTAGGTCCGCCATCGAATAGTGACGGATGTTAATGAAACGTCGCAGACATGACTCGCTATTGGCTTTGTGTAATATACAATTTATTATTTCAAATAGTCTAGGACAGCCCAACTTTTTTATTTTTATGTGTATTTCTGAATTACTTTTAGGGCGGGTTGTTTCACGTCCACTTGACGCACGCGTATACGTAAAAAAAAGTGTTGTTTCAAATTACAATTACAAAGATAAGGCCTTGCCGTACGTCAAATAATAACGAGTACATAATCGTTATTTGACGTACATATGTTACGTTAACCAACCGTTTGTAACAACCGACCCTTAGTCATCAATATCAATCTGCCTAGCCTTTTTGACTTCCGACTTCTAGCCGGATCCAGCTGAATACCAGTATTCTACATGGAGCGTCTGCCTATCTAACCTCCGCATCTCAGTAACTGGGTAATACGACACCCCTAGGTAAGACTGGTTGTCAGGCTTTCGGCCTTCTGACTACCCGTATCGACTGTCAAAGATTTACAAATGACAGCCGGGTCCAACGGCTTAACGTGCTTTCCGAGCCACGGCGGAGTCTCTATATGTTATTAGATGGTCACCCATCCACGAAATAATATAATATTTAATTAATTGTGCAGGATTATCTATACGTAGTATATTAAAGACAGGTCCTACGCGTCTTAAATACTGCGGATTCCCGCTACCTTCACCAGGTCATCGGTTCACCCTGTGCTTTTGTGCAGCAGTGGACTTCTTTGGCAAAATAATAATAGTTAATTTCTCTCTCCACAAAGGTTAGCTTATAAATAACACCTTAGGACTAAACAATAAGTACCTACAAGACAAAAAATGATGACAATGTTGACTATTATTTTAAAGAAATCGAGATTTTTGTAAGAACGTAATCTCTGGACACATCTATGTCAAAGACAAATGCACATAAAAAAGAGCCCGCGTGAATGTCGGAAATTATCCCACGTGAACGTGCTACCAGGACAAAAGTAGCCTACGTCCTACCTCAGGATGTCATCTATCTCCTTGCCATTTTTATCTCAATCCGTTCAGTGTAGGCGTGGAAAGGTAACACAGACAGAGTTACGTCCGAATTTATAATATTAGAAATTATTTTCGAAGTCAGTCTTTTTTTATTTGTTAAACATAGGTGTGTAGGTTTTTTAAAGTAAATAATAAGTACAGAGATTTCTACGTTTTTCAGTTTTCGAATTTTTATTATTATGGAAATAGTTCAGGTTTAATTTATCCCTCTGACATGCCAATAAGATCTTCGTCCATTCATCCGCAAACAGATCGTTAGCTGATCCCAAGAGACCATTAAGTGCGGCCAGAGTGCGAGATACTGGGGTCTTAGCGCACGCAACGGTACTACACGGAGACACAGCTAAGCCTGTGCTTTCTGCCGCGGCTGTAATTGACTGGGACAAAGAAGCACAGCATCACACAGCAACGTCTTGCAGGCTGTGGTGAGCTGAGGGGCAATTCTCTTAATTTTAAGAACGTTCACAGTCTGATCTAAGTCTGAATCTGTTAAAAATACCTCTGATTTCCCTACATTTTTTACATTTGTTTGGCGCCGAGATGAGACTGCGACTAGATTTTGAACGTTCTTAGTTACGGGAATTGGTCTGCTGATCTCATGCTCGCCTTACCTCTAGTGAGTTATATCCGAGGCATTCCAATAGAAATTTAGTCAGATAGAGGTAAGGATGATAACCATGTTTACACTTATATCGCATAAAGCGCGATGATCTTTGAAACCTTCAAATACTTATAATGTTTTTTTTTCTTTAAAATCTATGAAATAATATTCAATTTTCAATACAAAAATTTTCATTAACAACAAATGTAAACATTAAAATCTCGTAATGGCAGCCTCCAGGACATTCACCATAAACGTGAGAACAGAGCTCATAAACGAACACCCGAAAACTATTTGTAAGTACCTACATAAAACAAAAAGAAATAGACTTCGTTCTATTGTTGTAGAGTTATCGACTCTATGTCGTCGTGATAAGGGCTTCTATATGAATGACCTCCCACGCTTCGGATTGCCGATGAAAACTCACGCGCAGGTAGGGTTGCTAGAACTTGAAGCTCACTAAAAAACACACAAGTTTTTATACACATGACTTCGATAGTATCAATGTTTGAACCAGCAGGATTGTTGCGTAATACAACCAGTTCAACAACATTCATTGCGTTAAGTATTTACGTTGTTGAGCTGACAAATTTTTCAACCCTCATCTAGTTTTAAAATATGATTGACGCGTAAAAGTCTTTGTACAAACCTACTTACAAAATAAAATAATTTATCAATGGATTAGCAATATCCTTCAAAATGATTCAGATTGTGATTAGAAATGTGTGTTGGTGATGTCATTAAACCAGACTTTGGACTAGTTCAGCTTGCAAATATTGAATCAAATGAATAATCTATAGGTACAGACGTACAGTCACCAAAGGAGATAAGTAACCAGGGTCGCCGGATATAATTGAAGTTTAGTAAGAAACCGAATCGATGTTTTCGAATGAAATTTAATTTGATAAATTAACCGTTTGTTTTCTATTAATAAAATTAAATTTTATTTATTATTATTTTTAAAGCATACTCTCGGGTCTCTTCTCTGTGAGAGGGCACTCCCTCCTCCGGATGAGTTCCTTCACGAAGAGCTCTGAGTGATGCTTTACTGTGAACTTGGTGTTTTCCAGCGGACCACGTGCCTTGCGTGCCAGCCCTGTGTGCGCGGGCCGGAAGCGCCGCGCGCGCATGCACGGTAGCCGCGAGCTGATACCTCAATTAGCGAGTAAATGTCAAAATTCTATGTGAACTACGCGCCAGCATACAGAGTGTTGTGATCACTTTAGTGGAAATTTTGTACTAGGTATTTTCTATACTGGGAATTTCATATATAAATTAACACCAGTGAGGGGCTTGTGGCTAACTAATAACAGCCGCACGGTTCCATCGATCAAGCTTGCCGCGGTCGGGCCGTGGATAAGTGACCATCTTTACATACCCATCCGTGTCTCGGAAAGCATGGGAAGCCGTTTGTTTCGGCTGCTCATTGGTAGATCTTTGACAGTCGTTACGGGTCGTCAGAAGCCCGACAGTCTGACAGTCGTTACGGGTCGTCAGAAGCCCGAAAGTCTGACTGACAACTAGTCTTACCTAGCGGTATCATGTTACCCAGCAACTGGATTGTGGAGGTCAGATAAGCTCTATGTAAAATACTACTATTTAGATGCATCCAGTTAGACTGGAAGCCGACCACATAGTTGGGAAAAGGTTAGGCAGATGATGAATCAAATTAACACCACACTCACTCAGTAGACCTGGATCAGAGAATGCTGCTATATGATCATTCGAACACAGCCGCTATTAAACATCGCTCTACGTTCTTAAAAATCCCTTAGTCGCCATTGGAATGGAGTTCGATATTTGATGGCACTACATCCATGCCTTTATTTATTCACCATCATCTCACACTGTGCCACAGATTTCAGTTTTGGTTTGACGCATGTTGGTCAAATATGTTTAATTTCGTGCACTGCCAATAATGTTACCCTTTTACCATTCCTCAATCTTTCAATTAAATATCGCTGAAGGTCAGCACCTTAACTGCGTAACACATTATCAATCATAATCTGAATCATTTTGCAGCCCATCTGACCTCCACAACCCAGTTACTGGGTATTACGAAACCCCTTGGCAAGACTAATCTAAATCCATTGCTTTATATGTTCGAACAATTTGTCTGCTCCACAGCGTAAATAACGCAACGAATGTTGTTGAACTGTCAAAAGCTACTGTTAGTGTGTTACGTAATTACTCTGCGGATCGCAGCAACACGCTGTAGCTCCACAAATGAGCAGCGCACGGCCGGCTGTTCACACGTCACGCGGAATATTACACGCTCCGCCTCACCTCTCCGCCCCCCCGCTCGACACATACCCGTCTGTGCGGCCCCTTATATAGGCTAGGCTTTATTTTGATACAGTTACAAGTTGCTTCTTACTATGGGATCAAAACTGCAACAGCAAGTGTAGATCTCAGCAAGAGTAGAAGATTTATTTATTTGAGATATTCCACTCAGAGTACTGATTCCAATAGCGCTTGTCCGAACCGCACCTGAGCTCTTCCACTAACCGCACTGAAACTAAATTTTGTAAACTGCGTTATTTACTTTATTAGATACCACATACGCATGGGACACAATACAACAATGTAGTCGCGATTTCCACACTCAGAGACGTCACTCAAAAACTAATTACACACCAGCACTAATAAAAATGAAATGTTTTTAAATGAAATTGGTTGATTGGTGGAATTATTTCATCACCATTGCTCTCAAAAATTCGTGAGGAAAACGGGATGTCCTAGACCCAAAAATTCGAAGACATGCGACATCTACCAATTCGCACTGGGCCCGCGTGGTGGATTACGGCCCACTCCCTCTCAAAGAGAGGAGGCCAGTGTCGCAGCAGTGGGAATGTTATAAGCTGATTATGCTATGCCATGCAAGGAACACAAGGACCATAGGTGACCATAGGCAGGTAAGGCTAGGCGGTTAACTAAACTAACTAAACCAGTTGGCTGCAACATATTATATAATTATGTAGAAAGTGCCGATAATGGACCAGGATCCTCGCCCAACACAAAAGTATAACAGGTGTACAAAGACGCTTGAAGCCGAGCGTCACTTGTTTTCCCCGTAATATTGATTGTTATATTGTTCTGAACCATACCTGGAAACCTTCCGGTTACGTAGATATTGAAGATCAAAGTTTCATGTCTTAAATTTAAGAATTAGCAATAATTCTACCATTAAGTTCAAAACATACAAGGTTAAAAAAGGGGGGGAGGGGGTAAATTAGCTAGCGTAACTCCACAGATGATCTGTATGTAAAATAAATTTTGAAGATTTATTTTTTGGGCCATCGACCGTTGCTATTGTAGTTTATCTACTTGAAGTGAGACACTTTTTTTTTGTTTTGTAGTGTTACCAATCACGTCTGTGACGTTTACATAAAAAAAAGAACTGAATTTCAAGTAACTACAGCAGTGGTGGCCCAGTGGTAACAATCCCGACTCATAAAGGCAGACGCTTTACTTTGTGTAATTTATTTCATCACCACTGCGCTCAAAACGGTGAAGGAAAACATCGTGAGGAAACCAAAAATTCGAAGACATGTGACATCTACCAACCCGCACTGGCTCCGTGTGGTGGCCTACTCCCTCCCACAGACAGGAGGACTGTGTCCCAGCAGTGGGAACGTTAGAGGCTGATTATGCTATGCCATGCAAAAAGCACGAGGACCATGGGTGCAATGCCACCATGCATGGCGCAGTAAGTCACTAGTTAAACCGAAGATTAGCGCCACATCGCGTCCGCCCCTCGCCTTATAAATCAGAGCCCGTGATTTAATATTAATGATGTTTTAACCTTAGTGATTTATTGACGATGGCCCAAAGTGTGAGAGGAGGCGGTATTTGTTGAGACAAAAAATCCTACTAATCTTATAAACGCGTTTGTATGGATGGATGGATGGATCCTGTGCTTACACACGCATTCACGGCGCGGTTGTACAATTAGAAAATCCTACTATTTCCTACTAATCCTACTGCTATTATATAAACGCGAAAGTTTGTGAGGATGGATGTTTGTTACTCTTTCACGCAAAAACTACTGAACGGATTTGGATGAAAGGCACACAGATAGTTTATAACCAGGATTAACACTTTTTATTCCCACGGGATAGAAACTTATGCGGGTGAAACCGCGCGGCGCAGATAGTAATAAATAAAGTTACATGTTGCTTAAAAGTAAAAGGAAGCTACATACGATTGATTCACTTGACTTTCAAGTCAATCTGCCTTGCCTTTTTCCAACTATGTTGGGGTCAGCTTCCAGTCCACCCGGATGCAGCTGAATACCAGTATTTTACATATTGCCTATCTGAATAGGTTATTATATTATATTATAGTTGTTATTATATTCTTATTTGTTTTGGTATTGTTATTTATTTATATATAGGTACTTTATTGTACACCACAGAAATACATAGCATAAAAAAATACATTAAACACTACAAAATATACAATGGGTGGCCTTACCGCATTACCGAATGGACAGTGATTTTCCTGGACACAAAATGGGACTGTCGTTAGTGCAAATAATAAATTGTTTTGTATTGATATTGTTATTCTTTTATTAGTATTATTTTGGTTTGTGAAGGTCAGCGTCCACATCTTAGTTACTGGGTAACACGGTACCCCTTGATAAGACTAGTTGTCAGTTGTTTGCACTTCTGACTACCCGTAACGACTGTCAAAGCTCACGAGTGACAGCCGCGACCAACGGCTTACCGTGCTTTCTGAGGCACGGCGGTCTCATCTCATGTAAATGATGGTGTTTATTTATAAACGATGATTAAAGTTAAGTGGACGATTAAACGTCAAAAATGTATAGTTAAACAGTCGCTAATCACTACTTAACTTTAAACAATGTTTATGAATAAAGGGGCTTATGTTTAACACGTACCTACTGTAAAAAAAAAAGTTTAGCAAGACTTACAAATTGTGATCTTTTCCATAGATACTGAATGAAAAAGTTTTGGGAAAGAAGAATTTATTCAAATGCCCTTTCCCGCTACCTCCTATGAGTTACGCTGTCAGACGCGACCCGCTGCGGTGTCGGCCCCCACTTTTTGTTTATTGCTAATAAGCTATCGTAAGCTATCTACGGGCAAATTGCGTGCGCTGTGGGGGAATGCTCCACTTTTTCTTTACTTCCCTCTGACTTGCGACTCGCAAAAAATATTAGTTTACTAAATAACGTTGTAAGGGGCAATTTTAAAATTTTCCTAGCTACCTTAAAAGTATCGTAATTTTAAGTTAGCCCACATCTTACTAAGCGCTCCACAGCTAGAGATGGAACCTAGCTTATTTATTTATTATTGTTTTCTTTTGTTTTATATACAGGGACAAATTAAATTACCTTGCGAAATTCCGCATATGTGATGGGTCGATATCTAAATATGATTAAAAAAAATTTGATGATTATTTTTTAGTTGGTGTATTCACTTGAAATATCAGTGTAAAAGTCAGTTTTTTATGTGTAAACTGCACAGACGTTCTCAACTCGTACTTCAAGAACCTAGGTAACAAAACTACAAGCGGTCGTTGACCCCTAAAAGAATATGAAATCGTTTTAATTTTTTATTTCATCGTGTTTATCATCAATCATCACGTTTGCAGAGTTTCGCTAGCTAATATAATTTGACCATGTAGACACAGATTATTTTCTATTTCGTGAATGTTAGAACGTTGTAGGCCTTGTAGACTCATAGATACTTCGATTTGTAGACCAGTTTCTACTTTGTTAAGTACATAGTACTTGTTGACTGGCCTACACTGTCCTCCCATTCCTATTAACAGTGTAATTTGAAAACATTGTAAGCCAATTATTTTTAAAAGAGTAACCGTAGAGTTTCCTGCCGCCTCTTCACCAGGAAACGATCAATTGGAACAGTACACCTAGCTTCTGATGTTTCGTAAGTGCCCTAAAATAATTTGAATTCGGATTAGCGTGATATTTTCTTGGGCGTTTACAAAATGCAAATGTTTTGCATTCCAAAGTGCAGTTTGCTGGGTACCCCTCAAATTACAGGAAAAAAAATTAACCAGAGTGTGCAAACTGTAACCATACCATACCATACCATTAGAATAAGAATAAGAAATTTTATTTGCTCAAACATGTGTATACATACAGAATTAAAATAATACATGCATGCAAGATCTTAAAATAAGAGAGTGGCTCACGACGACATGTCTGCCATTTCTCATGGCGTGCAAATGTCTTAGTTAGGTACAACATTATTATTATTAAATCAAGGATTTTTAACTTTTACACTTATACATTAAATATGAGTCATAGTTAAACAAATTTCTTATATTCAATCATTTACATTATCCAATCATTTATTATTTATATTATTTTCTTTGTCCAATAGTACAAATTACAATTATCACAATGACGGTTTACAACACTTTTAATATACATTCAGCATTATGATTCTAGACCCCGTAGAAATTTTCAGTCGGTTATCAAAATTTTCTACTCTAGGGGCTCTAGGATCATATGCTGAATTCATGGTTAGGCACAGTTTGCGCACTGGTTAATTTATTTTCCTGTACTTATATATTATGTGCGGGAATCAAATTAATTGAATCAGTGCGTCCTGCTAGTTATGACTTACGGAGCCGAAACGTGGACACTTATGGTACGGCTGGTCCATAAATTGAAGGTCGCCCAGCGGGCTATGCTTGGAGTCTCTCTGAGGGATCAAATCCGCAACGAGGTGATCCGGCAGAGAAACAAAGTTGTCGACATAGCTCACAGAATAACCAAGCTGACGTAGAACCGATGACCGTTGGGGTAGACGTGTTCTTGAGTGGAGACCGCGAATCGGTAAACGTAAGGTGGGACGCCCTCAGGCTAGGTGGAGCGACGATCTTCGCAGGATGGCTGGTAGCAGCTAGATGAGAGTTGCGCAAAATCGAGTTGAATGGCGTGCAATAAGAGAGGCCTATTGTGTCCAGCAGTGGACTGCTATAGGCTGATGCATGATGATGATGGATCAAACTTGCGAGCGGAAACATAGAATGCTGATGCCTTCGTTTTACTGACTATGCAATATGAAGATTCTACAACCGTTGCTATGTGCCCAGTAGCACCTACTATCTATGGCCACTGTTAAGTGGTGCAGTGCTCCGGTTTAAGAGCAAACACCTTTTTATTTGTCCCGCCAGTTAGCGCGCCGCGGCGTGACGCTGGAGTGCTAAAAGCCACAATGGCCGCGTCGTCTATCACGTCTCCATGTTTTCAATAAATATTAAATACACATGACGAACGCTTTTCTGTGGTTTGAAGGGCAAGTTTTGTGGAGCGTTTTCTTGTAAAGATTTTTTTTTTAAATATAGAGCTGCACCTTTACTGCGTGAGACACAATCAATTACAATCTGTATCTTTTTGAAGGATATTGCTAATCCATTGCTTCATATGTTCGAAAAATTTGTCTGCTCTACAACGTGAATAACGCAATGAATGTTGTTGAATTGTCAAAATGATGCTAATCCAATAGCAATCTGCCTCATCCAAATCGGTTCGATATTAGGGGTAGGAGAGCAGAGGTGAGGGCAGTGGTGGTGCAGTGGTAACTACCGCGACTTACGTGTTGTAGGTTTTAGGTTCGAACCCACACAGGCACTTTACTTTATGTAAATTATTTCATCACTATCCCTCAAAAAGGTAAAGGAAAACATCGTGAGGAAACCGGCATGTCCTAGAACCAAAAATTCGAACACACGACCCACTCCCTCTCACCGAGAGGAGCTCTGTGCCGCAGCAGTGGGAACATTATAGGCTGATTCTGAGCTGCTCTGTGCTGGTCCAAAAGTAGTCGATACTAGGAGTAGGCACGGCAAGGCCAGGTAAACTGACAAACATAGATTTCCGTTCAGGTATGAATACAGCATGTATCAAAAATGTGTGGTCATATTTAAGGTTGTGCTGCAGACCATCAAACTGTACAACTTTCTCCATCATCGTAATCGCGAAATAATAATCAGCCGTCCCATACATTTGGGTCGAGTTGGTATTGAAGTTTCAATCAAACAATCAAAGGGTCAATTGCTAATTCTTTCGTTTATTAAAATTAAATAAAACAATAATGATGACATGACGCCGGCTGTCGCGGAAAACAGCGCTGCAGCTTTGCGTGGCCGTTTTGCGTGGATGTGACGCATATTTTTCCCTAACTTGTTTCTTTGTTTGTGCTTATATTCTTTCTCTGCGTCATGTTTTCTGCAAATACCTAAACGTTATTTTCTTTCTTTCTTTACATTCTTGTAAATAAAATAGTTTCTTATTGAATATCGTACCTAACGTTTTCCTTAACATTTCAGTCTGTACCTATAATCTGAAAATGAGAACGACAAACTCACGTAGTCATGTCGTCACGACGTTCTTACGTTCACAATTATAACCCTGACCAGCAACCGAATAGCAACCTTATTGCAACAAAAATAAAGAACATTATGCTTTTGACAGACTTAGTAATGGCACTAACCCAATAGTAACCTTATTGCCATGACTATAAAGATCACTGTGATTTTGACAGTGACGCAAAAATAAATGTGAACGGGCATAGACATAGCCTTTAATATCAGGAAGAAGTACATAAATCTCTTACAACACACAAATGAAGTACATAATTCACGGCAGGGAGGGAAGAAAAACTCCAATTGTCACAACTACAACATTTCGTGTCGTCTGTTATGAATCTACTAGGTTTTGTCTGTGGCTCTACTGACATGCAAGATTAAGGACTGATTTAACCATCGCCAGATAACTTTTATTCGAGGAAATTGACGTTTGACAGTTTTTTCGCCCTCTTAATTAAGTATTTCAATTTAATGTATACTATACATTATATACATTAATTCTAGAGAACTGTTCGGCAAGAACAGTCATCACTATTTTGCATTATACAGGTTAGATTTTAAATAAAAAAGTTTATTTGTTTTACAATCACGTTTATTACCCCGCAGGTCAGTATAGACGGTGTTGCCATTCGCTACAAAATATCATTCAAAGAAAGGGGATTCCCCGAATTGGTCACAGAATAAGTAATGAAAAATTCCGTGCTCTTTTCAATCGGTACGAATTTATAGTTGCGTTAAAAATATGAAATGGTTCAAATATTTAAAAAATATATTTTATTATTTACTGTGAAATTTTGCCGCCCCTAAAAAGTGCCGCACGGGGCGGGCCGCTCAGCCCTCAAGACCCCTCCGTGCCTCGGAAAGCATGGTAACCCGTTGGTGCCGGCTGGCATTCGTGGATCTTTAGCAGTCGATACGGGTCGACAGTAGCCCGAAAGTCGGAGAACCAGTCTTAACAAGGGGTATCGTATTACCCAGTAACTGGGTTGTGGGCGTCAGATAGGCAGTCGCTTCATGTCACGTACTGGTATTCGGCTGCATCCAGTGATACTGGAAGCCGACCCCAACATAGTTGTGAAAATGATTGCTAGGCAGACGGAATGATGACACTGACAGCTCTTGAACGCGATTTAGATGTGCTGAAAGCGTTCAATTACATTGGTGAAATACCCCCTTAATAATTTAAGCCCAAACTTCGTTAAGCAGTAATCAGGTAAGGTAAGTACTACGAAGTACTACGTGGGTATTTACGAACAGACAGACAAAGAACAGTTATTAGAAGTAGAAGAGAACCGCACGTTACCGTTGCTCGCCTTACAGGGCGCAGACAAACATCACACAGAGGCGCTAAAACAATAGCAGGTGACAGAGCGGTGATAATTGTGTGACGTTATGCGCCAGTCCTCATGGCGCTGTAGGTATGTGATAGATTCTACTCAGGAACAATGCTGTGAAAAGGTAAAGGTAAGCTTTATTCTATGTTAGGTCCCACCGCCGGCGATTAACAAGAAGCGAGTGAGTGACGGCGACGACCGATTACTCGCAGGTATGCGTATGCACCAAATGTTCGATTCGATTCCCGCACGGAACAAATATTTGTATGACCTACATGTATTTGTTCCGAGTCTGGGTGTTTTTCTATCTATAATATGTATGTATTTACAATAAAAAAAAAATTGTATATAAGTAGTTTATCAGCCATCTTGTTACCATAACACAAGCATTAGGTTGCTTAGCTTGGGATAAATGGTGCTGTGTGAAATGTCCAGGGATTTATTTATTTATTTCTTTATGTGAGTCTCTCAGCGAGTGTTCTGCCCGCCAAGCGAGAGTCGCTAAGCGACAAACGAGTACTCGACGGTGGTATAAACAGTCTACTCAAACTCAAAGCATTTATTTCAAATAAACTAATTATTTCATTTGAAACTGAATTACACTTTTGAATTGTCAAGGAGTCGGACACACAGAAAGATGAAGCTAGTTGCCCATTCCGAAGCGTTCTATGTTACAGGTTTGGTTTCCACAGTTCGTCCTTCAAGTGAACCCTTGTGCGTGAAGCGTACTATTATTATAAATACGAATCTATTATATTTAATGCTCAAGAGTAAAGGTCCCGCTTTACTCTTGAGCGTGAAAGCGTCGTTGATAGCTAGTCGCTTCCTCGTTGGCATTGAAACGTTAATACCATCTAACGCACCTGTTCAACAAAAGCGCCCATGCTGAAGACCAGCCGATCGATTCTGTAAAAATCTCACCGTGAAAAGTTAGGTGAAGTGAGCTTAGGCATTAGTTGGACTGACAGCTCACTCCACGCTCACTTCACCTAACTTTTCACGGTGAGATGGTTACAGTAGTGTAACAAACTGCTTGCTGGTGAGTGTAATTCTCATTTATTTCTACTAGAGAATCCATCAGTCGATTCGTTGTCTGATTTCAGGTGAAAGATAAATAAAAGACGAAATACTGTAGGCTGAAATCAAGGAGTAGATTCAAAAATGAGACAATGTTAAGGTTACAATTGCAGGCTAACAATAAGAGTCAATTTTCATAAGCTGACCCCAATTATTAGTCTAGTTTGTACGCTAGAAATAATAATTTAAAAAAAATCACATGAGCTCACTTAAAGCACTTATGAAACGTCAGAAGCTAGGTGCACGGCTCCAATTGGTCGTTTCCTATGGAGAAGAGCCGGCAAGAACCTCCACGGTTACTCTTTTAAAAATAATAATTTGCTTTTACAATGTTTTCAAACTACAGTGTTAACAGGTATAGGAGGACAGTGCAGGCATGTCAACAAGTACCTGGTGCAACGCGACGATGGAAAGAGGCCCGATGGAATGACCATAATGCCTTTGAAATTGGGTAGGCCTTTGGCGTGGGATGCAACCTGTGTCGACACCCTCGCGCCATCCCATCTTCCTAGTACGGTGGGCTGTGCTGGGGCAGCTGCTGCAGGACCAGAAAACCTCAAACAGCGTAAATATAACAACCTTATTGGGAGCTCTAGGTTTGAGCCGTTTGGGGTTGAAACACTAGGGCCTTGGGGTCCGAGTGCTCATCGAATTTTTCGGAACATCGCCAAGCGGTTGGTTGACTCTCCACGTGACCAGAAGGCTGGCCTATTTTTAGCCCAGAGAATCAGCATTGCCATCCAACGTGGTAATGCTGCCAGCCTTTTGGGCACTTATTCCCATTGACAGTGATGCGGACGAATTTTTTGATGCCCAATGAGCTCCTAACTTTTCAGGGTTCCGTAGTCCACAAGGAACCTTATAGTTTCGCCATGTCCGTCTGTCTGTCTGTCTGTATGTCTGTCTGTCCGCGGTTTAGCTCAAAAACTATTGGAGAAGTTGTAATTTTGATGACGCCGAAAAAATGGTAAAATAAAATTTTGAAAAAAACAATTATTTAGGGTAGGCTCCCCTAGGCACATGTAAAGTGGGGATAATAATTTTTTTTTTCGTCCTACCCATAGTGTGGGATATCGTTGGATAGGTCTTAATATAGTATAATATAAAAAATATTAGGGGTTTGGGAAGACCGTTTTTTGAATAAGTAAACCGTTCGTGACTTATCAAGCTTTAAAGTGCCAATTTTCGTAAGAGTCAAGTGTCCCCCTCCCCTCTACCAACTAAACGGTTGTAGTTAGAAATTCAAATGTCGCGGCAGTAGTACCTATATTAAATAACGAAGTTTAAAGGAAAACTATAACACTTAAGTGGGCTTTACAAGTTTACGAGTAATAGTCGACCAATTGTATTTGACTCGAAAATTTCGAACAACTCCATAGAAATGTCGATAGATGGCGCTAAGCGTCAGTTGTATCGTAGTTGACTATTAGTTATTAGTAGTTAGTATTAGTCGAGTAGTTGTGTCGTTGTCGTTGTTTTGTAGTTAGAGCATGGTACGAAACTATCAGTCAGCGAATACGACCCGCACTTGGCTGTTATAAAAACTACGGAACACTGCACTGCGCGTGGCCCGACACGCACTTGACCGGTTTTTCTCTATATTGTTTCGTATTATATACTTGTATATAATTGTATATATTTTAGTGTTAGCTTGTAAAAATAGTAATTAGCCATGTAGGTACTTAATAAAATAGAAAATGGTCTAAAGATCTACAGTCTAGAAGGGTAATGGATTTTTGTCCATGACCCTTGGATTTTGTCTTCTAGCATGTGCATGGACTAACAAAGACCATGGCAGACTTTTTGAAGTGAAAACTTCTTTAGCGGCGTTGTGCACTTTTGTTGTGATGGGTAAAAAATGTTAAACTCGCGTCAGGACACGCGACCTGATCGTAAATTCGTAAGACGGAGCTCGCGTCAGGACACATGACGTGAGGGAGAGTAGACCGCATTCCAAAATATCAAAAATACACAACGTTAATATTCAAGTTTTCACTTCTGCCGGCACTCCCGGAATGCATTTTTTTAGAGCTTTCACGAAACCTATGTTCAAGTAGTGAGGTATCTTATACGTTATTAATAATCAAACACATAACACGTCAGATCACTAAAACGGCGCAGCGGCTAATGAAATTTCCGTGTAGCTATAAGTTGAACGACAGTGTACGCTGCCGAGACCCGAGACGCAAATGAAACGTCCTAATCTCAGGGGCATTCATTATGCTATCATCTTTAGGGTGCGCGCTTTCCTGGACCTTATATGATTCTATCTTGGTGACCTAGCTTGGTTAGTACTATATTATATAATTTTTTTTTTTTTTGCTGTCGTGCCAATGAACGCATTTTTCTTTCTTTCTTTTTTAGGGTTCCGTACCCAAAGGGTAAAAACGGGATCCTATTACTAAGACTTCGCTGTCTGTTCGTCCGTCTGTCCGTCCGTCTGTCTGTCATCAGGCGGTATCTCAAGAACCGCGATAGCTAGACAGTTGAAATTTTCACAAATTATGTATTTCTGTTGTCGCTATAACAACAAATACTAAAAACAAAATAAAATAAACATTTAAGGGGAGCTCTCATACAGCAAACGCGATTTTTTTGTCCTTGTTTGCTCGATATCAATAATGGCAACAGGTAGGCACTTGAAATATTCACAAAATACTCAGTTGAATTTTTACTTTAATGATAAATAATAAAATTAAAATAAAATAAATATTTATATCCCATACAACAGACGTAATTTTTATAGATAATGGTACGGAACCCTTCGTGCGCGAGTCCGACTCGCCTTTGGTCGGTCACGTTGACTGCCAGAAAGGCCACTTTTGGAGAATCATAATAGGATAACAATATGAATCATATTAAAAATCGTAAAATGGTCACAAACTAGCAATTCATAATATGATCTGTGTGCAATTCATATCGCGCAATTCACCTGTTTGACCGTTTTGTATGGAAATTCGTAAAATGGTCCACCACTTTTTACCTACACCAAATATGATTGATATGAAATGAATTGTATGTGATTAAACTATTATAATTATGTAACCATTTAACGAAAATTAGAGGAATTGCTAATGATCTGCTGGGAATTCAGGAAAAGCTTTTAGAGGTATTGCTTAAAGTGGCCTTTTTAGGCCCCCTGAACTTAAAATTAACACCTATAAGTCGAAATCGTCAGTCCGCCTTTACCAGGCGTGGTGATCAATGCTCGATTAGCCCAGCAGTGGGACAGTAATACGCTGGTATTATTTTATTTTATTATTTTTGCAGTATCGGAAGAGTGCCAGCCCTAGAGCGGCGCACTCCCGCGTAGGGCGCGGTCCGCCGGGACCAGCCGGACACGATTCTGCCATTATGACGTCATCAGCGTACAGGGAAGTGACGAGGTATCTACTGTAGGAAGAAACACGAACAGCGCACTGGAAGCGCGGGAGACACGGCGAGGGTGAGGTTTTTAAATACCTAAATAAATTCAGAAAAAGAATGTTTGTTTTATTTTTGTTACTATTTATATCGACTAAGGACTGATTTTTCAATCATCTGATAACTTTATTCGAGGAATACTTTTGAAATTTTGAGAGTTATTTCATACAAAAACTGTCAAACGTCAATTTTATTATTTGAATAGTAGTGTAAATACAATGCTTGGTGATAAAGTATCACTCCTCTAGTAGGTACAAATATCTATGATCGAATCTGTGCTAAGAGCGTCTGCGCAATGCATGGGATTCGAATGCGATGCAAATCCGAGAATCATTGGTCCAACCTTTAAATACAAATGAGTACATATGAAGGTTTGTACTAGATATTCTATCCATCATTCACTCTGCCTAGCCTTTACACAACTGTGTTGGGGTCGGCTTCCTGTGTAATCGGATGCAGCTGAATACCAGTATTTTACATGGAGCGACTGCCTATCTGACCTCCACAATCCAGTTACTGGGTACTACGATACCCCTTGGTAAGACTGGTTGTCAGACTTTCGGGATCCTGACTACCCGTAACGACTATCAAAGCTCCACTAATGACAGCCGGGACCAACCGTTTAACGTGCTTTCCGAGGCACGGAGGGGTCTCGGTATGTACAGATGTCACCCATCCACAGACCAACCACGGCAAGCGTAGCTTAACCTGATCGATCGACTTGTGCGGCTGTTATTATTTTGCCACGGGCCCCTCAACTAATTAACTGCTTAGGTAAAGCATGATAAAAGGAACAAGAAACCTTATAACTCTTTATCTGGGATAGTCGCTCCATGTAAAATACTTGTATTCAGCCGCGTCCGGTTAAAGTGGATGTCGACCCCAACATAGTTGGGAAAAGGCTAGACAGATGCCCTAAGCAGTTAATTACACCGGCACCTACACCTTTTAAAACGGAATACAGCAAAATTGGTAAATACGTATGTGGTGGTCCTTCCCCAGCGAGCTCCATCACAAAGCGCTCTATATTTCTCTACATAAGTTTATTGCCAAGTTTGATGCAAGAACCTGTAGGCACTTTTGCATTTCTAGATGGACTAACGACCTAAAGAAGGTGTCAGGGACAGATTGGATGCGGAAGGCGGAGGACAGGGTGTTGTGGCACAATCTGGAAGGGGCCTATGTCCGGCAGTAGCCTGCGATGGGCTGAATTGATTGATTGAATTTTGCATTGGTAAACTAGCGGTCATCTTGTCAACATCGGTTCGTACCCTACTGTAACGGTAATTTCAAATATTACAAATAATGTTTATGACTAAAAACAAAACTATCGTCTCACGTGATGCCATCTGTCGTGGCTCTGGCACAACTAATAAATTTATGTCAGCGCCATCTGTTATTCAATCTAGGAAACACTAGGATAACAAAAATATGCAGTAGTTCTGCTATTCGACAATAGATGGCACGAACTTAAACTTTTTCAAATACTAAAAAAGGGAATGTTGACTTTTGGAATACCAAAAAATCTAAGAAATCCAAGCTTGAAAGAAAAATCTTAAGATTCCTGAATATGTTTATTGATATTTACCGATTTAATAAACAGTTTCTCTCCTGTGCAGATTACTAATGTTTCATTTTTCTATTTGCCGTTAGATGGCAGTAATTAAAATATTGCTTAGTTCATAATTTTAGATAAGTATAGAGGGCGCTACCCGTGCTGTCTGACTGATTTCTCAAAAATAGCTTACTAATACTTAATAATCATTGCTACTCTGCTCCAATCAAATTCAAACAATCAAGTTGGTTTGCCAAAAATGTGGGTATGTTTGAAATTGCACCGCATATAAGTACATAAGCAGGTAGGTATATCCGAATCCAACACCTATCACATTTGCCAAGCCGCTAATGGCCCTAAAAGCGCGATGTTGAATATTCAACGCTCAGCTTAGCGCCGAAAATGGAAAATTAAACAGCAGCGTGCTTTTATTTTGGGCATTAATTTAGGTGTCGTTTAGTGTTAGTGCAAATGAGCATAACTTACATTGTGTACAGGTGCAGTGGTCAACTAGGCTGCTTCCATGTATTTAGGTACTTACAAAGAACTATAAACCAGTTTGCCTAGTCTTTACCCAACTATGTTTGGGTCGGCTTCCAGTCTGACCAGATGCAGCTGAATACCAGTATTTTACATGGAGCGACTGACTATCCGACCTCCATAACCCTGTGATGGAAGCGCATCGTTTTTTTAAACTATAAAATAACAGTCACCCCTAAAGCTACTGAAATATTATACTGCTATTACAGCTTGTCGGTGACGCTAGCCCATAAGATTTACCAAAAATCACTCAACGCACCTAAAGAAGTTTTCACTTCAAAAGTCAAAAACAAGCAAGTCTAAAGCTGACCAGATTCCAAGATTTTCATGTCCTGCGGGCTGGACCCATAAATGTTGCAACCGACAATCAATCTTCCACCTAACTAGGTAGGTATAAAACGGTAAGCGAGTGTTTAGTTGACGCTGTCTGCGCGTGCGCAGAATTCGTTCACCATCTACGATATTATGGCAACCAGTGTGAACCTCACGTAATAATGTTACGACATGTTGTGTACTCGCGCCGCGACAATTACGACTGTGTGCACCGCATCTTAATACAGCTCTCGTTTATTTTTTAGCGGAAGTACGCTTCAACAGTCTCCACCCGGTGGGTGCCTGAGGATGGACGGCCGCCAAGCCAGCTCAGGTGACAAGACGACCCCAATTAAGTACCTATTTTCAGTTAAAGACAGGTCGCTACTGGTAGCCAGTATAATCATAACTGCCAGTATCATATAATCATAACTACAAATCGCTACTTATACATACATAATTATGTATATTGGGACGTTAAAATCAGAGATGCCAAAACTGGTGATACTCGTAGATAGTAGCAAGGGTTGGATCGAGTTGGCACTAAAAAAGGATGCCTGCAAGGATTTGGGTGAGGCCTTCGCTCAGCCGTGGGACAGTGTAGGTTACCTTAAAAAAAAAAAGATTATCTGTACATTTCCAATCAACAAAACTTCCTCAGTGTCCAGGCGCGGTCCGAGGGGGGGTCATGACACCCTCCAAAATCATTCAAGCTATCGAGAGTCTGCATCTACGTGCCTAACTAACTTAAGTTACTAACTTACTACTTGGTGACCCCCCTCCCCCCCCAAATCTTGGGCTGCGACCGCGCCTGACAGTGTCAGGCAGTGTTAAGAGTTAAAATTTTCATATAAGATGAAGCCTCTATTCTTCGAAGGGTTTGGCAGTGTTTCACCTTAGTACACCCACATGTTCCCGCTTATTACCAACAACCGGGCTCAAATACAGACTCCGGGCACTTTACCCGACCCGGGAATCAAACCCTGGACCTCATGCGCAGCGGTAGCGCGTGAGCTTGCACGTAAGAATATCGTAACTTATTATGATTTTTTTTATGAATGTAGAAAAGTAAAACGATGTACGGTACAAGTAAGTAAGGTTGTAATTCCAATTAACGAGTTCACAAAATCTCACGCGTTTTGCGCAAATGTCGGAGGTTCTTCACGAGATTGCGAAAGTGGTGCACGCACGCGCACGTAGACCGTGTCAAGGACTTCGCTTCGTAAATATGGTCATAACTCGGTTTGGGCACCGACTCGCCTGAGTACAGATTGCCTAGGATACTTTGATCCGTCATGGTGACGCTACTCGCTAAGACCAATGTTATTAGTTTACATACTATTGAAAGAAAGAAAAAGTATTTATTGTGACTCGTACAGGAAGATCACAAACTAAACTAAATACAAACAGAATAAAAAAAGTCCTGTACGAGGCCAAAAGGATCCTATCTCAGCAAGATGCTGCGACATTAAAAAAAAAATGTCGCAGCGCTGGTATTTGACGACGGACGGACGGCACAGTTGGCGCAGTGGTTAAGCGATTGACTGCTGCGCTGCGTGTCGCGGGTTCGATTCCCGCACGGAACAAATATTTGTATGACCTACATGTATTTGTTCCGAGTCTGGGTGTTTTTCTATCTATAATATGTATATATTTAGAAAAAAAAAAAAAAATTGTATATAAGTAGTTTATCAGCCATCTTGTTACCATAACACAAGCATTAGGTTGCTTAGCTTGGGACAAATGGTGCTGTGTGAAATGTCCAGGGATTTATTTATTTATTTATTTTTATTTATTTTAAAAAATCAAGTTCTTCTAACTTTACAGATAGCAGCTAAAGCACTAGGAAGTGGTGAAGGGCGGGCGTTTTGCGGGGCTGTTTTATGTCATTTTGACAATCAAAAAGTGCTGATTCTCAGCCTAATAAATAAAAGACATTTGATTTTGAAATGTCAATAACATTGTCACCTTAGTACTTTTTAACTTAGTGTACCATATTCAAGTCTCTAGTGTATCTATAGTAGGTATGCTGAATCACAGGGAAATGTGTTCATGAATGTTCCTACACTGTGAATGTGTTCATGAATGTTCCTACACTGTGAATGCTGCAATTCCGTTAAAAAAGATACTTACATAAGAACATGGAGGGCCCGTGGTTAAATAATAACAGCCGCACAAGTCGATCGATCAGGTTAAGCTACGCTTGCCGTGGTTGGTCTGTGGATGGGTGACATCTGTACATAACGAGGCCCCTCCGTGCCTCGGAAAGCACGTTAAACGGTTGGTCCCGGCTGTCATTAGTGGAGCTTTGATAGTCGTTACTGGTAGTCAGAAGCATGAAAGTCTGACAACCATTCTTACCAAGGGGTATCGTATTACCCAGTAATTGGGTTGTGGAGGTCAGATAGGCAGTCGCTTCATGTATGTAGCTGGTATTCAGCTGCATCCGGTTAGACTGGAAGCCAACCCCAACATAGTTGGGAAAAGGCTAGGCAGATAACATAAGAAAATCGCTTACAACTGTTGTAATAAGCCTAGCCAGAAACAGAAAGCGGTGCCTAGCATTATTTACCAACTAAATCTGTTCACTGCAAACATTTTAACTTATTTACAGAAAGTAATTAGTCAAACGTCTGCACCACTCTCACTTGACCGGTTTAAAACTTTACGTAGTTAATACTGCATTTGCGATTGACTTGCCAAACATGTAAACAAATATGCGTTTTTTGAAAAACAACTTTAATACCTACATATTAAAGTTCAGTTTACGCTACAACTTCAAACATTTTTATTACTTTTTCAATAATGCTAGTCAATCTGAAATCAACTTAATTACTACAGAAATAAATTTGACATTTGTTTAACTTGTAAAACATTCATAGACCTTAGGAAGGAACCTTCCTACTCATCATAGAGGGGGTACCCAAGCAATGGAATCGGCTCAAAAGTATTTGGATACCCTATCGTACTTTCTACTAACTATAAGATACTTTTAATTAGTAGGTACATACACCTACAGACACATACAATCATTTGTTATGTAACTGTTTACGAAGTTTATTTAAATGAAAGGTATCTCGGTTAATCAATTTTGTGGTGGTCCAGCTTGATGGATCATCTCTCAGCCAAAATATTATATCCTTTTTTTTTGCTACTAATATTATAAATTCGAAAGCTTGTATGGATGGATGGATGGATGTTTGTTACTCTTTCGTACCAAAACTGCTGAACGGATTTGGATGAAATTTGGCACACAGATAGTTTATAACCAGGATTAACATATAGGATACATTTTATCCCGATATTCCCACGGGATCGAAACTTAAGCGGGTGAAACCGCAGGGCGCAGCTAGTAATACTATACAAATAATAAAGCTGAAGAGTTTGTTTGTATGTTTGAACGCGCAAATCTCTGGAACTACCAGTTGGATTTAAAAAATCTCTTCTGAGACTATAGGCTATTTAAAATCACGTTAGAACCCTTAGGGGCCGAGCAGAATGAAAAAAAGTGAGTGAGATCACTCTCACTCACTTTTTATAATGAGCTAAATGAAAACGAAGTAATAGCAGGCGATGCGATGCAAAGGGGTGGGTCGGAAGAACAAGGAATTTCACGCGAACGAAGTCGCGGGAAGAAGCCAGTAGATACTACGAGTAATAATAAGCCTGAAGAGTTTTGTTACGTAAATATATATTGCTTTATATAGGTACATTCAATTATTGTTTTTTATAGAATGTCACATAGACGTTTTTTACCTACTCCTTTCTATCCACAAGTCTCCAAGGAGTTAGTATTGTGAACAAGAGGGCCGGATATACATAGGTATATAGCAAGTTTGTTTGTTTGAACTCGCTAATCTATGTAACAAACAGTCGGATTTTAAAACATATATTTGCATTTGTTAGACCAATTCTTGCGGAAGGCTTATCGGCTATCATCACGCTAGGAGACGAGCAAAAAGTTTCATGCGGAGGAAGTCGCGGACAGAAGCTAGTAAAGACATATAGAACAAATAAATAAATGGCGTTTGTCTCGCATAGGGCGTCAGCATTATGCTGAGCGATGGCCGCATTGCTTGGATGCCCCCAACTTAATATTTTTACTGTGTCTGTGTTCTTTTTCTGCGTCATGTTTACCGCAAAAACAAAACGTATTTTCTTTCTTTCTTTTCCTTATCACCAAATAGGCTATAATATCTACAGTACAGATGTTAAGTAATTACTACGCCTACCTATTACAGACGAGGTACACAAGCAGTTACACCTGGCGTAGTTGTTACAACCGTATCAAAGTTGCGTCACGCGTTATTATAGCACAGGTGTGACCGTGGCTTTCATGGCCCCCGGCAAGAAAGTACAAGCCATTGAGACTCTTGTAAGTAGGTAGGTACCTACGGAGACGAGGAGAGAGGATTTGTTACGGCGGCTTTGGAGAAGAAATGGGCAATAGTTTAGGTATAATTAAGATTGATGCTTCATGGTATCAATGGCTTCCAGAAGTTCTTAAGAAGAATCGCGTCTCTTGATGGTTATAATCAGGAATGAAATTATCCGGAAAAGAGCCGGAATTACCGATATAGCTTGCAGAGTAAGCAAACTGAAGTGGCAGTGGGCTGGCCATGTCTGTCGAAGGACCGATGGCCGGTGGAGCAGCCGAGTCCTGGAGTGGAGACCGCGTATCGGCAAGCGTAGTGTGCGCCGCCCCCCAGCTAGATGGACGGACAACCTAAAGAAGATGGCTGGGACAGACTGGATGCGGAAGGCGGAGGACAGGGTATTGTGGCGCAGTAAGTTACATTTATAGATCTCGATCTTAGAATAGAATAGAATAGGTACCTACTCTTTTATATACACCATATCAGTCGTTATGAGTCGTCAGAAGGCCGAAAGTCTGACGACCAGTCTTACGGGCTATCGTATTACCCAGTAATTGGGTTGTGGAGGTAAAAAACTGGTACTCAGCTGCATCTGGTTAGACTGGAAGCTGACCCCAACATAGTTGGGAAAAGGCTAGGCAGATAATGATGATGATATAAGTACACCATATCCTAAATCTATATATATAAAATTCAAAGTCCTGACTGACTGACTGACTGACTGAGACATCAACGCACAGCCTAAACCGCTGGTCCTAGAGACATGAAATTTGGAGGGTGTATTCTTCGTGAAGAGTAGGTATCCACTAAGAAGGGGTTTCTCGAAATTCCACCCCTAAGAGGGTTAAATGGGGGGATTTTGTTTGTATGAAAAATCTTATTCCTTGAGTTAATAAACTTGAAACTTGGCACGAATACTTATTTAAGTAAATTATGAAGTTGGGCATTTTTTATTTTTATAAACTACCCCCTAAAAGGGGATGGGGGGGTTTCAAAGTTTGTATGGAAGAATTTTAGCGCGCGGTCCGATTTAATCGAAACTCAGTATTTATACCTAAAATTGAAAGGAAAGAATAATGCGTATCAGGGTTTTTCGAAAATCTACCCCTGACGGCCTGAAAAGGGGTAGTCAATTTTACATGGGAAGATTTTACAGCGTGGCTTGATTAACTCGAAAATTGGTATAAATAATCTTTGAGTCAAGTTATGAACACAATCCCAAATGATTTTTCAAAATTCCACCCTTATGGGGGTGAAAAGCGGGGATAAAGTTTATATGAAAAATCTTATTCGTTAGGTTAATAATCTTGAAAATTGGCATGAATACTCGCCTAAGTAAGCAATAAAGTTTATCATTATTAGTTTTTCAAAACTACCCCTCAAAGGGGATATAGGGGTGTTAAAGTTTGTGTGGAAGAATTTGAACGCGCGGTCCGATTAACTCGAAACTCAGTATTGATACTTTCGACAGAAAATAATTAATAATAAGTATGTAAAGTTGTCGAAAATTGACCCCTGACGGGGCAAAAAGGGGTACTTAATTCGGTTTTTAGGGGAAGATTTGAACTTGAAACTGTATGTTACATTTTCACGCCTAAACCACTGAACTTCTGATTTGGCAAAGAGATAGATGGCATCCTGGGGAAGCACATACTTTTTATCCTGGTAGCACGTTCCCGTGGGATAACTTCCGACATCCACGCGGGCGAAGCCGCGGGCAGAAGCTAGTTACAGATATAAATGTAGACATTTTACATTGGGTGACACATTGGGCAGTCTTATCGTTAAAAGCGATATTTTAATGACAACCTTTGGATGTTACACTTACACATACAGCGTAGGTAAGTTTTAATGTAACAGACGCAGACATGCAACATGCGTCCACGCAACGAAGCTTTATAGCCTGCCAAGAATGGACACCGCTGACAGCTCATGGCTGTTTTAAAAAGGTAATACGTCAAGAGGACAGATAGTGGAATCTTCTAGTCAATTTGTAAAACCCATTGGTGTCTTTACACCGGTGACTATAGCCGCACGGTCTAAATGGCAATTCGGCTAAGCCGCAGGTGACTAAAATAGCAAGTTCCAAAGTAGAATAGTAGGTTTCGACATTTGTCGTGCGGCGACAGGTCATATGCAGCGGGTGACTAAAATCCACCGTGAAAATGCTTCGCAGAATGTCAGACCATGAAGGTCGACATTTTGATGAAAAATGAACTAGTTACACACATTTTTGACAGATTGAGACTGAGATCAGACTGTGAACGTTCTAAAAATTACGAGAATTGTCCCTCAGCTTATAAATACGATGCCTCAAACCGGACACGAATAAGATGACCGATAGATTGAAATTCTCAACTACATAGAATGTGTTCTCCATTCTTTCATTCAAGCTTCTTGGCTGATGACGTCAGGCGCGCGCGCGCCGGCTTACGCAACGAAGGCGTGCCGAAGAAAGTGGTGAGCCCATGTGTTTACTCATAAGTGGGTACCAGCCGGGCAGCCATCCAGCGAGCACTCGGACATAGTAAATAATCTTACAACACACTTTAATAATATCACATTATTTTCTCTTCCGAGGAACGCCGATGGGTTGCATTGTACCAGTCGTCACGCTTGTGTGCAAGGAGTAGAAATGTATGGTATCGTGGAACGATCATTTGTTTATAATGGTTATTTATTTTGTTTTAGTGAAATTTTTCAGAAGTTAACAGTAGGTAACTAACTTCCGAAAAGTTTACTAACATAAAATAAATAACCTTATCTTCACAGCAAATTCAATCAATGTAGGTAAACACAAAGACGTGTAGCCTGCACCCTAATACGTAACACACTATCAATCACAAATTGAATCATTTTGAAAGATATTACTAATCCATTGCTTCATACATTCGAAATATGTTTCTCCTCAGCAACGTAAATAACGCAATGAATGTTGTTGAACTGTCAAAACGAAACCCATTGCTTGCTACTGATAGTGTGTTACGCAATTATCCCACCGGGCATAAATGGTAGAAATTGTCATCAAATTCACAAAAAAGTGATTGATTACAATGTGAAACTACATACATTACTTTTAGTCCGGCGATCGAGAGAATGCGTTCCCGACACCTGTTAGGGCGAGCGCGCACTACGATAAAAAATCGTTGCGAAAAAATATCGCAAATCTGTGAACCACAGAAATACACTACAATCCGCGCATTGCGAAAATAAATCGTGCGTGTATGAAATATTGTAGTTTGCGATTTTATTTCGCATTAAAAAAATCGCAACGATTTTTTATCGCGGTGCGCGCTTAGCCTTAGTGTCATACAAACGAATACGTGTTTTGCGAATTTGATCTTTAATAGCTAGGTAGGTACTAGAATTGTCGCACTGACAGGTGTCAGGAACGCATTCTCCCGGCGACCGGATTGTAAGGTTACGAATCAAATGAAAGCAATTATATCGTCTTACACCGAGCGATTAATTCATTGAATACCTCACACATGAAACATCTCCAGACGTTTTTTTTTGTTCTTTTCTTCTTTTCTGCTTATACAACGTGTTTTTTTTTTAAATCCCATAACTCTAGGGGGTCATTGTACTCATCATTATGAACAACTTTTACTATGGGACCAAACCCGAAATCGCGAAACAAAAATCTGGTGTTCCCTACATTTTGACGAGTTATACCAACGTAAATGTAGGGAACAGCTGATTTTTTTTCGCGTTTTCAGGTTATGTCCCATCGTAAAAGTTATTCATAATGATAAGTACAATGACCCCCTAGAGTTATAGGATATAAAAAAACACGTTGTATAATTACTAGCTTTCTTGTTCCCGCAACCCATCCGTCGCATCGCATCGCCCGCCCACACTGTTACTTTGTTTTCGCTTAACGTTCTTTTTGTTTGTTTCTCCTTTTGCTCGGCTCCTAAGGATCCTGGCGTGATGTCAAATAACCTCTAACCCTAAATAGCTAATAGCCTTCCTCAAGAACAGCCGATCGATTCTGTAAAAATCTCACCGTGAAAAGTTAGGTGAAGTGAGCGTGGAGTGAGCTGTTTGAGCCATTGACTGCTGCGCTGCGTGTCGCGGGTTCGATTCCCGCACGGTACAAATATTTGTATGACCTGCAAGTAGTTGTTCCGGGTCTGGCTTTTTGTGTATGTGAGTTTAAATGTTTGTTAACGCACCCACGATACAGGAGAAATACCTAGTGTGGGGCAACGTTTAAAAAAAAAAGAGTTTCTCAAATCCAACAGGTAGCTCTAGAGATTAGCGCGTTCAAACAAACAAACTCTTAATTTTAATTATTAGTATAGAAATATTATAATTATTATATTATTATTATAATTTATGTGTATACATAAATGGTTAAACAAATTATTAATCACAATCATGTCTCCATGCAAATTGGATGGAATCAACTTTCCTCACAAACTGTTGAGAGGGTCAATGTGTGACGTAGTGTGTGATATTGACCTCTACGCCTTGTCCTCTCAGCTATGAGAATAACTAAATTAATTCATTAATTCTGCAGCAATAAAAATTGTGAAATGGTAAACGTAGTTCCGGACTTCCGCCAAATAGGAAATGTCAAGTCCATCTAACGTATTCTTTTTTTTATTATGGCGTGTAAAAGTGATTCTGATATCCTATTTAAAGAATAAATCATTTCATTTCTATTCATTTTTTATTTTGGCAAACGCGTCAGCAAGTAGACCGTGATTTGGAGACAGTTGAGAATGATTGACGCTTAATAATCTTGTCAGAA
This sequence comes from Apamea crenata, assembly GCA_949629185.1. NCBI lineage: Eukaryota > Metazoa > Arthropoda > Insecta > Lepidoptera > Noctuidae > Apamea > Apamea crenata. The sequence goes on along the minus strand of OX451376.1, from coordinate 3,039,231 downwards.
TATTAGAAAGGCATATTTTGAACAGGGAAGACTGGAAACCGACACCAACATACTTAGGAAAAGGTTATACAGAGTAGCGATTAGGTTATCACATTAAATAATACAGCGGTCATTACAAGTTGTTAAAAGTCTGTTAAAATAATAAAATTTAAATTTTACTAAAAATAGAAAAAAAAAACAAATAAAATAATTAGCGTAAAAATTGTCATGAAATAAACCATCCTTGATAATAAGTCACTAGACACGCGTGAGGCAATGGTATCAAGAATACAACACAAACTTTATGTTATTGTTACTAAGTAAACACAAATTAAGTTTAATGTTGTTAGGTAAATACATACTGAAAGGTCCCACGACTAAAATGTTAATGGTTATTAATTCTTTTAATTATGTATGTTTAATATACGTTATATAGAACACGTGGTTTCAATGAATGTGATAACCTATGTAATCAACACACTGTATATTGGGGTCGAGTACCAGTCTAACCGGAAGCAGCTGTATACAGCAGTATTTTACATGGAGCGACTCCCTATCGGACCTCCACAACCCAGTTACTGGGTACACATACAACATAGTTAGGTACATGCTAGGCAGATGATGATCGAGTCGTCGTCAGATAGGATCTGGAGATGTTTTCTTATTCTTACGTGGATTAGCTACATAAAATAAGGCAGTAAACATTTGTATTCTAAAAGGATTTAACATCTACATACTTGCCCCGGAGACGCTTCGTAAACTATTGACCTAAGAAAGTAAGGTAAAATGTCCATATGATTAGGTACATCCTAGGTTATAAACGAGAAAGTTTATGCAAAAGTTTGTGAGCATAATATGTTTATATATTTTGTAAAGATTTATGGCAAAAAACACATAGATACCTGCACTCTAATGTCTTCGGTGATTACAAAGATGTGTCTTATTTCAGATTCAATCGAAAAGGCTTTACAAAAAGATTTGATAATGATTGGTAGTTCATTCAAAAACAAGGGTTTTGCAAACGGTTTGTATTTGTATATACAGTACAGCACCTTAATTTCGTAACACACTATCAATCATAATCTGAATCATTTTGAAGGAAATTGCTAATCCATTGCTTCATGTGTTCGAAAAATTTGACTGCTCAACTACGTAAATAACGCAATGAATGTTGTTGAACTGTCAAAATGAAAGTCATTGCTACTGATATGTAGTTTGTTACGGAATTACCCCGCAAGCTTGGTGCAATTTACTAATATGGAAGCAGTGTTAGTCCACTTGAAGAACCTTATTGCACCGAAACTGTCGACTTGCTGCGATTGAAATCCATACTCAAGATCAAATTAAATTAGTTAGCGAAACTCCGCAGATGTCATGGTGTGATACCTTAACACGATAAAACAAAAAAAAATCTCTCAACTCATCTTCAAATAATTACACTATAAGCGGAGTCATCTAATCATAGTTTTTATATAACGATACCATCAAGTCTGGAGTTTTGCTAGATCATTTAATTTGACCCTGTACTTGGCAAGCAGTAGATAACTTTTCTAAAAGGGCTTACACGAAACATTCATATTCATAACGCTCGTACTGCCGCCATTTTGTACTTTTTGACACCAAGAAGAATAACAAATACACAATAAACCACTTAGGTGTCCCTTAAAGTAGTTTAGTTCCAGCTCATTAAGGTACCTTTTGTCTAATGACAGTAAGTACGACAAAGTGAATAGAAGTAGAAATATTCTGTCCATGCCTTTCACGGATCTGTCGATCCGGCTGTATGTACAAATTGTTAAGAAAACCATGATCTCGAAGGAGCTAAGTAAGTTGCGTCAGAATTTCACCTGCACCACGATATGAGGACGCACAGAAGACCCACTGGTTTTTTTTTGCTGAGAAACTGAAATATCAATGAAAGGCGTATTTTTTTCGTTAGCTTACATTGTTTCCCACTGCTGGGCAAAGGGCTCCCCTTTTTCCTTCCAAACCTCCCTGTCTTGTGCGATCTCTGACCATGTTGACCCTGCGAACGTTACTAGATCGTCACACCACCTTCGCTGTGGTCTACCTCGACGGCGATGTCCTCCCTCAGGCGTCCAGTGAGTGACGATCTTTGCCCATCTCTCGGGGTACATTCGCGAGACGTGTCCAGCCCACTCCCACTTCAGCCTGGCTGTTTTTTCTCCAACATCCGCTACTTGAGTTATGGAGCGCAACGTGGTCTTTCTGACTCGATCTGTACGCTTAAGAGCGTTGACAATGTACGGCATTTCATACAAACTTTCAAGTCCTTGTTTTTCGAAATGCATGGACCGATTTTAATGAAACTTCCTACGCATATGCAGGATATATAGGTCTAAAAAGTTAATTGAGAATATTTTCAAATGCCGTACGTTGTCAACGCTCTTAACACCTATTATGCTGCGCTCCATTGCCCGTTGGCAAATCTTGAGTTTGGACTTCTGTTGTTCAGTAAGTGACCAACTTTGTGCACCGTAGGTTAGGACGGGCAAGATGCACATGTCGATGAACAGCACGAAACGTAGGGTCGAGGTAGACGGACATGGGTTGCAATATGTCAAAATGCTTGGAAGACCTACTGGACCCTTCAAGAACACATGAAAGGTAGTCTTCCTTTATCATTTTACATATATTAATCGCATAAATATTCGTAGAATTAATTTATATCATTATTTTTCATCATGACGCGCTTTGTTCAGCTCTCCAAGCTGATCCTCTGTTGTTCTAAATATGAAAATAGTGTTTATCTCATTATTCCTGCCATCAACTTATAAACTACTTGTGGAGGTCGGTTATCCTAGCCAACCGAAAAAAACCTCTAACTAGGTAAAGATTGATCCTAAGTACAGTATTTCCAGTATTTCGATCTCACCGAGTGTACAAATGCGCTGTGAATGTGTGTGTGTGCGTGTCTGTTGACGAGGGCACAGCGCAGTTGGGCCCAAGCTGAACACTGCTCTAGCGTATGTTGCGCCGTGTTCTCGGGGCAGGCCACACAGGCAGGAGACGATAAGCCGGCGCGCGGCGTCCGCTCCCGACCTAATACAATGCAGGTACTTCCCGAAACATCCGTGTCTATGCCTGCCTTTTCGGATGATACAGGTGCGATATTTATGATGTTATGTAAAGTGGGTTTTCTACGACTGAACGTTGTGGTGACAGGCTGCGTACCAACGCAAGTGGTGCTAACGATCCCGCCACACAACGCCGTGTAACTCAATTTTACTAAGAAAGTTATGACATTTTCACACTTTTACTTTTTATCACGACATTATTATTTGTTATAAAATTATTACCTATCAAATCTAATCCCTAATAAATTAGGAGATATAAAACTTTCCTTTTGAGCCTTAACTATGTATTTAGAATGTATAAAAATTATTCATGCATTGTTTTTTTTTTCTCAACCTTTGTTGTCCCACAGCTGGGCAAAGGTCATGCCGATATAAATCATGCTTAGGAAAGTAGGTAGGTGGTATTAGGGACCCGAGGCTAAGTAATAACAGCCACACGGGTTATCGGGCTATCTTTAAGGTTAAGCAACACTTGCCGAGGTTGGTCTGTGGATGGGTGACCATCTTTACATACCAAGACTCTTCCGTGCTTCGGAAACGCTAAGCCGTTGGCCCCGCTGTCATTCGTGTGGTGTCATTGACAGTCGCTACGGGTAGACAGAATCGGGAAAGTCAGCCAACAAGTCTTACCAAAGGGTATCGTGTTACACAGTAACTGGGTTGTGGAGGTCAGATAGGCAGTCGCTACATGTAAAGTAAGTATTAATATATTCAGGTAAAGGCTAGGCAGATGATGAGGTAAATAATGTACCTATTGTGTTTTTTTAATTGTTTAACCTTATTCAAACAAAACAAACAATGAAGAAGATCAATGCAAGAATGTTTACTTCCGGTTTAACTTATTTCATTCATACATATTTAATTTCACGTTGTTAGGTATTTATAAAAGTGGTTGCGTTCACATCGCTTTTGATGCTGATAGATAGTCCAAGGGAGGAACTTGAAACCATGTCCTCTTGGTTTACCTCTCACACGTTTAATTTGTGTAAAATGCTACGAGTTAGTAGCAATAGTAGAGTACCTACTGTTCTTCTTCGCACCTGACTCCTTTGAAGCGTGCGTAAAGTTAAGCAGGCTACCGTTTGCACACAGGTACGTGAACCAGAAAAAAAAGATGATTTTACTCGGAATGTTTTACCATCTTTTTTTAATGTATTTTGATTGTTGTTTTTGTTAATATCTACTCGTATGCTGCACTGGTTGACGTCATCACGTTATCGCCAACTGTCGCTGAAAACCAGCGATGGGCTCTGTCTCGTATAACTGTCTTAGCATTATGCTGAGCGATGGCCGTTTTGCGTGAATGTGACGCATGTTTACCCCCAACTTGTTATTTTTTTTGTGTTTGTGTTCTTTTTTATGCGTCATGATTGCCGCAAAAATAAATGATTAAATATATCAGTTGCTGCAGCTGATAGCTGTAAATTTTACATTCCTTTCTTCGATAACGACGTGACAAAAAAAATGTCAACGTTATCCTAACTAAACATGTAAATTGATTGCGTCCGCAATCTTAAAACAAATGCCTCAACTACCTGCTCAGCTCAGCTATCACCCAGGAGCGGTCCCTTGTACAGGAAACACAAAAACTTACCCGACATCAAATAAATTGGATAATAAAAAATATATCATGTAACCTGTAGGCGCGGGGACGCAGGGACGGACTGCAGCAGCGATTGATAAGTTATTATAATAATACCAAGCTATTATTGTCCCAGTGCACGGCAAAATAAATCGGACATCGCCAAAGCCGTCGACACAATCTGTTTGCGCCGCCGTCATCTAAAACTGTCGCCAGAGCAGAGTTCCCAGTGTGTCGTACTCTAAGGATGCTTTACGCCCTCCTGACCACCAATCCTGGATGTCATCTGTTTGCCGATAAATGGACTAGAATTATGCGTGTATGTCTGATGTTTTGTGAGAAGAAGTATGCTAGGGTGTCCTCTATTATATGTTAGTACTAGCTGCGCCCCGCGGTTTCACCCGCATAAGTTGCAATCCCGTGGGAATATCGGGATAAAAAGTATTTTATATGTTAATCCTGGTTATAAACCATCTGTGTGCCAAATATCATCCAAATCCGTTCAGTAATTTTTGCGTGAAAGAGTAACAAACAAACATCCATCGATCCATCCATCCATACAAACTTTCACGTTTATAATAGAATAGGGTAGGATTTGAAATATTTTTGTATGCCATACCTGTTTCAAACTCTACATTAATTAATGTAATTGGTGTTACTGTTTTAATTAACAATAAACAACAATAAGAAAGGCTTTTTCTCATACAGAGAAGGCATTCTAGCATTGATAACCAAGGTTGCTCAAGACGGGTTGATGATTTCAGACTGTTATTAACTCTATAAGTCCAGGTTTCCACAATGTTTTTCCTTCACATGACTAAGTTACGAATTGTTTAATAAACTGAGATGTTCACCAGCTCCTCCAGTGGAATTTCCTTGCTTATGTACCTGCTCGTAACATTCATAAGCGGCAATAGACAGCAAGCTACTTCAAACTCAAAGCATTTATTTGAAACAAACTAATTAGAGGCAGTTTTGCGTTGTCCAGTAGTCGGTCAGTCGGAAAAATTAAGCTAGTTGCCCAATACAAACCGTAGTATGTTCCTATAGAGAAGAACGGGCTAAAATCTCCTGCATTCCGCTTCCCATGTTGCATGACGATACGACTATCGTTAGTTCTACGAAACATGCTCAAAAACTTAGCATAGAAGTTGGCCCTAGTTCCGGAAACTAGCTGCTACCTATAACAGAGCTTTTATGTAATCCAAACATTCCTTTGACAAAATCGTCAAATAATTATGTCCATGGAACTTTCACCAGCAAGCCTTTTGTCAGGATAGTTTTAATAGCGCCCATAAAGATCATCTTAGCTTTCAATATAATCGTATTTTACCAAAAGAGAAAAGTTGTGCTTTATTCCCCGGCTCATAAAAGTGCGGTAAAAGTTGGCCAACAGTCTAGAGCACGATAAATAATACACATTTAACAATTAATTAATTCTGTGAGCGCTAATAATGACTCTTAAGTCAAGATACTAATTTTGTGAAGTCCATTTCAAAGCTCTGATTCACGCATTAATTATTAGTTAACGAATGCGGCCCTGGCGAGTGATAGTTAAGTTGCACTCAAGTTACGAAGTCTTGGAGTCAGTGTTCGCGCGCCGGTCGACGTGATAACACGCTACTTACACTTAACTTAAAACTTTTTTATTTTCCCAAAAGTTAAGTTTAGTAAACGGAGTGTGATGTTGAACCATTTTTGTATTTAGAAAAATGTGATTCAGTCAACGAACCGGTTTGGTTTTGAATTGTTGTTTTTTTTTATTTTATTTTTTTTATTTGGGATTTTTCAAGTGTACAAACTATAGAGGTTTTATTTGGAATTGAAGTGACGGTGTTTTATTAAGGTGAGTTTTTAAATTTATTTTTCTTCATGTCTTAATTTTTTATAAAATCGAAAAAAATATAAGTAGCGGTTTCTGTAGGTTTCTCTTTAAAAGCAAATGAGAAGCCGATAGTAACCGCTGAATTCTAATTCTCAATCACAAGACTCTATCTCTCTCTCTCAAGAAGACAAGTGTAAAGTAGAGTGCACTGACGATCTTACTTAAAAGCGTCCCTATAACGACTCTACTAAAGGTTTAAAATACTTACTACTGATAAGGAGAAATAAATCCAACTCACAACTGAAGATTGGAGGAGACGTGTAAGTAGAGAGAATACTCTAGATGTTAATAAGCTAAGCCCCTTCATAATTTTTTTTTATTCTGTCCACAAAGGCTTCAAATTAATGTTTATTCAGAATTACAATAAAATGTACAAGACTTATACCTAATTAATTAATTAAACAAAAATAGACTTGGATACTAACTCATACAATTAATTAAAAATTATATTATCTGAACCATTCAAAATATTTTTTTTCATGAAACAAAAAGGTATTATAAAAATTATCATAACTTTTTACCTAATTATAACTTCATACAATAGTATTTTTATGATCATTTACACGACTCCAACCTGTGGGGTGAGTTTATGTGTGTATCTACACACATAAACTCACCCCTTCTAGGTAGGCAGAAACTACACAGCGCCACCTGCTACGTCGATCCCTACCTACATCCTCCTTTTGCTTTCTTATCCTTATATACTTGCCTATTTTTACCACGACATGAGCAATTCATACCTAGTTAGGTAGAGTTTGTGCTCATAAGAAAAACGAAGACCCCAATTATAATGTTTCGTTAGTAAGATGTTATGATGTCCGAAAGCAGACGCATTCGTCTTTTGCTGACAAGTTACTTTCTCTCTCATTCCAAGGGCGTAAAGCTATCTATAAAACATTCAACAACACGCACGTGTTGTATGAACCCGGCGCAACCGCAGCCAACTAGGAAAATAATAAAGACGTTTGATAGATAGATGAAACGTTTGTTCAGTGCACACAAAAGACACAGCACAACACACAAAAGCACAATTAAATGATGTGACGCGTTCTGTCAGCTGCACGCTACAGGATGATGGACGTTAGTGATGGCGCCAAACAAGTGGCTGAATTCTGGGCTGAGGCCATTTAGATTGCTATCGGCACGCTGAGAAAAAGAATGTTAACAAATTACATTAATATGTATATATAAAAATAAGGTGCTTAATATACAATAACAAAAATAAAAGAAAGGCATAGGTACTTAAAGAAATAGAGGTAATACTCAGTGAGTATTTCTGGTGATACTCAGTCAGTAATGATACTCAATTATTGCTTACTAGCTTCTGAGAGGCAATTCTCGTAATTTTAAGAACGTTCACAGTCTGATCTCAGTCACAATCTATCAAAATCTCCTTTAATTTCCCTACATTTTTTACATTGAGTGTCGCTGAGATGAGATTGCGACTATCTTTTTTCCGCAACTTTGTCCACGTGAAACTTCTTGTTTTAACATAAAAAACCCTACCCTATGACACTCGGCAATACTATAGCTTCCAACTAGTGAAAGAATTTTCGGAATCTGATCGGTAGTTTCGAAGATTACCCCGTACATACAAACTCACTATTATACTAGCTGATCGGCGAACTTCTTACGAATCAATAACAACGAATGTTTGAGAAAATTAATTATCTTCATTATAATTTTTTTCGTAATTTTTTCCACCGTTTAAATAGATATTCTGCTATTCGGGGCGGAAACAAATTCAACAAATTAAAGATTATAAAAATCAATCCAGCCGTTCTTGAGTTGTAAATGGTATTAAGAACCCGGCTTTGTTTTATTTGTATAAGATATAGATTAGTATAGACTGAACACACAGTTAAATATGCACTTTTTTCAAGGAGGTGCTTGATAGTTGGTTCGAAAGTTTGGCAGTATTAGTTACTATTAGCAACCAAAGAACTACATAACCCGACTTTGTTTTATTTAAATAGATTTTTTCTTCTTCAATTTTTCCCGCTTTAATAGTTATTCTACTATTCGGAGCGGAGACAAATCCAACAAATTTAAGACCATAAAAATAGATCCAGCCGTTCTTGAGTTATAAATGGTGTGTTTTATACTAACTCGACTGTGTTTTATTTATTATAGAAGATTAGAATAGTCTGAACACACTTTTCACTATGAACTTTTTTCAAGAAGGTACTTGATAGTTGGTTCGAAAGTTTAGTAGTATTAGTGATTATTATAGCAACCAAAGAAGACGAATAAACGGAAATCTTGAAGTGTTACCGTCGAGAGAAAAGTAAAGATCTTCAAGTCTATACAACTCTCATCTAACACGAGACTTTCTAGTCAAGTAATAGCTACTAATAAGTAATCGTTATTTGCCATTATCGTAACGACAATGAGCGAAATCGACTCTTTTATTTTATTTTTTTACGAATCGAAAGAAACCCCATTACCTCACAGACAATTTAATATTTATTTGTAATGTTAATGTGATTGTTGAATATACAGTTTTAAAAGATCTTAAATACTTTATGTATGGACAAAATAGCTTTGAGAAAGTACCTGGAATTTAAGATTTTTGTAAATATTATAAAAATGTAGAAAGTGTATGGTATTATTTAGGCAGTAGGAATATTGTTTTGCTAAAAAAAAATTTTACGCTGACTAAGTTGGGGGTAAAATAAATTATAAAACACAGCTGAATCGATTTTTTGACGAAATTGTCCGCAACTTTGTACCCCGATCCACCCCCGTCGCAGCATCGCCTGTCAATTCTAATACAGAGCGCGTTTTTTTCTGATTTTCTTCTTTTTGCTCGGTAAAAGTTTCAGCATGACGTAAAATAGCCTATAGCCTTCCTCAAGAATTGAGCCGAAACGTGGATCCACGCCAGACACGGTGGCTTTTTAATTGTTCCTCTAATTACGGTATCCAACCGGTTAAGTGAAAAACGAATTTCACAAATCCGACTTCCTGTTTATCATTACAGATATATCAGATAGAAGATATTGATATCGCTATATGCCTATCCTGTAGTTAAACTCACATCTATTTGTTAATAAAGGCAATGAAAACACACAATTATTATTAGCTTTCATCACGGAAGAGTCCGGCTGTTCTTTATCTCCAATACATCGGCATTTCCTATTAATATAGCCGCGGCTGGCGAGCTCCACTTTCGCACTCGGATTCCGGAATCAAACGCGACCAGACCAGAATAGATGACCTCTGGGGAATGTTACTATACCATATCTCAAGATAAATCCATGTCCAATACTTCCACTACATTAATAAATCAGCCTATAATGTTCCCACTGCCTGTGTCACACAGGCCCTCTCTACGAGAGGGACAGCTGTAATCCACCACGCGGGCCCAGTGCGGGTTGGTAGTTGTCACATGTCTTCGAATTTTTGGTTCTAGGACATGCCGGTTTCTTCACGGTGTTTTCCTTCACCGTTTTGACAGCAGTGGTGATGAAATAATTTACTCAAAGTAAAGCGCTTATTGCCTGGATTCGAACCCACGACCTACATCCCGTAAGTCGGGACCTTTACCACTGGGTTACCACTGCTCTTGTGTTGTCTGTGTATAGTACAGCACACACAAGCAACAACAAGCACAAGCACACAAGCACAAGCAACAACAAGCACAAGCAAGAACAAGCATACAACACACAAGCAAGCAAGCACAAGCACAAGCCCAACAAGCACAGTACAAGCATTAATAATATAATATATCTACTAGGGACATAAGAATGGCTGAAATTAGGAGGAAACTATGTTCGGTATTGGAGTGTGCCGTAAACAGCGAATAAATTATATTGCATCAATATGCAAATGTGTTTATAACAGCTGAAAATGTGAAACTTGCCGAATAATGTTTAAATAATAAAGGTTTGCCAATAAAGACACAGACTGTAGTAGAATGATTAGGGGTAACTACACAAATTGATGCAGCTAACACAAATTGTTCTGAACCTGTGGCAACTTAGCTTCTGAAATTCAATCTCAAAGCATTTATTTCAATTAAACCATTTACGGGCACTTTTGAATTGTCAAGGAGTCGGTCAGTTAGAAATATGAAGGTAGTTGACCATTCCAAAGCGTATACAGGGTGCAGGGACAACGACGTGCCACCTGTTACCATGAATTCAGCGATTCTAAACTTCCTGCGTCGATATTCTTTGTCGGTTATCAAAAAAAAAACGTATATAGAATCGTTTGCTGCATTCATAGTTACAGTTTGCACGTCGATGTACCTGCCACCCTGTAAAGTAGTACCTCTGGGGAAGAACGGGCAAGAAACTCCATGGACACTCTTTTAAATTATATTGTTACAAAATATTAGTTAAAGAAAGAAAAAGTATTTATTGCAACTCGTACAGGATCATAAACTAAACTAACTAAACACAGTCAGTTACATCGTTAAAGTTGTTGTTGACTACTGAAATCTATAGTCTCATATGATTTAGCTAGTTTGGAGAAAGAGTATTTTCTAATGCAATTATAGGTACAGAATATTTATACTAACTGGCAATTTTTTAATAATATAAGCCGAACCCAAGGCTGCCATTAAATATTATTCTAGCATTCTAAACAGGTTTTTTACGTTGTCATTGCGCTAATAATGTTGTTGAGAGGACAAGATTTTCAAACATATAATGCAATGGACTAATGGCAATATCCTTCAAACTTATTCTGATTGAGATTGATAGTGTGTTACGCAATTAGGGTGCAGATGTGTGAACGTAAATGAAACAAAAGATGCATGTAAGGATCGTAGGGCTTAGCGTTATGCGAACTACGCGTCATACTGACGTCACGCAAATCCTGCATCTCGCAAGCAGAGTTTACCACGCAACTACCATACATACAACTTCCCGACATCAACCGTCGGCCAGTTGACCGCCAGACACAACACCCGGCTGGTCGGAGGATCCTCCCTTTTCTATAGAGTATGAGTGAACTTTACACCCTGTTCCTCTTACCTCTATAAATGTATGTCTACACAGGTTTATATCATCAACACGCGTCAAGTAGCCGACATAACTATGTCTCATCGATCTCCGATCTCCGGTTACCTTGTAAGGGCTATCCGACACTTTTACTGAACCTGACGTAACCCAACAATGCTGAACTTCACAACAATGTGGGCAGGTGTCACCATACTGAGTTACTAACCTGTCGTCAACGCCCATCACTTTCTCACATTAAGAAAGTTGTCACCCAAAGATTGGGCCGCCCAATATGCTAAACTAGAGAAATCCGGAAACGATACGGCTGTGGCGACTAATTAATAAAAGTTTGATCACTCGTTAAGGTGCATTCTAGCATTGATCTGCTACAATTAACGGGTTATGTAAGGCTGTTGTGTATTGTTTGTTTTGATTTCGATTAAAAAACGCCTGCGGAGATTGGATACGACGAAAACGAATCAAGTCAAAATCAAAAAACCCGATGTTGTGGTGAACGCTCTAATTGAAAATAGAAAATCCGTAGCATCTAGTTGTCATTCCACTAGATGCTACGGATTGACTCTGTTGACAGCCCACTTTAAGCTCACATCACCAAAACGTTCACGGTGACATTTTGACAGAATAGCTTGGCTGATTAGCATCAGGTGATATGACAGCTCGCTTCATCTAAGTTATCACGATAAGATTTTTACAGATTAGACACGCTGAACTCGACTATGACCATCAAATTCAACTTCATCTACTTACACCACTACCGAAGAGGATGTTATAACAGTCACTTACATAAGTTCTCCCTTGTCATCATACTCCAGCCCTTATCCCAATTTATTTGGGGTCGGCACTAAATGTCTTCTTCATCCATAGGAACTTCTCTATTAGTCGTCAACTCGTCATCTCTATAGTCATCACCTTTCTAACCATATCATCTTTCACACAGTCCATCCATCGTTTCTTTGGTCTTCTTCTACAACCGTCGACATTCATACTCAAAACCTTCCTCACGACAAAATTCACGACATTTCTTCTTTATCACTTACTAGCTGCGCCCTGCGGTTTCATCCGCATAAGTTTCGATCCCGTGGGAAGATCGGGATAAAAATTATCCAATGTGCTAATCCTGGACTATCTGTGTGCCAAATTTCATCCAAATCCGTTTAGTAGTTTTTGCGTGAAAGAGTAACAAACATCCATCCATCCATCCCTCCATACAAACTTTCAGGTTTATAATATTAGTCGGATAGTAGGATATTAGTAGGATTATCGAAGAGGGTGTTATAACAGTCGCTTACATAAGCCCTCCAGTACATTAATAGCTACAATTTCCCAATAAACGGGTCCTTTCTAAGCTCATTAACCAGTTATGGTGTAAAAATGTAAATACAACGGCTCGCGCATGCGCGGTCGCGTGCGACTCGCGCGCCGAACATCTAGTGCAGTGGGCCGGTGGTTTTCATTGCACACACGATTTACATTTTCGTTGCTAGTTTTGTGAGAATTAACATCTGATTTGAATATATTTGGAGGGAAATGGATATGCAATTGTTGGATTGTGCTACGGCTAATTATAGGATTTACTACCTAAGCGCTACAATGGTTTGTAGCGAAAGAGAAGTGCTAAATGCTTGTGTCAGCTGATGAGGGCTAGCTTTGTAAAGTGCCTGTCTTCGATTACCGGTGTGTCGTGTATTGCATCAAACTAGGATAATCATAGCATGGTGTAGAAAATACTAAATAATATTGACATTAGCGCCGCAGATATTATGTCATCTGCTGCTCAATTTAGAAGTAAAATTGATAATATATATCGCTGCATCTATAAGTAATTTTAACTCTCAACTTACAATGCATTGTTTGTTGCGATCTAACGGGTGAATATTAGTAAATATTGTGTTACCGTTACTGTCCGTCTAATCCCTATTGGGAATAAAGGCGTGGTGTAAGTGATTCTGTTGCGTTATGTTATTGTGTTACCGTGCCGTATGCCGTGTGACAGTGCGCACTGCGTGTGAATGCCGCGGGGACGATGACCGGCGCAGGCGCTTTTCCGTGCACTATCTAGACCGATCAGAACAATTTCACTTAATCACATAACTATTTCATCTGGCTTGCTATCTGCGGAACCGTTTACTTAAATCCGGGAAGGGGAACTTTGTTGCAGAATTATTTTGCATTGTTGCAGAATTATTTTGCACTATCGGCGCCCCGCGGTTTCACCCGCATAAGTTTTGATCCCGTGGGAATATCTGGATAAAAATATTCCTATGTGTTAATGCTGGTTTTAAACCATCTGTGTGCCAAATTTCATCCAAATCCGTTCAGTAGTTTTTGCGTGAAAGAGTAACAAACATCCATCCATCCATCATCACAAACTTTCGCGTTTATAATAATCATAGTAGGTAGGTAGCTTTTGGTTGGTCGAATTTAGACATACAGGAACGTATTTTTGACTGAGGCAAAATTAATAAAACTAAAAATAGTAGAAATCAAAATCAAACCAGCTGCTGCTGATGACGAAAGAACGAAGACTAACCTCTATTGTATATAATAATAATTATCTGACATTTGGAATTATAATCTGAAAACAGCGAATCAAACTTCCATATTATGAAGTCGGTCCCAAACTAATTGTGAATAGCTAAAGATGATAGTAGAGATGAGATACTTTGTCATACCCTATTTGAAGCTGGAATTGATTGTCCTGAACTCATGTTGGGGTCGGCGAATACCAGGGGGTCTACTCCGAAGTGTAAAGTGCGAATGTTCGGATCGGACCGACACATGGCCGAACCGAATATTATTAAAAATGCGAAAAAAAGTTCGGATCGGCTTAGTTGGGTCGGGACCATAATCAATATTCGAAAGAGTGTAGGAGTGTAGAATCGGAACCGACCGACCCAAATAGTAACTTCGTAGCAGGAAACGGCCGAACATTCGGCCGATACTACTTCGGAGTAGACCCCCAGTATTTGACATGGAACGACTGCCTATCCAATCTGTCAGTTACTGAGTAAGACTGGTTGTCAGACTTTCGGACTTCTGACGACCCTTAACGGCTGTCAAGGTCCCAAGAATGACTTTCTGAGGCATCTCGGGGTTCTCGATATTTAAAGATGGTCACCCATCCGCGGACCGACCGCGGCAAGCGTAGCTTAAATTAATGGATCGACCCGTGCGGCTGTTATTACTTAGACATAAGCTCCAGAACTATAACACGGATTATATGTGAACCAGAGCATAAAGTTTTTCGAATAAATCACGTTAGTTGTGACTCGTGAAGTGAAGTGCTTCTAACAGTCAGTTAAGAAGTGAGGAGTACACTTGTAACCAGATGTTTTCCTTCACCGTTTTGAGAGCAGTGGTGATGAAATAAATGGACACAGAGTAACGTAACTGGGATAGAACCTACTTCAGCTCGTAGGACACAGCAGTTTCCACTGGGCCACCACTGTAAACTGCAACAAACTAGAAAGAATAATATTTTAGAAAATACTAACTGAAAAATTTCGAGAATTTGAACCAAATCTCAATATTGTTCCAAACGGAAACTATTACAACAGTACAAAAACAATGACTCCCAAGCGACGACAATTCGTTACTCACTATTACCGAAATTCCGGGTTTCGTTTATTTTTCATTTTTCAACTTTCGCCGAAAACCCGTCGAGGTAATGCGGTCGACGACTTTCTTCTCGCGCAACGTTAACCGATGCGTTTACGTTAT
The DNA here is from genome assembly GCA_949629185.1 of Apamea crenata. Classification (NCBI taxonomy): domain Eukaryota; kingdom Metazoa; phylum Arthropoda; class Insecta; order Lepidoptera; family Noctuidae; genus Apamea; species Apamea crenata. Next base: position 3,023,997 of record OX451376.1, on the reverse strand, counting down.
CTTTTGTTTTGTGCCGTCATACTAATTATTGGATTACGCAAACTTAGATGTAATAGCTGTTTATTGTTTTTTTTTTGAGTTTAACGTATTTGTTGAGTAATTTAGTTTTATTTAAACAGGTACTTATTGCTGTTTTCGTTACGAAAATCTGCGTTGAAAAGAGAAAAAATACCACAACTATTACAGAACAGACAGTACGGACTATTGCAGTACATGGAAACAAAATATATATTGGGATATGGGTTTGAGTCGCTATAGTGGATCGGTTACCTTGAACTAAGGAAGGACTATGTCCCCGGGCAAAAGCGTCCCTTCTCTCTTTCCACTTCAAGCTGCTAAGGACCAGCTGATCTGTTCTGTAAAAATCTCACCGTGAAAACTTAAGTGAGGTGCGCTGATATTCCACGTGAAGCCTTGGGCTGGAATTATTGACAGGTCACTTCAAGCTCACCCCACCTTAGTTTACACGATAATTTTTAAGAAGAATCGATCGTCTGTTCTTGTTGAAGGAGTCCAGCTCATCCCGCTATCTCCGTCTGGGCATACTTATGCTCACACATAAGTATAAGCTTCTTGTCTCAATGCATCTGATGAGAGAATGTGCTTTTTGTGGTGTTAGTGAACAATTAACCAACAACCTATCATTACCAATTAGTAATTATGCGCTCAGAGGTAACTTTCTTGAATAACGCAATGCAATATTGTTTGTTTATCTTGTAATTTAATTTTCCTTTTTGTTGTAGCAAAATACTTCATAAACTTAAGATTAAAGTTTAAGAAGTAGTTTTGCTATAATGTCCAAATTCTAAAGCCTTTAGTTTTATTATTATAATATGTAATCGTCTATTTCTATGATTACTGGGGTTAACCTGTAATTGGCGGCCGTGTAAGTCTAGTTCAGGCTATTGTTACTTAGGTAATATTATACACATAAGCTGTTGGTGTACCTTAATTAATTAATAAATAGCCTTTTTTCTGCACATTCTTGAGATCTACGGTTGCAATCAGCGCTTTGAATGTGCAAGTCTGGCAACTTTTTAATAAGAATTTGTTACTGGGGGCTGATTTTCCCATCGCCAGATAACTTTTATTCGAGGAATAAAATTGTCGTTTGACAGTTTTTGTATGAAATAACTGCCAAAATAGTTAATAGTTAACAAGCAAAGCAGTACGGACACAAACTGTTAGCAATAGGGAAAACAATCTAAAGACAATTTAAAGAAAAACTAGATGCGAAATAAATAAATTATTAGTTAAGTAACTCAAAACCAATGTAATTAGTAGGAAATAAAAGGCTTTTTTATTTATTTTCTTTTTACAAAATTTCAAAATTATCCCTCGAATAAAATTATCTGGCGTTGGAAAAAATTGCCCTTACCTAGTTGATTCGTGGTCCTTAGTGGAAAATGTCGGTTTTCTTACTCTGCTGTCCTTTTCTCATTAATTTTCTTGCGGGATCTAAGACAGTTGAATCGTTTCTTCAAAACTTCTTCCCATGGGGTAGACAGAAACTACAGAATACCACATGCTACGATCCTTTTGCTTCGTTTACGTACATACATCTGGTAAAATACGCACGCCAGTGGCTGGTACTACGCACCTGACCTTTCTGAAGAAAATCACCAATAAGGTCACTATAAACAGCAAATCATTCAACAATTAAACAATTTTATTTACCGTATCCAAACATGTTCTTCAACAATCAACAAAACAAATCGTTTGATAGGTACACACGGCTACACATCAAGCTATACATTTCCAGTTTTAGCTGACCTCGCATTGAATAGGTTTTTCGTACAATCAGAAGTCAGCTTATACTGGTTATGTATAGCTTGATGTGTAGCCGTGCATACTACGATTCTAATCTCATTAATCAAAATTAAATTAAATTTTACGAACGTTGAATTAACTCGACTTCCCTCATCGAAGGATATTGCCAGTGCATAAACTGTCGATCGTCGTTTTCCTATGTGTGGCAACACTGACTTTCACACGGTTCAGCGCACGCGCTGATTGGCACAATTGTAACATATTCGACCGGGAGCCGAACGGAACTAGACGTGTTTATTACACTTAATCGTGACATTAATATACTCTAATGTATTTAATAAGGTGCTAATCTTTGGTATTTGATACATCCTTTTCTGTGTAAGTATACCTTCATTATCAATTATTAATTGAAACGTGACGATAAATTATCGTTGACGTCCACGGCATCACGATAACACAGGGAAGTCAAATGTATGGAAATATATGAAGACGATTTTAAATTTCCGGCCACTATATTGGTATAACGTGCACGTATTTATACGTACGTGGACGTCCACGTCACACAGACGTCCACAATAATATTGTCACATTAGAAATTATAGAAGCGCACTATGATTATTCTTTTCAATTCATTTTGTTGAGCTTGTTGAGCCTTCAATAGAAATATGCTCTGTTACTGTCATTGTTAGCCTGCAGCATCCAACTTCTGGGCAAACTCCTCTCCCCATGACTTGCGGCTCTTTCGATTTAGGGCTAATGTGTGCCACTGGTCGTTTGTTTTCTCCAGCTTGTCCTGCCATCTTCTACAGGGTCTGCCGTGACGCTTTCTGGCTCTCTCAGATCTCCAAATAGTGGTTATTTTGGCCCATAGCTCATTCGGCATACGGCAGACGTGGACAAATGACTATTTCATGAAACATCAATCAATAGGATTATAATATGAAGTTACAGGGTTGTATTGATGATTTTATTGATAATAATTCAGTAAATATTATACATACTTGTTACGGTCGCGAATCATATTTTGTTCAACAAACAACTGGAAATTGCAAAAAACGTAAGAAAATTAGAGTTTCGCGGGCTCCCTAGCGAATCCCCACTTAAGCAAAGGCATACTTTAAAATACGAATGAATCTTTAGTTGGCATCCCTCCACATTACGAGTTCAATGAAGAAAGGAGCACCATCTCATTCATTTGTTTAATCAACAAGGCAAATGTTAGCACCCATTATTTTATTACATGTTGTTCAACCCACGCCAAGATGCAAAGGGCGTATCAATTACGCGCCGCCGCGTAACTGTTGCGTGAATCTTAAAAAGCTCGCGTATTAAGCGTTTTTAAGCGAAACATATTAATAATTACATACAGATATTGCACGATTGTCCACGACAATATCGTCACCTTCGAAATTATAGAAGCGCACTATGATTATTCTTTTCAATTATTTTTTATGTGAATTCTTGCCGAGCCTCCAATAGAAAGATGCTCCGTCCTTGAATAACAATAAAGGACGTAAAACAACGACTAGAAATGGCTAATTAAGCTTTAGTCGGCATCCCTGGAGATTAGGACTAGAATGATAAGATGGTGATTGTTACCCACGAGCCTCACCGACACGAATTAATAAAGACCTCGCAGCCTGTACAAGTAATCAGTTGTATCTCATTCATTTGTTTAATCAACAAGGCTAATGTTAGCACCTACTTAATACATTCTGTCAAGATCAGCCCACGCTGGAATGCAAAGCGCATATCAATTACGCGCCGCGTAAACATTGCGTGAATCTTAAAGCTAGCGTATAAGCATAATGTTCCCACTGCTGGGACACAGGCATCTACTCTCTTTGAAAAGCAGTAGGCTGTAATCCACCGCTCGGGCCCAGTGCGGGTTGGTAGGTGATAACGGTCCACTCCTTCTCACAGACAGGAGGCCTGTGTCCCAATAGAGGGAAGATTATAGGCTGATTATTTAAGTGTTTTTTTCTACCTTCGAAAGCTGTCTCATTGATCTCGCCTCATAATCTCGACTGATCTTACCTTCCGAATACTTACGCTTTCGTAAATTACACAAGAGGATAGGAATCCGTTGTTACAAATGCAATAAAAAAATGGGGAGATATCGCGAATGAATAAGCTATTGAACATTTGAACCACATTAATATGCATAAGGATGCATAATATGCAACAGATTTACGATGAAGGCACCGTAAATCTGTTGCATATTTATAATTTACTTATTTCAAATTAAACCATTGACAGGCCCTTTTTGAATTATCAAAGGAGTCGGTCATTGAAAAATGTGAAGCTTGTTGCCGCATTGCATTCCAAAGCGTAGTAGGTTCCTATGAAGAAGAACGGGCAAGAAACTCAAAATCTTTAAAATTATGTTGTTCATCATCAATGTTGAATTTATGTGAGACCGACATAAATTGCAGAATTTAAACCATTTACCAAACTTAAGCGAATAAGCTTTGGTTTGGCAGATGATTATAAACGGTTTAGCAATACAGGAGTATTAGGAGTTACTCACTTTAGATCATCGCTATGGCGTCCAAATGAAAGCTACAAATGCCTAGCACGTCCAAAATATCACCCAGGGACTATTACAAGGCCATTCTACTATGCTATCCACCTCTATACGAAGCAATTACTCGAGGTTGACTCATACAAATGCAAGGCGAGAATAACAAACAGCAACACTCTATAATTTTCTTTAATTCCCCTGCTGACTTGATATATACTTTAAGACACAGGGTGTGGACGAAATGCTAAGAATCTGTCAATAAAAATACTTCATTTGCTGGACTGAAAAAGTTACCGAAAGTGTACTTGACCAAAAATACCATTTCTCTTTCATTTCATACACTTTAATTTATATTAATATAACTTATCGGTCTTACTTGATATATTTGTTCCGAGCATAATTCGTAACTACTATGGGCATATATTTCTTGTTTTAACATAACACATTTCCTATGACAACTGGGGATAATGTAGCTTGCCATTAGTGAAAGTATTTTCGGAATCGGATCAGTAGTGCCGAAGATCACCCCTACATACAAACCATAGATATCCCTGATACAAACTCACTATCTCTTTATAATATGAACATCGATGTCTGCAGAACGATGACACCTTAGACAACAGACAATGAACGACCAGACTCAGAAAACTTATTCATATTTACGAGTAAAACCTCATCTAACATCTTCCATAATCTTTCCTAGACATTGAATCACCTTGTAAATTGTACAATTTCAAAATAGCTACACACTGCTTCTCAGACAATTGATCTATTAAAAGCTCTCGTGCTTCCTCGGTAGATAGCATGAATAATAATGAATAATGGTTTGAATACCGCCTTTGAAAACAAGCCCGCACCGTGAAGGACTCGCCATTGTTAGCGCTGCTCGCTTTAACCGAACGAATGGAGGCCATTCGTTCGGCAGATCCAGATTAGAGAGATTCATTTGATGTAGCAACTGGATTCTGTCAGTGAGCTTGTTTGAGTAACACTTTAAAGATACAATAAAGATTTATCTGTCCACCAGTCTTACCAAGGGGTATCGTATTACCCGCAGTAACTGGGTTGTGGAGGTCAGATAGGCAGTCGCTTCATGTAAAATAGTTGTATTCAGCTGTACTTCATTTGCTACTGTTTCATAAAAAGCAAAGACACTTTACGCTATGCCCAAATCTATTATCAAGCTTTTGAAACTAGAACACGTGCGGAAGGTGTCTCTTATTATAAGACATGGTAAGACGGATGTCACAAATTCCGTGACAATCTCGCGATAAATCCGTTCAGCCGTAACTTTGAAGGTTAACTAGTACATTACATTTTTTCTCTCACCAAATTGGGTTATGTACCATTAAGATTGTCATTAGGACAAGGATTATAAAATTTAATACACCTACATACACGATAAGTCCACAAATTGACATGAATAACGCAGGAAATTAGTAAGCTAGTCGTGTTTCCTGATTGAAGCCTGTTTTTGTGACATAAACATGGGTGTTGTCATATAGTATATGTTTTTGTAACATATATACTTACCATGAGACAACACCGAGCAACTAAAATGGGGGTGAGGGCAAACTGCAGGATCGAGTGTTGTGGTGTAATTTTGAATAGGACTTAAAGTTATTTGGAAATCGGTTGTCATGGTATGGGCATGTGATGCGTGTCGTGAGAACAATTTGAGTATGAATGTGGATGGCGATAAGAATGAGAGAAGACCAAAGAAACTATGCATGGACTGTGTGTACATAAGATAATACGTCTTGAAAAAATTATCAGCTGTTTCCATACATTTTTGATAGGTAGCTAGGTATTGAAGTTTTGAGTATGAATGTCGATAGCTATAAGACTAGGGGAAGACCAAAGAAACGATGGATGGAATGTGTGAATGATGATATGGTTAGGAAGGGGGTGACTACTGAGATGACGACTAATAGAGAAGTATGGAAGAAAAAGACATGTTGCGCTATGTTGCCAATCCCAAATAAATTGGGATAGTAGCAGAATCATGATATCCTGTAGTGGAACTTTAAACTGAGTGGAACTAGCTAAAACCTCAAACGGCGAAAATATTCCAACCTGATTGGGACTTATAACGATGTTCGAGCCGTTTGGGGATGAAACACAGGGCCATGGGGTCCGAGTGCCCACTTGGTTTTTCGAGAAATCGCCAAGGCTAGTCGACTCTTCACATGACCAGAGGGCTGGCCTGTTTCTTGGCCAAAGAATTAGCATCGCCATACAACGTGGCAATGCTGGGAGCCTTTTAGGCACTGTTCCTGTTGACAGCGATGCGGACGAATTTTTTGATGCCCTATGATTATTTTCACATGTCAAACAAACAAACTCTTCAGCTTTATTATAAGTATAGATTGCAGTTTCTATTACAGTAGCCAGTTACGTCGGTGTTAATAACCTAATAACACATTTTCACGCGGGAAATGAGTTACCCGGCCAACCATTATAACTTTAACTTTCATTTCAGACGAACATAACTTCCTGAGAGCTCTAATCATTTGGTTAATTAAAGCTCTTTAAGCAATATCCACTGACAAAATGATTTATTTTCTTTGATCATTATAAAGTTAGGTAATGTTAACGAAATCCGGTTAGTTTCGATAATTATGTGTAACATGTTCGCGGTAAGTATTGTATAACGGAAAAGGCGTGTCTCTAGATGCTATTAAATGTTATGATTATTTCCTCATAATATTTGAACTTAGTATAGCACACGACACAGGGACACACAATGTATTACTTTCGATACTTTACTTGAAATGTCTTTAGATATTACTCAATTTATGGTTATATCCAGATAATATTTGAACGCAGTATGTTAAGTGTAGCACGCTACACAGGTAAGTAGGTACTAGGGACACTCCTTATAATGTGTTACCTACTTTCGATATTATACGTGCTAATCACAAAGTGAAATATATGTACATGCCTAGTGCTTTAGGAAATCTTAAGCTTTTTCAGTTGTCAGAAAGTTGATCTTAATAAATGAGGTAGGTAGGTATGTATGACCCAGTGTGTCTTGAAGTTATTCGCATATAAATGAATGCCAATACATAATATTTCTTAATATTGTTCTTCCCAAGTTGGAAGTATTTGCTGCAAATAGGCAACCTCTTTAGAAGGATTTGTGGATAGATTTAGTTAGATACCGCTTCCTCCACCAGGTCTAGATGTTACCCAAAACCGGTCACGGTTGCTACTCATACACCAGAGGGGCATAGCTCGTAATTTTAAGAACGTTCAATGTCTGATCTCAGTCTCAGTCTGTAAAAATACCTCTAATTTCCCTACATTTTTGACAATTTTTGTTAAAAATGTAGGTAATGTAGGGATTGTCGCTGAGATGAGATTGCGACTAGATTATGAACATTTTTAATTACGGGAATTGGCCTTCTGATAGAATCTATGAATGTCCTTCAACACAAACTGCAGTCCTCTCACCATGTAGGTATGCAAAACGGGACAGGTGTGGTCCTAGTACCAACATATCCTGCACGTAACTTATTTATTTATTTCCCACCATACAATTTATTATCTTTACAGGTTTGTCACCTAATGCGATAATGTAGACCACTAACAAACTGCAGTTACACAGTTACAAACTAATAATTCTAGATCATATTTACTGCTAATACAAACACCATATATGTAGATGTCAGCAGCTAGCAGGACCATAACTAATTTCAAAGAGAGCTCTCACTGTGAATTCACCCAGAGTGCAAAAAAACAAAACACAAACAAAACTTATTACCTGCAGTGCGATTCTATAACCATCTCACCGTGAAAACTTATGTGAAGTGAGCTGTCATTCCAACGAATGCTAGGAATTGACACTATTGACAGCTCACTCTAAGCTCACTTCACCTAAGTTTTCATGGTGAGATGGTTACAGAATCGCACTGCTGTTTGATAACATACATGATACTCGTACATACATAAACCCACGCCTTCTTCCCATGGTGGTAGGCAGAGACTACAGATCACCACTTGCTACGACCCTTACTCCTTCTGCTTCATTTACGTTCATACGTCTCATCATAAACGCACGCCGGTAGCAAAAAACTGCGCACCCGACCCTTCTGAAGAACATCACCAATAGAACTATTTGTCCTCCCTGATCTTCCTCTCCCAGCGTTTCTACTCACATCTGCCTTGTAAATACCTTTTCTTAGTCGCCTCTCATTCATCCTCTCAACATCACCATCCAAGCCATCTAAGCATACACTTTTCAATTGTTGTCACTACACCTTCTTTTAAACCGCGCCATTGCTATAGCATATCATACCTCATTCATAGTTACACCACACATGCTTTGCAAGGAACTTTATTTGTAGATTGGTCTAAGTCTCAAAATATTTAGACGCTAAATACAAACTGATTGAAGAACTACGTAGCTAGCGGTGTTTCTGGCAAGATTCAGGTATTACCTATAGAGACGAATATTTATTGGCATGGCAAAGAACTATAGAGCTTACAATTTGCCTTCACGTAAAGTTGGATCCATTAAAGGTTAGAAACAGACCATCCATTTGACAGCTAAGACCAAGTAAGAACGCAAATGGTTTATTAGGGAACAAAGATTTAAATCGTTAGATTCGCCCTGCCGCGTCAAAAGATGGTCGCGTTTCCGTTTCTTTTTGACACCTCCGACATACACAATGTCACAACGACAACTCGATTGTTATGGAAACGTCATTATTATTGTGTGAGCTGACTCTTCTCAGTATGGACACTTTATCGCGCGACCGATTACGGTGAGGGCAAATCAAACGATTTAAATCTTTGCTAACGAATACCAAATCTCTTTGTTAACTTTTCGAGGCTCCATCGGCGACGTCTAGACTGAACCAGTAGGCTGTGGGTTACAATTTATAGTATTTACAACATCATTACCGACCGCCTCGCCATCCATCTTATCGTCTGCCCACTGCACGACATAAGGTAAGGCTACACTGTTGGGTAAGGACGGGCACCCACACTACGCACTTTGTTAACATAATGCTATTGCAATCTATTGTATTTTAATTCTGACAGTCCATGATAGCTTTTGTGCCGGTTGTTTTGTTTGTATTCAACAATTTCAAATTTCCAACTGACCTCGGATCTTGAACTAATGTGTGGTATAAGAAACTGTAATCAAGATACCGACCTCGGCTCTTTAATTGATCTTGGGTAGAAGATGTAGGACGATGCTGAGGTGTTCATGGAACTGAGTTCATCGAAACACCTAATAGCGCAACGCACTGGGCTCTTGTTATTCACAGTTTACCTGAGGCATTCTTACTTAATCTATTGTTGGAAACATGTCTCCGTCATCGTCATCATCATTATCATTCTCCAACCCTCATCCCAATTCTACTTCTAAGCGATCCGATGACAATATAAATGGACTTGGCCCAGTGTCCAAAAACGTAGTCGAGAACTGCGCCGAGTCCATTTGGCGCCAACGCTATCATTATCCCAATTTATTTGTGGTCGGCGCAACATAATTTATATTTTTCTTCAATACTTCTCTATTTGTCGTCATCTCGGTAGTCAACCCCTTTCTCGCCATGTCATCTGTCACACAGTACATCCATTGTTTAACATGTCTCCATCTTGGCACGATATCTTCTCCGATCGAATCCGATCGATTCGATTATCTTGTCTGCTATTTTGAAGTTGTCAACTCTATGTCATCGCTTTTACGATCTTAATTGTGTGAATGTGCCTTCTTAGCATCTGCTTCATCATCATCCACAGCCCGGCTTCACCTACAGCTAGACCTAGCAGGATACAATATAGGTCTAAAAAGTGAGTAAAGAACATTTTTGAAATGTCTTATTTAAAAAAAGATAATTCGAAATCTCTGTTTCTATACAAAATTTAAAATCGGTCGAATTTAGCTGTAACACTATTTTTCGAAAATGTTCTCAATTAACTTTTTATACCTATTTAACCAGCTTATGCATTTCGAAAGACAAGGACTTGAAAGTTTCTATGAAATGCCGTACGTTGTAATATGTTCGTAACTGAAGAATTTATGACAAGCACTGTTTGCAACACCATGCGTGCCGACTACAGGTACCGCCACATAATGTACCAGCTCCTTATTTGGCACCTGAGATGAAACCAGTTGGTGTAGGACGAGGCACTTGCAAGCGAAAAATTACGTTAGAGCCTTGTAATGTTTTTGGAGATGGATACTAGAATCGCCTAATCCACGAAGGTATCCTTGAACTAAAAAAATTTCTGATCATAAAATTATGATATGAAAGAGAAGGGAGTGAATGAGTGACTGACTGGGGAAGGGAGGGGTTTTTTTTTGTGTGTTTATGTTCTTTATTATGCGTCATGTTAGCCGCAAATAAATGTATTTTCTTTCTTTCTTTGAATGATAGCGGGACGGTTGACAGGGGAGAATGGAAGAAGAAAACGTGTTGCGCCGACCTCAAGTACATGGCACAATTTCAGGGCAGGAAGATGATGATTGAGAATTATAAGAGAGCTTCTGCCTGCGACTTTTTACGTGTGTTTCTTGTTCCCTCGACCCACCCCGTCACATCGAATCGCATCGCCCGTGCTATCACTTCGTTTTCGCTTAGCATCCTTTCGGACTTTTTTTCCTTTTGCTCGGTTCCTGAGGGTCATAGCGTGATGTTAAATAGCTGATAGCCTTCCTCAAGAGTTGTGCTAAAAGATTACTTCCAATACGACTGGTAGTTACAGAGGTTACAAGAGTTAAAATTTCTTTGAAAAGTTTGTATACAGTATGTAACAAAAACCCTGTTGTTCCAAGTAGGGACGTTTTCAGAATCGATATCCGATGGTAATTACGTAAGTCAATTATAAAAATATTGAAAAAAAAAAAAACAAAATTAATATTTTATAATAAATATTTGAAAAGTAACACTGATTGCTCACCCCTGCAAAGAGAAATAGGTAGCAACCGGTCGCTTTGTCGCCGCCCGCCGCGCCGCACACTACCGTACTACACTAAGGTCATGAACTCGTCACGTGTCGTTCACATCACTCAGCTGTTTGACTGATAGATAACACTTTGGGAACGTTAGTTTGAATTTTTCAAAAAGTTGCCTTATCAAGTTTGACGATTGATAATTACAATAAACACATAACCAGGCCTCCGTCACTCCATGTACTTGCACGTTATAATTACCTACCGCCCGGCCGAGCGGTCCGGGCCGTTTGCGGCCCAAATTCAGTGCTGTGGGATCGCGCGGTGTGAAGCAATCACAACTGTACGTTTGAGTATTTAGGCACATTTTAGCATGCAGCGGTTGCTGACGAGACGGAGTAGGCTTTTATAGCAGTAGTTAATTTTCTACTAAGTGAAGTATCTGTTACGTAGTAACTATTTAGTCATTTGTGGACATAACTAACACTTTAAAATTAATTTGTTTACCCACAAAGCACGTACTTCCGTAGGGTCTTCTTCAAACATCACGAGGATTTCTTCCTCAATGTCATGGTCTCGAGTCCTCGGTTATCCTGCGATACGATGTTGGTCTCGACCGTGCACAGACCCAATGTTGAACGTCCGTATGTGGAGACGTTGGGAAGCCATAGTCGACGCAAAGTTATGTTCGTTGGAGTTGCGAAACGTTCTTGGTACACTACAATATTCCTCATTTGAATAAGACATTTTGGAAAAAACGCACACACAGAATTCACTCACAAAATCACAATAATTTGGTTCTTTTTCTGTCAACGTACGATACATCCGTCCGGACGTAAGTTGCGCGGGCGACTGAGGGACAGTGAGGGGGACAATCGGCTAGTGGTGGTCGTACTCAAAGGGAGTTTGTGCGTGCCGCCTGCTTTGTGTTTTGGCGGTTGGCGCCAACCTGTCTAGCTATCGCGAATCAAAGGGGCCGCCGCCGGCGGCGGCAATCTTTATCGACCGTAGGCTAGATCCATTAGTACTTGTAAGTTCAGATGTTATAAACATTTTGTAACAATGTATCGAATTTAAAAACTATCTGATTATGGACAATGTTCGGCCACCATTGTTTTTTTTTTAATTATAACTTCAATAATGGTAAGCCTATAGGTATATATATACGCTCCTACAAGGAACAACAGGGTTTTTGTTACATACTGTATATACAGGGTGGCAGGGAAACGCTTCCGAAAACGGAGACAGGTGATAGGGCTACTGATTCTCGATACGATACCATAAAAAAATGAGAAAAAAAAATGAACAATTTTACCTATTTTTTTTAGCATTTTTCGTACACTATGCTGTGAGAACAGTTAAATTAAACCATTATTTGCTATTAAACACATTTTTTTTCTTTACAACTCTAACAAGCAATGTATTCGTAAATAAATATCATCTGACGCTTGCGCGTGACCTCAAGTTCAAAGTGCGCGCGCGCTCGCCGACAGCTGTGCGGCTGACGACCCCAAGTCCACGTGACGCGCGAAAATAATCAATTTCAGGCGAAAGGTTATTGGTATCCGTTTGCATAAAGGTTGTATATAATCTACGTTCTGGCTTCGGAAGCGTTCTCCTGACACCCTGTATACAAACTTTTCAAAGAAATTTTACCTCTTTGTAATATTAGTATAGACGAACTCACAGTAAAATATTACCTGATTAATCTTAGATAGAACTCCATAATAATAAAACTCCATCGATTTCTTTAATGGCATTCAAATTCATGTTAAAACTGCAATAAATTGTTGAATATTCTATCCATATCTTCTCCATCTTAATGAAATATGTTTAACGATATTTTTTAAGACATCGTAGGAATTCAGTCCGCTGCATAAAAAAAGTGAAAGATTATTTATTCGTCTGCACTTTGCAGTAACATCTACATTTTTGAAGTGAAAACTTCTTTTGGGGCACTTTGCGCTACACTGAATTGGGTATACTTGGCTCCAGTTGGTAACGCTGAATCGGGTATACTCGGCTCCAGTCGTAAATTTTCACATATATCTTGTGGACATAAGCGCACACCCTCTTTTAAATACATATGTACATAAACTTACGCCTTCTTCACCTGCTACTTGTCTTACTCTTAGATACTCCTTTTGCCTCGGTTACGTTCCTAATACAGTAGAAATAGCTTTCATTTTGACAGTTATACAACAATTAATGCGTTATTTCCGTTGTTGAGCAGACTCATTTTTCGAACATATGAAGCAATGGATTAGCAATATCCTTCAAAATGATTTAGATTGAGATTATAGTGTTTCATGAAATTAGCATGCTGGTCATACACGCACGCTGGTAGCGAGTACCACGCACCTGACCATTTTGAAGAATATCACCGGCTTTTATTTGGTATATACACCGTTAAAAAAATCAGTTGATCCATACATTATGTCGAGTTATGCGAACATAAATCTATGGATCAACTGATTTTTTTTTCACGATTTCGGGGTTGGGTTGTAAAAGTTGTTTATAATGATGAGTACAATGACCCCTTTTAAGGATTAAAACGGTCAAAATTCAACGGTGTATAGCACGATTTTGTTGAAAATGCTCAAAAATTAATAAATGTTTCTTTTTTGTTTACAGGTAAATCTTCAAAAACCAATTTTATGACAGAGTTAATTATAGTTAAGATGAAGTAATGAACGAAGCCCAAGGTAAGTAAGATTTAAACATTTAAGTTGATAGCTACAAACGTGAGCTAGGATCCTCTTCTCGAATTCTCCTGTAGTTTCTTAACAAGAGATCGGATGCTGTATGTGCAGACCATCAAACTGGACAACTTTCTCCATGGGACCAACATCATAATCGCGAAAAAATTATCAGCAATCCCATACAAATCTTCAATACCTCACCATTCTCCTGCCCTTATCCCAATTTATTCGGGGTCGACGCAACATGTCTTTTTCTTCCATACTTCTCTATTAGTTGTCATCTCGGTAGTCACCCCCTTTCTAACCATATCATCATTCACACAGTCCATCCATCGTTTCTTTGGTCTTCCCCTACTCTTATAGCTATCGACATTCATACTCAAAACTACCTACTCGACCCAAACGTATGGGACGGCTGACTATGTTGACCACTTTTTGATACATGCTGTATAAATGAAAGATGGCGACTAAATGCTACATAAGCATTACTCCCGAACATAGCGATATCCTTATTTAACCAAGTTTACCTATTACCAAAGTACTTATAATATAAGTACGATTAAATACCAAACTAAGACATTACTGTGACTAAAATCTAAAGTATTTGCGACACAAACCCATCACATCCATTCTTGGATATTTTATAAGTATTTAGACTGGCTTTAGATCCGTTTTCTAAGATATGGCACGCACTAAGCGACATGCAACTGCGACAGCTCGACGACTAGACGCAACGCTGCTGTGGCCGAAAATGTTCGTATATTTGGTTCAAAGCTCTGCACTCATTGCTTCTAGTTGACAGCTCTCACTAATTACTTGTCGCAGTGCTAGACGCACGGTGCTCGCGCACACCCGTTGACCGCCGGATGACCCGTTGATGAGCTTTGCCTTAGCATGATAAGCACCAAGGCAAGGGCAACTGGAGGCTCCATATTCACTCACAAGATGAACAATACGACCGTCTCTCTCAAATACTCAAAGAAAAATATTGCTCCCTGCAGGACCATTGACGTAACGACTAGTCGTAGACGCAAACGACAGCTCTGCGTCTAGTCGCAGCGACAAAACGCACAGTTAGCACTCGTATTAAATGTATAAGACATAGTTTTGTCCAGTCTTTAATCACTGTGCCGTAGGTCCAAGGTGAACCGCACTCTTGAGTAATTTCGTTAAAATGTACAAAACAGACATGACACTGTTTTGAAGAGAGTTAAGTTAAATGTGACTATTTTGCAACAAACGTGGGCAGAATATTGTATGTCAAAGTAATTAAATTAATTAGCCAATGGTTATTTTCTCTCGAAATTACTGTCACGCCTGTTATATCCAAAAAGTAGGTAATGACGTCCACAGCAAATTCGCAATAGTGTACTCTGCCAGCCAGTATTGTACGGACATTACCTAATGACATATTGTCTACGATTATAGATTTTATTTTCAAAGTCGCCGTACGAGTTGGTTTCAATTACTTAGGTGTGTCTAATAAACCGAGGCTAATAGACCCAGTTCCAAACGTCGAGATACGAAGACGTACGAAGATCTTCGACATCGGAAAGCTTATGGAACTCAAGTGGAGTTGGTCAGGACACCTGGCAAGGCGCAGTGATGACAGATGGAGTAAGGCTGTCACAGAGTAGCGTCCCCGTCCAGGGACTGGAAGACGAGATATCGGTCGTCAAATCGTGGGCAAAACCTGGATGAGGCTGGCGCAGGAGCGTGGTCTTTGGCACAAGAAAAGAGAGCCCAACAGTGGGTGAAGTCGGGCTGTGAATGATGGATGAATTAAGTGTGTGAAAGTGCTATACCTCAGCTTATCAGAAAAGTTTATAAATGCTTAAAACCTTTTCGGTAAAATTTCTTTTGACCAACGAATAGAATCGAAACAAAATAAAGCATGGTCTTTCAAAGTACCGATACAAAAAGCTTTTTTTTTTTATAAGCAGACGTGTAAGTGAATTCTATAGGTATGTAGAAATGAAATTGTTTATTCTGTAGGTTGACTACAGAATAAACAATTTCAATTCATTACAGCCAGCTGCATTTATTGTTTATTGGATTTTTCTAAGCATTTGAATACATTAAAGGATTCATTGGATAGAAAGAAATTAAGCATAAAGTTTATTTGGACACAGTTCGTGAAACACAAAATATAGAATTAACAAAATAAAAATAAGGTTTTTAACAACCATAGTTTGTGCCGGCTTCACCAAAAACGTTCACGGCATTAATGCCAAACACTGGTTTTCTAATGAACATTTAGGGACAAGTGACGGGGAGTACACACACTTTCAATAAAGATAGGTACAATTATGTTTTAGTTTCTAAGTCCTAGACCTAATTCAACAATTTCCTTTGCCACTTTTCGTCACAGAACGTAACAATTAAGTCGCGTCTATACCTACTTTGTCACATACAGTCATATATATCCGTTGTACAGTAACTGCTTGGCAAATGGGT
The DNA here is from genome assembly GCA_949629185.1 of Apamea crenata. Taxonomy (NCBI): domain Eukaryota; kingdom Metazoa; phylum Arthropoda; class Insecta; order Lepidoptera; family Noctuidae; genus Apamea; species Apamea crenata. Next base: position 3,007,634 of record OX451376.1, on the reverse strand, counting down.
GCCGCGACGAGCGCACAAGAGTTTTCACTCACTGTCGCCTTTTCTAACTTGGTAATAATATAGATAGGTATAGTGTTTTGTTTTGTCATTTGCTTTGCGTATAGGCTGCATAACACGTATTAGCTGTTTACATAAACATACAGGGTGGCAGGGACATCGACGCCCAAACTGTAACCATGGATTCAGCACATGAGTTTAGACCCCATAGCGTCGAACTTGTTCGTCGGTTATTAAAAAAAAATATTGCTGTTCCATACGTTTTGACCGCCTAGGTATTGCACTTTTCTATGAAACAGATTCAAATTCAAATTCAAATTCAAAATATCTTTATTGTGGGCATATGTTAGTTACAGGTCTTAAAAATAAATTAAAGTTCCAATATGTCCTGCCTAATAGGCATACAATAATTATTTAGTGTCATTAGATTTAAAAATGATTTTACATGTCTAATTTAGTTATTATAAATGTCAAAATATCAATATACAGTCAAATAAATACATGGTCAACAATTCAATCAATAATTCAAGAAATCTTGGATCGTGTAGTATGCTTTATCAATTAAAAAGTTACGTAGTTTATTTTTAAATACTTGAAGTTCCTTAGTGCTCAGAATGTCAGCAGGTATTTTGTTGTATATTTTTGATGCCATGCCAAAGAAGCTTTTGTTAAATAGAGCCGTTTTATGTGGTACATTAGAAATTTTAAACATATATCTTCTCGATTTGAGTTTATCAAATAGATTTTCATTTGTCTTTATAAATACGGTTACTTCATAAATGTAAATTGCAGGAAAGGTCAATATTTTAAATTTTTTGAAGTATGGTTCACATGAATCAGGAACACGGATACTAGCAATCGCACGTACACACCTTTTTTGCGCTTTAAACACTAATTCCCTATTAGTGGCATTGCCCCAGTATATGACTGCATATCTCAGTGTCGACGAAACATAAGCATGGTATGCGGTCAAAAGAACTGATTGATCAACAATTTTGGATAATTTATACAAAGCATATGAGTACTGATTAATTTTATTGCATACTGTGTCAATGTGTGCTTGCCAAGTCAAATCATTATCTATCCAAAGCCCTAGAAATTTAACGCAGCTGACTTGTTCAATTTTCGTCCCATTATAATGAATATTGATGTTGTTATTTTTATTGTTACGCCCGAAATTTACTAATTTAGTTTTTTCTAAATTGATAATTAAGTTATTATCCGTCAGCCAGTTAATTATATTGCGAAGAGTGGAATTTATTTCATTTTCAAAAATATCAATGTTTTCAATATTTTGACCTGTGAAGATGGCTGTGCTGTCATCAGCAAAAAGGATCATGGGATGCTGTGAAACTTTAGGCAGATCATTAATGTAGATCAAAAATAGCGGTGGACCTAACACGCTACCTTGAGGCACTCCATAGTTTTGTTTTTGTTTTTGATAACTGACGAAAAATTTCTACGCTATGGGGTCTAAATTCATGTGCTGAATTCATGGTTACAGTTTGCGCGTCGATGTCCCTGCCACCCTGTATATTAATCTAAAAATATTAACAATTACAAAATCAAACGCGTTTCGCGGCTTAAGAAAAATAATGGCGGCATTTTCCTTCGTTCAAAAACTTCACAGCCAACGCTCGAAGTAGCTTCACTCGGTGTTGCCAACAGTTGAAACGAGATATTTTACGCACCGAAGTCGCGAGAAGAAGCTAAAATATCATACAATGATGATTTAGCACTGAAACTGATCTTCTCAACGCTTGTCCAAAGAGTAATGTACTATTCATGCAGTGAAAATGCGTGTGCCGGATGCTGGGGCATCCTAGATTTCTAATGAGGGAAACTGTGTTTAATTCTACGCTTATAATATATCACGTAATGTTAACGTTCTTGCTTTGTTTGGTAGATACTACTTTAGAACATTGTTAGGAAAATGCTAACATTTCCGTCGCTGATGTGATGTGATTGTGACCAGAAAAAAAGCTGCTATTGCTGTCTCCTATTCTTCCATAAAGTCTTGTGTTTAATCGAACCTCTAATAATTCCCATTTTGTGATTCTAAAAATATTATTGAACATTCTAATATAATGATTGCGCCTCTTTTTATGAACCTCAAATAATTTTCTATTTTGTGGTCCTAAAAATACTAAATGGCCAAGTAAGTGCGACCAACATGGATGTAGCACTCGCCGGCCGCGGCCGCAGCTCCGCTTGCTTCGCTCGCTCGGCACGCACGCGGTTGGTCAAACCATTTGTTCGGGAACGGGATGCCCAAGCTTAGTTTTAACTGCGACCAATTTGGCTCACGCGTCATTATAAGCCCGAAAAGATTTTACAGGTTCATTTATTTAAAAAATCATACCTACATAATTTGCAGGTCAATACGTTTTAAGAGGATCAATTAATTTCCCTTTGATAATTTATAGATAATCTAACAACTGCAGCTTAGATTACCAGAGTAGGTGCCTATTTTGTCGTTATTACTAAACATTCTATGTTGGTTACTCATTGACAAAAGCTAATACTAAGCTATTACGATTTAATCAAATAGTAACCCTAGAAGGCGACAAATTATGATTTGGAGTCATCTAGGAACTGCTACGACTATGAGAATAATAGAGAATTTACTCTGTCAGCTGTCTCAAAATGATATACCTTGCTGACTGCTGTACTCAGCCGTACTTATCAAACATTTGTCAAGTATACTTCTTTCCAACGAAACTGATCCATCACACTCGGATCGGTGACGCTAATTCGGGTTTATACCTACTGGGCTCCAGTCCGTCATCGGTAACGCTGAATCGCGTATACGCGGCTCATATAAGTTATCACTTCTATCTTGCTCGTGTGGTCATAAGCACACTACCCCTTTTTAATACTGCAGTCCTGTGACAGTTATTTTACCTCTTACAGCAACAACGCAACAGCAACTTTATTTTAATGACCATAAAGATCACTGTGATTTTGACATTGATGCAAAATCAGATGTTTTCAGGACTAGAAAATGAAATGTAAAAAGATTGCACTCAATTAATTCTGTATAATACTGTCATAATATCCTCGAAAAACTTAATAAAAGCCATTTAGTCATAAAAAGAAAACAATTTAAAAAAAAGTTTAAATGGCATCACAGAATTTTTGATAACAAACGGCCTGTGTCGTTTTGAAATTACTGAAGAAATGAGGTTCCATTGAAATGTTTCATAACTTCTAAAGACATTTTGTCACCGATCAACCTTTTTTTTAGGACCTACCTAAAAGTTATGTATAATAATAGAATATAAAAATATGAATCTTTTAGAAATAATTTTGTAAGAGTGTTTTCAGAGTACCTTTACCTATTATTTTTAGATCGTTTATAAAACTACGAGTTCCAAAAATTCAAGTGCAATAGTCCATAAATATTGTAAAGAACTATCTATTTATTCTATGATAGATATCAAAGAACATTATCCTAACGTTGACAGAAAACGCCTCAGGCATTAAGTCCGCCTTTGTGCTGTACAGTTTTATTAATACTTGTGCATTCAGTTTTAATAAATAAATTAATAAAATATATTTTAATTACCTACGTGCCGTAGGTATCTAATAAATCAAGAAACATTCGAATTTTAATCGATTAATCGAGATTGCTGGAGGCAGCTTATGGACGCACGCGGTAAGCGGAGTCACGATCCTCGGGTATAGAGCCCGATTGATGGTTATCATAACGATACAATAAGGTTACACTCAAAGGATAATAAACACATTTCCATGAAAAACTCACGACGGATGCTATTACATGAGAATAAGAAAAATAAATAAAAACAAATCTCTAATGGCATCGCGTAATTTTTGACAGCCAATGGCCAGTATCTGTGTTACAAAAAAAAAAAGAAAAGAGGTTGCATATCTACATACATCTACACTAATTTTATAAAGAGTAAAGTTTGTAAGTTTGGATGTAGGAGGTAGTCTCTAAAAGTACATACTGATCCGATTTCGAAAATTATTTCTCTATCAGAAAGCTACACCTTTGCCGAGTGCCATAGGGTATGTTTTATAGCTATAGTTGACGACTACCACGAGGGCGAAGTCGCTAGTCTTACATAAACCGTTGTATATAGTCTTAAGATTTTTTTACCTTCCATACAAAGCGACCAATGCAAGGAAGGAATGCGCAACAGGAACTGTAGGCCTAGCCAAGTTACAAACGTTTCGTATCTAATCTCTTTCTACAATCGTTAACGCCTCGGCGTAAGCGATCTTAGAAAACGATAAGTTGGTAGCCAAGTTGGCACGACTGAGTCGAACGCTCATTCTACAACGTCTTTAGAAAAAACCTATACTTTAGTCTATGGTGAGCGTTCTTACAAACGTCAAACTAACGTCAAAGTCACAGTTGAATAAATATTGTGGTCTGTGGTTGTGTACTTTTTGTCACGGCGCGGGCAAATAATTGTTTTTTAAGTGTTTTGAAAGTAAGCAAAATAAGGTAAAGTTCTTCATTTATATTGGTTTAATTATATCAGTGTGGAATTTAATTTTAAACATTACTGTGTCTCGGAATGTTGTGATATAATTCTGCATATGAATGAAAGATACCTTAATGAAGTAATAACTTTAATAGGATGGAATCTAGATCTCGAGCAAGCCCAGAACAATTTGCAGCTTTATTGGAATTCATGGAAAGGTATGTAAATTATTAGTTGTTTCGTAAATATCTTCCTTTGTGTTATAAAAATCTATCATAATCGGGCACTTGAAAGTTTGAAACTTATATAAACAATGACGTGATACGCGACAGGATTAAGTAGGTACCTACATACGTAGAAACAAACAATACAATTGTGTTTGACTCTTAACCAATAGACCCTTTGTTACTCTGAAATAGTTTTAACTTATGTTTAAGCCATGGCGGTTGACAAAGAGCATGAAAAGTGGTTTCGTCTAGCCGAAATTGCTGCACAAATAACGTTTCCGGCATTTCGCGTATTGTCTCCATGCACTGACGATTTATGTTTCTTTTTTGACGCCCTAGCCACACTTCTTCATTATTAGCGCACCACAACATATTTAAAGTATGCATCTTAAATGCTAAATGGTAAATATAGTTCAAAATTACGGTAAATAAACAAAACACTTCTCGGTTCTCGGTCGTATCACAGCTGTTCATAATAGACGCCATTTTTTTATCGTTTTCTCTTGGGTCTCGGCGATCGCTTAGATAGCGTTCAAAAACTACGACATCGTTTCGTTAGCGCTTGTCAAAACTGTAACTTGGCTACCATTTGTATGGGATGTAGCGATCAACGTTGTAGAAACGATTACATTTCATTCTAACATTTTGAACGAGTAAACTTGGCTACGAATTTTCTATTCGTTTGTTCTGACCACGTGACTTAGCGTTGAGATGATGTCATTCCTATACATTTGATTAGTTTTCTACTATCGTTAACGATTGTAGATTGTCAACTTGGCTAGGCCTACTGAACTGCTAACAGACTCGCAAGAAGTACAAGATATCGTGTATCATCCGCTCGTATTACCAAATAGAGCCTATTACTCAACAAAGTGAGCCTATGAGCGTCCAAACAACTTTCACTCTCCTAATCAATACCTAATAGCAGCATTCGAAATTAAAAAAAATATTTGCCATAGATTGTGGACGCTCGTTCAAAAGCTTTCACCGGTCAGTTGGCGGGATGGTAGGGTTGTCTCTGGTAAGATTGGTATCTATTGTGTTGAACGGAAGAGGAAAATATTCCGACGTAGATTTTAATCTTGAGCTCGTGTTATTTATTCACGGAAAGTTGTATAGTTACGCTTCGTTTTATATGTACATCTGTACCTACATAGGTACTGTTAGAATATTATACACCCGAATACTACTTGTACAAATCACTTTATTGGTACTCAACACGGTAAAATAGTAATTAAAGTAATTAATTAAAGTACTTAAAACACTTTCGTCGTCTCTAGCTGAGAATGCAAGACCGCTTTTCCCGCCCTTTTTCTTTAAAATCATCTATGGGTTGCCACAACTCAAAAGCATAAAATGTTAAAATGACAATGTTGCCACCCACAAATAATATTTGTTTTTTTGTTTTTTTCAAAAAAACGTTGCCCCACACTAGGAATTTCTCCTGTGTCGTGGGTGCGTTTACACACAATATTAGTAAATAGTCGATCATTATGTATGCTAACAATACATAATTATATAATATGTTGATGGATGGAGGAGAAGAACGCCATAGAAAAGAACGATGAATTGTGTGAGGAATGATATGAACTAAAAGGGAGTGAATGATAGCCTGACGGTTGACAGGGGAGAATGGAAGAAGAAAACGTGGTAGAGGCCTATATGCAGCAGTGCACCTGCATATAGGCCTCTCCCAGGCTACACCACAACACCCTGTCCTCCGCCATCCAGTCTGTCCCAGCCACCTTGATTAGGTCGTCCGTCCATTTAACTGGGGGACGTCCCACACTACGCTAAAACAACGAAAATAAATTAACGAGATACATAATAAGCGTGAAAAAGAAATTAGTATTTTCGTAACTGATTAGTGACTCGTAGCAGCCCTATCGGTCATGTCCGACGCGTGCATCGACCTGAAAGAATTAAAGGGAGCCAGTGTTTACTAACTACTTTGTTCTAGAGGAGAAAGTTTACATAAATTAGCCAGTATTATCCTTTAACACCAGCCGCTATGCAAATACATGCACATGAATATTCTCTGTATGAAGCCAGGATTGTAACACGCACACAACCTTTTTGCGAAACTAGGCTGAATGGATGCTTGTCTTTGCATGACATTAAGATGTCAGAGAAAGAAAACGCTTATTTCGAATTTAGTAACCGATATGTTTTGTTCAAAATTATTATGATTTGGTATTTTAATTCTGTATTAGGAAAATTTTATTATACTTATTACGCAGTATCATTCTCTGCAGGTTCACAACGTTCACCAATCCGTCTCCCAGTAGCTAAATAGATTTTGCCTCACTTTCATCATTTTCCATTAGGACATGAAGCAAATAGCGATGGATTTTGATCCGTTCACGCCGACGAACGTGAGTAAAGAAAAGAAAATATTAATTAACTGATAGACCTTCTAATGTTGTACACTTTTTAAATTAATGAACCACTAAAAACTTTTTGGGCTTTTAATGATGCACTTTTTAAAATAAATGAGCTTTTTCGCCTTTTCTCGCAGTTGGTCGCAGTAACCAAGCTAGGGTACCCTGACCAAACGGGTTAGGTTAGCTTAGCTTAGAATTGTGAACTACGTGCGTGCCGAACGAGCGCTACATACAAGTTGGTAGAAGTTAATTACAATTTGGTATATTTAGGACCCCAAGGAGAAAGAGGTTCACAAAAAGAGGCTCAGAATCATTATATTTATTTAACTATTTATGTAGGGACACACATTTAAACAGCCAAGAGGAAAGGAACAGATAAATACATAGGTCCAAAGGTGATAGCTTGCTTGCTTATTAGGGAGCTTGTTGCGCCACTTCTTCTTCCTAGCGAAAGTACTAGGAAGTGGTAAAGGGCGGGCGTTTTGAGGGACTGTCTTATGTAATTTTGACGGCAGGTGATTGTGATAAGGCTCCACTTTTCGAACGACAAAATTTGACGTTCGAAAAGTGCTGATTCTCAGCCTAATTTGAATAAAAGACTTTTTGTTTTGATTTTATCAGTGTTTATTTAAAAAAAAAATGGTAAGCAAAATGAGAATTATTTGAGGTTCGATTAAATACACGCCGAAAAGAAAGAGCTGCTATAGTGTCAAACTTCATCTAAGAATGAATGAGTCTGCATTGTTTCGCGTTGTGTCGTGTCGTGAGAATGAACAGCTCAGTAGAGTCAAGGTTGTGTTTTTGTTTACGATAAGAAAGAATACTTTTATGTAATTTAGGTGACTGAACTTTTTGTTGGGATTTAATTTTATTTACGTAAACAATTAATAGTCGTGTCTGCGACCTCGCCTACTTTCACATCAATTAAGTCTTGTTTTCACGAATAGGGCTCGTGTCTAAATAAAAACAGCCGCACAGGTCGATCGAAGGTTAAAAGCTTCGCTTGCCGCGGTCGGTTCGTGGATGGGTGATCATCCACGTAAGGCACGGAAGGGTCTCGATACACATGAAGACCAGTGAAGGGCGGGCGTTTTTGAGGGACTGTCTTTTCTAATTTGGACGTTCAAAAAGTGCTGTTTCTCAGCCTAATTTGAATAAATGAATTTTGATTCATTTTGATTTTTGACTCTTCCGTGCCTCGGAAAACAAGTTAAACAGTTACTCCTGGCTGTCACTCGCAGATTTTTGACAGTCGTCAGAAGCCCGAATATCTGACAACCAGTACCAAGGGATTGATACCAAGGGGTATCGTGTTACCCAGTGACTGTGCTGTAGAGGTCAGGTAGGCAGTCGCTCTATGTAAAATACTGGTATTCAGCTGCATCCAGTTAGACTGAAAGCCGACCCCGACATTGTTGGGAAAAAGCTAGGCAGATTCATACATCCGAAGTTGACCTGTAAATCGTTACAGGTCGCATAAAAGAAAAAGAAGAAACCATCGGCATAGCATTGAAAGAAGCATCGGCTTCTTTCATTCATAGATTACAAGCAAATAAATTGTGACCTAGCCAAGCAACTTTGTTACCTAATGACATTGACAAAGCATCAAGATCAATGTCGCAGTGTCTCTCACATGCTTTGTCGTTCATCATCATTAGTCATTCCGATTGCCACATACTTTACATAGAAGAAGAAGAAATGTCATTACTTAATATATGACATAAGTCAGTCTTGACATTTATTAGCAAGAACGTATAATTACTTTGATACAGCGATGTTCTGCACTAGGTATGGTTAGCCTTTATTACGCAGGTCCTAATTATGTATGATATAACTTTGACATTTTGAAGAAACAATGGATGGACTGTGTGAATGATGATATGGCTAGAAAGGGGGTGACTACCTACCGAGATGGCGACTAATAGAGAAGTATGGAAGAAAAAGACATGTTGCGCCGACCACAAATAAATTGGAATAAGGGCAGAATGAGAAATGAGTACGCAAGAAGAAGTCTAAAAGTGGCAACGATGACTGAAAAGTTGTGTGGAAATCGGTTGTCATGGTCATAATCAGCGATAATGTTCCCACTGCTGGGACACAGGCCTCCTCTCTGTGAGAGGAGTGGGCCCTAATCCACGCGGGCCCAGTGCGAGTTGATAGATGTCACATGTCTTAGAATTTTTGGTTCTACGACATACCGGTTTCCTCACATGTTTCCCTTCACCGTTCTGAGAGCAGTGGTGATTAAATTATTTGCACAAAGTAAAGCGCCTGTCTAGGTTCGAACCTACGACCTAGAATTCGTAACTCACGGCGGTTGCCACTAGGCCACCATTGCTCTCAGTACGCTGGTTGTCATGGTATGGGCATGTAAGGAAAGAACGAGGAAAGTTTTTAATATGAATGTACTCGTAGATGGCTATAAAAGTAGGGTGTGCGCGTCTCACCTAAGTCTGCCCCGCGATCTTCTGTTAGCGGTCCATTCTTTTACCACATAATAAATTCCATAGTTTTCTTGTCGTCGCAAATTATGATAATTTAAATAATTTATTATTTCCGCTAAAAGAAACTAAGTTGCGGTCATCTGTGATCAGTGACACTGGGGGTCACTGACCTCACTTTCATTGCCAATGGCGAATACTTTCCACTAATTTCGCGTAACCTTGTCATCTGATGTTATGCAAATTGAATACCTGATTATGCTAAAAACAAATTAATGGTTTAGAATGAATTTATCTAACAAACGCTATTTTGGTGATGTGTCCGCATGTAGCTAGTAAAAAATCGGGTTTTTGACGATATTTCTATTTTCTTTTTAATATTTTTGTAGGTTGAATCACAGAATAAGATAACGCTTGTTCGGAGAAACTTAGTTATTTTATTAATTCGTTCATTTATTATTTATTTATTGGCATAAAAAATGTTTACAAACAAAGTGAAGCCCGGACTCCCAGCGCTTGGCAAAAACACTTGCGTGTAACAGAAGCCAGTGCCTTCTCCCAATCAGCAGGTTCTGAATTTTATGCAATAGGTATACATTACCTTACTAACAATCATTCATCAAATTAATCGTTATCTATCATTTTAAAATGTTACTTATAGCTTTACCAACATCAGAGATGTTTGCATGATATCATATCATCATTCATCACTCTCCTGCCCTTAGATATCCCAATTTATTTGTGATCGGCAAGGTCTTTTTATTCCATACTTCTCTATTAGTCGTCATCGCGGTTGTCACCCACTTTCGAACAATAGCATCTCTCACGCAGTCCATCCATCGTTCCTTTGGTCTTCCCTTACATTTATAGCTAATTAGCCACCCACATTCATAGTCAAAACTTTCCTCCCGACATTTGTCTCATTCCTCCGCATCACATGCTTAATCTCATACCATATTAAAATTAAGTGTGCAATAAGCAGTTACTTCAATACTCTTAACATTCATTACGTAACGTAATATCATATCATACCAACATAAAAAAAATTGTTCAAAACATTAACTTTTCCCCAATTACGTAACAAGAAACAACTCAAACTCAAATTTAATAGAACCAAATTATTACTAGAAAGTAAAAACTCACTCAAAATTCCGCCAAACTAATTTCAAACCGACAAGTTTACAAAATAATAATCTAATTTGTCCAATCGCACAATTTACTTGTTCACGGTGAGGTGGTTGGCGAAGCAAACCATGTCAACACAACAATATCATAGAATCATAGTCACGGTCGTTTCCCATCAAACGACGGTGTATCATCGACAACTTTCTTTGACATCCATCTTTCTATAGTGGTTAATAATAAACCCATAGCTATTGTTATGGCATCCGATAAATTAATAGATGTCACTTTCTATCAGAGTATTTCTATCTGATTATATCTTGGACATCACTGACTTATCAATGAAGGAAAACAACGCGAAGAAACCAGGGGGTCTACTCCGAAGTAGTATCGGCCGAATGTTCGGCCGTTTCCTGCTGCGAAGTTACTATTTGGTTCGGTCTAATTCAGTCGGTAATATTGACTATGGTCCCGACCCAACTGAGCCGATCTGAACTTTTTTCGTATTTTTCAATAATATTCGGTTCGGCCATGTGTCGGTCCGATCCGAACATTCGCACTATGCACTTCGGAGTAGACCCCCTGGACATATCTTTATCTACACAATAAATACATACAAATAATTAAAATTAAAATGTTTGTTTGTAATGTCAAAATAACAGTTTTGTACCACTTGCATATCAAAGTATATCATCATCATTCTCCTGCCCTTATCCCAAATTATTTGGGGTCGGCGCAACATGTCTTTTTCTTCCAAACTCCTCTATTAGCCGCCATCTCGACAGTCACCCCCTTTCTAAGCATATCATCATTCACACAGTCCATCCATCGTTTCTTTGGTCGTCCCCTACTCTTATAGCCATCGACATTCATACTCAAAACTTTCCTCACGACATTCTCCTCATTCCTCCGTAATACATGCCCATACCATGACAACCGGTTTCCACATAACTTTTCAATTACCGGTGCCACTTTCAAACTTCCTCTTATATACTCATTTCTTATTCTATCCATTCGTGTAACACCACACATCCCTCTCAGCATTCTCATCTCAGCTGCATGCAATTGCCTTTCATTCATCCCTTTTGTGGCCCAACATTCTGATCCATACAAGACAGCAGGTCTAACCATGGTTTTGTATATCTTCCCCTTAAGTTTAAGGGGAATGCGGGAGTCGCAGATTGTTCCCGTGACCTGCCGCCATTTCATCCATCCAGTGTTAATTCTGTGCTTAACCGTCCGATCTACTTCGCCATCGCTTTGCACGAGTGAACCGAGATACCGAAAGTCGGAGCAGACTGGGAGAAGCGCGCCATCAAGCGCTATGGCTCTAGAGTTGGAGGGACCGCCGAAATCGCAGAACATATGTTCAGTTTTGGTTCTGCTGATTTTCAAGCCAACATCCTCCAGCTTCTGTTGCCATTTCTCCAATCTGCTCTGGATCTCGGATCCATCTTCACCGACAAGAACAATGTCATCGGCAAACAGCATGCACCAGGGGGCCTCTTCCTGTATGTCCGCCGTCAGAGCGTCCATAATCAACAGGAAGAGGTAAGGACTTAAAGCCGATCCCTGGTGCAAGCCTACAGCCACACTGAACTCGTCGGTATTGCCAGCAGCCGATCGGACGTAGGTACGAGATCGATTGTACATAGCACGAATTAACTCTACATACTTCCCGGGCAAACCTTTCTCTTTCAAGGCCCACCACAGAACATCCCGAGGTACCCTATCATACGCTTTCTCCAGATCAATGAACACCATCTGCAAGTTCTTATGTGCACGTCTGTACTTCTCGCACAACTGGCGGAGTGCAAAAGTGGCGTCCATTGTTCCTCGACCTGGCATAAACCCAAACTGGTTTGGGGTAATCTCACTCTCCTCTCGCAGTCTTTTCTCTATTACTTTCTCCCATACCTTCATACTATGTGACATGAGCTTTATCCCTCGATAGTTGTTGCAGTCCTGTACATCACCTTTATTCTTGAAGATGGGCACTAGCGAACTATTGCACCATTCTTGTGGGATCCCACCTTCATGCAACAACTTATTGAAGAATAAAGTCAGCCACATACATCCATCTTCTTTTAAACACTTCCATACTTCTACTGGTATATCATCTGGGCCCATAGCCTTCCCATTCTTCATACCTTGAACTGCCTTTCTTACTTCATCCATGCTAATTTCCCTCACCAAACCCATATTTACTTGTACCTCTTTAAGCACACCATCCCATTTATTCTCTTCGTTCATTAGCTTTTCAAAATAAACCTTCCATCGTTCTTTTATTTCGTCATCTTTATACAGAACCTTACCGACGTCGTCTTTCATACATTTAATGTGAAGAATATCTCTCGTTCTCCTTTCTCTTGCTTTTGTAATCCGGTAGAGCTCCTTCTGGCCTCTAGGGCTGTCCAGTGAGTCATACAACTTCTCCTGCGCCTTAGCCCTCGAAACTGCTACCGCCTTTTTTGCCTTTCTCTTCCATTCTTTATAAATCTCCTTCTTATCTTCTTTCAAACTATCATTCCCGTTTTCTACACCCTGCCATTCTTTAAACGCAATTTTCTTTTCTTTTAGCATCTTTTGCACGTCTTCGTTCCACCACCATGTATCCTTTTCTATCATACCTTTCCCTTTCGATTCTCCAAACGCATCTTTTGCTACTCTCCTTATACAATCCGCCATCTCTTTCCAACATTCATTCACAGATTTTCCTTCCATATCCTTCATGTCAATCATTTTCTCTACCACTTGATTCTTAAACATACTGGCGCATTCCTCTTTTTCTATCATACGCCATCTAGTTTTGGGTGGGGGCCGTTCCTTGTTCCTACTGAACGAGACATTGACTTTAACCTCCATTATCAATAGTCTATGTTGTGAAACTAGGTCCTCACCTGGGAGCACTTTACAATTTTTTACAGTTTTAAGGCTGTTTCGTCTTACTAGGAGGTAGTCGATTTGAGTTGCGTGGCGGCCACTTTTATAACTTATTAGATGCTCATTTCGTTTCTCGAACCACGTATTTATTATTGCCAGGTCGAAGGCCGAGGCAGCTTGCAGCAGTGCCTCGCCATCAGTGTTACGGTCTCCATACCCCCAACCGCCATGCGCTCTCTCATACCCATCCTTCTGTCTTCCTACATGCCCGTTAAAATCACCCCCAACATACACTTCTTCACTATCTTGCACATCCATCATCACACAATCGAAGTCCTTCCAGAACTTCTCTTTTACACAATCCTCACACCCTGACTGGGGTGCATACACACTAACTATATTAACCACTAAACTCTCCACAATCACTTTAACAGCTATCACTCTATCACTCACTCTTTTAACATCCACTACACATTCTTTCAACTGACTATCCAAAACTATACCTACACCATTCCGCTTGCCATCGCTTCCACAGTAATAAAACTTATATCCTTCTCCTATCTCTCTAGCCTTCGCACCCTTCCACTTCGTCTCCTGCAGACACGCAATGTTCAGTCGTCGTCTTTTTAAAACATCTGCTAGTTCCCTTCCTCTTCCAGTCATAGTACCTACATTCCAGCTCGCACACCTCAATCTAACTTCTCTCACACTCCGAGCTTGCGTCTTACGTCGCACCCGCCCGTTCTGGTGCAACAACCCTTGTCCATTTCCCACAGAAGCCGGGTGCTGCCCCTGCGCGTCGCCTGTGGGGTACGCCCTAGCCCTATCGCGCATCATATCTTTTCTAATCATGTTGCTATAGGTTTTGGCAAAGTTTAACAGTCGGCCGCCAGCCTGACACCAACCCTCCTTGGGAATGCTTTTGTTGGTGGTTTACCCGCCACCGCGCGGAATTAAATGGATATCCCTCCATTTATCGGTCGTCAGAGCCTCGTTGGTTAGCAGCAGGGTGCACCGCGTGCAGGTGAGGTTGACGTTTGGGGAGTCTGGTTGTTGTGCGCTCCCCCTTACACCCTACTGCATATCAAAGTATATACGGTACTTAAAACAACAAAACTTTTTTTTTGTATTTCTGTATGTCTGTCTGTTCGTTCCAGCTAATCTCCGAAACGGTGGTCTTGACTCTTGAGCAAGCGTGGTGATCCATGCTCGTGTCTTCTCTGAATGAAAAGAGGCCTTTGCCCTGCAGTGGTACAATAATAGGCTGGTAATATTATTTACACTTTCTATTTGATTTACATAGATTCGTTGTGCTTTTGTGAATGAAGTTCTTAAGACCTTTTGATATTGTAGTTGTATATTTATTTACTTTCACTCGTATTTTGCAAGCGTTGTTATATTGGTTTAAAACGCTTTGATACACAAGAACCTCGCCCATTGGGCAGGCTAGCCAACATTTTTCTAAAAGTACACATCTGCCGCTATGAATATAAGAATAGGTATTATGTATTGTATATTCTGCTGTGTTAAATACATGTATGAGCTTGTGTTACGATTTTTTGTGTGCAATAAAGTTTTATGGAATGTGGCGCCGACTCCAAGAAAAATGGGATAAGAAGGATGAACAAAGTATATTCTACATATATACATATATATTATGAGCATGACCTAAAACTAAACGTTGTAGAATACATTTCTGGATATAACTATAAATAGCGTTTTATTTAGTTTATGAACTGTTAACCTTTTTACTTGTACTTACTAGTGCCTACACTTGTCACTTAATAATAGTATTTTTTCCCGTCACAAAACGTATTTTTTACTGAAGCTGTAAGTGTTACCGTTACAATGACTCGTGTTCTTTATATTGACAACAATTGGATAGGTGAAGTGACGTGCGGTAAGAAAAATTGCTCACATAGTTTATTAAAGCAATTTTAATTAACTGTAGAATTATGTCACCGTGGTCTTAGAACGTTGACTCTTGAAGCTTGTTATTTCTAAATGGAATTTATCATCCCATCAGCGCTGATCTAGTAAGACAAGTGTCTGTGAGCAAGTGGTATCACGCTAACGGGATCATTCAATTGCATTGAGAAGTATCTTTATTTCAATAATAAAAATAGTATAACTAAGCACCACACTAGCTCTGTTTCATAAGCGTCGTGTCGTCGCGAAGGAGATGTCCGATAAAATTGATTTAAAACTAATTTTGCGTTTGTAATGGCCCGAGTATAGTAAGATCCTTAGAAGCAGTCAAAACTGCTGCTGCGGGCGTGACGATTATGGCTTATCAAATAATAATCACCTTAGTCGTGGTAAAGGGCAGTTCAATTATTTATTGATCGCTCTACTTACTGCACTTGTTAACCTTTACGGGTAACCGTTCGCTGCAAGGCCTCCGTCTGTGTGCCAACTAACTACCAATTGTTTTTTGTGGTTCATTGTAGTGTGTTACAGCTGCTATCTGCTAATTGGATTTCCTAACTGTTTTGTCTTAGTACCTATGGCAGCTGGGGTTGTGTGGGTCTGTGTTAACGTTCCCATTGCGTTACTCAAAAGCTTAACTTTTATCGCATCTGACTAACCTTACTTTTTATGCGAAGCCTCAAAAATTATTCGCAATGACTGTTACTAAAAGTTAAGCACGGTATTAGTATTGCACGAATTTTGTGTATGGCGAAATTTTATATGCAATTTATTAAATAAATAATAATTAATCTCAAGAACGTCTTGCACAGAAATCATAAAATGTATCTAAGTATCTAGAAGTAATCAAATTTAATATAAAATTGGTACATGCTTACAAGACATAAGGCTTAAACCTCCAGCGAAATTATACACTTGACCGTGCGAAATATTTTTCGAGATTTCATAAGACACCGCGACAGCTGTATGAAAAATGTCCATGAGATCGTTTTCTCAATAACTTTCTCCGATGATTAATGCTGGAGAGAACCTCCCGATATGGATATTCGACTTTTGGGAATTCATGCAGGTTCCACTCGAGAAATTTCACATTCGAGATAACGCATTTCACCGCATAAACCTATGTTGCTTTATTACCATAATATGATTAACATCTTAATATGCCATAAGAGAGTATGAACAAGCCATTAACTTGAAAACGACCGACCGAATCGACCTCATCTAGTTTTTAAAATATGATTGACGTGTAAAAATGTTTGTACAAACCTACTTACAGAAATAAAATCATTTAACGGTGACCAACGAATTAAACTCACTGTAGTAAAAGAAAAATATTGTTTACGTGACACTCTATGCGTCGTAGTCTTTGAAAGCACAATTTCCATAATAAAAGAAAACATAACGGTATTCACAAAAAAAATCTTACATAACTTAAAATAATGTCAAGCAACCTAATCCGACAAGTTATTCCGCAACATAATACAGCCATAAACATTCACAGAACGCTTAACATTTTACAAACGCAGGTGATAAACATAAGTAAATAAAATTCACTTTTTACTGTGTCTGAGAGTCAGCCGTTTTCACTTTCGCCGAAACTTGTCGAGCGGCCTGCGGCATGATTTATGTGTGCGTTGTCAACGACCTGTCACTACGCGTGTCACTTGTGTTAGTGTGCGTGAGTAATGATGCGAGGATATAATGCTTCAATGATAAACAAAACACAACTTAATTTTTGTAATTTTATGGTGATTTTGACATTTAAAAGTGTGTCAGCCAGTTTCAGGTTGTTGTTATCCCGCGTAAATCACAGAGGCCGGCCGTGTATAAATAGATTCCATGACGAAGTATTTATTCAATTCGTTACAGAGCCTAATTAATTGGTCGACGGCAATAGGGCGGAATATTTCATTAATTTGGAGAAAAAGAGAATTGGGGGAAAGAGAAATTTCGAAATGGAGGATGGATGATCATCCATGAAATGTTATAGAGACCCTCTTATGCCTCGGAAAACACATTAAGCCGTTGGTCCTGGTTGTCGTTCGTACATACGGTCTTCGAAAGTCGTCACCGGTCAGAAGTCCAATAGTTTGACAACCAGTTTTGCCAAGGGGTATCGTGTTACCCAGTAACTGGGTTGTGGAGGTCAGATTGGCAGTCGCTGGATGTAAAATACAGGTATGTATTTAGCTGTATCCGGTTAGACTGGAACCCGACCGATTTTGTTTCATTCAGAAACACTCTTATGCTAACTGGTAGTAGGATAATGGACATAATGAATTAAGTCAACCTTTTTATGAGTATCTATATGCCTTTTCTATTTATTACATCTTCGAGATGTGATAATAACAGGTTCAATACTATCTAATCAATAATAACGCGTCTGTTCGAAGCACTGCTTATTCACAATTACCATTCACTTGCAGTTGTTACGTAACTGCATCGTTATGCAGGCACATCACTACGCGGAGAGAAATGACCCCCTTCTGACCTTGTTCGAAGCGCGGGGTCGTTGACTTGTGAACTTGATTTATTATAGAGACACCGGCTTTGTGGTCGTGGTAGAGTGAAATTTCACGGTGCTTCTGGCTATAGAAATAGAAACACATAACATAACAACACGCCTTATTTCCCCGAAGTGTTGGGCAGAAATGTACCTGAAGCACACCCATATTTCGCCAGTTATGTTTATGTCAGGAGTTGTTATGGCGATGCTATTTATTTATTTATCCATAATAAATGGATAAATAAATAAATAGCATAGCATCAGGCATAAAGGCCCATATAAAACACATACAATACAATATTAATATAACTTAAATAGGATGATGATGATGATATGTGTATGATGGAGGTTGTCAGGGGGGGGGGGGTTATGTTTATAGTGGGCAGGCCAATTGCCATCAACCACAAATCCAAACGCCGCCGCGCCGGGCTGCTACTGAGAAATTCCTTACGAAAAAACTCAATAACACTTCCTGACTTGGACTTGGACTCGATTCCCAGGCCGCAAGCGGTCGCAAGCCAAGCGCTACTATTCTAGTGATTAACGAGGTAGTCAAAGAAACATTGTGTGAAGGATTATTGTTGCTAGAAAGGTGGTAATTACTGAGATGACGGATCTGTAAAGGAGAAGACACGACTGTATGAACGTTAACGAAGCAAAGGGAGTATTTGTAAGAATCGTAGCAGATGACGTTCTGTAGTTTATGTATGTATCTTCTTCTATATATATAAAATTCAAAGTCCTGACTGACTGACTGACTGACTGACTGAGACATCAACGCACAGCCTAAACCGCTGGTCCTAGAGGCATGAAATTTGGAGGGTGTATTCTTCGTGAAGAGTAGGTATCCACTAAGAAAGGGTTTTTCGAAATTCCACCCCTAAGAGGGTGAAATGGGGGGATTTTGTTTGTATGAAAAATCTTATTCCTTGAGTTAATAAACTTGAAACTTGGCACGAATACTTATCTAGGTAAATAATGAAGTTGGGAATTTTTTGTTTTTATAAACTACCCCCTAAAAGGGGATTTGGGGGTTTCAAAGTTTGTATGGAAGAATTTTAGCGCGCGGTCCGATTTAATCGAAACTCAGTATTTATACCTAAAATTGAAAGGAAAGAATAATGTGTATCAGGGTTTTTCGAAAATCTACCCCTGACGGCCTGAAAAGGGTAGTCAATTTTACAGGGGAGGATTTTACAGCGTGGCTTGATTAACTCGAAAAATGGTATAAATAATATTTGAGTCAAGTTATGAACACATCCCAAATGATTATTCAAAATTCCACCCCTGTGGGGGTGAAAAGCGGGGATACAGTTTATATGAAAAATCTTATTCGTTAGGTTAATAATCTTGAAGATTGGCATGAATATTCGCCTAAGTAAGCAAGTTTATCATTATTAGTTTTTCGAAACTACCCCTCAAAGGGATATAGGGGTGTTAAAGTTTGTGTGGAAGAAATTGAATGCGCGGTCCGATTACCTCGAAACTAAGTATTGATACTTTCGACAGAAAATAATTAATAATAAGTATGTAAAGTTGTCGAAAATTGACCCCTGGCGGGTCCAAAGGGGTAATTCGGTTCTTAGGGGAGGATTTGAACTTGAAACTGTATGTTACATTTTCACGCTTAGACCACTGAACTTCTCATTTGGCAAAGAGATAGATGGCATCCTGGGGAAGCACATACTTTTTATCCTGGTAGCACGTTCCCGTGGGATAACTTCCGACATCCACGCGGGCGAAGCCGCGGGCAGAAGCTAGTGTTAACATAGGTACTAAACAAGGTGCTCTCCAAACAAATAACTATAATACACAACGTACCTATTGCAAACGACTAGAAATTACGTCACCCACTTGCGCAAAGACCGTTCACTATAAAATGACAATAAAAATAATATATTACGACTTCGAGCACTAGGAAGCGCCACTCCGGAACCCGATGCAACCAGAAACCGTGCAATTTAGTTAAATGTCAGCCCACACTGAACAAGTAGGAAGCGAACGGTTTGTGAACTTTGCAAATATTTACTTAGCATAACTTTCGAAGCTAGGCTACTCTAATCAAGACTGTGGTGACTATAGGTACACTTCTGCCTAAACCTTTGGGGAAACAAGGCGTGATGTTATGTCATGAATTAGAAGTATAGAAGACATGAAAAGATAGGAAGATATGCATATGCAATCTTTCAACTATACAGAGTGGCGATTAGGTTATCACATTAAATAATACAGCGGTCATTACAAATTGTTAAAAGTCTGTTATAATAATACAATTTAAATTTTACTAAAAATAGAAAACAAAAACAAATAAAATAATAAGCGTAAAAATTGTCATGAAATAAACCATCCTTGATAATAAGTCACTAGACACGCGTGAGGCAATGGTATCAAGAATTCAACACAAACTTTATATTATTGTTACTAAGTAAACACAAATTAAGTTTAATGTTGTTAGGTAAATACTGAAACAAAAAAAATCCCACGACTAAAATGTTAATTGTTATTAATTCTTTTAATTGTGTATGTTTAATATACGTTATGTAGAATACGTGGTTTCAATTCATGTGTTAGAATACGTGGTTTCAATTCATGTGTTAACCTAATCGCCACACTGTATATCCCGGAGACTATCTTTGAATGGTACATGTCTACAATTCACAGAAATTCTCTTTATATGAAACTAAATTAACCGTTTAAAATTTTCTTCTGCACCCACAATGCCGAAGCTCCCGTTTAATATGTGTTTCCTGAGAAAGCAACAGACAAGGAAAGTGGGCGTCCAAGAAAAGTAACACCGGTATTCAAGTATTTAGCCGAGGCTACCTACTCTCATTTCCGCTAGAAAACCTGCCTCATCTCGCAGCTGTTAAGATATGCACAATCACTATCATTTTACTTGTTCATATTCTTGAAGATCTCTTAAATGTGTTTTGCGTGGGGTAAACTACTTTCTTTACACTTGTAAGCTCAGAATACTTGTGTAATTTTGGCAGATTTTCTTAAGGTGGTCAAATGTTGTCTTGATTCAGTAAAGTATATCAATCAACCAAAAGATTGATTGATACACTGCTGCTGCTGCTGTTTAGTTGCACTAAACCTAAAATTATCTAAAACATCCGAATTTTAAGTTTAGTGCAACTACGGAATGGATAATTGGTTCTTGTGGTTTCTGCTTGTTCATATTCTAGAGTCATCCGTAGCATTTTAGTATTCGTCTAGACTGATATCATATTATCTTGTGTCTACGTCCCAATTAACCTTTTTTAACACTTTTCCAAACGTTAACTAGTGCGTGTGCATACTCACAAACCATGAGTCGGTGCATTAGTTACGCTTTACATAGAAACCGGTTCGGGCCAGTCAAAACCAGTTGCTAACCAGTTTCGTCCAGTTCCAACTGGACCGGCCACTCTTCCTGTCATTTCACTTATTTTTTTGTGAAACTAGCCGCATGCCACGTAAAGCCCCTGTCTATGGAAAACTAAGTTAATCACACATTCATTATGATCCTTATCGTCATAGTAATTAGGCTTGTTTTCGTTTTTCCAGTCGTTAAACTTAAATTTGTCATAGGCGACATTAAAAGTGGTCGCGTTGCTTTTATTTGCGTGTTTTATGGATGTGGTCTTAATTTCTTCCTTGGTTATAAGTACGAGAGTTTCTTTTAGATTTTGTCAGCAACAAATTATTTTTAATTAATTATGTAATGTATCGAGTTTATCTAAGAAATTAATTCTGCCTAGCCTTTTCCCAACTTTGTTGGAGTAGGCTTCCAGTCTAACCGGATGCAGCTGAATACCAGTATTTTATATATACATGGAGCGACTGCCTATCTGAACCTCACAACCCAGTTACTCATGGGTAACACGATATCCCGTGGTAACACTGGTTGTCAGACTTTCGGGCTTCTGACGACCCGTAACGATTCTCAAAGACTCTAGAATGACAGCCGGGACCAACGGCTTAACGTGCTTTCCGAGGCACGAAGAGTTCGGTATGTAAACATGGTCACCTATCCACGGACCGACTGACTGTGGCAAGCATAGCTTAACCTGATCGATCTACCCGTGCGGCTATTATTACTAACCCACGAATCCCCTCTAACACCCGGTTTCTGAATATATATATAACCAAAGAGTACTATAAGTTACCCCCGGTATCTTATAGTACTCTTTGGTTTGACGAAACTCGATTTTAACTTGAGAAACGCAAAAAGTCAAGCGCATACTTAGGTATTTGAGAATAATCAGTTGAGATTTGCTACTTTTCTCAAATCAGAAGCCGGGTGTAAGAGATTCACATTATAATTTATCTATATGCTGCTAATTGCCTTGTGAGATATGTCTCGCAAAGGAAACAGTTTTCGCGATAAGCTAATTTCTGAATGGAGAAACTTTCATTTTGATACTTTCTATTACAAAATCCGTTTCACCATCTTGATAATTATTTATCTACTTTGTATTCGATCGTATGTTAATAGATTTATTCAGTAGCTTTAAATTAGTTGGTTATACGAACAATAAAGATGACAGATGATAGCGAGCAACTCAACAAAAGAGACCACCAACAAATGGACGGTGTGGCGCAGAAGTACAGACGCACATCAAGCCACTACAATCTGTCAAACGTTAATAGATTTTCAACCTTATCACTAAAAGATTAAGGTTCAAGGTTGATTGGGAAAATTTGACAGTTTCGGGTAGCTTGATCTGCTGGCGTCTGTACTAGGAGGGCTGACTCCAAATAAATTGGGATAATACCCAGGAGAAAAAGGAGCAGCATTTCGAACCAATTCGTATCATTCGGCAATTAACTGGCATATAACTTTTTATTATTTATTAAGAGCCTGTGTTGTCCAACTGCAGGGCAAAGGCCTTAGTCAAGTTAAATTAGCTAGCGAAACTCCGCAGAGGTGATGGGCACAGATATCTATACAGGGTGTCAGGAGAACGCTTCCGAAGCCAGAACGTAGATTATATACAACCTTTATGCAAACGGATACCACTAACCTTTCGCCTGAAATTGATTATTTTCGCGCGTCACGTGGACTTGGGGTCGTCAGCCGCACAGCTGTCGGCGAGCGCGCGCGCACTTTGAACTTGAGGTCACGCGCAAGCGTCAGATGATATTTATTTACGAATACATTGCTTGTTAGAGTTGTAAAGAAAAAAAATGTGTTTAATAGCAAATAATGGTTTAATTTAACTGTTCTCACAGCATAGTGTACGAAAAATGCTAAAAAAAATAGGTAAAATTGTTCATTTTTTTTTCTCATTTTTTTATGGTATCGTATCGAGAATCAGTAGCCCTATCACCTGTCTTCGTTTTCGGAAGCGTTTCCCTGCCACCCTGTATAAAACAAAAACTAAATTAATTTGATGATGTTTTGGGGTCATCAACCGCTGCTAGTTTAGTCAATTGAAATATCAGTTTAAAAAATCGCTTTTTATTTGTGAACTTTACAGACGTGATATCGCAACACGATAAAGGTGGTGCTTTTTGTTTATGCAGAATAAACAATTTTTCTTCCTTTTCCTTTTTATAAAACAAAACATAAACAGATTTTCTTAACTTATACTTGCTGCCAGAGGTCGTTGACCACATTTTTTTTTTTTTGTAAAATTTAAATTGACCCTGTATAAGTCACTGGATATTTCATGAAAAATAGAACAAAAATACGTTTGCCAGGAGAAGACCATCATTCATCCCAAATTGATGTACTTATATCTAGAAATTACCAATAAAAACACTGAAATGCCAAAACACAAGAAAACAGCAAAAATAGAATAGAAGATGTACAACACATACGATAGTACAACGCTCTACTTACCCCGAAGAATCAGTACGCTTCGCTTAACCAACGAGATAGTTCAAACAGACATTGTAACTTAAAATGTATCTTATCTGGTAAATCTTAGAGTTTTGAATTGAACAACTTTCTGATCAAACGAGGAAATCAAAATCAATTGCAGACTGATTAATGGTTTTAGTTGCGAAGTGAAAATGAGAGAGTAAGTAGGATAATTGGCAGCTGAAATGTTACAGATATAGAGTTTGGAAATACTTAGATACTGTTTACTCTAAAGATGTTCTTAAACGTGGGATACGTATTTGAACTTAAGTAAGACTTGCTGCGCCCCGCGGTTTCACCCGCATAACTTTCGATCCCGTGGGAATATCGGGATAAAAAGTATCCTATAGGTTAATCCTGGTTATAAACCATATGTGTGCTAAATTTCATCTAAATCCGTTCAGTAGTTTTTGCGTGAAAGAGTAACAAACATTCATTCATCCATACAAACTTTCACGTTTATAATATTAGTAGGAAATACGTGTATAGTCCTGCAGACCGAATTTGGACCATGGCTGCAAATCTCAATGGAGACTAATTTCGGCGCGGGAGATGTTATAGTGCACAAGTATGTGCGCAGACACAGATGCACTCTCTCTTCCTTCACTCTCAAGAAGACAAGTCTTCTCTCTGGTAAGAAGTACTCTAGCATCAACGGATGAATCCATAAAGCAAAAATGTAAATTTAGTTAAATATTTCATTCTATTTCTTTTTTCAATTTCTAAATATATCTCTGAATCTCCCTTGTATACAATAGTGTTACACCTACAGCACCCTAATTGCGTAACATACTTTCAATCACAATCTGAATTATTTTGAAGTATATTACTAATCCATTGCTTCATGTGTTCGAAAAATTTGTCAGCTCAACAACGTAAATAACACAATGAATGTTGTTGAACTGTTAAAAAGAAAACCATTGCTGTTAGAATGTTACGCAATCACCCCACAGGTCAAGGCTCTGATGCGAATGATTTATAATCTCCTTTTCATCGGTATGCTAAGGATGCTCCCAATGCATTAGCGCCTAGCTCAGAACTGACGTTGTATTAACCCAAGTGCCCATGATTGAAAGGAATTGTAGTATGTAAGTGCAATACTTAATACTACGCTACACGGGAATCTAACCCGTATAGCCAAGCCATTAAGCGTTATAATAGCAAGCGGAGCTTAGCGGGAGTAATGAATGCGAAAGACGGAGAAATGAAGAATGTTATTAGAGTCGGATGAAATGAGTATATTATTACAGAAAGAAGTAAGTTTAAAAACATAAGAATAGCAACAATTAATTACTACGAGCGCGGCGCGACCCGAACGGTAAGGTAGGTAGGCAGATGACCACTGAGGCAACTCGCGTTGCCTGCGCGCCGCTCGGTGTCCGCCCTCCGCTGACGTCACATCGTATGATCGATCACCTGATGTTAGGGTCTGGCGCAGAATCATAAGCGACAGCGATTTTCTCCAAATTGTAAGGTGGTGGTCCAAATACTTTCCGCCACATATTCCCCCTGGCCAGACCGTAACTACGGTCGATAGTAATCGGGGAACCTTACTCGCCGGCCGCTCCTTGTCGTCCTTTCTTCACTTGTAGGAGGAGTAGTGGTATCAGTGGTTGTCGTTGGTTCTTTCTCTTGAACTTCTTCACGCATCATATAGGCCGGTTTAAGACGATCTATCGATACATTATTCGGCTTCCCTTGTGTGTCAATTGTGAAGTATTTTGCGTGTCTCTGTAAGACCTTGTAGGGGCCTACATATGGTGGTTCGAGTGCGCGCCGTACGTAGTCTCTCCGCAGGAAGACGTGAGAGGAAGAGTGCAGATCTCGTGGCACGTAGAAGGGCGATGTGGTATGCCACGCAGTAGGTTTCGGAGTCAGCTTGGCCATGTGACGTCGCAGACGGTTTGCGTACTCGGTGACGTCAGCTGTAGTGAAGTGTTCTCTCGAAGATAGGAACTGGCCAGGAAGTTGAAGTGCTTCTCCGTAGACGAGTTCGGCCGGCGTAGCTTGGACGTCTTCCTTCCAAGCATTACGCATGCCGAGGAGTACCAGTGGAAGAGATTCCGTCCACTGTGAGGAGTCGTGGCACATTATGGCGGCCTTCAACTGACGATGCAGCCGTTCCACGATGCCATTCGCCGCTGGATGGTACGCAGTAGTGCGAAAGTGGTCCGCCCCCAACAAGGCCGTGAGAGCCTTG
Source organism: Apamea crenata (assembly GCA_949629185.1). Classification (NCBI taxonomy): domain Eukaryota; kingdom Metazoa; phylum Arthropoda; class Insecta; order Lepidoptera; family Noctuidae; genus Apamea; species Apamea crenata. The sequence goes on along the minus strand of OX451376.1, from coordinate 2,981,640 downwards.
AACAGATGACTCTCGAATTGGCGACCACGGTCGGTGGTTATCCGTGCTGGACAGCCGAACCTGGCCACCCAACCAGTCACCAAAGCGGCTGCGCATGTCTCTGCAGTGATGTCTTTCAAGGGGTAAGCCTCTGGCCAACGGGTGAACCTGTCGATGACGGTGAGGCAGTACCTGAAATCACACGAAAGGGTTAAGGGCCCTATAATGTCGAGGTGGATGTGGGAGAAACGAGATGATGGAGTCAGGTAAGAGGAAAGTGGGGATTTAGTGTGACGTGTGACTTTACACGTCTGGCATTTTAAACATTGCTTTGCCCACTCTCTACAATCCTTGCGAATCCCTGGCCACACAAAGTGTTGTGTCACCAGTCGTACTGTAGCGGACTTCCCAGGGTGATGTAAATTGTGTAGCGAGTTGAAAACTTCTCTTCGCAGCGTTGGTGTTACATATGGACGTGGCACCTGTGTGGAGATATCACAATACACGGGTTTGTTCCCACTGTGGGTGACTGCTATCTTTTTTAATTTTAGCGACGTGCCGTGGAGTAAGAGGTCTTGCAGTTCTGGATCATCATCCTGAAGTCGTGCAAGGTTCTCGAAGTTGATGGCAGCAGATACCTCTTCTACCCGTGATAATGCATCAGCTACTATGTTCTCACTGCCTGGTATGTACCTTAGGTCTGTTGTGAATTGGCTGATGTAATCTAGGTACCTGAATTGTCTCGGCGAGAGACTCTCCCTGTTTGACCTGAAGGCGAAGATAAGTGGCTTGTGGTCAGTGAAAATCGTAAATGTTCTAGCTTCAACCATATGACGGAAGTATTTAATGGCCTCGTACACTGCAAGCAGCTCTCGATCGTACGGGCTGTACTTCGTTTGTGCTTTGTTTAGCTTGTGGGAGTAAAAGGCTAGTGGCTGCCAGTTCTCACCTTTGCGTTGTTGAAGAACAGCGCCTATAGCTGTATTCGATGCGTCGGTTACAATCGCTAAGTCTGCCGATGCATCTGGGTGAGCCAAGAGTGTTGCTTTAGACAGCGAGGACTTGCAATCGTCGAAAGCCTTCAGCATCTCTGGAGACATTTGCACCGGATGGGAACCTTTAATCTTAGGACCAGCGAGGGCAGTGTTTAACGGTGCTTGTAGTTGGGCTGCTTTTGGGACAAATCGGCGATAAAAGTTTATCATGCCCAGGAATCGTCGCAGCTCCTTGTTGGTTTTGGGTATCGGGAACTCCTGGATGGCCTGCACTTTGGACTGAAGCGGTTTTATGCCCGCTGCTGACACGCTGTATCCTAAGAAAGTTACCTCTGGTTGTCCGATGTTGCATTTGGCTGTGTTGATGACGACGCCGTATTGATTCAGGCGATCGAACAGTAGTCGTAGATGCACCTTATGGTCTTCAACAGTCGCTGAGAACACTAGAATATCGTCGACATACCCGTAGCAGAAGTCTAAGCCTAGTAGGACTTCGTCAATGAACCGTTGGAAGGTTTGAGCCGCGTTTCTCAAACCGAAGGTCATGAAAGGAAACTCGTATAGACCGAAAGGGGTGGTTATCGCGGTTTTAGGTATATCCTCTGGGTTTATTGCAAGTTGGTTATAGGCTTTCACGAGGTCTATAGTCGTGAAGACGGTGCAGCCCGCTAATTGATGCGAGAAGTCCTGAATATGGCGGATGGGGTACCTGTCAGGTATTGTTCTGGAGTTAAGTGCCCTGTAGTCGCCACATGGTCTCCATCCGTCGTCCTTCTTCTTCACCAGATGTAGAGGCGCCGACCAAGGACTCTCCGAGCGCCGTGCTACTCCACTTGCGAGCATCTGCTCGAACTCCTTCTTAGCCGCCTGCAGTCGAGAAGGATCTAGGCGTCTAGGCTTACCTGCTACAGGTGGTCCCGGCGTCGTTCTGATGAAGTGTAGCGTATTGTGTTTGCCCGGCACCTGTTTACCTGGCGGGCGCGTTATCTCCGGATACTCGCGCAGAATTTGGTGGTAATCTGTGTCTCCTACCACTGCCTTCACTGAAGCAATGCTGACTGCATTGCAGTGTACAGCCCTAACTGACAAAGAGGTAAGGTGGTCAATCAGGCGTTGATTCCTGCAATCTACCAATAGATTGTAAAAACTGAGGAAATCTACTCCAATGATAGCTTTTGAAACATCAGCGATCGTGAAGTTCCAGCTGTAGTTCCTCCTGAGTCCCAAGTTTAATTGCAGTTGCAGAGGACCGTACGTGCGTATTACTGTGTTGTTTGCCGCTATCAGGTCGTAGTTAGATTGTTTGCAGGGTGTCTTGACAGCAGATCGGGGAAAACGCATAGGTCTGAGCCAGTGTCCACTAAAAATTGCATTTTTGACGTCCGATCTGTGATGAATAGACGGCCTGAAGAAGTGGGGCAGTCGTTGGCCGCTACTTGCGACCGCCCTTCCTGTTTTCCTCCGCGAATGAGCATGGTTGTCTACATTTGTGTGCCTTGTGTCCATATGTATAGTGGTAGTAACAGTGTGGGTGGTTCGGTGGTGGTTGCTCCGGTCTGGATTTTGAGTGATCATACCTTCGATTTTTGTTGCGAAGCCTTGAGCGTGAGCGTTGCCTTCCTCTGTTATCCAAACGTGAAGTGAGCGAGGCTACCTGCTTCGTGAGCTCGCTTACCTGCCTCGCCAGGTCCAATGAATCAGCGCTGGTGGAAGCGGTCGTGCTCGCAATCTGCGGTGTCATCGGAGCAATTTCGTATACCCTGTCCGCTATCTCCGCTAATTTTTCCACCTGTAAATCAGCAATTTGCGAGGCGATTACTGTTTGAATGTTTTGGGGTAGCCGGTTAGTCCATATGCTTTTGACAAATTCGGCTGCCCCCGATGGCCCAGCTAAATTTTGCAAGTGCCTCAGGAATTGTGATGGTTTGCGATCGCCTAACTCCTCGTGGAGTAGGAGCTGTTGAATTCGTTTTTCCTGTGACGCGGACAACCGACCTATGAGTTCTGTTTTTAATTTTTCGAACTTATTAGCCTCAGGAGGGTTGGTGATGATATCCCTGACCTGCAAGGCGTACTTGGTCTCGAGTTGAGTCGATGCAAAATAAAATTTTGTTGAGTCGCTGGTAATTCTGGATAAAATGAATTGGCCTTCAAGCTGAGCAAACCACAATCCCGGCTCCTCCGGGCAAAATGGCGGACAGCGCAACGGCATTCCAACTGCCGTTACCTCTCCTGAGGCAGTGGGTACATCCTTACAGTCGACGTAGGCTTCCGGTTCAGTCATTGTATAATGGAATGAGGAAACCACTTCCTGTTCTTTCGTCAGCCACCAATGTAAACACTAGGCACACTCTTGTTCTTCAGGTCCAACGGTGTCTTCAAGTCTTGAATAACACGATAGTCGAGGGTCACCAATGTAGTATGTAAGTGCAATACTTAATACTACGCTACACGGGAATCTAACCCGTATAGCCAAGCCATTAAGCGTTATAATAGCAAGCGGAGCTTAGCGGGAGTAATGAATGCGAAAGACGGAGAAATGAAGAATGTTATTAGAGTCGGATGAAATGAGTATATTATTACAGAAAGAAGTAAGTTTAAAAACATAAGAATAGCAACAATTAATTACTACGAGCGCGGCGCGACCCGAACGGTAAGGTAGGTAGGCAGATGACCACTGAGGCAACTCGCGTTGCCTGCGCGCCGCTCGGTGTCCGCCCTCCGCTGACGTCACATCGTATGATCGATCACCTGATGTTAGGGTCTGGCGCAGAATCATAAGCGACAGCGATTTTCTCCAAATTGTAAGGTGGTGGTCCAAATACTTTCCGCCACAGAATTATTCCGATCTGTCACCCCGCTTTGTCCCCTTATGGGGACAGATCGGAAAAAAAAGTTTGATATGTCCCGCTGTTAGCAATGAGGGGACAGTTCGAACTTTATTCACTACTTAACGGTTTCATCTGTAGCGTTCATACTTGTGAGTGGTGGACAGTTCACGGGACTTGAGGGCTGGCTCGTTATTATAGCCAAAGAATTAGCATTGCCATTCACGTGGCAATGCTGCCAGTCTTCTGGGAACGTTTCAGGATAACAGCGATGTGGACGAGAGTTTTTCGGAAGAACAAACAATTACACATTTTTTTTTTTTATGACAATGTGCTCACTCTTGACCTCAATCCAGCCCAGAGGCAGGGATGAGATCTACGGTAGAACGAGCTTGCCCAGAAGAAGCCTATTCCCTCTCGCCCTGAAGAGATTAGGGTTGTATGAACTCGGGAATGCAGACGCAGGCAGACAATTCCATAAATTACATTATATAAATTACAAATAAATAGTTATACAAATGACAGCCAACAACGTTCTCAATCTCCACAGACACACAAAAGGACAAAGACAATGCTGATAAAGTAAAAGTCGGATATAATAGATTAATTTATATGTTTTTTTTTTTAATATTTGTATAGTTAGTTGGTTAGTCATATTAAATTAAGTACCTAGTGTAAATAGTTACGTAGTAATAATTAAATATAAGACTTGATTTTAAATGAGAAAGGTAAGCTGAAGCCCGCGGAAACATTACCCAGTCAGAATTTGCATCCGCTTCAACAACTATGTAAGCTACAAATTGATGATACACATTACACAATCCTGAAACCCGTTCATCAATTAACGATCGATTGTATAAGCAATTAACTAATAATCCAATTATGGCCGCGTATGTTCAGTGAGCAGAAAAACCGCAAGTGCAGTGACCGGGCAATTGATTAGTATATATGCGTAACGTGTTATGTTTGGGGCAAAAGCAGGAGTATTTACCATAACAACACGCCTTGTTTCCCCGAAAAGTTGGTCAGAGGTGTACCTACCCATGAGTGTACCTGTCGTACACCCACATTTCCCCATTTGTGTGTATGTCCCATTTAATAGGGCGGGCAGCTGATTGTCATTAACCGGCAATGCAATGACAATTTCTCCGGCGGATGGCAATTTCTCAGTAGTCCGGAGCAGACCCCAGTGTGCTAATTCCGGATGGAAAAGCCTAGTAACACTTTGCCCGACCTGGGTATCGAACCCAAAGCCTCATGCTTAGCCGTACCAACGAGGATAATTATCTATGATGGTTATGGTGATTCTTAGGAAGACCAAATCGAAACTGGACTTGCTCGCAGCCAGCTACAACAGAACGAATTTAAGTATCACGACGACGACATTAATACCGATAGACCTGCTTGAATACATTGTAATAGTGATACTCGTATCAAAAGTAATTTTATTGCTTCGTCTACGAGGGTAAATTGCTCTAAGAAAGCCGCTCTACTTGAAATTAGTCTCTCATGGTCCGTAGGCGAGACTTTCGAAAGTTTGAAATTATCGCCTTAATAGGATGAATATTTGGTGCCTACAGAAATACTACTCATTTTTAGTATATCCTACTTTCAGCTTTACACTGAAAGTATATGTATATATAATACTTACTTATAATATACATATATACATATACTAGCTGACCGGACAGACGTTGTTCTGTTTCCTAGAACTCAATTGCAGCGCCACCTACCGGGTCCAATTATGAATCTAATCCATCCAGGGACCAACTGGAAAACACACAAAAACTTTCATCAAAATCGATCCAGCCGCTTAGGAGGAGTTCATTTCACATACACACGTACAGAAGAATTATATTTATTAAGATATATATAAGTATACATCTGAGGGGCAATTCTCGTAATTTTTAAGAACGTTCAGTCTGATACTCGTATCAGTCTCTATCTGGCAAAAATACCTCTAATTTCCATACATTTGACAAGTTTTTGACATTGATTGTCGCTGAGATGAGATTGTGACCAGATTTTGAACGTTAGTAAAATTACGGGAATTAGCCTTCTGGTATCACCAGTCGGTGATTCCAGATAACCCTGTGACATAACGCCTTCAATATCAAAGGAAAGTTACAGAGCAGTTCGAACCAAAACTACAGCATTCTCAAACATAGTATGGAAGTAAACCAGAACTGCAGTAAGAATGTTATGAGCAGTGCCAGTTTAATATTAGCTACTGGTTTAATGTCCGCGATGCAAATGCACCTACTTGCGAGCCTGCTGCTTGCTGCTAGCCGGTACTAAGTTTCACGCGGGCCACAAATGTGAGCCATCGACTGGACCTGTCGCTGTGGCCTAGTTTCTATTTAGATTGTGGAGCCACGATTTCAGTTCAGAATGTTCTCGGAGAATGTACTGTATATATACAGCACTATGGGTTATAGTCTCAAAATCGTAAAGGCCAACGCTACGTAGTAAAACAATTGAACTTCGATGTCGATATCCTTCAGAAATAAGGATGTGGTCAAGAAGCAGATAAATCTAAAGTAATATTATAAACAGAAAAGATTTGATATTTTTTTATGTTTGTTTGTTACGCTTTAACGCTAAAACGGTTGAACGTATTAGGATGGCACGTGAGTAGACCATGACCTGAATTAGGACAAAGGGTACTTTTGATCCCGGTATTCTTGCAAGATCGAGACTTATGAGAGTGAAACCGCCGGGCTCATATAAAAAACAATCACAATCAACAGCGTGAACTTAAAACTGAAGTTTGTCCTTAAGTTTCAAGTTCACGCTGTTGGTTTTTTCCACCAGGTCTTCTAAAGGCTAATGTAGCGTTGATTCCATTAGACATCATTATAAAATATCGCAATAATGGTGTCGAGACCATGTTTTGTCTTCCCTTGATCCATTTGATCTCAAGGAAAAAGATGCAACAAACTTTGGACTAGAAGAAGTAATCACCAGCTTCACCTTCAAACCAGTAGCTTAGTACTATACCACTTGGCAGATTATGTAGTTGATAATTGATACCAGTTCTACGATTATGATTCTGATCGGAACCCAACGATTAACAAAGTCCTTGTACTTAACAGAGACTAGAAACATTCTCCATTTGATTTATATACTCGACCAGATGACATTTGTGTTGATACTGATACTACGATATCGTGGCCATTTATTAGTACAAATATTGTCCTTTAGTATTGGCCAACGTGATCTGATATTTGTCCGTTTCTCGCGTCTTAATGATCGATTGAACTTATGAGATTTCATTCGTGCTTGAATGGCGTAAGAATTAATGTAATCACTTGAAATTAAACCATTTGGAAATCTTCAAATAGAGCTCTTTCTATATTTATTTGATTTGCTTTATTTGTCTTTCTTAATATGTCAACATCGCAGTCATCATTGCATCCACAGATAGTAGTAGTAGTAGATCTAATAACTTATCGTACTTCAGAACATATAATCGGTATCGTTTACCACATCACTACTTTTTGAGTGAATAACAATATCTACCTTCCACCGGACCGACCGTCTGCCATCACCCGGTTGCAGTAAGCATACTCGGCAAAAAGTTACACAAATTACCCTCAGTTTAGAATTATGATTTTTTGTTTAGACTCATCGATGACAAATGTTTAAATCTTAGTTATATTATATTATTGTAATGTTTTACCGTGTGCTCCAAATACATAGTCAGTGAGTGCATTACCTTTAGTAGGTAAACAATAGTATGCGTTTAAAGTCAATGCTAGTGTGTTTTTATGGACTTATTATTATAGAATGTATATAGAATAGTAAACTCAGTGTAGTAAAATGTTTGTAACGGTAAGTTAGCCTAAGGACTTGTATGTATATGGTTGTAGATACACAATTAGAATAAGATCTTATTGTATGCACTTTGTGTTTTTAATATATTACATTTAAAATCAAAATCAAATCAGTCATCATTGCGTGTCATCTTGGCTGGTTGATTTCCATAATTGCGTTAATCGTTTGGATATAAATGGGTATAGGAGATGTAGACCAAGCCACCGTAATAATCATAAGGCACATGGAACTATGATTACAACAACTACCGTTAAAGTAATTATTATATCAGAGGTGTGCAAAAGCATCGAGGTGTAAACATTAACAATTATACCAAAGATCAAGAAAAGATCGCTCTAGATCTTTAATGAGTCACCACTTTTTAATGAGTATCCTAAATCAGCCTGCACACTAATTGTGGAACTCGCTTTCAATCACAAACTGAATTATTTTGAAGGATATTGCTAATTCATTGCTCCATATGTTCGAAAAATTTGTCTGCTTAGCAACGTAAATAACGCAATGAATTTTGTTGAACTGTCACAATGAAAACCATTGCTACTGATAGGTTGTTACACAAGTACTCCGCTGATCTTTATTTCCTAAAGTATAATCATCTGGATTGAAGTAGGAGTTTAGTATTTAGAGGTTCACTGTTTTCCTTCCTTTAAAATCTTGAAGGAATAGCTCATCGTCAAACGCAGTGTCGTCAGTTTTTCAGAACCTCTTATTCGGATTCGCTCTGCACATCAATGGTTCACAAAATCACAATATTGTTCAGTATCCGTCCACGTCTCGTTTTTGTTTGGCTTGTGTTTATCATCGCGTCGGGTGACATGTCTGTAGGAAGCCAGAGCTCCGGTGTCTCCACCGCAACATGAACTACTTATCTTGTAATCTCTTGCTGGCTACTGTACTATGTTTCATCATTGCTTTAAGTATTTTGACAGTCAAAATTCTTATCGAAATTTCTAATCTTTTTCGTCGTTTTTGGTGTGACGTATGTACACAGAAAATAATTAAAATGGTTTATGCTATTATACCTACTCCAAATCTTTACGTCCGTTTTAGAACGAGAAAAACTACCTCCACCTTTCTGACTAACTGACCAATTCCTTGACAATTCAAAAGTGCCTGTAAAAAGTTTAATTGAAATGAATGCTTTGAGTTTGATCCAGAATTTGTATAGTTTCATTAGAGATGAAAAAAATTAAAGATCGACCATCTTACCCTTCGGTATCATTACAGGCGTAGCGTGAAGCTGAAACTTTGGTTTGTTAGGTTGACGTAACATATATTGACGCTGCTACTCATCTCCTTGATATTTTTGAAAACCGAAGACATGACAAGTGCAAGCGGTCCCTTTCCGTGGCGTTTCTTGCCTGTTCGTCTCCATAGGAAGTTAGGAACTTACTGAATAACCGGTGTTATTCAGTAAGTTCTTCTTTTCTTTCAGTAAATTCTTCTCTTGAAATTGCATTACGGACTGGGTAAACTTGCGCTTAGCTTAATAAAGTCATATTTGAATGATAGACTTCAGCGAGTTCAAACAAACGTTGTAAATTCATGGGTTTAAAGGTCAAAATGGGTGCACCACAGGGCTCAATATTAGGACTGTTCCTCTTTTTAGTAATGAAATGGAATGAGCAACTAGCTTCATCTTTCTGATTGACTGGCTCCTTGACAATTCAAAAGTAATTGGTTTATGCGAAATAAATGCTTTGAGTTTGAATTTGTTCTTCTGAATTATTGAGTGTAGCCACTTTCGGCGTAATACTTTCATCTGTCATGAATCGTGATAAAAAAATTCTACACAACAATGCGAATGCGACTAACATAATTATAGCTATTTAAATACTATTACATAACACAATTTAAAGTAATTTAAACCATGCATATCTACCGCTCTCCACTGACAAATAAAGTTACACTGCCGACCAAAAAAATGACCAACGCAACGTCTAAAACTAACAAGTCACTTTCACTGAGGCAAATTATACCAAACAAAGAGAGTTCTGTCCGTCCGTCTGTAGTCGATTGTTTGCTATTGTTAGCTGTAGGTTGAACACAGGTGGCGTAATATAGGTCAGAAGGTATCCGTCTTTATGGCAATGTGCGTCTTTTTGTACAATGTTCGTGGAAAATTTCATGCAAATTATATAATCTGTTTTGTTGTTATGTTTATGATGGGAAGTATTGTGCAAGAGGGGAACGACATGATTAAAATTTGTTTGGTTCGTTTAGTCTTCTTACTGGTAGAAAGCCAGAGCAGACCTTTCAGAAGAACGTGTGTTTAGCACCCCCATTGCTAAACACATTTTCTTTCACAATCCGAGGATTATAGAGGAAATTTTAATCGATCGATTGCTTTATCATCATCATCTGTTCAGCCTTTTCCTAACTATGTTGGGGTCGGCTTCCAGTCTAACCGGATGCAGCTGAATACCAGTATTTTACATGGAGCGACTGCCTATCTGTTCTGACCTGCACAACCCAGTTACTAACTGCGTAATACGATACCCCTTGGTAAGACTGGTTGTCAGACTTTCGGGCTAATAATAGTTTGCTTTATTTGTTTGAAAAATTCGTCTGTTCAACAACATCAATAACGCAATGACCGTGGCTAAACTGTCAAAATGAAAGGCATTGCTATCGATTGTCATTGTAAGTGTGTTACGCAATTATCCCACAGGTATGATGTCTAATTCTCTCTCTCTATTCCCCCCCCCCTCCTTCAAGCTGTAGCAGGGCAATATCTTGTATCTTTTTTTTTATCATAAAAGTTACACAATAATTTCTGCATTAAAAACAATTAGCTAAATCAGGAAGAACAAACATAATTTGCTTCGACCAATAATAATTGATGTCGACACACACAATAAAACATATCGTAAGCACCATTCTCGCATGTAAATTGTCTTGCAATGGCAATTAAACACACATAGCCTTCACAAATAATGGCATATGGCATAACGACATAATTTACGCAAAAAAGACATTAAATAATAAAATAGTGACTTAGTATAAAATTACGTAAAACCGAACGCACAGAAGTGGGTAAACGACGATACTCGTTCCGTTCCACGCGACGCAACCAAATGCCCGAGATATGCAACCGCGCATGTCATTTACGTGGCCCGCAGTGTACGTGTGTTACTGCCTGTTTATTCTGTTTTTTTGTGGTAAGAAAATTGAGATTATAATCACAACTGACTTGTAAATTAAATTCCACGACCGGATAATGTACGTACTGGTCTATGAATGCGTAAGTTTACTTTATTATGCGATAACAAGTTAATATTTTCTTATTGGTATAATTACATAGCGGAACGGCTTTATATTTTAGGCAAGAGTTTTGAGACGAACACAAACATTATTCAGTATCCCATAACATTTTTTTTTAAGTGTCTCACAGGGTGCACATTTTCTCGTTTTTTTATATATATATTTTTTTTAAATACGCAACTTATTTATTTTTTTCCATTTTTCTGATAACTATTGTGACTATTGCCCGATTTCGGCTTGACGTCGACTTCTGGGACATCCTGTATACAGGGTCAAATTAAACTAGCTAGCGAAACTCTGCAGACGTGATGGGTTTCGATATCTAAACATGTGTAGCGGTATCTACAACGCGACATGCAAACAACGCGTCATACTGACATCATGCAAATCCTGCATCTCGCAAGCAGAGTTTACCGCGCAATTAGCATACATTACAAACTTCCCGACATCAGTCGTTGGGGACACAACACCCGTCTGGTCGGAGGATCCTCCCTTTTCTATAGAGTATGAGTGAACTTTACACCCCATTTGGGGGTCAACGACGGCTGGTAGTGTAGCAAATACATACTATTTATTGTTATACTATATAATTATCTACTAAGAGACTAAGGGCTGGAGCTAGGCTGGGCTAATTTTTAAATCATCTGGTAACTTTATTCGACGAATAATTTTTTAAAAAATGACAGTTATTTCATACAAAAACTGTCAAAATTCAATTTTATTCCTCGAATAAAAGTTATCTGGCGATGGAAGAATCAACCCCTAAAATAAATATACATACTTAGGTATTACCCAATATTTAAATTATTCAAATGGAGTTATACTTCAAAGCGATTTCGAATCTATCATCAAACATTCCAATTCTATTGATACTGGGTTATTAAATCTCAAATCATCTCCGTTTATAATTGTGGATAGTCTGCCGATAACCACCAGTTATATCCTGAGTACGCACGACCCACTGCTGTACCCCGCAATCCAACGTGTATTTGTCGAGCGGCCAGTGATCATTGTCGTGACTGGCGGCTCTCGTGACGGTAACGTTTGCACAAATTAATGAGCGCAGTTCATTGGCTCCCGACTCTTGTACAGTCACAGACACAATTCTTGAGAAAAATTAAAACAAACGTGATTTTATAGTGTCTGAGTGACTACTAATGAAGAAGCCCTCTTGCTTAAGAAGCTCACCTGCCGTGACATGCCCTTATCCCAATTTATCAGGGGTCGGCGCAACATCTCTTTTTTCTTCCATACTTCTCTGTTAGTTGTCATCTCAGTAGTCACCCCTTTCTAGCCATATCATCTTTCACACAGTCCATCCATCGTTTCTTTGGTATTCCCCTACTCTTATAGCCATTCACATAATAAAGATGTATGGAAGAAAAAGACATGTTGCGCCGACCCCAAATAAATTGGGAAAGGGGCAAAGAATGATGATGATGAGAGTGTGGGTTTTTCTAGATCAGTTTCTCGCTTAGAAAAGGCTATCAAGTTATTACTTATTAAGACTTTGACTGCTACGCAGCAGATATAATAGAAAAACTTTTGGGAACACGATTAACTAAATTCAATTCAATTAATCTTTATCGCAGCATTGCTCTCAACTCATAGCCTGTAACTCGTGTTAAGGAGTGCAGCTTCTAGAACCGTTCTATTACCAATAAATTATAATGTCCACCTGCTACCGCGAATTATGATCCGTTGTTTGTTAAATAGTTAAGAGCCCTAAGTAGATTCCCTCTGCCTCTGGAGCATCAAGAGTCCTTGATTACTGTGATGAAGATGGCCATTGCAGATACTGCAGAAAATATTTCATAATCTAAATTAAAAAATACATACAATAAATTCTCGCCGTCCACTTCCTCCGCGCCTCACATGTACCGAGCGGATGCTTCGTGGCGCACAAGAAAACGCATAGATAATGTACGACGCAACATCGAACAGTCGATTGCAACGTTTGTCAACGAACTGTTGACAAATGGGAAATAACTACATTCCTTGCGACGTGACTGCAATACGTGTAACCCTGCACATGGACACATTTATCGTCAGCCAATGACAGGCTGTCATGCGATGACTGTATTCCCCGAAGAAGGTAGTGGCGAACGGTAGTATTTACACAGCAGAAGTTGAGGTGAATTGGGATGTTAAGAATATAGGTCATAAATAGCAGAAAGTTGCTGCAAAGGACAACTTTTTTCAAATTTTTAGGGTACCTCTACCAGTTCTAACAAGCTCGTCGTCGTTCAAATTCAGATCGTTGTAATCGAAGAACTTTCCAATGCTCATAATAGTGGATCTGTGGCTCCTCGTCTGATAACATAAGTCGTCTTTTATTCCCCGACTGTAAGGGGGGGAGGACTTTATTTATTTAACAGCTTCATGCACGTCAACGCCACCGATCAAAATCAAAACTCATTTATACAAACTAGGCTGAGAATCAGCACTTTTAGAACGTCAAAATTACATAAGACAGTCCCACAAAACGCCAGATCTTCACCACTTCCTAGTGCTTTAGCTGTGAAAAAGAAGTGGCGCAACAAACTCCCCGATGGAGATAATCTCATCGTTTGTAGAGATAATACTAATAAAATAATAGGTGCAAGTGAATGGACCATCGTGAGATAGATCACACGTAAAATAGGACCATGATTAGTAAATTGCACGCAAATAGAAAAATCATTAGTGATGTGCACACACGTTGACAGTTTGTGTGTGACGGTTTCCGAACATAATAATAATGTAGTGAGTAGCAGTACTTACTTCTGATAATATGGACTGTAATACTGTCTGAAATAAAAGAATTTATTATTTTGTTTACATATCTCGGGACCATGGAGTCCCGCGGGGTAATTGTGACACACACTTCAAAAACAACGGCTTTCATTTTGACAGAATGACAGACAAATTTTTCGAACATATGAATTAACGGATTAGCCATATCCTTCAAAATGATTCAGATTGCGATTGGAAGTGTGTAAATGCAATGAGGGTGTCGGGTTTTTGGAAGGCGTACGAGTGCCGAAGCTAAGTCGCAGAGACCCGAGAATTTAACATCGCCTAAGCCATTTTAAATTGAATCAGGCACCAACCGACGATTTTATCCCTGCTCACACTATGCAAGTGCACCCAATTAGAAACCCCGGTTGGTGTAGGTCTATTGCAGGATACGGAAACAAAGATATTGGACTGGCTGGCTGGCTGGGGTGGCTAAAGTGAGCTGGTTATCTAGAACTATGGAAAGACTATTATTATACGCAGCTCGTACGATGTTTAATCTAGCTACATACTATATATTTCTCCGTGTCCATATTATTATGGCAACTAATAATGCACTACCATTATCTAACTTACTGTATAATATTAGTTTTGCAAGTAAAACTATAAAACTCAGCTTTTCCTCTCCGATGTTGCGGTGAAACGGTCATTACGAGAAACCGCCGACTTTCACTGAGCAACCAATATATTAATGGTAGGGCGATCATGGTGACAATGTTTGTAATGTGATCGACGCGTGTTGGCTGTTGGCTTTTGGCCACAAACTGGTATTGGTGACGCTGCCAACAGTGTACCTGCAGAGCAAACTCTTAACATCCATGTATAGACGCCAGCAGATCAGACTACTACAATCTGTCAAATTTCTTTTATTGAAATTCAACTTTATCGCTAAAACATTAGGTTCAAGGTTGATGGGGAAAATTTGTCAGTTTTGGGTAGTTTCATGTGCTCGCGTCTGTACATTCATGCATTATCATCTGCCTAGCCTTTTCCCAACTATGTTGGGATCGGCTTCCAGTTCCACGATGCAGCTGAACACCAGTATTTACATGGAGCGACCTATCGGACCTCCACAACCCGGTTACTTGGTAACCGGATTCTGACTACCCGTAACGACTACCAAAGATCTACAAATGACAGCACAGGGAAGCACAGAGGGGTCTTGGTGTGTAATGGATGTCACCCATCCACAGACCAACCTCAGCAAGCGTTGTTTAACCTTGAAGATCGTCAAGTGTGGCTGTTATTATTTAGCCACGAGCACCTGTCCGGTTTTTACATGTACCTAACATCAATACACTCGGCTCAGTTTTAGACTATATCATGTTGTAGCGCCCATGATATGAAATCAATGAAAATTAGTGAGGTATATAAATGCTGGCCAGTAAATATCAAGGAATCGTAGAGGTCAAATCGATATCTATCTATGTTAATACCTATATATATCACTTATGTTAAAGTGTTATTTTATTATGTCCGTTATACTATTGCTAATCCGTGCAACTGATAGATTAAAAATAGTGAATTCAAAAGATTGTGCATGCAATATACTAGCTGCGCCCCGCGGTTTCACCGAAAATCGGGATAAAAGGTATCCTATGTGTTAATCCGGGTTATAAACCTATCTGTGTGCAAAATTTCTTCCAAATCCGTGAAGTAGTTTTTGCGTGAAAGAGTAACAAACATCCATCCACCCATACCAACTTTCACGTTTATAATATTAGTAGGATACTCGTAGTAGGACTGTCACTAAGAGCGGATTTCACCAATGAAACTAAACGCGATCAGCACTTAAAAATCGCGGTCAAGAACTGTCAGTGTCAATATTTCGCAACAAAGATGACACTGACAGCTCTTGAGTGCAGTTTAGAAGTTTTGCTCGCGTGATGTTTCATTATTTGAATATTGATGATTAAACTGTCAGACGTTAACTTTATTCCACGAAAAAATTTGATTTTTTGAAAAGGACTGATTTTTCAATTGACGAAATTGAAAAATCAGCCCTTAAAGTTATTGATGGAAAAATGTTAATATTAATATTACAATCTGGAGCCACCGAATGCTCCACATAATATGTACCTAGATTTTATCTCTTCGTTAACTTCCATACGTGTCGTGACAGTGAGAAGTATGCGTGTTTAATGCTTACATACATTCTGTTTCATTGATTTCTCATAGATATCAATCTATTGGAAACGCTTGATTCAAACCACTACTGTATTTGTTTGATCACCCATCGTTGGACCTGAATACCGATATGTTTTGATTTTTGAAGTTGAGTATCCCACCCCGATACCACACATATCTTCACCGTCATCATCATTTGCTGCCTTGTTCCACCCACTGCTGAGGGGCTTGTGGCTAAGTAATAACAGCCGCACGGGTCGATCGATATCAGGTTAAGCTACGCTTGCCGCAGTTGGTACGTGGATGGGTGACTACTATCACAAAGCAAGACCCCTCCGTGCCTCGGAAAGCACGTTAAGCCGTTGGTCCCGGCTGTCATTCGTGGATCTTTGACAGTCGTTACGGGTCGTCAGTAGCCCGAAAGTCTGACAACCAGTCTTGCCAAGGGGTATCGTATTACCCAGTAGCTGGGTTGTGGAGGTCAGATAGGCAGTCGCTCCATGTAAAATACTGGTATTCAGCTGCATCCGGTTAGACTGGAAGCCGACCCCAATATAGTTGGGAAAAGGCTAGGCAGATGATGTTCCACCCACTGCTGAGTGACATTTGTGCCATGCATCCCTGCACCGTAATTACGTAACACACTTTCAATCACAATCTGAATCATTTTGAAAGATATTGCTAATTCATTGCCTCATATGTTCAAAAAAAAAATTATCTTCTCAACATCGTAAATAACGCAATGGATGTTGTTGAACTGTCAAAATGAAAGCTATTGGCTATTGCTACTGTTAGTGTGCTACGGAATTGCCCCGCTGGTTCTACCCTGTGAGTGTCATCCAGGTCTTTCTCACCATCTTCTATAGGTCTACCACCCACCTGGCTATTGGTTTACAAAGTTTCTTCTATCAGTTTTCGACACACATAATATTTATGCCCTTAGTAAAATCACCAAAACTTTCACCATAGTTACTTATCTACTTGGTCAAAACCGTTGTTGTTTTGGGAAAACGGACAAACAGATGGACGGACGCACTTTCTCGTAGATACATATAACACATAATGCAGGTACCAATTAGCATCGAGACGAGGAAAGTACATTAGCTACAATACGACACGTTCAATTACCTGCGCTGGGAGCGAGACGTGGGGCAAGTTACACGCTTCTAGCGAGCGAGACATTGTAGCGATGACGATCAGACTAACTAGAAACACTTAAGTCACAAAAAAAAGAAAAACAATAATTATCAAAGTAGTGTTACTTAGAACGCATCATAAAACATCAAATGTCTTCATATGCAAATATAATCTTCGAGGTGCAGAGGCACGGGTCGACGGAGGGTTAAACTACGCTAGCCGCGGTCGATTCGTGGATGTGTGCCCGTTCAGTACGTATTGGGACCCCTCAGTATCGCAAACAGCATGTTAAGCATGTTGGTCCCGGCTGTCATTCGTAGATCTTTGACAGTCGTTGCGGGTAGTCAGAAGCCCAAAAGTGTGACAACCCGTCTTACCAAGAGGTATTGTGGTACCCAGGAACATGTGGAGTTGTGGTTGTGGAAGTCACATAGACGCAGTCGCTTCATGTAAAATGCTGGTATTCATCTGTATCCGGTTAGACTCTGGAACCGGACCCCAAAATAATCGGGAAAAGGCTAGACAGAGTTTTTGGGATAACCAACACATAAAAAAAACACAATCACAGTCATAGGACTATGATTCTGTTTTTTTATTTTTATTTAAGAGACGCCCATTTCCAGTTGGGAAATGATCATTATTTCAATTCGCTCCCGCTGCCGCTCATGTCTTGCTCCACAATAGTAATCAAATGAGCCTTTCCACTTTATACTAAAGATATTAGATTAATACACTGCGTTGTGAAATTATATAGAAACCCATTCGTCGTACGTTACTATCCTATCTAATACGAATTCCATTAATTTCTTCAGTGAGCGAGTAAGGGAAGAAAATGTTAGATAGGTTTATTGACAATTTCCCACTTTAGTATGTAACATGTGTTTTTCGCATGTGGCGTTGTAGAGACCTCTACGGTCTCTACAACGCCACATGCGAAAAACGCGTCATACTGAATTCACGCAAATCCTGCATCTCGCAAGCAGAGTTTACCGGTCAATTAGCATACATACAAACTCCCCAACATCAACCGTTGGGCCCTTTCCTATAGAGTATGAGTGAACTTTACACCCTGTTCCTCATACCTCCAAAAGATCATGGGTTCGTTTCCCGGGTCGGGCAGCATTATTGGGGTTTTATCTGCAATTTCTCAGTAGCAGCCCGCAATCTGTATTCGTGCCCGGTTGACAGCAATAGGCTCGCCTCCTGCCCCTATTACATGAGACTTAAACATAACTGGAGAAATGTGGGTGTACTCTAGTACACCTACATTTCACCCACACCTTTGCCTAACCCGAGGAATACAGGCGTAAAGAGTGATCGCATGAGCTACTGCTGAGCATGAGTGCTCAGCGTAGCTCTGCGATCACTCTCACCAAAAGTCTGACAACCAGTCTTACCAAAGGGTATCGTGCTACCCACTAAATGGGTTGTGGAGGTCAGGTAGGCAGTCGCTCCATGTAAAATACTAGTATTCAGTAGCATCTGGAAGCAGACGCCAACATAGTTGGGAATCGCAAGAGCTACTGCAGTAGCTCTGCGATCACTAGACCAACGGAGCAAACGAGATCAGAGATTATGCACTCCATGAGCAATATATGCTACTTAAAAATTAATCACAACATTATCGATCAAACATAATTTAAAATAGAAAGGGGACATAAAAACATATTTTGCATAATGATTGCACAAAATTATCACTTACGCATTCAATGAGGTTTTGTATCAAACAATAAACATAAAACGGCAACATTATGTGCGCTAATTAGGCTTTTCAAGACATTACATAAGGCATAACGCACGTTACTACATAGGCATATAGATCAGTAATCATAACTGTTACACAATTGTGCATAACTTTCAAGGTTTCCCACTGAAGTTTGGCAGTTGGATTTTAGTTTTAATTAACGCAAAAGATTATATGTTGGCCATAATAAATCACGCACGATACGCATTGCACGATAGACTGACGCAACTTCTAAAAAAGTTCATAACAAATAATAAAACACGACCAAAGAAACGTTGGATGGACTGTTAATGATGATATGGTTAAAAAGGGTGTGACTACCGAGATAACGACTAATAGAGAAGTATGGAAGAAATAGACATGTTGCGCTGACCACAAATAAATTGGGATAAGCGCAGGAGAATGATGAATGACCTTTATTATCAGACCCACGTCCATGGCGCACTCCCTCCCACAGAGTGGGGGCCTGTGTCCTCCCTGCAGTCGGAACATTAAAGGCTGATTGGTCATGCTAGGCTATGCTATTATCAGACCAAAATAAATGCATACAGTAGTTTTAGTTAAACCTAATGTTAGTATCCAAACAATAATCTTATACTTTATTAAGAGATTTTAAATACAATCTAACACTAAAATAAAATAGTCATTCAATAGGTGCCATTTGAACTTGGAGAGTTGTATTGATGGTCATAATTCAGTCTATATCCGTGGTTTATACATATTTGCTACAGTCGCGAATCATATTTTGATCAACATACAACTGATACTGACCCAAATTACGAAAAATGTAAACCTCAAATGAGTTTGCATAAAGCATTGCGTCAAAATTCGTTAAGTTCCCCTCAGTGACATAGCACTAAAGTTCTCCAGCTTCAAACTGTTCTGTGGGTAAAAAAGCTGCAACACGAATCATTTAAAGAATCATTATGAGTTATATGGATCAGATAAAAGTAAGGACTATTGTTGTATCATCATTACGAGACAGTGCACACCATGGCGTATGTAACATAGACCACGTTGCGCAAGCGCCGCGAAGATTCACACATGCCTGGTTGCATGGGGCACGGAGTAGCTTGTGGCCTAACGTTACGTGCGCATGACCAGCTAAATGACCTAATATTCAGGCCGCAGACTAACCTTAGCTCGTAATTAGTTGGAGGCCGAAATGGCGTTGGTCAACATTTTATTTGAATTCTAATGTGCTGTAGCTATTGGGTGTACCTAAGTTGTTGTTGTGACAGATTATGGGAGGGCTCCCCACGTTTTGCGAAAAGATTTCTAAAGACTTGTCGCCAATGTTTACGGAGTATAGTTATTCACAATCTGGACTTTCTTATTCACTGTGCTTGTGACAATGTATGATGAGGACCTATGTACAGACGCCAGCAGGTCAAGCTACCCGAAACTGTCAAATTTTACCAATCAACCTTGAACCTTAAAGCTTTAAGGATAAAGTTGAAAATCTATTAAATACTTTTGACAGATTGTAGTAGCTTGATGTGCTAGCGTCTGTACCATACCCCATTTTGTTTGCGGTCGGCGCAACATGTTTTTTCTTCCATAGTCTATTAGTAGTCATCTCGGTAGTTACCCCTTTTCTAGCCATCTTTCACACAGTACATCCATCGTGTTTTTGATTCCCTACTCTTATAGCCATCCACATTCATACTCAAAACTCTCATCTCATCAAAACTTTCCTCATTCCTCCGCATCACATGCTCATACTACAACCAATTTCCACACAACTTGTCAGTTACCGGTGCCATTATCAGACTTCTAAAGAAATCGAGTTTGGTCTGACATAAACTCGATTTTTTTGCTGCAAGAATTGTTGGAACATTATATGAACTTTTTACGTTAATATCTGACTTCCTGTAACGTTTATACGTTACAGGAAGTCTGATATAGTTTGCGAGTTGGACAACATTAGGGCTATTCTGTAAAAATCTCACTCAAACTTAGGTGAAGCTTAACAATTGCAACAGCTTGACAATTCAAAAGTGCCTGTAAATGGTTTAATTGAAATAAATGATTTTAGTTTGAGTTTGAGTTTTTGAGTTCTTATAAGCTTTATGTGAGCTGCCAATACTGTCAATCCCTAGCATCGGCCGGTCTATTCAGTAAAATCTCAACGTGAAGACATAGATGAAATGAGGTGTCAGTTCTCCTGATGCCGGGGGTCATACTAGGGATTGACCTTTCACTTTAAGCTTACTTCACCTAAGTTTTCACGGTGATATTTTTTGAAAATAGATCAAGAGCAGAATGTAAAACATCGTTTCGTGTGACCGCTAGATCGAATCAGAATAATAACGTAAGCCTTGTCAATTCCCAAAACATGGACATAACGTGTTTGCTAGCGGCCTCACTTCAACTAAATTGTGTCACAAGATATTATCGAATGACTAGGTAATCTTTGTTCGTCGACAGTTTTTCTCATAGCATTGCACAATACTAATCAAGTCCATGTGAGGCATTGTTCTCACAAAAAGTCCCAGACGTTAAAATCGTCTTGACCAGGGTAATTTCGTAACACACTAATAAAAGAAGCAATGGCTTTCATGTTGACAGTTCAACAACATTCTTTGCGTTATTTACGTTGTTGTGCAGACAAATGTTTCGAACATATCAAGCAATGGATTAGCAATATCCTTCAAAATAATTCAGATTGTTTGTATTACCCAATAACGGTGCTGCGCAAATTGCCTTTGGATGGACTGCAGTATTTACTGTACATTGTTCAATCTGGGAATCAATGGAAATGAAAATGATTTGAGTTGTGTAATATTACGAGCTACGTGTTAACAAAAGAAGTTGCTGTAATGTTTCCGACTATAACAAATTGTTCATACAAAGGATTTTCAGTGTGGACTGCTTTTATTACAAATCTGTTATTTAAACCTCTGTGTATATGTGTATGTATATATATACTTACTTCTATTTTCTTTTGACTTCAGATGGCGCACCGCACCGTGCACCGCCTGGCCTTGCTCGTGACACTCCTGGCAGTTACGTCAACAGCGAAGAAAGATCAATCGAGATGGTCTCGTCAGATCAGCACGTATACATCAGACATCAGCGACTGGGTGCCGCTGTCCGGTCCCGTCGAGAAGGATGAACCACTACCACCAATCAAGAGACAAGCTGTCGCAGAACCTAGAATACTGACAGAACCATTCCCAGGACTCACAAGACCAACAGGATTCGGCCAAGAGTCCTTCCCATCAAGGAATTATTACAACGCGCCCGCGAATAGACACCTGTACTTGCAATCCGTGCCGTCTGCTCCACAGAATTATCTGACAGATCAAGGATTCGGACAAGGCATTCGATTCGGTCTAGCACAACCTAACTTTCCCTTGAGCCAAGGATTCGTAGCTCCTCCCCCATTCGGTTTCGATAGCGTCCAGCCGCAGAAGCCCAGGCCACAAGGCATTCTTAACCCAGTCAGCTTTACCCAATCGTTACCAGGTGCTGCTCAAGCAAAACCTTTCCTGAGTCAAGGACAGAAATCTAGAGTAGAAGCGAAACTTGTTGATGGATACCGAGCTGAGAACGTCAGCAACGACTTCGGTTTTAATGCAATGAAGAAACCACAGTCATTACAGAAGATCAAGTTTGATACTATAGATAAACCATCAAGACCAGAAACATTGTCACCGAACTCGAAAAATGAGAGGGAAGAAGTTCAGCTTCTATACGTCCCATTGGAGTCACTAAACAGAGGACAATTCAATTTCAGAAGTCCCTTGACAACTTCTCAGTTGGTGAATACGGAATTATATTCTCAGGGAAACTCAAGACCCAACCCTCTGAAACAGACCTTTATTAACGACTACCAGCGGCCAGCTGCTAAGCCAATTGACCCTGTATCTGGGCACAACTACTTTTCAGAATTCAACTCGCAATTGAAAGACGTCGACCAAGTGCCGAAATACTCGACAATTCCGACTCCTTTCCCGACGCAACCTCCAACGACTCCGAAACCGAAGAAGTTGAAGCCTCATCAACCACCGCTAGCTATTTTCATGACTAAAGAAGTCAGTAAAAACAGTCAAGTTAAAGTTGGAGACGTTCTATCTTCTTTGAAGAATGCCGATACTATTGCCGTGTTGGATTCAGTCAATCCATTGAACGCACCTAAAGTCTTCATTGGACCCTCTACCTTACCACCACCGGAGAACTTCGTAAAATTCGAGCTGCCCTACCTATCGAACATAGAGAACAGTGACAAGAAATTGAAACAGCTGCCATTCTTTGTAGCGCCTTTGAGTTATCACACTCCAAACGGATTCGCTAAAATTCCTTTCCCATCTCCTCATGTAGGATCAGTCGTTATTAATTCTCAAATCCGTGACTCATCACAAGGACAGGCACCTTCACAAGTGGGACATAACCAGAACTACTACGCAGTAACTCAACCGCCGTACAAACCAGAAAAACCTGTAACACAAAAGCCAACATTCAGCTACTACAGCACTGCGGCACCTAAACCAAATCCTGTGCCAAATTATCAGTCCAACTACTACTCGTTTGAGCCGCAGACTGTTTCATCCATTAGACCACCTAACCAACCTGAGACGGCAACAGGCCCTCCTAAAACAGGTTCATACTTCATTAACAATATGGGTCCTCAATACAACTCACAAGAGTACAACTTCCAACCACAAAACAATTATAAGTCTTCAGAACAAAATGATCAGTATAACTTCCAGAGGAAACCTGATCATACGACTACACTACGGACGACTACGACTACAACGACCACGACTAAACCGCCTTCTACTTACCCGAGTCAATTGCTCGAGACTCACAACCCGTACTCGATCAACCAAGCTTTCCACTTTAGCACTCCTTTAGACTACCACAGCTACTTCGATGACGTGAAACAACCTTACGCCAGCCCTGGTGCTGCGGACCATTCATCGCCACCACCGTCGTCGTCTCCCACGTCATCGCCGTCACCATCACCAACTCCAGCCAGCCCGTCAACTATTGAACCACAACCAGAACAAATAATAACTCAAAAACCAAAATATCACCAACAAACACCGCCGAGCTACCTCCAAAACTATACTCCTGAAATACATTACGATTCTGACCAAAATTTAAAATACCCCGTCTTTAATCCTACTGACTATTTTGCTAAGACTGAGTTAACGTCTCAACAAACTCAGCCAAACCCTGTTGATACTGATAAAAATTCCCCAACTAACAATAATTATAACCAGGAAGTGGCTACACCAGTAAGAAATAAGTACCACCAAGATGTGAGTACCCCAGTAAGAAACAATTACAACCAAGATGTGTCTGCCCCAGTAAGAAACAATTACAACCAAGATGACACAGCCCCAGTAAGAAACAATTACAACCAAGATGTGTCTGCCCCTGTAAGAAACAATTACAACCAAGATGAGACTGCCCCAGAAAGAAACAATTACAAACAAGATGTGACTGCCCCAGTAAGAAACAATTACAAACAAGATGTGACTGCCCCAGTAAAAAATAACTATAACCAAGATGTGACTGCCCCGGTAAGAAATAATTACAATACTAATATTACTGCTCCAGAGAGAAACAATTATAATACAGAAATTGATGCACCAGTTAACAACAATTACAATACAGACATCGATGCTCAAGTTAACACATACAAGACAGAATATAATCAAAACGTTGAGACTCAGTCTTCTGTAGAACAAGACCTTCCATCGGATCATCCTACTGACGCAAACAATCTACCGACTGTCTCTGACATAGATACACTGCCCAAGTACAACAGCGAAGAGTACAATGCATATCAAACTAATTTAGATGCCGCAGAAGCTAATCCTACTTCGTCGTCTACAACAACAACGACAACTACTACTCGTAGAACCCCACAGAGAAACAGAGGTCGTCCTCGATACACCACCACACCACGGTCTGAATCGTACGAATCGACTGCCAAAGTTGTAGTAACAAGGCGGCCTTTGAGAGAGAGAAGACCTCTTGCCTCCAGGCCTCGATATGAACCTAACAAAATCACTACTGAAAAACCAAGCAGAAAACCCGAAGATTCTAGCGAGAGCACAACTAAATCTTCAAGACAAAGAACCAGAGGACGCATTCAATTTAAACCTTCGGAAAATGAAGATTATGATAGAAGAGTCAAAACTCACAATACTAAGGAAGCAGATCTTGCTTACCAGAGAGATGTATTGCACCAGAACTACCCAGTAACGCTAATGGAGCGCATGAGTACTGTAGACATTGAAGCTATGACTGAGCCCACCCCTAAACAAACCTCGGAAAGAGTTGACGAGCCTATTACTGAAAACGATACCGAAAACGCTTACACAAACGAAAAAGCATCTATAACTCAACACTTCTCGAATACTGAGTCAAGGGAACAATCTGCTTTGCCAACATTTACTGCGAGAAGTACTTTGCCAGCAGAAACTTCCTATGTTCCCAATTTGCCATCTACCCGCCAAGAATACTTCTATCAGTCTAGGAGCAGTATTGCACCAGTTGAATCATCTGCTTATGAAGAGACGAGTCCTGAGAAAGAGGAAGATATCTACGTCAAGCAAACAACCCCAGTATCGAATCCAGAATATGTTGAAATTAGCTCATACGCTACAGAAACGCCTACCAGCCCTGCTACAGAACAAAGTGTAAGTTATTCAATCAGCAATGAATTTGGTACTGCCAAGCAAGATGAAGAACCTGCCCCTGAAACAGAAGACATTAAAACAGAAAGCCAAGAACAACAGGAGAACGAAGAAGAAGAGAATGTTGTACAAACTACACCATCATACAACCGAGTCCGTGTGCGCCCTGGAGTCATCAGACAATATCATCAAGCTTCAACAGCAACATCCAGAAACAAGGAAAGGAGGAGACCTGCTCAACCAGTTACTTACAGACCAGCTTACGACAGAAGACGAACAACTATGAGGATAGATGAAATCGAAGCTGACTTAAAGACAAAGCAAGTACATGCTAGGCCTGAAGTACAAGAAATCAGGCACCCTGTCTACAAACCAGAACCAACTACAGAATCTTCCGCGACATCACCGTCAACAACTGACAATGCCACTAAACGTGGACACTTCCGCCGTAGGAGACCATCAAACTCCTACACGACTACATCAACTGAGTCATCCAGCACTAAACGTATTTATGAGGTAAAGAACAGGTTTAGAGGACGAAGACCCACTGAGAAACCCACAGACAAGCCAGATGTACAAACAGAAGCACCCATTTCGACCACTAGAAGCCAGCTTCATACCAGATACAGTCATAGACCCAGACTGTCTGAAAGATACAACAAGAAACCTGAAAGCGAAGAAACTGAAGATCAAGATTCAAACTTTTCTATAAACAGGCCGAAGTACGCTGAGCCTGACACAGATCAGTGGTCACCCAAAATCTCAAGCGATTCTTTTAAACCGTACAATCCCAACGATATATTAGATGAGCAGAAAATTGCAACAACTGAACGTAGATCAGACAAAGACAGTGAACTAGACATCATTACTGCGAGAAATGAGTTGGAAGATATTCTACTAACTGTGACTCCAGCAACTAACAATAGAGGTAATAAGAAAATTCCTGAAATTCCCCCAACTTTAGAAGCTTTGATAGAACAGAGCAAAGTGACCAGAAGTGACTCGACTGACTCCATGTCCACCTTCGAAAGTATGTTGGAAGAAGTTATGAAGAGTTTAGAGGAGCAAGACCAGGACGAATATACCAAGAATGTCATGAAACACAAAGGCGGTGAGATTGGTGAAATTCCGCCGGAGAGAATAATATCTTCTGGAGACAGCTACGTACAGAAGTCGACTACGCCGATAGAAGAAATCACGACTGAGCAAACCACGACCGATGACTCTTCTCTTATAACCGAGGTAAGAATTAGAACAACATTTATAATATAGTACCTAATGGATATTAAAATCAAGAGTTAAGAACTTAACCGCATAAGATACCTATTGTGTTAAATGTTTTACATTACTAACATAATATTATTTCTCATTCTAGGATGATCAAGACCGCAAGGGCCGCCGTCGTGGATTCTGGAAAAAAGTCAAAGTGCGCCCTGCGACCACCGAATCCATTGAATTCGCTGAATCGCAATACTACACTCACACCGTCAACCGCCTCGGAGAGCCTGTGAAGCTATCTAAAAACGTTCATGACAAAGCTGAAAAAATTGAGAAACCTAAAGTTACAACCTATAAACCAAGCTATAATTTCATCAAAGACCTGTTTTCCAGCGATGACGAGGCTAACATTGATGTGATACCTACTGTAGATATACCTAAGCTTACTAGCAAAGCTTCAGAAAAAGAAGAAACTCTTATTACTGAAGAAAGTAAGCAGACAACCGTTTATGTAGAAAAAGAAACGCAAACTGATACAGCGATAAGTCCTGGAGATTTAGATTTAGGAACAGGCTCGCCTGACGCAACCATTGATGACATGTATATAACTACTCCAACGGAACCGACGACAAGTAGCAAGCCTGCGACAATCAACAGACCCGATGCTGGATTTAGTTTCATGGATTATTTATTTGGAACGTCAGAGGACAGCAATAAACAGGTTGATAGCGAAATTGAAGCCAAGACTACTGAAGCCGAAATTCAAATTACTACAGAGTCACCTAAACCTAAAATCGTAACCACAGAAAGTGCTTTCATTCCTGATGAAATAACGGCTGCGTCAATAAGTGATGAAAACACGGAGGCTATCACCGCTTTTACCGACATCAAGAAGTTAAATAGCACAGCAGACAGTCTAACAGAGAGTCCTGCTGGCGTTACGGAAATATCAGTAGTCAAAGTAGAGAGTTCCTCTGTGTCATCATTCATGAATCCAGCTAATGTAGTCAGCACGTCAATGTCTACAGAAGTATCGCATGAAACGGAAATATGCTTTAGAGGAAAGTGCATCAAAACTAGCAAAGATATTTTATAAGTCCCAAGTGATCTGAAAATATGGTGCTAATGACTTGTGTTCAAAGTAGTGAATTTGTGAAAGGACAATTAATGACTCGAGTAGCCAAGTTCAAGTTTAGTAGCTCAGCATAAAATTTTATAATCTTTTATGAAATATTTATTAGTATTTTCGTGGATTAGGTATTCGGTGCGGTGAAATCTTGTAAATAGTATTTTGAGAGGCTCTTTACTTGGTTCCACCTGAGTAATCATTAATTTGAATGAATTAAGCTTAACTTTCTTATACTTTTAAGGTCTGTGGCCACATGCTTTAAGAGTTCACACTATGTAATATATTCTTACGTAGTTATTAATTATTAATTTTATTGTAAGAATGTTTTAACATTTTTTTTTATCTATGTATTCTACCTAATGTAAATATGACTGAACATTTTTATAACCATTATTTTTAAGACTTTCTTGTTAATTACTATTTATTTTCTTAGTTTATTTTACTACTTTAAGTTCTTCTCCACACTTGAAGAAAATGCCTTTATACATTTTGAAAATCATGGGAAAATCAAAGACACTACTTGTATTTTATCCCACCCAAATAATAACAATCTTGTTTATTTGATAGATATTGTATAAGAGCTATCTGTTAAATAACCACTGAAATTGTAACTGTATTAAAAATAAAATAAAAGTATTACCAATATCTTGTCATTTTATTACTACCCGATTCCTCATTCGCAAATGCCTTGCCTGATTACCGAAGTGCTTTTGCAACTCTTTTTCTAGCTATTCAAAGAATATGACGTAATAGCTCTTAATCAGAAAAGTCTTGAAAAAGTTGTTGCTACTAAAGTAATACTACTTCCGGATTTCAAATATAATAAACTATCTGGCGCCATCTGCATCGCAACGCAACTGACGAAAATTGGGATGGATAACAAAACGTTACTGTCCACGATAAAACAAAACTTTATTTTTTGACATTGACATTTATTCTTACATTTTGAGTTTGACAGTTTGTTTGCAAGAAAGCATCGGGGTTGTTTGAGGTTATAAAATTATCGTTATCGTTACAACAAAAATAAACAAGATAAAGATCTGAAAATGGACATCGAAATGAAAATTAAAGACGACATGAAAGCTTTAGGTTGCAATTCCGACCTAAAAGTATCACTTGCATATAATCTGTACATACACTTAGTGGACGATAAGTTAATGTATGATACCGAATACTGTTACAACAAGGATATAGATACTCTTTACATCGTCGCGCGACCGAAGAAAAACGAGAAACTCAACATATACGTGCCTATTCCAACATATGACGAAATCAGTGTAGATTTCATCAATAAAATACAGGAGAATCTGTGCACAGTTGAGACCGGACCAACCGTGAACCTGGCATTCGTCGAGTACGACTTTACGACAGTAATATACACTTTTACGAAGGGCATAGTGGACCGACCGCCTGCTGATAAAGTTTCGCAACTGCGTGTAAGAGAGGGAAGACGGAATTTCATTGATAATGAGCTGAGAAAGAGTAGGAATCAGATTTTAAACGACGCTTTGAACGGAGGAGTTGTTGATGATGATGACTGTCAAGTTCTGGATTGAAAGAGGTTACAAGCTAATTGGAACTTATTTATAATGGTACAAAGGACCAAAGTCTTGTACTTGATGTTTGCAGACCGCTGCCGTCAAGCATTCAAGGTACTGCTTGCTGTTGCACGGCAAAATATTATAGGTTACTACAATAATGTTAGTTGTAAGGCCACCAGTGGCAACATCAGTCTACTTGTGTATGTGATTTGACGCACTACATGGGTCCATTGCGATAGCCGCACTGTAAAAGATTTTTTGTATTCTGTACCTTTCGCAGAAAAAGTTAAGGTACATTGTTGCTTGCAAAGCGCAACAAACCATGTACTCTTTTGCGTTCATTATTAGAATTAATAACAAAAGTTTGGTTCCATCACATGGAACAAGAATTATATAAAAATTAAATCATTTAGCTCTGCACGTAATCACTTTCTAAAGGTGATTTATTATTTGTCAGACTAGCTAACAGTCACAGGGATAAAGTTATTATTCTACTGTCACTATATGATTCTGGCATTATACGCGACATCTGCTAAGTTGCCACAAAGAAAAAGGTTTTATTATTAAAAGCCTGGCATGTCAAACATTCCAGTCAGTCTCACCATCTGTTGCTACAGTAAACTCTCAAGTAAGAGACAAGTAGGTATGTATGTCTCAATATCGCTGATGGATATGTTAATTTAAATATTAAGAATTTCTGTAAAGATGTTTGAAGTATATGTATATTTTCTAAGTATGTTTTTCTTGAAAGAGGATATGTCTAATATCTTCATTCTTAAGGTCATAAGTCTAGTCTATTAATAAGTTTTGAATATAAGTCAGAATCTTATATTTTCTGTACAGACGCCAGCACATCAAGCTACTACAATTTGTCAAATTTCTTTAATAGATTTTCAACTTTATCTCTAAAGCATTTAGGTTCAAGGTTGATTGGGAAAATTTTACAGTTTCGGATAGCTTGACCTGATGGCATCTGTACATAGGCAAGTTATGTGTATGTGTCTACATGTACATACATTTACATTACAGACTAATAATGCCATAAGCTCCAGTAATTTATTTGCATTGCAACAGGAAAATTGGATGATGTTAAATAATAATATGGGTACTTATGCAAAGATTTAAATTGCTAGATTTGCACTCATTATACTCAGTCATGCGAAAATGTACCCATACTGAGAAGAAACTCGCACATTATTAATTAATAGTGTTTCCATGACAATCAAATCAAGTCATTCCATCATTGTGTGTGCAGCCAACGTATTCTGTAAAAATCTCACCATGATAACTTAGGTGAAGTGAGCTGTCAATAGTGTCAGTCTCTAGCATCCGGTGGAATGATAGTTCACTTTGCTCTTCACCTATGTTTGCACAGTGAGATTTTTACAGAATAGACCGCCTGAGTTGTCAAAATGACACAGAAATCTGACTATCTTTGACGCAGTAGGATGAATTTATTCATTTAAGTCTTTATGTACTACAAGTTGCTTTGTAGAACATGATGCATGTTTTATTGTCACAGATCTTTGTATGGTTATTATTAAAATGTCATGTGTGTGTGTTTAGTAATGTCATACCATACATGATCATTCATTGATGTCTATAGTTATAGTCCGGCCGACGCGACGAGAGAATGTGTTCTTGACACCTGTCAGTTTCATACATAATTAGTTACTAGTAAGTATTGCCACAGTTGTAACAGGTGTCAAGAACGCATTCTCTCGACGGCCGGACTGTCTACCAGACTTAATATAGACATCGAAGAATGAAAATGTTTTTTAACTAATTAACATTTCACTTTTTCGTAGGAGGATAATATTTTTAACTTGAGTGTATTTTTACTGTAAGTTCTGTAACATTCCATTATAATCAGAATTGGTTTGGTACTAAATCACAAGTAAATTATTAAATGACTAACAATACAAAAACAAAAGGACAATTTGGTGTTCAAGTACTAGTAAATATTTAGTTATTTTATATATTGTTTATAAGCATTTTAATACTAAATAATACATGCGAAAGTTCTGAGAACCTTTGAGTAGGTACTGAGAAATTTTTCAACATTTTGTAGTAGTGGTCAAAAACCTTCGAGTTGTTTTATGTTCTTGATGATAATTATTACTGGCAACACTTATTAGGTGTGTACTTTTGAAAATATTACAAGTTCATCATCATCTGCCTAGCCTTTTCCCCTATGTTGGGCTCGACTTCCAGTCTAACCGGATGCAGCTGAATACCAGTATTTTACATGAAGCAACATTAAAAGCGGCATCATAAGTTATTATTATGTATTTAATTAGCTAGTCCACATGAGAATCACGTTTTGGAAGCAAGGCTTGCCGTGTCATGAATTTTATATGAACCATTTTAGTGCCAAGCTTAGTTGCACATAGTGCTTTCAGGCAGTAATAACATGAACATTTTAATATTAATAGTATTAAATGACCTCCATATTTGGAGAGACCTATATCCAGCATTAAACTGATAAAGGTGAATAAATTATGTACATATTTTAATAAGCGTGTGCGCTTCATAAAGTTAGCGTTCATATGATACACGAGCTGCACGTTGCCAAATGGAGCCGTCGACGCGTCTACGGCTGCCACCGACGAGTGTCAATGCTACACTTAGTACTCATGATGTACTAGGTACTGTATTTTATGATACTGACATAATAGGAATTAGCATAAGGTTTCTATTATGGGTGGAATCCAAAGAGAACTGTCATTGGTTTAGACAGAAAATACAGGGAATTTACCCACATTGTAGTGTGTTAAAATATAGGATTAAGTATGTATTTTAATATTAATCAAGTGTAGAAACACTAATGTTAAGATTTGATACAACCTGATAAATGGTGGCTCGGAATATGAGGCGAGTCGCTGCGCAGTAACAATTTCACGCGTCAGCGGGGGTGAGGGGTGAGGTACTGCGCAGCCAGTAGCGCACTTCAGAGTGTAATGTTTGACGCTTACTGTATCTAACTGCATTTTGAGTGAAATAAAATGTTTTATGTATTAAGTATACATGTACCACTTGCATAATTAAATATGTTTAGTGTAATATAAGCTGTACTAAATAATTGTTTCACCGATATTCAATAAATACTGGATGACAAAGTACTGTAAATTGGTTTTTATTAAGACGACGGTTTGCCAGTTTTGTATAGACAATATAGGTACAGACGCCAGCACATCAAGCTACTACAATCTGTCAAATTTCTTTAATAGATTTTCAACTTTATCATTAACGCATTAAGGTTCAAGATTGATTGGGAAAATTTGACAGTTTCGGGTAGCTTGACCTGCTGGCGTCTGTACCTACTATGTCAAGCCGCGATTCCTATTTCTCAGATCTGACGATTGAAAAATCGGCCCTAACACAGTTAAATGTTACTCACAATTCTTTGTAAAATACCTGTAGGAAATAGATACCTACCTAGATTTATCGTCTTCCTACCCTCGGTCCACGTTGCTCAGGGTCGGCGCAACATGTTTTCTTCTGCTAGTCCTGTCCTGTCAACTGTCATGCTATCATTTCCTCCCTTTTTAATCGACTTCCAAAAAGGAGGTTCTCAATTCGACTGTATTTTGATTTTGTTTGTTACCTCAGATCTCCCCTTTAAAATAAGCCGATTTGCATTTTTTTTTATTATAAGTATAGGATTTGCTTTCGATTGGTCCCTTAAAAATTTCCTCAAAAACGGTTCAGCAGTTTGGTTTTTAAACCAAAATTACTGGTAAAACTTACAACTTAAAAGTCAAAAAGAAAATTACCGACTTCCAAAAAAAGACACTACAAAGTGAAAAATAACTTTAATTTCCGAAGTCGGTGGCAAACAACGAAAATTCGAGCCCAACGACACCGACTTCCGAAATTAAAGTTATTTTTCACTTTGTAGTGTCTTTTTTGGAAGTTGGTTGTTTTTTTTTTTTGTAAAAAAAGGTTTTTCTTTCATGTCATTCCTCACACAATCCATCCCTTGTTTCTTTGGCCTTCCTATCCCTCTCCATCCATCCACATTAATTATATTCATCACTCTTATAGTCCTTGAGTGTAATTATGTACAGACGCCAGCAGGTCAAGCTACCCGAAACTGTCAAATTTTCCCAATCAACCTTGAACCTTAATGCTATAACGATAAAGTTGAAAATCTATTAAAGAATTTTGACAGATTGCAGTAGCTTGATGTGCTGGCGTCTGTACGGTACACATAATATTGCTGCTAACGGAGTTGTTTATCTATAACCAACAGTTCAATATTATATCTTGTAAACAGTCTAGTAAGTACAGTACCTACGTTATTAAATTCATGCCAAACCATTCTAACATAACATTTTGATACAAGTGGCCAGTTTTTCATTGCACTCGAGGCGGGATTGCAGCCCAAGGCGAAGGCGAGGCATTGTGATTTGTGAATAAGGCGTATCGTATCCCTCCATTCAGTGTTGACTTGTCGACTAAACTAAAAAACAGCAAATCAACCATAAAAAAGTACTAGAAAATAGTAATTTCAGAAGAATATTCTATTGTTTAACATTAAGTTAGAAATGTTTCAAGTTTTTTTTTAGTTTTTTATGGTTGGCAACACTTCTTACAGTCCGTCTCTCGAGTCTCGAAGGAAGTCTCGCAGACACGCTGCGGACAGCGCCATTGTCATGCGACTCAATTATAAATATTTTTTATTCTCAGACTAAGTATCCTCTTAGTCTGAGTCTTTATTCATTGAATTAATCATCTCAACATCATATTACAGGCACTGGTTAAAATAAAATTCACAATCTTTATTAGAAGGTGTCTGAGCTGGAAGGATTTTATTTTTAATGTTTTTAACTTTATAGTAAATATTAGTTCCACTTATTAGCCGCGGAACTTCTTTCATCAGACGGACTCTCTATGACAGTTACAACAATATTGGATTGGCAACACTTTTATTTTCACGAGTGTTTAAAAAAATTGCGTTTTTCACGTTTTCTTGTGGAAATAAGCAAATAACGGCGAATATAAATCAAAGCAAGTGTTAATTGTGTGCTGTATCATGAGATGTCAGTGCTATTATGTGGTTAAAGTGTTATTTTCGTATTTCAAACGAGATTTTCAAAACTACTCTGCAATTTTGATAATTTTGTGCGTAAAAGACAAACAGAGTAGAAAATATGGTATGTATGTACACTTCGATGTGTTTTTGTGAGATTTTATGACTTAAATTAATTGTTTTAACTTCATTCAAATTCAAGTCTAAATATCAAATAAATTATTAATGTTTACTTTACCAAAAGATAACTTTGCTACCATCTATTGGCAAATAGCTGAGCTATCGAGTATAAGAGCGCACTTTAAACTAAATCGCTTCTTCTACTCGTCGCTAGATGGCAATGGCAACACATTTTTGTTATGTATCATATAAAACTGCGATGTTGTTGCCTTCATCCAATTTATTTCTACTCCAGATAACCGCTGATCCAATGCCATCGAAAGCTAATGTGAATGACTGTCGTTTTCAGATTATATAAAATACAAGTTTGCCATAAAACTCTACTAATGTATTGTTGCAGTAGTTTTACATTGATATCAAAGTAAACTCATGTAATTTTATAATCATTTACACTTTTCTCCTACGTTACGAATCTGGTTGATAATTTCGCCACTGCCATCATCTGTCAGGATGGCCGAGCGGTCTAAGGCGCCAGACTCAAGGTTTCCTTGCTCACTGATCGTGAGTCCGAGTTGTTCTGGTCCTCTCTGAGGGCGTGGGTTCGAATCCCACTTCTGACAAAACCTTTTGCGTTTTTATTTCAACATGTTTTTTCTTTAAGCCTAGTATTTTTATTATTTGTCATACATTTAAATGCATATACAATATTTTTAACGTAAATAACTATTTATAGGAACTTACTTAAATGACTAACTATACAAATAAATACAAAAACACCATTTATGTTTATTTCATCAATATCATGCTTTTACTTTAATAGCAGTAATTTATACAAGAATTTTCAACTGCCAAAAAAAATAAAATAACCAGCGTAATATGTACATGAGCAAAAAGGTACTTTCCCGTACCGGGAATCGAACCCGAGCCTCCTGGGTGAAAGCCAGGTATCCTAGCCACTAGACCATACGGGAGATGGTAGCCGAGTTGAAATACCAGTTTACATATGTTTAATTCGTAATAAGCGGCTGTAGGAACGATTTAGAAGTTTCCTTATTACCAAGTGCGGTATGGTTCAATTTAAAATAGCAGCGCCTCAAGTTTTTTGTAATCATTGAATTGTGAAATCATGTTCCTTGGTTCGCTGGGAGTAAGCAGATTAGTTTGACTGTCAAATATATATTTTAACCACCATGCAGAAGTCAAAGTAGACATTCAAACGATATTATTTATATGCTTTTGATTTGAAAATTAAGTACTTACCTAATGCTTTTATTATCAACTTCCCTTTTTAATTACGCAAATTTAATAAAATATTAATAATTTTATTCCTTTCTCTCTAAACCCGTCCATCCAGGTTGTCGTACTTATATTGTTGTATATTTTTTTTTGGATTCCGTACCTCAAAAGGAAAAACGGAACCAAAATCACTTCGTTGTCCGTCTGTCTGTCAGTAAAGGAAAACATCCGAAAACGGAAAACCGTAAATTTGTAGTTACATTACAAAAACATTTTTTTTTTGTGATTACTAACTTATTTGCTGTTGGTAAAGTAACCGCGACCTATGTCGATATAAATGGGTGCAATAGTAGTTAAAATGAGACCCATCTAAAGAAAAAATTAAAAAAAAAAAATTGACGAAACCTATCCCACCTTGTTTTATTAAGTATGTACCTTGCTTTAATAATTTTTAAGTAGTAAGTTCCACAAAATATGTTTGCTTATTTTATTGCTAACTAAAACTATGCTTAATTTGCCATAGGTATACTGCTTACAATCTTGCTTGTTTGCTGCTAAGGAGCTTTTATTGTTTTATTTTTCTTCATCCAATTTTATTTTTGTTACTATTATTGTCACTGTTAAGTTAACTCAAAATAACAAGTTTTAGTTGATTTTAACATAAAATCCGCAGCTTTCCCAGAGTATTACATACATTGTAGCGTGTAATAATAACTGTACTCCTATACATTCCTGATATATCGGATTTTCTAATCTAGTCCACTATTTCACGCCTCCCACCACGGCCTCCGTGGCGCAATTGGCTAGCGCGTTCGGCTGTTAACCGAAAGGTTGGTGGTTCGAGCCCACCCGGGGGCGGCGACTTTTTGCGCTTCTTGTACGTTTTGTGTAATATATTTTTTTTCGCATTGTGATCTATTTTTAATCATTTTAAATAATGATAAACTGAAGTCAAAAGCCAATGTACAAAAATATTACATTTATAATGTTAATGTTACGTTTATAATGTTATCGTCGACGTAAAAGCGTCATCCATAAATTTTACTTCCCTGTGTTATCGTGTTCCAGTGACGTGGTCTGGGACGTCTACTATAATATCATCACGTTAGAAATGATAGAAGCGCACTATAGTGTACTTATCGAAAAATTCAGTCCTGGCACTCCACTTTGGTAGTTAGGTAGGTACCTATTAGATATTTTAATTAGCAACCAATCTTACCGAAATGATGTCGAAATAATCGATAAGTGTTATCGATACTTATATTTGTATGTTTATTTGTATGTATGTAAGTAAGTATGCTCATAATATTTGTAAGTATAGTTTTTTTTTGTCTCCTTTACAAGAGTAAAGGAGACAAAAAAAATCACACGCCGCCTACATCTCTATCTATTGTCCTATCGCACGGCCACGTGTCGGTCCGATCGGAACATTCGCACTTTGCACTTCGGAGTAGACCCCCAGCATAGGAGGTGGAGCGTGGTTTGTGACATAGCTCCACAATCACACCCCACTGCCGCTCCGTTAATACTTATCTGATCTATATCGATACGTGTTATCGATATATTGTCGGATTGATAGTGTAATCAATTCACATGTTTTTGTGGCTATTGTGTCGTATAAGGATGACAGTTCAACATTATTTAATTTTTATCTCTAAATTGAGTATTATTCCAATCACTTTTTTTTCCCAATAACTTATCAAATTAAACACCAGTAATAGCTTTAATTGATATTTATGATTGATTGATTCTATTTAAATCTTCACGAGTCTTCATTTAGGATTTATGTGTCATAATTTTTTTAAATTGTATTTAATTATATGCAACTAAGTACCTACTTATCAGATTTTCTTACATGAATAGTACAATAGGAACTATTAAATAATATCTACAACGTTATAATTATTAGGTATGTTTATTCCATGCGAACGTGTTTACATCAAAACACCTATTGTAACAGACACTGTTTTTCGAAACAAAAAACACATTCGAAATCATTTGAAACTTATTGGCTTAATTATTCAAATGCAACCAGAGTTATTTTACTGCCAGCCTGCACAGCATAGGGTCTACTTTTGCAGAAAACTTTTACAGTAGGTACAGGACCTACTTACTTTAAAACTTGCATTTCATGGCTCTTAAGGTGATCTCGGCCGGAGTATATTCATCCAATGAGGAAGTGTCAATCTAACAAATTTTGGCATTTAAAAGTCATTAGACATCAAAGCTACTTTATTTGCAGTAAATGTATACAGCACCCTAACGGCGTGACACACTATCGATCTCAATCTGAATCATTTTGAGGGATATTGCTAATCCATCGCTTCATATGTTGGAAAAATGTGTCTGCTGACCAACGTAAATAACGCAATGAATGTTGTTGAACTGTCAAAATGTTACCCATTGCTACTAATAGTGTGTTATTACGCAATTACCCCGCTGGTTGAAAAATAATTTATAACGCCGTACTAAACACCAGGTACCATTATATGTTGCCAGTATGTCGCAGCTTTAGGTATGCTAAAAATACTTTATCACACTCTACATACACTACACTAATATACTTAAATATTAGTGTAGAAAAATATGTGACTGATGCAATTTGTAATGCCGATTAAGTGAGCGTAGCCGCCATGTTTAATCTTATCCTTCGATTTTTTTTTAAGACAGTGAAATTATTATGAAATTATTCGTTTTCGAAACATCCAATATGCAGGGTGGCAGATCGACGTGCAATCTGTTGCTATGGATTCAGTACCTACATGATTCTGAACCATGTTTTTTTTTTTGTTTCAACCAAGGTTTGAAATTTTTCGTTAGAGGTCATCCTTTCCGGGAATAAACCCTTCCAAAACTTTTAAACCTTGTACACACGGCTAGCTATACATAACCAGTATAAGCTGACTTCTGATTGAACGAAAAACCTATGCAATGCGAGGTCAGGTAAAACTGGAAATGCATAGCTTGATGTGTAGCCGTGTGTACATTACCTTAGTTACTTAGTATATACTTTCATATGCGTTTAGTAAAAAGCTGTTATCTTGAAATTACAAACAGACTCTTCAATTTTATTATTTGTATGTATGTATAATGCGTAACACAGGACATCCAAGTGGTTTGCTGCGTCTGCAAAGTGTGTGTACGGTACGGCTCCATATTGTCATCAGAATTTTTCGATTATTTTTATTTATTAAAACTTTATGCCACAAGTAAAAAGAATAATGTACAAGAGCGATTTTATACCAGTCGATCTTAGGGTGATGCAGAGGCCAAACATGGCATGTGCAACATCGGGGTAAATAGCTATAAAATGGACTTTATTACAAGAATAAATAATAATACATTTTGATTATCTCATTTTACTGTCTTCTTTGAAATTACATTATTTATTCGAACATTTGTAATATTGGTCATCATCTCTATTATAAGCGATAATACAAATCAAACGTTGCTGTGGGTGGTTTGGGTGATCTAAAATCTACAATTCTACAATATTTTGCTTCGAATACATTAACTTACGATAAGTTCGATAATTTGAGCTTACTCGTCAGTGGGGATATAGCTCAGTGGTAGAGCATTCGACTGCAGATCGAGAGGTCCCCGGTTCAAACCCGGGTGTCCCCTGATAATCGTTTTTGTTTTTTTCTTTTCTATTTTATGTAGTAATCGTTTCTATGCTTGCCTCTATCTATAACTATACTAATAGAGCTGAATTTGTTTGTTTGTTTTTACGCGCTAATCTCTGGAACTGCCAGTGGGATTTGAAAAAATCTTTTTACATTTAAAGCCCAATTCTGTAACATCACGCTGTGACCTTTAGGAGATGAGCAAAAAGAAAAAATGAGAAGAAGAACGCTAAGTGAAAATAAAGTGATGCGAGGGCAGGCGATGCGATGCGACGGTGTGGGTCGGGGAACATGATATTTCACGCGGACGAAGTCGCGGGCGGAAATTAGTAGCTTGACAATGCATAGATCAATGTAGAGCATTGTCTATGTACTTATTCATTTTTTTTTTCATTACAACGAGAAATTATGTAGGTACTTACATTATAATATCAAAAGTTCCTAATGGTACGGTTTGCGAAGGTAATGTCATATAACGTATACTATTATATTATCTGTGGTAATGTTTAATTCAGCCTTTACCTACTCACAATTTCATTTACCTAGTCACAAATGCACAGTAATTTCAGAAAGTTCCTTTAGTTGCTACTTTGTAAAAATGAGTAGGTAGGTACTACCAAGGCCATCCGATACTGATTTTTAAACATGCTTATTTTTAACAATGAAAGAATCAATAGCATTATGCTGAGCGAGGGCCGTTTTGAGTGAATGTGACGCATTTTTACCCCAAATTTGTTATTTTTTTTTGCGTGTTTGTTCTTTTTGTGCGTCATGTTTGCCGCAAATAAATATATTTTCTTTCTTTCTTTCTTTCAATTCGTAATTTGCCTATTTGGAGTCACATGACCGTTAGGTCACGGTAGTTAGGTTGTCTTTAAAAAATATCGCTCTTTGTGATAAGGCCGCCCATTGCGTCACCCTTTGTACAATTTCTATATTTATGTCTGTAATTACGTTCTATAATTCTATTCATTACCAAATTTTTTGTAGTGTTTTATAACCTCCAACAAAAATAGAGTTATTTGGAAAAAATCATGACACTAAATTATGTCTATTCATTATACAAGAGGGCTATTCTTCATTGTTCAACCGGTTCCACGCCCAGTAAAAAAGGCTTAAGATAATCATTATAATTTTCGACATGTCATCTCGTAGCAGTCGTGGCCGAGTGGTTAAGGCGTCTGACTCGAAATCAGATTCCCTCTGGGAGCGTAGGTTCGAATCCTACCGGCTGCGGATCTTTTTGGCAATTCTTTATCTATTTAGAATAATAAGATAATCAAATGCTAGAACCAATTGGTGTTGTTATGTGTAGTGTTTTGTTACATTCAATTGATTTTTGGGCTGGTAAGTTATGATAAATATACTACAAGTCTTCAGCTCGCGGTTAGTAAACAATTTTATTTTATAAAAATTTGAACTTTTAAAGATTTTGACCCACATATTTTTACTAATACATAGTTGTATTTGTATTATAGAAAATACCTACTATATCGTAGTATGAAAGATAAATTTTGTCTCATGAAATGCTACGCAAAATGACACTCATTTGATACAACAGAGTTGTCTCTGTCTGCCGCATGGGCGCCACTAGTCTCCAAGTGGTTCCCGAGTTGTCCGCTAGATGGTACTTTGCATTCGAGACCTATTTCTGAATCGCGGAAGATTGACGAAACACGTCAAGAAACGTAATATTTAATAAATATACAGGGTGGCAGGATATCGACTTGGACGCGCAGCCTGTTACCATGAATTCAGTACATCATGATTCTGGACGCCCTTGCGTTGAAATTTTTCGTCGGTAATTACAACAAAAATAGCTCTTCCATACATTTCGACCGCGTAGATAATACACTTTTCTTTAAGAAGGCTGTTTTTTTTTATAATCGACGAAAAATTACTATGCTAGAGGGTCTAGAATTGTAAAACATATTTATTTTCTTGCTTTTTGGTTGTTCATTTATATTAAAAAGTGGTTCCGCACACAAACAAAATACGACCTAATATTGGTTTTATTTTACCTGTGACTAGGAAAGTATGGTGAAGTAGTTGTATTAATATTCATGGTGTAAAAAAAAATAATTAGTCTCCTCTGCACCATTGATGGTGCAGGTGACAGGTCAATGGTGCATACGGTTCAACGGGCAGAGTAAATAACCAAATTCTTCTTTTTTTTATAAAAAAAAACGTTGCCCATACTAGGAATTTCTCCTGTATCGTGGGTGCGTTACAAACATTTAAACTCACATACACAAACAGCCAGACCCGGAACAACAACTTGTAGTTCATACAAATATTTGTATTGATAATTCAAATTGTAAAGTACAGTATCTAAATGATTTTATTACCGCGTTGTTTTGAGGGGAACACGTCTCGTGTCTGTGATAGAGGCAATATAGCGCAATAATACTCACGATAAGAGAATTCATGACCCATCTAAAGTTTGAGTTTTTCCAACTATGTTGGGGTCGGCTTCCAGTATTACCGGATTCAGCTGAATACTAATTTACATTTACATGGAGTGACTACCGAAATGAAACCCATTGCAACTGATAGTGTGTTACGCAATTTCCTCGCAATGGGGTAACTGCGTAACAAGTAACGTAAAGGAAAATAAAGTTCCGTTCGTCAATTGTGAAAAAAAATTGGACGAACGGAACTTTTTTTTTCCCGATCGTCAACAGCGTGGACGGCAATGTGAAACTGCGGGGTAGTTGCGTAACACACTATCAGTCAGTAGCAATGGGTTTAATTTTAACATTAATTGCGTTGTTTATGTTGTTGAGCAGACACATTTTTGTAACGTATGAAGCAATGGATTAGCAATATCCTTCAAAATGATTCGGTCGGGAATATTCAACTTAACACGGTACCCGGTTTGGTAGGACCATAGAAATGTAAACAAATCTATGGGCACGGCTGATTAACAATAAATACTTAATCATAAGTCATTCAAATTACGCTGAGAATCAGCACTTTTCGAACGTCACAATTACAAAAGACAGACCCACAAAACGCCCGCCCTTTACGACTTCCTGGTGCTTTCGCTGAGAAGTGGCGCTACAAACTCCTCAGCAGCACAGCTGTCTGCGGGCGGCGGGATCGTCTGAAA
Organism: Apamea crenata; assembly: GCA_949629185.1. NCBI lineage: Eukaryota > Metazoa > Arthropoda > Insecta > Lepidoptera > Noctuidae > Apamea > Apamea crenata. The sequence continues at coordinate 2,939,278 of OX451376.1, read as the reverse complement.
GGGTTACCGCTGCCCTGGAACAGAAAGGGCTAAGGAAGGAACACGGGTGGGTTTTAGTCAGTAAGAGTCTGACACTCCCTTTCGCTCCACCTAGAGCGGGAGGGGTCATTTGATGATTTCTCATCCTCAAAAAAAAATACAAAAGAAAAGCTGTCTGTTCAGTTAGAACATACTTTAATTTAGTTAATAATACTGGCGATAAAGGATAAATATAGGTATTAGGTATCCTTCAGAATTAGAAGACGTACCTACCTAACTAAATTCTGGTTAGAGCTACCAACATTGTGTTTATTTTAGTTTTGTTTAATTAATGTTTTGATAAGGTTTCTAGTCTAAATACATATGTTTAGAACTTCAATTAAGATTGTTATAATTAAACTATTTAAGTTTTTTTTTTTTTGTCTAATCCTTGTATTGATGTCATTGTAAAACGAGTTTAATTAATCTGCATTTCAAACAACACTTAATTATTTTGTTTATTTGGAATTAAAATAATATGTGCGTAAATACCAAGTAATCCTACTAATATTATAAATACGAAAGTTCTTTTGGTGGATTGGATGTTTGTTACTCTTTCACGCAAAAACTACTGAACGGATTATGATGAAATTTGGCACACAGGTAGTTTATCACCAGGATTAACACATGAGATTCTTTTTATCCCGGTATTCCCTTAGAAACTTATGCGGGTTAAACCGCAGGGCGCTACTAGTAACTAATAAAGAAAGTCTAGTGTACTTCGACGCTACACTGTCCTTTTGTTTTTGTATTTATTTGTATAGTTAGTTATTTAATTTAGTACCTAGTGAAAATAGTTATCTATACATACCTATATCATCATCTGCCTAGCCATTTCCCAACTATTTTGGGGTCGGCTTCCAGTCTAACCGGATGCAGCTGAATACCAGTATTTTACATCGAGCGACTGCCTATCTGACCTCCACAACCCAGTTACTGGGTCATACGATACCCCCGTTCCTTTTACTAAAACCGAAAAGCCCGGCTTTCAATCAAACGTGAGCCTAACAACAAAATTAAAAAACTACACAAGTAAACTTGTAAATTATTAACCAACTCAGTCATGTGATCATGTCGCGAGAATTGATAATGTACCTAAACGACGCAACTAGCGTAAGTACTTTTTGCTAAAGACTTTCTATAGACCGTATTTTAGCCGTCAAATTTATGTGCACTTGTTTTTATCTGTGTCATCGTCGTTGAAAACCCAATGTATTATATTTTTCTGCCGATCGATTCTGTAAAAATCTCACCGTGAAAAGTTAGGTGAAGTGAGCTTAGAGTTAGCTGTCAATAGTGTCAATCCCTAGCATTAGTTGGAATGACAGCTCACTCCACGCTCACTTCATCTAAGTTTTCACGGTGAGATGTTTACAGAATCGCACTGCTTATTTTTGTTATTAAAGTTTGTTTATTCGTTTTCGCTTTATATTCATCATTTTCTTTCAGTTCGAGCCTATTCAGACCATTAAAGATAATACAAAATCGAACTCCGCGCGTCCCGGCCGCCCACTATACGTACGATGTAAGATTGCCAGCCTAACACATCTACAACAGTAGGAATGGATTTGATTTTGACAGATCAACAACAAACATTCCGTTATTTAAGTTGTTGAGCAGACAATTCTTCGAACATATGAAGCAATGGATTAGCAATATCCTTCAAATTTATTCAGCTGATTGATAGTGTGTTACGCATTTAGGTATTGAGTACGTAATCCAGCACTTCACGTACTCAAAGAATAATATTTAAATTCCGCCCAGTTTTGATCACGAGCACCGTGGCCAAACATCATGATCGCAACAATTAAAATAGTTCCGTCTCACTCACACGAGCTGGCTTCATAGGGGGCTTCTAGATCTCATTATTTGCATAGATATTGTTCACGTTGTTGATAACATTAGTATGTACTTATTTTGCAAATTTTTCTGATTTTTAAGCCTACCTTTTGATTTGTTATGAATGGAAAGTATGAAAATTATACAAGACTAGCTGCGCCCCGCGGTTTCACCCGCATAAGTTTCGATCCCGTGGGAATATCGGGATAAAAAGTATCCTATATGTTAATCCTGGTTATAAACCATCTGTGTGCCAAATTTCATCCAAATCCGTTCAGTAGTTTTTGCGTGAAAGAGTAACAAACATCCATACATCCATACAAACTTTCACGTTTATAATATTAGTAGGATATATTTATTTTTTTAAATATGAGTAGGTACGGTATACAGGTCTTATAATTAATATGAGGTAGCTACATGCTTTGCCATTTACGGCGTAAAAAAATTGTCTCACTAGACAAACAATACAAACAAGGAAAGTAATTACAATGTCAAAATTTAAATTAAACTATAATTACAGTGTTGATATTTAATTCAAAATTACATAGTCAAAATTTTAATTCAATTCAAAATTAAAATATCAAAACTAGAGAATAATTCTATTCAAGCAAAATATCGTTTGCCGAAGCGTGGGTGTGTAATATTCTAAGACGCTGCGCGAGCCGCTGCGCAAGGTGTAAATTTCTAATTAGTTCATTAGCTATTTGTTTTGATCGGTTACTGGTGCATTTTTTTGCTTTGATATATTTTTTTTCATTTTCGGTGAAGTTAAGTGTTGTGATTCATTTTTGCTGTGTTTACCTTTGCTTTGAAGCGATTAAAAAGTTTCTTATCATTAAAATGCATTCGGAAACGCATGCAATTGTTCCTTGTGATGGATACAAGTGTGTGCAATAGTTACTCGGAAAGGTAAATACTTTCCTTTAATATACAAATATAGTCTCCTTCCTTCACCTAAACCTGTCACTGATTTGAGTATTTCTCAGAAATCGAAATCTCGTAATAGGCATTTTAGTCGATCAGCGTACAATACTCATCGTGAGGAAATCGGCATGTCCTAGAACCAAAAATTCAAGACATGTGACATATCTACCAACCCGCACGGGCCCCGCGTGTTGGATTACGGGCCACTCCCTCTCACCGAGAGGAGGCCTGTGTGCCAGGAGTGGGAACATTATAGGCTGGTTATGATGATGATATGAATCATTGGATCGTAGGCTGCTCTCATATCAACCAATTATTCTGTTGGTTTTGCATGTTTTTCTCAAAAGAAAATAATGGTTGGAGTACATCAGGCTACGATGGTATAAACGGCTTTCTCGTAGACCGTAGTCCACAAATGATAAGCAGAGAGGCAGGTTATACTCTTTGGTCTTTTGTATAACCTGTCGTAGCGTATGTATGTGGTCTACAGTACTTGAGCCTTTACGGAATCGTGCTTGTTCTGGAGGCTGGAAAGCGTCAAATCTGCGCGCGAGATGGTTCGTGATGACTCTTGAAAACAGCTTTTAGACATGGCTCGGAAGTGAGATGGTTGATGGATGGAACAGGTTTTCCGCCTGCCTTCAGGAGCTCGGCTGTAATTCCGTCATCATTGGACGCCTTGTTGTTTTGAGCTGCTTCAGAGCCATCATAATCTCGTACAGGCTGTCCGGGATGTCTTCGGTATAATGTTGGGTCAATCTAGCTCTTGGGTCGTTTGCCAGATTCATAACGGGGTTACTTGTTGACGTGTATAACTGGACAGTTATACTGAGCTGAGCTGTTGAGAGTCTAAACAGCTCAGGGTGTCTACTCCGAAGTGCAAAGTGCGAATGTTCGGATCGGACCTACACATGGCTGAACCGAATATTATTGAAAAATGCGAAAAAACTTCGGATCGGCTCAGTTGGGTCGAGACCATAGTCAATATTCGAAAGAGTGTAGGAGTGGAGGATCGGAAGCGACCGAACCAAATAGTAACTTCGTAGCAGGAAACGGCCGAACATTCGGCCGATACTACTTCGGATTAGACCCCCAGGTTTGGCGGATACGATCTTGCCATCATCGATCTTCAGTTTCGTAAGCTGGCTCTGCCCTATAGACAGATCTCTAGCAAAGACCTTGGAGCCTTTATTCCGCTCGTAAACAATGTTTAGTTAGAAATCAAGCAATTATCTAGCGTCCACTCGGCCAGATTGTAATATTGTGCTGTGTGTGTAACTCGAAAAGCTCTGTTGTGCCAATAATATAGATGACTCCTAACCATCTTATATATTTTACACGAAACTGATTACTTGAAAATGAAAAAGTTGCAATTTTGTAAAGGATTACCAATACTATTCGTAATAAATTTATATTTAAGCATAACTTGACTCTTGTTTTCCCCGGAGGGTATATACCTACCTAACTACAGTACCTACACCCACATTTTTAACCCACGAAAAAAACAGAGGGGTGTCGTGTGTCTGCGCCATCGTATCTCCCAAACGGCTGAACCGATTTTGATTTTTTTTTCCAGTTGTGTTTTGTTGCTAATTTAATTCATAACTAATAATTAATTTAATTAAATTTATTTATAACTAATAAGAAAAAAATGGTGCTATTAAAAAACATTTAATTTTAATAGCTAACAGCAAAAACCTACGATTATGAAATACGAATATTAGAAAAACTAAAATGGCTCAGTCGGTAGGAACACTAGGAACAGCTTTGACAGGCGACACGGCGGGTTTTTTTTTGTAAGTATCTCGGCTTGCCCTAATTTTAAACCCTACACTCTGGCCACTAGGTTAACAGTTTTTTGACAGGTAGAACTAGTGGTTGCAACTACGTTTTAATTTGTATGTAGTATCAATTATCGATTTTATGCTGTCGAATACAAAATGGTGCGGTTTCTACGCCTGAATGTATTATTATTAAATACAAAACAATATAAATTAGCCGTTTTGTTTACTTTAATTTCAATTTTGCAGGTTTTATAGCGGAAATCAGCGTGAAAATAAAGTATGCACTGGTTTGCCGTATCTATTGTGTTGTACAGACGCCAGCAGGTCAAGCTACCCAAAACTGTAAAATTTTCCCAATCAACCTTGAATCTTAATACTTTAGTGATAAAGTTGAAAATCTATTAAAGAAATTCAACAGATAGTAGTAGCTTGATGTGCTTGCGTCTGTACATAGTGTATGCACATAAATATATAGGGTTTACTACTTACGTATTAAAACAACGTTATTTATTCATAACATTTTATAAAAGGTTTATTATCGAAATAAAACATTAACACCTGGTGTAAGGTGGGAAATCCGTATCCTGGCAAATAATTTATATTATATTTTATTGATATTTGAGTGGATGCAAGGTTTTGTTTTTCTATACCTACTGATTTACCTCTAATATAAAATGATTAAGTTCGTTTTATTCATTTGAAGCGAATACATTCGATCCTATCACTTAGTATATTGTATATGTATAATACTTTAGTACCTATATATTATATAATTATATATATTTTTTGTCAAAACCGATACACGTACGGTATTATAATGTGTGTAAGAAGTCACAAATAAGATAATTCAATAAAATAAGGTGCTGTTGTCTAACTTAGCTTTTGTAACAAGACTCATCAATCAAATTATTATTTTAAAAGTGTGATACTTAGTTTTACAGGCCAGCGTAATTTATGAAGGAATTCTTCAGCACGTCTTTGTAATTAAAGCGTTTAGTGAAGTACCTACAAGGTCGATATCGTTAATTAAACGCAACATCGTTTAGGTGCTTCAGTAAATTATAAAAAAAACGGACCATTTTGGTCGGTGTACCAACGGAACACCGTCGTGTTTGATCTTCGTATAGAAAATAAAATAAATTGTCTAATAAAATAAATAAATAAAATCGGTAATTACACGGGTAAGTGGTTATAAAGTCATACTACAGACTTCAAAAAAGGAATTCGGTTGAATAATTTTTTTTTTCCATTGCCACTCGAAAAAGGGCATTTTATTCATCGATAATAGTGAATAAAACTGTGTTTTAGGCCCTGAGTGAATAAAAACATTTTGAATTTGGAACACGCACGAATATAACGAATTATGTACAAAAATAAATAAAACGTGCTGAAAGTACGTGTACTGGATGGCTATATGGAGCTATTCCATAGAGCTATAAAATTAAATTTAAAAAAAATATCCCGCCAATTTAGGTTCTTTTCTATCGGCTATCGTGGTTGTTTTAAGTCATTGGAAAATCTAATAACATAAATTATAATAAAATGAGTTCTTCCAGTGACGAAAACAATCCGTTCAGTAGTTTTTGTGTGAAGGAGTAACAAACATCCATCCATCCATACAAACTATAAATTAATCCTTTGTTCTCTTATTATTTATTACCGATTATAAAATAAAATGTGATAAATACTATACTACTATTTATTTTCTCGCAGTCATTGGTGAAAAGTAGGGTACGTAACTCGTGAAAAAAAAATCATCTCGGTCCTTGTATCAATAGCTCCGTTCAGGATTCTAATTTAGAATACCTCGCTACGCTCGGAATTCTATTCAAGAATCCTTCACTGCTCTCGGGATCCAACTTAGTCCCTCGAATTAAATTCCCTTTTTTTTCACTTGTATAATCTACTATTAAATTATGTTTGTTACCTAAGAACTCCGTTATTTATAAGCCGATTTACAAAATGTTTTTTTTAATGAATAATGTATGCCTCAGAGGTGGTCACATATAAATTTTATTAACTTTGCTTGGTTAGCTTCAATAATACGATTTTTTTCCACTTAGTTTATATTAATGATGTTTTAATAACCCTGATAACACTGATATTTACATAGCAAGTAGTGAATTATTGTGGGGACCAACTAAAAAGTGAAAAATAAAAGCTTTTTTACAAAAAAAAAAAAACATAACTAAAAACTTTGCTTTCGAAAGTCGGTGTCAAAAAACGAATTATGCGGAACCAACGACATCGACTTCCGAAACCCGAACCCGAATGGTTTTTCAAAGGTTTGTTGATAGACAGAACGAGATAGATGACAACCTCTATGTCTTATGTTTTCTTTGCAACAATGAAGTATTTTTTTCTGGGAAAATAATATTGGTCGCTCGAATATTGAAGTACGAAGCTTAATGTTATTAAAAACAGAAATATCTAAATTCATATAAATGGCAAAAACTCATCAAAACAAAGTTGCATATTTATAAAATTCCTAGAAAAACGAAAGACACAAAAAGAGATCTGTGGCCCATGAGGGGATCGAACCCGCGACCTTCGCGTTATTAGCACGACGCTCTAACCAACTGAGCTAATGGGCCGATGTGTAAGTCGTCGAAATAGACCACTACGTTCATTTTACACACTACAACTACGACATACTACTTATTTGATGTATCAGCAGATGTATTTCTGATTTACTGTGAAGTATTTATAGATATTTGTTTATCTCTAGTATTTATATAATCTGTGACGTAGTCTTTATGTACGATACAATACATTATAATAAGCTCTAATACTTTACAACATAACATAACATCACGACTGTACCTAATCCCCGAAGGGTCATGCAGAGGTGTCTCTATAGTACCTCTACCTACACCAACATTTCGCCAGATATGTTTAAGTCCCATGTAATAGGAGCGAGCCTATTAAAATGGGTACTTCGCAAGTATACCTACATTTTTTTTTTTTTTTTTGCCGATTTTTTAAGTTTTACAGGGTAAAATCAAGTTAGCTAGCGAAACGCCGCAGAAGTTTACTTATTTATAGGTATCGGTATCTAAACATGATGAAACAAAAAATAAATTAATTTGATGATTTTTTGTGGGGTCATCGACCGTATTTGGTGTATTCACTTGTAATATCAGTTTAAAATAAGTATCTGGTTTTTGTTGTGTGTTAACGGGTGTTTTAAATTAGCTAGCGAAACTCCGCTGATGTGATGGGTATTGACTATCGATATCTACACTACTTACTACATTAGAAAACAAAAAAAAATACTTTGATGTTTTTTTATTGCGGGGTCATCGACCGCATTTAGTGTATTCACTTGAAATATCAGTTTAAAAATATATACCTATATACGCGTCGACTTGTGAACCTCCTCCGTATTTTTTCGTCGGTTAAAAAATCAGTTTTCTTTTTGTGTTAACTTCATAGACATGATTAGTATCGATATTTATATTCTAAACACGATAAAACTTCTCAACTCATACTTACTTCAAGTAACAAAATTACGAGCAGTCGTTGATCCCTAAAACAAAACACCACATCTTGTTTATTTTAATTGTATCGTGTTTAGATATTGATAGTCGATACTCGATACCACACATTTATCTACTTACATGTACCATTACAGGATATAACCCAATGCGGTAAATGCGCTTATCCTAACTTAAATTATTCTAACAACTACTAATAATCATTTATTTTTTTAATTATAGGCCTTTCTGTACACCCATTACCATTACCATGTGTAAATATTTGTACCCTTTGCAAGACAGCACATGTACACAACATATTTTTATTTTACCATCATGTATAGACGCCAGGTGCACATCAAGCTACCCAAAACTGTCAAATTTTCTCAATCAACTTTGAACCTAATACTTTAGCGATAAAGTTGAAAATCTATTAAAGAAATTTGACTGATTGTAGTACTAGCTTGATGTGCTCGCGTCTGTACCACTTCATTACACCGATGTGTACAAATAAATAAATTTGAATTTCTTTTGCTATTCCAGTTGAAAAATGCTGTGGCAGCCGCTAAACCTGACAGAAGCATGTCCTGTCAACACCCAACTGACAGCTTGCTCCGACTTCGCCTTTATCTACTTGAACCTGTTAGTTCGACTGTACGGAGGCTCCCAGGACTACAGAGTGCAGCAGTGCCGCGGAGAAGAAGAGAGAATAGTGGAGAATGTAGAAAAGAAGAGGGAAGAATATGACTTTATAGTCGTGGGGGCCGGTGCAGCGGGCTGTGTGGTTGCGAACAGACTGTCTGCAGTTAGCAAGTGGAAGGTATGTTGGATACCATAGACACCATAACATTATCCTCTAGAAGATAGACTTCTTCTAGAGGATATCATCATCATGATCCTCATTTCAGAACGTATAGGCCCCCAAGCCCCACTTCGACCGGCTTGGTAATTATAAACTGTGATTGTGTAATTTTGTGTGTAAATTCAGATACAAGTTACTTGTTTATGAATAATTGACTTTGAGTAATTACGTAACACATTAACAATAGCAATGACTTTCATTTTGACAGTTCAACAACGTTCATAGCGTTATTTACGTTGTTCAGCAGACAATTTTTTCGAACATATGAAGCAATGGATTCGCAATATACTTCAAAATGATTCAGATTGTAATTGAGTTACGTAATTAGGGTGCGGTTCTGTGCTTCTCGCATCTAGAAGATATAACTCCTTTGAACATTACAAAAACACTTATCAGCATCATCATCAGCCTATAGCAGTCCACTGCTGGACATAAGCCTCTCCTATCGCACGCCATTCAACTCGATTTTCGGCACCTCTCATCCAGCTGCTACCAGCCATCCTGCGAAGATCGTCGCTCCACCTAGCCTGAGGGCGTCCCACCTTAGGTTTGCTAATTCGCGGTCTCCACTCAAGAACACGTCTACCGCAACGGTCATCGGTTCTACGGCTAATATGGCCGGCCCATTGCCAAAACGGCTACTCGGTAGAATTTTTCAATAATGACCACTTTTGACAAATCTATAATATAAAATCTATATTGTAGGACACCACGCGAACGAAGTAGCGCCGGGCAGCTAGAAATAATATAAAAATGAATCGCGGATTGTGTTGCTAAGCGCAAATCTCGAGAACAGCTGAACCGATTTCGCTAATTCTTTTTTTAGAATATTCCTTGAAGTTCGAGGATTGTTCTTCCTAAAAAAAAGTAAGAAAGTTGCTTCACGCGGACGAAGTCGCGGGCAAAATCTAGTAATCATTAAATATAATTGGAATATTAGAATTGTGATGAGATTGCACATTGACTCACATCGTCCTATCCTATGCCTAGTCTAAGGTAACGTACAGACGCCAGCTCATGAAGCTACTACGATCTGTCAAATTTATTTAATAGATTTTCAACTTTATCGCTAAATTATTAAGGTTCAAGGTTGATTGGGAAAATTTGACAGTTTCGGGTATCTTGACCTGCAGGCGTCTGTAGGTACCTAATGAAAATCAATGACGGTTGTAATTCTCTTGAAATCCAAGACGCCTTGTGAAGTCAAGTTGAAGGCTTCCGCCAGCATTATTATATTATTCAACTAAGCTAAAAATTTAATTACTAAATCTGTGTAATAAATACTCATACAAAGTAGGTAAGGATTACATAGATTCAGAGATTTTTGCGTTTAAAGAACAATCAAGCAATCAAATCATCGATTATGTACAAATAATGGTCTGTTTCCTCTCTAAAGTAATTACTTATGTAAAGCGTCTTCAAACCAGCTTTAATTTACGACTAATTTCATGAACCAGTTACGCGATCATTATTTTTCAGAATTGATTTGTAATTTTTAAATTCAGTTGGATATTAAAATAAACACCGATTTCCAAAATTATCATTTTTGAATTTTTAATTATCTTACCCAGGTAACTAATTAGACTATTGCCAAAACCTATATCTGTCCATTTTGAAAACAAAATCCCGTGCACATGATTTATTTATTTGATGATGACACACAGCTGCGTCCTAAGTAAAACAAAAGAGGATCCTTTTTAGGTGGACTAATAATATGCGCTGCAAGCAGGAATAGTCCTTACGGTGGTGGTCAGATATAGATTTTGGCGATAGTACATACTAATTATACGAAACCAAATTCTCACTTTATCTTGAAGTATAGTGTTAATTGGTGTTCCATTAGTGTCCACGTAGGTTCAATGATCAAAATTATAGCTACGAAAAAAAGGTTTTATTCATTTGCTTACAAATACTGTCCATATTTTATGGAAAAAGTTATACATACGAGTATATCAGCCATATAGTCAGTAAACAGAAACGAAAATAAATAACAATTAATGGCAGCTTACAATTATTTTGTCAACAAATGGCCAGTGCCTGCTTAAATTTTAAATGAAAAGAGGTTGCAAGCTGTCTATTTGAAATTGTGTTGTTTTTGTTTTAGGCTTACTCAGTAAAATACAGGTTTTAGACCGCTATAGTACCCCCATGGGAAGAAGGCGTGAATTTATATATAGTTGTGTGTTTTAGATCATTGTATCCTGTACCAAACTAACCTCAAATAAGCATCCGTTCTGCATCTAAAGTACCTACACCTTCTAATTCCAGGTGCTGCTGTTAGAAGCAGGCATGGAGCAGCCAGACGTGACACTAGTACCTGCTCTATCGACCGCTCTGATTGGCACCAACATCGACTGGGCTTACACCACGGAACCTGATGGAAAGAGCTGCTTGGCGCGGCGGGGACAACGCTGTGGATGGCCTAGGTAACTAGCGATTTATGGAAATTAAAACGCACTGTTGGAATTTCAGCTCTCGGTGCTATGAGCGTTGAGATTTCAACAGCGCGCGTTCATTCAGATGATGAATAGTGTTAGTGGAAACTGGCACTAGATCATCCTCGTTCTTTCATTTTGCTAAGTCCAGGCTCTTGCCGTCACCAAGAAAGAACTTACAAAATAGTAAAGAGTGAATTCAAATACGTAGTTGAAATAACTCGTATCTGTTTGATAATAGTCAACAAGTAACATTCTATAACATTCAAAGCAGGGATAGTTATTTTAAAAAAACGGGTTGAAGTGAAAACTTGAATATTAACGTTGTGCATTTTTGATATTTTGGAAGGCGGTCTACTCTCCCACCGTCTTACGAATTTTCGATCAGGTCACGTGTCCTGACGCGAGCTCCGTCTTACGAATTTTCGATCAGGTCACGTGTCCTGACGCGGGCTGCGTCTGACGAATTTTCGATCAGGTCACGTGTCCTGATGCGAGTTTAACAATTTTTACCCATCACAAAAAAGTGCACAACGCCGCTAAAGAAGTTTTCACTTCAAAAAATAAGGTAGCCTACACTGTTCCACAGCTGAGCAAAGGCTTCCCCCAAATCTTTCCAGGCATCCTCTTCCAGAGCCACCTGGTTCAAACCCTTGCGGTACACGTCTATGTCGCCTCGGCACCTTCCTGTGCCGGCCTAGACTGCGTCAACGGTCAACCATCCTCAGGCACCTACCGTGTGGAGACTATTTCCTAGCCGTCACTATGCATGGGACCGTCTCTTAAAAAAAAATGTCTTAGCAAACTAACGCTGATTCAAGACATATTGCCGTAACTGCGTACGTTTAGTTGTTGCGCTTCGTGCAAATAATTGGTTATTGCAATCAGCTCTGTAATTAGAAAAGATATAATGAATGAGTTTATCATTTTACATATTTGATTTCAATCATTTTGAGTTCTTTGTTATAACTTCTATGTTAATTTGTAGTCGATCAAAAAGAGTGGTATTTACTGCAAGCCCTCGCAAATGATACCTATGTCGGCGATTCACGTTTAGAACCTGATAAATCTATTTTTTAGCGCACAGAACTGATAAAATTTCCTTTAAATCGACCATCCTTGTATCTAAAAGCCATCTACATCAATTCTATCTCCCATAACCATCATCTCTTTAGAGGATAAAGCAGGAATGAAATTATCTGGGAAAGACCGACATAGCTTGCAGAGTAAGCAAACTGAAGTGGCAGTGGACTGGCCATGTTTGTCGAAGGACCGATGGCCGGTGTAACAGACGACTCGAGTCGGGACACCACCCCAGCTAGATGGACGGACGACCTAAACAAGGTGGCTGGGACAGACTGAATACGGAAGGCGGAGGACAGGGTGTTGTGGCGCAGCCTGGGAGAAGCCTATGTCCAGCTGTGGATTGCAATAAGCTGAGTAGATAACCATCATCCCGCCCTTGTCTCATGTTACTTGTAGTCTACGAAAAAGGTTTCTCCTTCCATTCTCCTCTGTCAACCGTCACGCTATCATTCACTCCCAATACATAAATTCTATCTCCCAATTACTCCTGATAATCGACATAACCGCGTTATAACGCCCTGATAGCGACAATCGATTGGGATCACCCACCATTCTTACTCAATATTTATTCGTTATCAACAAGCATCTGATAGTCGTTGGCGAATTAAGTCAATTTGACACGCGGCGCCTGCCCTCTAATGTTATCAGTGTAAACAATCCACGTAGCGTACGTTTCACTAATCTTATCATGTACTGGGTACAAGTCATCAATGTTACTATGCTCATTTACTACGTCTGATTTTCCTGTTAGTTTACTATTGCTAAGTGGTGATTGGTTATCATCGACAGTCTACTACGAGTCAAAATCCATTTGTCTAGCCTTTTCCTCCTCCAACTATGCTGGGGTCGGCTTCCAGTCTAACTGGTTGCCGCTGTGCCTATATGACCTCCATAATCCAGTTATTGTTTAACACGATACCCCTTGGTGAGACTGGTTGACGTTCGGGCTTCTGACGGCCCGTAAAAACTGCCAAAGATCTACGTATGACAGCCGGGACCAACGGATTAACGGGCTTTCCGAGGCAGTTTAATCTACATATATAATCCTATGACTATGTCGAGCTGTTGACTCCTTCGCTAATAATAGTCTTCTACAGTCACCATTGATTATTTCATGTCTCTGAAGTGTTTTGTTAGTTTGGCTCTGCTGGCGATGATAAGAAACCGGTGTTATCAATTCTTTAAATTCGTTACAGCAACTATTGTGAAGCCATTAATAGCAACGTTGTTATTGGCAACAATTACGAATAGATCAATTTTTTGGTCATCATTATTGAATTCACGTGTTGGATTCAAGACTATTTCAGATTCCGCAGTATTCGTTATTCTCTTTACTATGTACTGAGGGTATTAATTATATTTGTAATTATTAGAATAGTTCTTGTACAGACGCCAGCACTTCAAGCTACTACAATCTGTAAAATTTATCTAATAGATTTTCAATTTTTCGCTAAAGCGTTAAGGTTCGAGGTTGATTGGGAAACTTTGACAGTTCCGGTTAGCTTGCCCTGCTGGTGTCTGTACACCCTAACTAGAGGTATGTTGCAGATTATTTTTTTTAATTTTTACCATATTTATTTCTTTACCACTTATAACAACAATAAACAATATTCTATTCTTTTAAGCCTGTGTCTGTCATCTAGCATAATCAGCCTATAATGTTCCCACTGCTGGGACACAGGCCTCCTCTTGGTCAGAGGGCGTTTACCAGCACGCGGTCCCAGTGCGGGTTGGTAGATGTTACATGTATTCGAATTTTTGGCTCTAGGACATGCCGATTTCCTCACAATGTTTTCTTCACCGTTTTGAGTCTGCCATCTGTTATTTATCAACCACACCACAGCAAGTAAGCGTTCGAAGTTGAAGTTGTATTTCGTGGAATTCTTGTAAAGCTCAAAACCGGGTTTCCTTTAGTTCCATCTCCGGTGACTAGTCCTCGATAGATGGCGCTGTGCCTCGTTCCTGTATCTTGCTATGATTCTGTGACAGGAGTTTATTTATTTAATCTTTTCGCACACAAAAAGGCACAAAGGTGGAATTAAAGCCTTAGGCATTCTCTACTATTCAACCAAGGGTGGTGTAGAGATAAGATGTCTGGGAGTTTCGCTGTTGTGCAGGTCGCATAGTTTAAGCTTGAGTAAAATTATTATACGGACGTGTTATTTTTATCTTTGGGCAACAAATAGGTAGCTTAATATAGATAATAACTAGTTTCTAAATGTTGTGTTAGTCGTAATGTAAACAAAGATCACCTGCGCTCATTAATAGATGTATCCAATTCTTAGTAACCTTTTTAATACGTTGTAGTTTTGTGCCAACATTGTTATCCGCACCAAATGTGTTAGACCCAAAATGTGGGATATGGTAGCAGTGGCGTAACTATAGGGTGGCAGGAGGGGCAAAATGTCACTTGCCCCTAGTTGGAGGGGGCCCCCAGCCCGAGAGGGCCATGAGCACAGAAGGCTCCTAATATAAGTATAGAAATGCAAACTTTTTTGGACTACTAGACCAACGAAGCAGTCAGGTATTCAATTTTGCAGGGGAAATTAGGAAATCTACGCGAAAAAAAAAAGTTGGTTGAGCTTCTTTACATTGAGGGAGCAAGGTCATGAGATAGGGCCCATGGCAAGTTCTTTAGATACCCCTATCTCATGAACTTGCCAAGTGCCCCAAAGGGTATAGTTACGCCACTACGGTAGTGAAAAACTGACGCCACTGGATCGACGATCTTTTAAAGACAACCTTAGGATGGATAAAGGAGGGCTTTGCCCTACAGTGGGACAACACAGGCTTATTTTATTATTACTATTCCCAAATCCTCACACTTTTCGGTAGTCATTTTAAACAATTTCTATCTTCCTCTACTGACCATGTTTTTATTGCCAACGCCGTCTGACTTGCACATTTCGTGGTAATGGGGTATCAGCAGTACCGGTCCATTATCTCCATGCATGATAACTGTTTACATTCAAAATATGTAACTGATAAAAAATTATATCTATCTGAGAAGATAAGTATCAAGTTCTCGCAATATTTCACAACTTATTTTTATTTTTAACTCGTTTTTCTGAAATGGCATGTGATCCATCGGTACCTTGATATACTTATTGATTGAATCAAAATCAAAAGTCATATATTCAAATTAGGCTGAGAATCAGCACTTTTCGAACGTCAAAATTACAAAAGACAGTCCCACAAAACGCCCGCGTAACGCGTAATGTTCATAAATCTGGTAATACACGCACGCCTGTTGCGAGTACTACACACCTAACCTTTCTGAAAAACATCACCAATAAGATCCCTATATGTCCTTCTAGGGCATTCCCTCTCAATAAAACATTATATATCTATTTATCTTAGTCGGAGTGGTGCCTGTGGTGCTCCCTTTCATACGATTTAATCCCAATTTCCATAGATCTAAGGAGAAATTCTCGCACTCTAATAACGGAAAATCATAAACAATATTTCTAGAGGCAAAGTGATGGGCGGCTCGAGCTCCATCAACTCCATGGCATACATCCGAGGGAACCGCCTGGACTACGACACCTGGGCCGCCATGGGGAACGACGGCTGGAGCTATGATGATGTGAGGGAAGCAGCCTGTAATGCACCCTGCTTCTTGCACTCTTGAACTATGTAGAGATACTTGATCTGATAATTATTCTTGAAAGTAATACTACGGGAACAAAGTATGCACTGGAAACTACGACACCACCACCCACCACGCGCCACCACGCGATATTAAAAATATACTCAGAATGCACGCAGCACCTGCACCCGACGAAGAAAATTGCACTTATGATATGAACGAAAAAACTCTAAACTAATCTATCCAATATTCCTAACATAGGTGCTCCCATACTTCAAGAAATCTGAGAAAAATCTGAACATCGAAGGTCTGAACCGCAAATACCACGGCGTTGATGGAGAGCAGTCTATTTCCAGATTCCCTTACATTGATAAACCCTCTATCATCATGACTGACGCGTTCCACGAAAGAGGACTGCCTATAGGAGACTATAATGGAGCCTACCAGATGACCACGATGCAAGCCCAAGCAATATCACAAGATGGAGAGCGAGTGTCCACTAACAACGCATTCATACAACCAATCAGATATAAGAGGAAGAACCTAACCGTTAAAAGCAAATCTGAAGTGTTCAAAATACTGATTAATAAACAAAAGGTTGCTTACGGCGTCAAATATATTCGAGATGGTCAAGTTCACACAGCTTACGCTAAGAAAGAAGTTATAGTTAGTGGTGGCAGTATAAACTCTCCGAAATTGCTCATGTTGTCTGGCGTGGGTCCTAAGGATCACTTGACCAAGTTGAATATTCACGTTAAGAAAGATTTAGCTGTAGGAGAGAATTTACATGATCACGTTACTTTTAATGGTATCATAGTAGCTCTGCCCAATAGGACAGCAACTCGGGTTGACAACGAAGAAGTTCTGCAAGAAGTGTATGATTACAGTCAAATGAAGCTCAAGCACGGACCTCTGTCTGGAAATGGACCGGTCAATTCTATAGCATTTATAAAAACTGATCCTGATTTACCTGCACCTGATATTCAGTACCAAGTAGATCATGCTTTCATGACTGAATATATCCGTGAACCAGAAACCTATGACGAGATAACAATATTCCCTACCTCGTTCTACGATGCTTTGCTACCGAGAACAATGAATTTGGTTCCGAAGAGTAGAGGAAAACTGTTGTTGAATCCTAAGAACCCACATGGCAAGCCATTGTTGTACGCTAATTACTTCGGAGACCCAACTGATCTTATACCCATAGTCAAGGGAGTAAGGTTCCTTCTTAGTTTGGAGAATACAAAAGCGTTTAAAGAGCACGGTGCATACTTTGAGAGGACACCGTTAAAGGCTTGTAGAGACTATACGTGGGGTACTGACGAATACATAGTGTGTTTGGCTAGATCTTATACTTCCACTACGTATCATCCTGTAGGAACATGTAAAATGGGCCCTAAGTCGGATAAGAAAGCCGTTGTAGACCCAAGATTGCGAGTGTATGGTATATCTGGCTTGAGAGTTATAGACTCTTCTATAATGCCTGTTGTGAACCGTGGAAACACTAATGCACCCTCGATTATGATTGGAGAAAGGGGAGTGGCTTTGGTAATCGAAGACTGGATGAAGAAGCAATGTTCAGTTATTTAATATGAGCTAGTTGACTAGGCTATTAGTGTTTTATCTATTGCATAATAGATGGCATCACTTGTATCATTAAATTTCATGTTTGTGTTAATGACCTAGTTTTGACAAAATGAATCATTTGTTTTGATTTATTATATCGACACATGACATGCCATTATATATATATTATATATGTTATGCGAAACTTATTACGAAATGATTACTTTGTAAAACATGTCTTTTTGTTTATTTTAATTTGGGAGGCGTGTGTGGTCAGGGTGTTTAGTTGTATTGAAAATAACAAATAATTTTAATCATAACAATATATTTTATTCCAATTAAATTTCATCTTTCTCGTATTCACATTACAAAAGTATAAAATTCAACAATATATCTCCTCACGAACTTCTTAAGAATTTTAAGTAGACATTTTTTTTCACCAACTTCATGTTAGCAGTACAAGCCACAATGGCATATATCAACAATGTTTACTAGGTATTGCAATTCACAATCTTTTTTTTCTTTTGTACATTTTTTTTGGCAAATTGCCCCAAGTTTTACATTACACAATAAACAAATCTACAAAAAGTTACAATTCAAACTTCACAAGTTAGAAAGAACTTGAATTTACTACAGTAAGATCACTTGGTTAATGTTTAGGTACAATACTTAATCCTCTAACAGACGTAATTGTAACTACTAGACAAAAGATGGCGCTAAACGCCAAAGCCACATCCAACATGGGTGACGGCAAACGAACCTATAACGGTCGTATATATTTTTTTTTTCCAAGAACATGATGTTCGACGTTTTCGACGTTTTCACTTCTCGGGCAACTTAATAACGGGGGTCTGAGAATAGCCCCAGTTCATCTCGCAGTGCTCGATGAGATCTCTCTCAGAGTCTGTCAAAGATGAAAAGTCGAACTCCTGACTGTCGCTGAAGGGATCTGTGTACGGGTAGTGCACCAGGACGCAGCTAAAGTCCATAGAAGATCCGCAGAAGCCGAGTAACTTCCGCAATTTAGTCTCGGAGTCAACCTGTAGACAAAACAGACAAATTGTTAATACCATTGTTCATATATCTTAACCAAATAGGTAGTAGGACTTTAACTGCTGTCTATTTAAGGGGTGGGAGTAGAGGGGGCGCCTTGACTCTTATTATTTTCTTGTTACTTAAATGTTATTATTGCATGATTCTGAAACTACGTCAAAGATGTTTATGTCGACCAAAACCACAGCAATCCAAGGAGGAAAATGTGCAAATAATGTACAAGCAAAGTTGCACAACATTAATGCAGCGATTAAAAACACGTTTGGAGAGAGTGTAGTCTGGAGGTACAGTTATGATATTTACCTTAATGACGTAGATATCGTTCTCGACGCAGAAGGCCTGCAGAAGCACTTCTTGCATGTGCGTGGCGCTATCTCCAGGAGGCGCCTCCGAGGTCACACAGAAGAGGGACCGGTTGCTGTTTTTCGACAGATACTGGATGGCAGGGAGGAGGCCGACTGTTAGTCGTTTCTCCACACATGCTCGCCTCAGCACCGTTTTGATGCACTGACTTATTGGGCTGCGAAAAAGAAAGAAATTGTTAGACACTTTGAAAATTTAAAAGGTCGATAGTACAGGAGGATTCTACTAAAGGTGGCCGAATTATCTACTCCTTTTGAATCACCAGCATTGCAATTTTATATAACACTGAAGTTATTTTACTGTTTTTGAATATTTTTATGTTAGTGTTAATTTTTTTCAAATACTTGTAATAAAACCTGTATCTTGCAAATAATTAATTAATGTTGCAAAACCATAATCACCAAAATCAGAATCATCAATTTCTAATTTAAACAGGAAAATCGTAATTACCGATTCAAAAAGCTATTAAAATTATATATTAGATAATATTGCACAATATTAATAATTACCTTTTGGCAGCCATGCCGCTGAACGTTTCAGCTTTAACGGGAACAACTGAATCTTTATACATTATGTTGGTCAGCTTGATGCTCTTCAATTCAAACTCGTCACGAATTTTAGACACTGTGTATTCCTTGTCACGAATTGTCACAAACACTTCACTCAAATCCAGAAAATCCTTAGGTATTAAGCAATCCAATAGAGTTCACAAACTGTTAGCAGTTGAACTTATCGAAGTTTATGTCACAATGATTTCACAACTTTGCCAGTCAAACTTGCGTGGTGTTGCTCTGAATGCTCAGTGCAGAATGTGGCTTCGTGACGTCGCGCACCTCTTTTATAGAGGTTAACACGCATGCGCACTATTTTGCCAGTGTGCGTGTAGCGCTCGGCCGATATCGACGGAGATTCTTCGAAAATTGCTAGTAATTTTCTTGGTGTGCGAATATTGTTGTAGTGTGTGTTCATTCAGACGTGTCTACACGAGGGGTAAGTGCTGTGTGCGTTGCTCGTACTATGTACAAACATGTAACTGGCAGGTCGTAACGTGTTCGTACATTTGCCAGCACAAAGAGAACTTCTCCGCCCCCCACTTTGTTTGAAATATGGATGTCAGAGGGGAGATTTGACTGATATGAAGATTCTTTAGTAGTAAAGGTTATCAGGTGCAAGGTGCTTGTGTGCGAGCGTTTTATCCGCCGAGTTCGGAATTCCCGATAGCATGGGTTTTATTTGATGGAGGAAACGCGGCCGATTGCGATTGTTTCGTGTAATTTGGTTTTGTGATCGCGGATACTGAAATTTCACGCGGTTTGTCGGTCAGTCTTAGCTCCGGTCGCGGAATTATCTAAGTATAGTTACATGTGTAACACACTAGGTACTATCCAATTGTTATCTTATCTCAGAGACTGTAATTATGCATTGCTGATAATTGAGTTACCTTAGGTGAGCAGTCTGATACGTATGCACTGCTGAGTTTCTTTATTGTAGCAATTGTTATGACGGTTTCATGGAAATCTATTTATATATCTGAAAGGAGTTCGAAAACAACAACCTTACGCATCTCTACTAGGGTATCTTTTTCAACATCAATCAGCTTAGATGTTATCAATAATGTTCAAATCACGATGTTCTCCGCAGTACCATTGAAGTCCTCATTTCTTACGCATATGTCAATCTTGATTTACGGTTGTTTTTCAACAACAATGTCACATGTTGTCCTCATTTCTTCAACCTTCACTATCTTCTCTAGTCTATAAATAACATTAGCGTTATGTTTGTTATTGCTTTTCCATTTCCCATTAATACGTATTTGTTGTATAGCATAGAGCATAATCAGCCTGTAATGTTCCATGCCTCCTCTCGGTGAAAGGGAATGGACGATAATCCACCACACGGGTCCAGTGCGGTTTGGTAGATGTCACATGTCTTCGAATTTTTGGTTCTAGGACATGTCGTTTTCCTAACAAGGTTTTCCTTCACCGTTTTCAGAGCAGTGGTGATGGAATAGTTTGTTAGTTTGTGGTATAGGCTCGTCCCCTATTACATGGGACTTAAACACTGTTGAAATGTGGGTGTTCTATAGTTACACCACTGCCTAACCCTTCGTGAAAACAAGGCGTCATGTTATATTATGCATGTGTCCGATGCTTTTCACTGACGTAGGAAAAACTGGACTCCCGACCGACGACGTCAGAGAATTTAAACTGGTTTTGATTTATTTCAAACTGATCATTTATGTTGACACTGATGTCGCACGCGTTCGGACAAATCTATTTGGGACACATTTCCAATATCGCACGATACTGAGGTTTACCGTAGCTGTATTGTATCCCTATTCTCTTGCGTAGGCAGTGTATTATTACATATCCATGCTAAGGACTTTATATCATCTAAATTTATACGTTCTTACGGAATCTATAATTTTATTATTTCCTTCAACATTTTCCTCTACTTTGTCGCTAAAAATAGCATTGTGATTAAAATTTGCAAATCTATTTCAGACAAGTACCACAGATAATACCAATTGTTTTATTGGAAAACCCTAAGTATATAAAATTGATTGATTAAGTATAAAGTTTAATCCGCAATGTCTCAATTTGTTTTGGACGATAAGAAAGAGTGACTCATAGAATTTCTTGCAGTTCCTACCTAAACCGGATCGGATTGGCACAACGGTGACTACAAAAACCAAAGAGTTGGTTCAAGAATGTCTTTGTACTTTCCGTTGCACCTTGCAACGTCATTCATTACAGACGGGGATAAATTCCCAATTCAATATGAACTTTTGTTTAGGGCGTCAGGTAACTTTGCCGGACATGGTTTATACAAATTTTTATTTTTGTTTGTGTAATATTGTTATGCATGATGTACTTACCTATGGATCCCTTGATATCTGAAATAAAATTATTTTATTTTATTTATTCAAACTTTTTGGTCCAAACGTGTGCGCATGTGCAAGTGCTTGGTGCAAAATATATTTTACTAACTTCTGCCTGCGACTTCGTTTGCGTGTAATTTCCTGTCCCCCGACCACCCCGTCGCATCACATCGCCTGCCTGCGCTATTACCTACTTCGTTTTTGTTTAGCGTTCTTTCCTCCTTTTTTTCCTTTTGCTCAGCTCCTAAGAGCCCTAGCGTAATGTTAAATAGCCTATAGCCTTCCTCAAAAGTTGGGCTATTAAATGCAAGAAGATTTTTTCAAATCCGACTAGTAGTTCCAGAGATTAGCGCGTTCAAACAAACAAACTCTTCAGCTTTATTATTAGTACAGATTGTGTTCCAGTATTTATGACAGAATTATTTACTGACATATTAACTTAAATCCGACGGCTGTCCAGCGAAATACATTAAGACTCCAGATGCGATTGAACCCTTCTACTTTTATATCTACGTCTTGAACTCAGTAAAGGACATCAAACCTTCACCGGTGTCACTCGTTCATTGACAGAACGTTCGTTGTATTATTTGAGACATGTCCCTTCACATCTGCTAACATCTTATATACCCCTATCCCCCTATCCCCTCCTCCCTCTCTCCTTAAATGTTCATTCATAATTAAGTTGATCATCGTCATCACTTTCCTGCTCATATCCCAATTTATTTGCTATTTATCTATAAACTAATAATAAAGCTGAAGAGCTTGTTAGTTTGTTTGAACGCGCTTATGTCTGGAACTACCAATTGGATTTGATAGCCCAATTCTTGAGGAAGCCTATAGGCTATTTAACATCACGTTATGAGCCGAGCATAAAGAAAAAAAGTCAGGAAGAACGCTAACCAAAAACGAAGTAATTGCGCGGACGGGCGATGCGATGCAACGGGGTGGGTTCGGGGCCGAAATTACACGTGGATGAAGTCGCGGGCGTAAGCTAGTTAATAAAAAAGTTTTGAGTTTGCTATCGAACCTTCTTTAAACCGCTATGCCATGCATTGTGTAATGACGCGGGAACGTTGACCCTTTTCTTTGCACGATCTTTATAATCTACGTATTGTATGAATGTCACCAGTGTCTGGCATGTAGTTTTAATGTTTGCATTATTACCTTATCTCGTTTCAATAATGTTACATATTTACTTAGAGATACGACATTTATGATTTACGGTACGCAATAAATGAGTGAGATAAATCGGGAAATTTTGAGGTTATCATCGAACAAACGGAAAAATGGCGCGTAAATACCATAGACGTTTTTTTTGGGGCGATGTTTTCTTTTTTTATAAATTGGTAATATTTTGTTTTTTTAATTGGCTATGTTTTGATGATTATTCTGGGAGAATCCCAAAGACAAGGACAGTCAAAATATATATAACTTGTTATCAATTATTGTTTCTCATTAAATGTTTTGTACTTATGTGTTTGGTCATAGTTTCATGTTGTTTGCGGTTTCAATGTTTATTCTGAAAGGCAACCGCGCTACTGTATTACTTTGTAATGCTTTATTTTTACCTCATTTTCACCACATTGCACAATCTTTACGGCTATGTGTCCAAGGAATATATTTTTTACATTTATAAAAAAACTGACTTCTGCCCGCGACTTCGTCCGCGTGAAATTTCTTTTTTCCCCGACCACATCGCCTCGCATCGCCTGCTCGCACTATTACTTCGTTTTCGCTTAGCGTTCTTTCTTACTCTTTCTTTCTTTTTGCTCAGCTCCTAAGGGTCCTAGCGTGATGTTAAATAGCCTATAGCCTTCCTCAAGAATTGGGCTATCAAATACCCAAAGATTTTTTTCAAATCCGACTGGTAGTTTCAGAGATTAGCGCATTCAAACCAACAAACTCTTCAGCGTTATTATCAGTACAGATATAATCAGACTATAGGTAATGTTAACAAAAAAATAAAAGGCCCGTTTTGACATTGACAGTTCTAGTAGTTAATAAAGATCAAATTCGCAAAACACGTATTCGTTTGTATGAAACTGACAGGTGTCAAGAACGCATTCTCAAATGTCAAAACGGGCCTTTTATTTTTTCACAACTTTAACGTCAGTAGAGACTAAAATTTATACTAAAATCTACCTATATATCTTTAATACTCAATATCTTAGTAGATTTTCATAACTTTGCATTCTCTTAGAGGACCACAATTTTTATTATCCGTGGGCAGTTGACGTGACGGCTACACATCAAGCTATACATTTCCAGTTTTAGCTGACCTCTCATTGTATAGGTTTTTCGTACAATCAGAAGTCGGCTTATACTAGTTATATATAGCTTGATGTGTAGCCGTGTGTACCTACCTACCTGTTTCATCTTTCGATTTATGTAAAAAGAAGTGGATCCTGTTTTTTTTTACTTTAATATATTAGAACGTCCGAATAATCATGTTAGGTATAATATTGTATGTATAGGTAACTAACTATTTACACTAGGTACTACATTAAATGAATAACAAACTAACTAAACAAATAAATAAAAAAACACAACAAATAATCCTATGTTATTTTTTCTACTTACATTGTCAAGTCGTACTTGTTAGGTAAGACTTGAAAATGTCAAGGAGGAAAATTATTTGATTTTCCTGTTTGACCAAAATTTTCGACGAGCAAGTTGGTAATTTTCGTCTCGAAAGAAGAATCGTTTTGAAATCCCAAGTAATATTATAAATTTTAATGCAAAAGTGAGTTTATTTGTTTTATATGCTTTCACGCTAACCTGCTGAACGGATTTGGATGGAATGTGGCACACAGATAGTCCATGACCTGGGTAAGGACATAGGCTACTTTTCATCCTGGATCGCAGACGAAGTCACGGCCAACAGATAGTGGTTAATAAAACCCGAATTTTTGGGATAAAAATAGATAGCTAGCTTTAAGTTAACAACGGCCCATTCTCCTGTCCTTATCCCAATTTATTTCGTGTGTGCGCAACATGTCTTTTTCTTCCATACTTCTCTATTAGTCGTCATCTCGGTAGAGACGCCCTTTCTAGCCATATCGCCTTTCACACAGTTCATGCATCGTTTCTTTGGTTTTCCCTTACAAGAGGCTATTGGGAGACAGGATAAAATATGAGAGGAAAAACGCACGTGAATTTCCGTCCCGTTTTTCCGCTCTGATTGGCGCTTAACCTCGTTTATATATTATTATTAAAATCCTGTGATGTCCCACTGCAGGGCAAAGGCGTCCCTACTCTCTTTCCACGTCTCTCTGTTTAAAGCTGCTAAGGACCAGTTCTTGTTGAAGGAGTCCAACTCATCCCGCCGTCTCCTGCCGCGATATCGCTTGCCATTAAGATGGACGCATTGGATCGTTAGTTTGGCCCAGCATCCTCCTTAGCATAATTAGCCTATAATGTTTCCACTGCTGAGACACAGGCTTACTTTCTGTGAGAGGGAGTGGGTCCGTGGGTGCTTATGGTTACGCATGCGGGTTGATGGATGTCACGTCTTCGAATGTTTGGTTCTAGGATCTAACCTCCTCCTTGTTCGGCCTTATTTGACGGCACGGTTGGCGCAGTGGTTAAGCGATTGACTGCTGCGCTGCGTGTCGCGGGTTCGATTCCCTCACGAAACAAATATTTGTATGACCTACATGTATTTGTTCCGAGTCTGGGTGTTTTTCTATCTATAATATGTATGTATTTACAAAAAAAAAATTGTATATAAGTAGTTTATCAGCCATCTTGTTACCATAACACAAGCATTAGGTTGCTTAGCTTGGGACAAATGGTGCTGTGTGAAATGTCCAGGGATATTATATTATATTATATTATATTCAGGGATAATATTGCAGCTGCCCTTGTAGTGGTAATTTTATTTATCAACATAACGGTTCTCTGGTACAAATGTGTCATAATATTTTCTCTCTTCATTATTTCTCGTAACTTGTTTATACACATGCAAAAACCCAGTCCACGGTGGGCATAATAATAACAAACATATTAGAATAATATAAAAAACATAATAATGAGGTATTTGCGCAGTCCTTGTGCAAAGCACAGTCAAAGGTTATCATCGACTGATCAAAACATTGGAGTTGGTGAGTCAATCTGCCTAGACTTTTCCCAACTATGTTAGGACTTGGGGTCGGCTACCAGTCTAATATGATGAACCTGGAATACCAGTATTTTACTTAGAGTGACTGCCTATCTGACCTCCACAACTATAGATGGGCAATCCACCGGGTTTAAGCCCAGTGCTTTTTTAAACACCCGATGAACACCCATAAACACCCAGGGTGTTTACTGTGTGATGACAAAGCACCGGGCTTTAACCCGGTGGATTGCCCATCTATATCCACAACTCAGTTACTGAGTAACACGATACCCCTTGTTAAGACTGGCTGTCAGACTTGGGCTTCTGACTACCCGTAATGACTGTCAAAGATCTACGAATGATAGCCGGGACCAACCTAACGTGCGTTCTGAGGCATGGAAGGGTCTTGATATATAATGGATGGTCACCCTCACCCATCCACCAACCGATCGCGGCAAGCGTAGCCTAACCTTCGACCGACCCGTGCAGCCAGGAACAAGACTTCATCTACCAGGAAAATAATTGCAGTTCCATTGGATACATTTTGACCGCGTAAGTATTGCACTGTTCTATAAAACAGCTGTTACACTTTTGTTAAAATCATCATCGGGTTCAGAATCATGTACTGAATCCATGCTAACAGGCTGTGCGGTTGTGCGTCGATGCCCCTGTTACCCTGTATTCTACAAATAATCATAGTAGGTACTTAATTAGAAGCTTTCGAAGTAAACAACATTATAATCACATCAAAGAAACCACAAATAGACGGTTTAACTTTTCCATTAAAGAATCTATTAGCGGATTTGTGAACACCTTCATTGGGATCGGTTTCCTTAAATAAGAAGTTACGTTAACATTTCAATAAACGTTCTAGAATGAAATAAGTACCTGCTACAAGGAAGTTTTTTACCTTACCCATTCCCTTTTACGGCGATAAAAGAAAAAACTCCTTGTGGTTTTCCTTAGGACGAAAGGTATGGCCCGCTCCAACAACAATAGTTTTATATGACTAAAAAGGTATTTTTACGTATAATAATAGTTACTTTAGCGCTTGTTTAGTTTTGCGTTATTTGGTTTTGAGTTATTTTGAATCCAAATTTTTATTGATTATTTACTATTAATTGATCACTAATGCCGAATTGTATGCCTGGTGTGGGACGCCCCCCAGCTAGATGGACGGACGACCTTAAGAAGGTGGCTGGGACTGACTGGATGAGGAAGGCGGAGGACAGGGTGTGGTGGCGCAAAAAGAAAACACACTTCATAAACTGTGTTTTCTTTATATTAAAATAAATAGTATCGACGACGATCACAGGATAACGTCATTTATTGAAATGACGTTATCGTGTGATCGTCGTCGTTTCCTTAGTTGGTCTAATCAAAATGAACTAATTCATCATCATTTCAGCCGAAAGTCCACCGCTAGACATAGGCCTCCCCCAAGCACCTCCACTTCGATCGGTTCTGTGCTTCTCGCATCCAACGGGTTCCAGCGGCCTTCACAAGGTCGTCGGTCCACCTTCCAACGCTACGTCTTCCGGTACGCGGTCGCCACTCCAGAACCTTTCGTCCCCATCGGCCATTTGTTCTGCGAGCAATGTGCCCTGCCCACTGCCACTTAAGTTTGGCAATGCTTCGGGCTATGTCAGTTCTCCTGCGGTTCTCTTCATTTCTGATTCGATCACGCAGGGAAACTTCAAGCCTCCTGAACAAAAATGAACTGAAAAATACAAAACAATAAAAAATATAGTTTTTATTTCTGCAAAATAAGTCATGTTCATGTCGGTATAACTCCGAACGGACAACACATTGATAAAAGACGTCATAGTAAAGTATTCTTCCTATTCCTTTAAACGAAATAGCTTTTCAACGACTCTACAATGTTATTGCTGTTGGATCTCCCCAACAGCAATAATAACAAGAAAAGAATGATAGTTTTTTTGGTACACCCTTGTGTCGGTACCAAAAAAACCATCATTCTATTCTTGTTATTCTTTCGCTTCCAGACTTTTTCAGAATCTTGCTAACTTGATTATGCGTTTAGTGGTATTTAGAACTGACTGGTAAACACTACGCAGTACTTATATAATCTTATTATATAGGTATAGTGTACACTTAATCCTTTTTGCTAAGAATATTGCTTTAGCGTTTCATCATGTTTTCTTCTTGAAGACTTCCACTGCTTGTGTGGACTCTCCAATAACATCAAATCCATTCATCTATTACAAACATCTACCTAGCCTTTTTCCAACTATGTTGGGGTCGGCTCAAACTACTGGTAGTTCACGAACAGTGTGAGCGTCTGTCTCAAACAAATCCTAGCTATCGTATTTATACGTCTCCGTCAAAACAATCAATCTGCCTAACCCATTCCCAACTATGTATATTGGGACCGGCTTCCAGTTTACCCACATGCAGCTGAATACCAGTATTTTACATGGAGTGACTGTTTAACTTACGTCCACAACCCAATTACTAGGTAACATGATACCCATTGGTACATCACAATAAATGATTTCAGTAATTGGTTTTACCCCAATCGCTATTATAATTGTATCGCAATAATATTGTATGCTTTACATCATTAAGGCTGCTTTTCCACCAGACATGCGCTATGCAGCTATGCTGCGAGGATGTGAAAGCAAAGCTACGAAACGATGTGACCATTTCCACTAATGCTAAGCTGTGTTGCGGAGCGAGTAGGATGTGCTATGAAGAAGCGCCTGCGACGCATTGACAGTAGGGAAGGTGACAAACGCGCGCCTACTGTGAGTAGGTAAAAGTACCTACAAAGCAGAGCAAAGGCTCTGCCCATAGCTACAACACTTGCGCATCCATAGCACGCATCTTTCTATATAAAAACATAGCTTAGTTGAACCCGTTTCCACCAGTGTTAGGTGGACGGCGTGGACCAATGAATATGATTGGTGGATATCAAACGCATCCATAGCAACGTAGCATACCTAGCACATCTCTGGTGGAAAAGCAACCTAAAAGTCAAATGTTAGGTATGTGGCACCATCGAACAACAACAACCAACATTACTTATGTAATGTTTTCAATGAAGGAATACAACTGCGCCAAGTTGCTACCTGAAATTAATTTGAATGTAAATATAGAAAGCTACCCTTTCTGCGAATTTGTTTCGGTCCCACAATATTGTATAGGGTTTCGTAACGATAACCCGTTGGCTCGCTGAGTTTTTCAGTTAGTTTTAATGACGAGCAGTGGTAGCCCAGAGTTATCGGCCTCGTCTTACAAGTTGTAGATCCAGAGTTCGAACCCAGACACGTACTTTACTTTTTTGTATGTAATTTCATAACCACTGCTCTCAAAGCGGTGAAGGCAAACATGAGGAAACCGCCATGTCCTAGAACCAATAATTCGTAGACATGTGACATATTATTACCTACCAACCCGCAATGGGCCCGCATGGAAGATTATAGCCCACTCCCTCTCCCAGAGAGGAGCTTGTGTCTCGGCAAGGAACAATATAGGCTGATTATGCGTATGCTTTGATGACGGTATGCCAGTTTGAGTACTTTATGCGGCCTTCGCACAATACCAAAGAAAAGACATTTGTCCTTTTTTTTTGGTATTGTTCGTCGAGCAGTTGAGCTCCTTTAGTTCTGAGTTGAGCTACACGATTAATGATAAATGCGTGTACTCTTTCAACATATCCATTAAAATCTGTGTAGTTCTTTCCTCCGAAGATAATTTCAGATACAGTTTTACATGGTCTGACCAAGATAATGTCTAGACTTTAAAAGAGATTTTGGTGAGTTTGTTTCGGTGTTTTTTGCCAGAGTAGTCGGATCGGATAGAAAATACTGACCTCATCTAGTTAGTTTTTAAAATATTATTGACCTGTAAAAGTGTTTTTATAAACCTACTTACAGAAATCAACATCATTTATCATTAGGAAATACCTACCTGCGACAATTTGCAGCATCAAATGCTGCATATAGAATTTCATAAATAAACACTGTTATCACTTACCTATCTTAAATGTCGAACTAAGTAAATCTACCAAGAGCTGAAACAGTAAGCTACGAATTATCTTGATCGGTCATCGACTCGTGGTACGATAAGTCATAGACAAGAGTATTCCACCTCTGACCTTCATCGATTGCTTCCCTCGTGGAACAGGGTCAAGGGCTCACAACCTCGCAGCGATCGCTAATCGCGCATGTGTCGAGAAATTCCGTAAAACTATAAAATTTCACATTTATTGACTGAACTTTTTTGTTCGTGGAACAGGGTGATTCAGATTACTGGCTAGCTGTATAGTTATCGTTTATTAAAATCAAATTGTTCAGGATTATGAGAACTATGAGAAGGTACCTAGTTAGTTATATATATGAAATCAATATTTGTGTCCTGACAAATGGTTGAATCAAAATTATTTAGGTTTATAACTACGACAAAAGTTTTCATGGAAACCTCAGGGATTACTTCGAATATCTAAGTACAGTCCGGCCGCCGAGAGAACTCGTTCCTGTCCTGACACCTGTCAGTGCGACAATTCTAGTAGTTAATAAAGATCAATTTCTCAAAACACGTATTCGTTTAGGTATATGAAACTGACCATTCTCTCAGCGGCCGAACTGTAGTTATACTAATACTTCACTGAATAAGAACAATAAAAATTCAGAATGGCAATGGCAGGTCTTCTATCGCCCACGATCTTCATAACAAAACTTGAAATAATCTACTCCTACATAAAAGTAACTTGAACTTACATAACGCTTCGTAAAATATGCAGAAAAAAAAATCAAAACTTTCCTTCGGGTCCCGACAGCCAAGGAGTATGAAGTATGCTGTAATCATTCGGCAGGTGAACGGGACCGTTCCTGCCATGTGATATAACGACTGTAAGCTTTATTTCAAGAATAAAACGACCGCTTTTACAGATGATGTAATTATAGAACTTTTTATTTGAACTTACTTCTTAGAAAATCTTACGGAAAAAGCCCTTGAGTTTCTTTTTCGGGATTGCAAGACGAGTGAAACTTTCTCTCTCAGGGGAAGCCAAAAAAATGAAGACTGCTTTTTTTTAATAAACCGCTTATGGCATAGAAAAATTAGAAAAATATTATTGCAAATGGCCGCTGTAAGGAGTTTCAGAAATCTTTTCTAAAGAAATGTGTATGTGTGTGTTTGTGTCTATTTTCAGAAAATCATGGTTTGTTATTATTCTCGACGCCATTCATTTTTGTTGCTTTTCAACCATAGAACAACATGGAAGGTTATCGTTCGTTATTTAAATCGATATCAGTTCATCGATTCTGTTACCTATATTTTTGTTTTGTTTACCTCCTCAGTCCTCACTCGAAAGTTTTGGATTTCTACTTGCATCGCATCGTGTATCGACAATTTTAAGAACGTCCACAGTTAGATCTCAGTCTCGATCTGGCAAAAAGTGTAGTGTCTTATTTCGATATTTGTGTGTTTTTTATCGGCACCTTGTTAATATATTATAATCATGTGGGTAGTTTGGTTATCATCTAATAGTGTACTTTTGTGTGCTGTCTTTTTTGTGTGCGCCACATAAATGGTTTACCTATCTATCTATCTAAAAATACCTGTAATGTCCCTACATTTTTGACAAGTTTAACATTGATTGTCGCTGAAATGAGATTGCGGCTACATTTTGAACGTTATTACTTACAGGAATTGGCTTTTCGATTCTATTACCTATATTTTTGATTTGTTTACTTACTTCCCGTCTCGAATGTTTTGGATTTGTACGTGCATCGGATCGTGTATCGAGATATACCTGGTATCTGATCGATACTAATCAATCGAGTGCTCGATTAGCAAGTTTCCTCGTACTAACACACTGCACTATTTAGCTGGAACATGAGTTATCTTTAGATCTTTACTTGTTTTCACTATAAATGAAGTTCAGTGGAACCAATATGGAAAATTTATTACATGGAAAGTATAGTAAATGTATTATTTTGGTTTTCCTGGCCTTTTTTATTGACTTGCCATGTGTGTCATTGTGTGTCATGTCTCTTATTAGGTTCTTTCTAATACAAAAAATTAAATCAAATAGGATTTTAAAATTTATAGTCACAGAATGCACAAAAATATTGCTCATATTTGTTTTAAAACCATAAATAAAGCTTCCTTGTAGATTATACACGTTAAGAAACAGTCTCGTTTATCATGAAAATCTGTCATTTTCACTACGACATGAAGGTGTCAAAAACCGCTCTTTGGGCAGCCGTTATTGTGGGGGTTTTTCCATCAGGAACTTTCTCAGTAGCAGCCCAGAGTTTGGAAGTTGGTGGTGTGAACCCCCGTGGCTCGGATACCACGAAAGCCGTTGGTCCTGCGTCTGATGTCTCCGTTCGTGTCGGATTGCCGACCTATCGGACTATGTGAGTAAAGGAACAGAGAGTGCACCTGTGTTTGCGCGCTTTTTAATATTTCTTGCGCATTAGGCTAATCTCCGTTGAGAAAGGCCACGGAGAATTCGGTCGGGAGGCTGTTTTTTTTATTGTGTGACCGTTCACCGATTTCTTAACGAAACCAAAGCTTATCGGAATGGGTTTTCCACAGTTTTGCTAACAACACGGAGAATGCCACCTCCCAAACCTCCTTTGTCGAATGGCCACCAGTTAGGAAAGAATGTAAGTAGGTATATATTTCTTTGGTCGTGGATATTGCCCATAATAGAGGTAGATATTGGATTTTCTCACTCACATCGCATACAAACCTGCTCTAGACAGATGCACAAGGAAAAGTTATCACTAAGAAAACGGAAAAGTAATATTTATGATGTTATTACCTCCATGTTTTATTTATTTGTTTGCTGGGGCACTTAACTGTTTGCGGAAATATGTATATCAATCTACATCGTTCTACAGTGTAGGTGATACGGATCAAATTGAAAGTTGTTTGTTTCGATAAAATAAACTAGTGGATTCCTAAACATACTTGTAAATGATTCCATATTGTTCTCGTTACGTCCAACAAACGCCTCTCCCAAAGAATTTTCTCTTGTTCATTCTGTTCTATATTATTGAGATTGTTTTCCGCACGCAGTCTTTCAAGTGGACCCTGGCAGCCGTCATTGGTGATTCCCACCTCCCTCCAGAAGCAGAATAGGTCTAAAATTCAGAACATCTACAAAAGATCTGGGCTACCCGAGGGTTTCTGTTTTAATTTGGGTGCGCCTGTGTAGCTTCTATAGCTTAAAAAAAATTATGGATAAAAATGTTGACTCCCTGTAAGTAGTGACATTTTGAAAAACCCTGAGATTTTAGATGCTTTTTATTATCCTAGCTGAACTTGTTTGTGCCATATCAATTATGTTTTTACTATGTTTTTTATTGATATAAATGATTTATTATTACTATTTATTCAAAGAGCTCATGCGCAACGGTTTCCTCAGTCTCCATACACGCTCTGCACAGAGGACTCTCTTGTTTATTAAATAGGGTATCTTTTTCTGGTAAAGCCAATGTTTTCCTCTAAAATTTAACCACAATTTGCTTATCGGAGGTCAAAACAATATTTGTGTAGTATGTTTCTAGGTAGTTTGTCAAAACACATTTAAATTCACGACTGTGGGATACAAATGACCTCAAATGAAGTACCTACATATTTATTTATTTATTTATTTATTTATTTAAAACTCTTAAACTACCATTACCTACAGGTGAAACCTAATGCGATAGCTAAGCCTACTTATAATACTAACCATTTTAAATAACACTATTACTAACAATTACAAATAACTACACAATACATTTACACCAAATTACTTATAACTAAAACAATACAACCTTATAATTATGACAATGTAATCTTCACAGAAAATTAACATACATATGTTTTACATAAACATAACAATAAAAGAAACAATAAACATAACATAACATTAAACATAACATAACATTACACTAACTGTTGCTCTCGTAACATACTTACTCTTGCAAGTTCACTAAAGTAGCACGAAAAAATGTCCAACCTATTCTGAATTTCGTTAACAGTACGAATTGCTCGCGTGAGAGGTGCTTTGGCCAGCAGGTTGGTTCTGGCAGTTGGCACAGCCAGCAGTGGCGGGCGCCGCCGCCTCCACACGTAGCGGTCCGGAACAGAAAACCGCAAGCACTGAAGCACTCCCGGATTGTGCTCCTTACCCCGGAGTAATTTAATTAAATAGACGACAAGAGTAAACTGTCGTCGCACCCTTAACTCATTGTACCCGACCATGCCCAGTACAAACAGGGTGGGGTACATCAGCGGGTACAATGGATAAACCCCGTACAGTCTGAAGTACAAGTGACGCGTGAACTTATTCTGTACGCGCTCCAGCATGACAGAGTATTTGGCTTCATGTGGAGCCCATATGACAGCACCATACTCTAAGTGACTCCTGACTAGAGCGTCGTATAATACCCTTATAGTCGTAATATTAGTGAACCCCTGTGACTGCCTAAGTACAAAGCCGAGGTTTCTGTACGCTCTCTTACATATCTTAATGATATGCTCGCGAAACGTAAGATCTGGAGTGAGATATACCCCCAGATCCCGCACTTGCGTTACTCGCTGCATGGGTATCGCCTCTGCTTTGTACTCATAGCGGACAGGGGTGCGCGCACGACCAAAAGATATTACCGAGCATTTGGACACGTTGAAATACAGCTTATTGTCATGGCTCCATTTCACCACTCTATCAATGTCACCCTGGAGTCGCTCACAGTCTGACTCATGCCTTACCTCGAGCAGCAACTTGAGGTCATCTGCGAACAACAAACATGAGCCATGTCTGACGACCTCCGGCAAGCTGTTTATCATTATGATAAATTCAAGAGGCCCCAAATTGCTGCCCTGGCTCACTCCAGACCTGGTGAAGTACGGCTTCGACTCGTACCCATTGTAGTCCACGTACTGTTGACGGTCTCTCATATAGCTGACAAAGAACTGCAGTAAGTGCGGCGTACATCCTACATCTGCCAGCTTTTTTAATAAGACATCATTGTCCACGGTGTCAAAGGCTTTTTTAAAATCAAAGTACGCCGCGTCTACCTGTACTCCAGCGTCGACTGCCGGCACAACCTGTGCCATGAAGTTAAGCAAGTTGGTGGAAGTGCTGCGTCCGGGCCGAAAGCCGTGCTGCGCGTCCGACAGTTGCGCTCGGACTTGCCCCTGTATGCAGCGCTGAATAGCGCCTTCAAAAACTTTTGCCGGCGTCGACAACACTGCAACTGGTCTATAACCGCTGACATCTGGACCTGTCTTACCCTTGGGTACTGGAACGACACGTGTAGTCTTCCACTGATCCGGGAACGTTGACTGCTTTAAGCACGTGTTATATATGTAATGCAGCGGGATTGCTAAAACTCTAGCACAGTCTCTAAAGAGAAAAGCTGGTATACCGTCAGGGCCAGATGATCGTTTTGGCTTGAGGTTCGTCAGCGCATCCTGCACATCTTTGAGACTCAAGGTCTCTATATGTACCCGTGCACTGGTAGCACTGCTGACCTCTGCCATCGCCGCCTGAACGTCTAGTTGCGGTGGTTCCTGACTGTATACCGACTCAAAAAATTCTGCGAATTCCCTAGCACACTGCTCATTAGTGAGATTTTGTCCATCTTTTACAATACTTTGCCTATTTACTCTACTTTTTTTTGACCTAATATATTGCCAAAATGATTTTGGATCTTTAGCGAACTGATTTTGAATTTTATTTTTATGGTTTCTGTGTGCAATTTCTATAGACTTTTTTATCCGGGCCCTGCATTTAGCGTATTCTTCGTAATCACAATCACGTTTTGAGTTTTTAAACAGTTTGTGAAGTTTTGCTTTAATTTTGATCTCTTTAATAATAATATATTTCTCTGAAAGTCAAATTGGGTCAAGAGACAAAACTCTAAACAGGATAAATGTAGGTGAAGAAGGCAACGAAAACAATAACAAACTAGAAGCAACTGTTTACAAACACATCGTGATTTGCAATTATGTCTATGACCCCGATACAGAATGATAATTCGCATGACACTGATTTTTAAAGACATGTGCGCAGCTTTGCACACAAAGTTTTGTGACTAGGCATTTATATAGTGTTGTTCCGATGGAGGGTGTGTTAGGTGCTCGTGGCGAAATAATAACAGCCGCACAGTTCGATTAAAGGTTAAGCTACTCTTGCCGCGGTCGGTTCGTGGATGGTTGTCCATGTTTTATATGTGTCTATAACATATCGTGACCCCTCCGTTGGTTCCAGTTGTCATTTGTAGATCTTGGTTGTTACGGTTAGCCAGAAGCCCAAAAGTATGATAACCGGTCTCACCAAGAGGTAATGGTGTTACCCAGTACCTGGGTTGTGTAGGTCAGATAAGCAGTCACTCCTTGTAAAATACTGAAGGCAAATTCCCTTAATTAAAAACGTTCAAAATCTAGTCGCAATCTCATCTCAGTGACAATCAATGTCAAATACTTGTCAAAAATGTAGGGAAATTAGAGGTATTTTTGACAGATTGAGACTGAGATTAGACTGTGAACGTTCTAAAAATTACGAGAATTGCCCCTCTGGTATTCAGCTGCATCCGGTCAAACTCGAAGCCGACCCCAACAAAGCTGAGAAAAGACTAGGCAGATCGATTGTTATGATGGAGACATCTAAAAATCGGTAGCTATGATTGGGTGGAGATGGAGACAGACGTCCTCGCCGATCTTGAATTATCAAGTAGTTCCAAGTTCAGTAGACGCGTTTTACAACAAGACAAGACAAGTAACAATTAGTAAAAGGGTTTATCTCATTTTAGTGAGCGCTCTGGAAGTTCGATAACAGCGCATGTGGCTATAATACAGACGATAACAATTTAAGGGAGTTACTGCACATTAAATAGGTATCTTATTTAGATCTAGAAATGAACATGTAGTTTGCCAAACTCTGAGTAGAGATAGATTCTTAAGTACAATCTTAAAGCAAGATTTACATGTCTATAATGATTCAATTTGCCTAACCTTTTCCCAACTATATTGTGGTCAACTTCTAGTGTAACCGGATGCAGATGAATAACAGTATTTTACATAGAGAGTCTGCCTATCTGTGCTCCACAACCCAGTTACTGGGTAACACGATACACCTTGGTAAGACTGGTCATATTATTATTATTATTATCTGACTTTTGGTCTACTACCCGTAAGTACCGACTGTCAAAGATATCGTCTATTATTATGCTGTACCCACATCGCTTAGCAATTATTTGAACTACAAAACTAGTTACAAGCGAATCGAACGTGGATATCAGCGAGTGTTTTGATTATGATAACAAAGGCATCCGTATATCGAACATAATCCTACTAATATTATAAACGTGAAAGTTGGTATTGATGGATGGATGGATGTTTGTTACTCTTTCACGCAAAAACTACTGAACGGATTTAGATGAAATTTGGGCACACAGATGGTTTATAACCAGGATTAACATATAGGATTCTTTTTATCCCGATATTCCTACGGAATCGAAACTTATTTGGGTGAAACCGCGGGGAGCCGCTGGTCATTAATATAGTAATATACTAGACTAGGTATAAGACAATACTTTTCCTCAACAATTACTCAGAAAATGAGCTTTGATAATGTAATCTTATCTAGAAGTAGAAACACGTCGTACAATGTTCAAGGATGATTACCGAACCTAAGGTCGAACGTTGTCCTTTTGAACTGTGTGATTATCACAATGACAGAAATATGCAACAAGTTTAAAGCCTCGTGTGGTTTTAACAATGTCCCATTTACGTGTCATACTTTCTGTTACTGTATGAGAGGATTGTGGCTAAGTAATAACAGCCGCACGGGTCGATCGATCAGGTTAAGCTACGCTTGCCGCGGTTGGACCGTGGATCTTTACATACCAAGACCCCTCCGTGTCTCGGAAAGCACGTTAAGCCGTTGGTCCCGGCTGTTATTCTGTATTCTGTAATAATTAAATTTTAAATTGTATCAATTGTAAAAAAATACATACGATTATACGGTGAGACATGCTGAACTTCTACAATGTATAATGTAACGTAACACCTTGTAACCATGTTTCTGGCAAAATAAATTATTCTTATTCTTATTTGTGGATCTTTGACAGTCGTTACGGGTAGTCAGAAACCCGAAAATCTGACAACTAGTCTTACCAAGGGGTATCGTATTACCCAGTAGGTAAGTCAGATAGGCAGTCGCTCCACGTAAAATACTGATATTCAGCTGCATCCGGTTAGACTGGAAGCCGACATCAACAAAGTTGGGAAAAGGCAGGCAGATGATGACATCTTGTTACTGTATGTTCGGCTTAGACTGTCATTCATTAAATAACGCGTTATTTATTTATTGTAACATAAAACAGCCAAGGGCAATAATAACATTAGTTAAAGACACAAACACATAAGTTATGTACAATAACGAAAAGTATGTAACTACTGTACAGTTATACGCTCATCTCACAGTGCTCCAGATATACTGACAAGATCTTCCATTCATCCGCGAACACATCATAGTCAGGCTTAGCGTCTAACAAGGAGACTGCGCTCGAGCGACAGTTCGACTTCCATGCACGGTGGCTGTGACGGTGGGATACACCTCTTAATATTGGGCATAGCTCGGGGCAAGGGTGGATGCAATACCTACCCTAGGAAATTCCTTGCCCACCTTACCGATCCTGAAGATCCTGTGATCTTCTTGTCCTTTTTACTTAACTTTATGCTATTAGGTACAAAAATAAAAGTGGTAAATATTGTCGTTTCATCAACCCGCACCTCTCACATGCAGATTGATGAATCGATTGAACACGGCCGCGTCCAACCTATCTGCTATCATTTTCAGGATGCTGTTGCTACTCCGCACAGCTTTGAATACTGACGTGGTTTTCTTCCGCATAATTGCATAGAGGTCATCTTTATGCGCGTTCGCAAACATACCTGAAGCACTGCAAGAACGCTGGAACGGCAACAGTGCCCTGAAAATGTTAAGTGTATGGTACTCTAAGGATATTGAGGGCATTTTAGGCTAAAGCAAGAGAGGATTAAAAATTCCTTAGTTATTTTATCGCAAAAGAAAAGCACGTTACGCATCCGTTATCAAGACAGTTGCCAGAAATAGTCACATTGATTCATTTGACTGACTCCGTACACTATCTATGTCAAACAGTTGATCCCTCCGCATCACGACACACCTCTTTTATCTTATCTGATAAGCTTTCACAAACTAAAGTAAACCTTGTCGTGAGAAAAATAAAATTCACGTTTCTATCAACGGTGTTAACTACGCCGTTTGATTGAGTGGTGGTGTCCTGACTAACATTGGACGGCATTGACAGTTAACGCAGTTATGTTAGGTCAAAGAACTAGATCCCCCCCCGGTGGGTTCCCGCATTGTCGAGGCGGGGGGGCTCAGT
Source organism: Apamea crenata (assembly GCA_949629185.1). NCBI lineage: Eukaryota > Metazoa > Arthropoda > Insecta > Lepidoptera > Noctuidae > Apamea > Apamea crenata. The sequence goes on along the minus strand of OX451376.1, from coordinate 2,899,897 downwards.
AGCCGTGGTGGATTGGGCCACGGTGAAGCTAAGAGGAACCCGAGGAGCGGCCGCTCGTCTAGGCTGTGCGGAAAAGCCGACGACGTAGCGGCCGGCGGGTAGGTTGCGGTGCCGTTTGGCCGACATCGCAGCCTACCTGAGGCGGGCCGCGATGTCCCCCGTGAGGGAGACATCGCGGCTGAGGATTGGGGGCCGCGGCGGGAGGGCTATGGAGGTAAAGGCTATGCCTATTCCCGTGGCCCTCCCATCACGGCGAATGAGGGAACACCGCTGAGTTTTAGTGGGTATACTGTCATTCCGACAGGGAGTCCCACATACCCCGTCTCGTCCCCCGCGAGGCGGGCATGCATAAAGCATTTCTCAGCGACAAAAAAAAAAAAAAAAAAAAAAAAAAAAAAAAAAAAAAAGGTCAAAGAACTAGATCATACTCGGTACAACAGGCTTAGCCATGATAATGGAAATATTAACCGTATCAGGGTTAATTTTGTGGAAAGTTTGTTCGTGGGAGATCCCCTTGGTGAGCCTTGTTGCATACAGGTAGAGGTTGAAATCTGATGTAACCAATTGCAGCAAAATTATTCTACACTAAAATAGTTAAGAGCGTTTACAACGTACGGCATTTCATACAAACTTTCAAGTCCTTGTTTTTCGAAATGCATGAACCGATTTTAATGAAACTTCATACGCATAATCAGGATACATAGGTCTAAAAAGTTAGTTAAGAACATTTTCTGAAATCAGAAATGTCTTATTTAAAAAAAGATACCTAATTGGAAATCTCTGTTTCTATGAAAAATTTAAAATCGGTCGAATTTAGCTGTAACACTATTTTTCGAAAATGTTCTCAATTAACTTTTTAGACCTAGGTATATATCCTACTTATGCGTAGGGAGTTTCTTTAAAATCGGTTCATGTTTTTATTATTTTGGCAAAATAAAGATTATTATTTGTATTATACATTTCAACAACGTAAATAAGAATAAATATTATATTACGTAGAGCAGTGGTGCCCGCCCGGTGACGGCCGCGGTCGTAGGTTCGAACCCAGACAGGCGCTTTACGTTGTGTAAATTATTTGATCACCACTGCTCTCAAAACGGTGAAGGAACCATGAGGCATGTCCTAGGAACAAAAATTCGAAGACAAGTGACATCTACCAACCCGCATTGGGCCCGCGTGGTGGATTACGACCCACTCCCTCTCACTGAGAGTAGGCCTGTGTCCCAGCAGTGGGAACATCATAGGCTGATTATGATTGTATTACGTAATTTAATAATCTAATATATAAAATTCTCGTGTCACAGTTTTCGTTGCCATACTCCTCCGAAACGGCTGGACCGATTTGTATGAAATTTTGTGTGCAAATCGGGTAGGTCTGAGAATCGGCCAACATCTATTTTTCATACAAAAAAAATATATATTTCCTAGAAATAATGTATATGGCAAAACAACGTTGGCCGGGCCAGCTAGTTTGTTATATAAAATTTGCAGTGACCTTACAGGAGTACAAGTCTTAATACTGTGTTATGAAATTGTATCGACCAAAACTTAGACATCATGAATCATTGGGTACAAAGATAATAAAGTATGTCAGCCACATGTTATTGTTTTTCTTAGTTTATCAACGATTACAACTCTATCGTTAATTTCATCAGCCTTTTAAACGATTTGATATCTAAATGAGTGTCTATACGATAACTTTGGCTCGTGTTACTAGCCGACAGCTGTTCCTAATTGTTTTGATTTTAATCCTCATTAGAATTAAAGTCTTCTATAAGTGAGTGTCCGTTCCCACTTTTTCCTTATCGTACAGACGTCAGCACATCAAGCTACTACAATCCGTCAAATTTATTTAATAGATTTTCAACTTCATCAAAAATCAAAATCAAGTCATTTATTCAAATTAGACTGAGAATCAGCACTTTTTGAACTTCAAAATTACAAAAGACAGTCCCCCAAAAACGCCCGCCCTTCACTAAAGCATTAAGGCTCAAGGTTGATTGGGAAAAGTTGACAGTTTCGGGTAGTTGGACCTGCTGGCGTCTGAACATAAGACGCTATAAAGTTTCCCTTGCATACAAACGTACATAAACTCATACCTTTTTTCCCGTGGGGGTAGGCAGAGACTACAGAACACCAACTCCTACGATTCTTACTTACCTGCTCCATTGGCTTCCGTTCATACATCCCGTCATACACCTTTCTGAAGAACATCACTAAAATGGTCACTGTATGCCCTTCTAGGGCGTCCGTGCCCTCCCAGTGTTTCCACTCACATCTACCTTGTAAATAACTTTTGTTAGTCGTCTTTCATTCATCCTCTCAACATGACCAAAGCATCATCAACTACATCTTCTTTTAAACCGGCGGGGTAAGTGCGTAACACACTCTCAGTAGCAAAGGCCAAAGACTACAATAGTATACTGGCTGCAACGGCTTTGATTTTGACAGTTCAACAACATTCATTGCGTTATTTACGGCGTTGAGCCAAATGTTCCGAACATCTGAAGCAATGGATTAGCAATATTCCTCAAAATGATTCAGATTCCGCTTGATAGTAGGTTGATAGAGGGTTATGGGTTTTAAATCAGCAAGTATTATCATTCATAGCTGTTGGTGTCTCTAACCTTATGACTCATTTCATCTCTCAAGTAAATCCGTAGCATAGCGTTATCAAACTCTATTGATAAAGGCTTCCTCTCCGATTACTCATCCATCCGCATTTCTGACTTCCTCGTTCATCTCACTGAAAAAACACGAGCCGTATCGATACAATCAATCAAAATTATCATCGATGCAATGTGAGTCGCACAACCTCTTGTAAAATGTAACGCTTGAATATTATTGTGTAATATGGAGAAGGCCAGTAATACTTACCTACAATAACATCATACTTAATTGTTGACAACATCCTTGCTAATGTGTCATCGAACTGTAAACTCTAATCCCCTGTCCCGTGCACGCTTTGTACACACGCCCAGTATTTCTTGACACACAATAAAGTATCAAACTAGGTTCGAAGACCATATAGTGACAAACATTGCCGACAACAAGGACCAAGATATAATGGACATTCTCTTAAACAGTTGGTTTTAGCAACGTCATTTTGATACAAGTGTACTAATGGACGTGGATGTTAGATACTGGGCCGCGTCGCCCGCCAGACAAAGTCCATGCCGCGTTGGAAGTTATGATGAAACCTTTTTACATCCGACGTGATGTCCTGGCTGACTTAATAACATGTAAACAAATATGTGTTTTTGGAAAAAAAAACCGTTATAACCCACACATAATTATTATTACTATTACACGTTATTATTATTATTTTATTATTATTTATAAAGTTCAGTTTGCGCTATTCTCAAACATTTTTATGACTTCTTCAACAGTATATGTCATTCTGAAATCAACTTAATATACGCGGACATCATCTGCCTAGCCTTGACACACAATGACATAATGTTTATATTTGTTTAAGAAGAAATAACATCGAATTGGAAACAAGGATTGAATATGAAATAGGTAGTGCACTGATTAAAATGTATAGTAGAAATAATGATGAAACTGTTGTACATACAATATGAACGAGAATTAAAGCTAAAAATATCCTTCGAGTAAACAGAATTGCACTGCACAATTGCACATATGAGTAGTAAATAAATATTATACGTGGTATATCTCAATATGGAGTATTCTTAAAATAGAACAATTACAAGTAAACCAATAGAGTGACAAGTGAAAGTAATTATGAATGAGCACCACCCTAATTGCGTAACACACTATCTATCTCAATTTGAATCATTTTGAGGGATATTGATAATCCATTGCTTCGTATGTTCGAAATGTTTTTCTGCTCTACGACGTAAATAACGCAATGAATGTTGTTGAACTGTCAAAATGAAAGCATTGCTACTGATAGTGTGTTACGCAACTACCCCGCTGCACTCAATATTATTTACGATACTGGGGGTCTACTCCGAAGTAGTATCGGCTGAATGTTCTGCCGTTTCCTGCTACGAAGTTACTATTTGGTTCAGTCGGTTCCGATCCTACACCCCTACACTCTTTCGAATATTGACTATGGTCCCGACCCAACTTAGCCGATCCGAACTTTTTCGCATTTTTCAATAATATTCGCTTCGGCCGTGTGTCGGTCCGATCCGGACATTCGCACTGTGCACTTCGGAGTACCCCCTGTATCAATTTGTAGTCTAATCATCATAGTGCTAACTGGCAAAGTCAATTAAAATAAAAGATTAGAGACTTGGTGGGTTTGTGGGTGCACGATATAAACTGATAACACTCACGAAAGATAATGATTCATTCGTAGATTTCAGGACACTTTACATAATTATGGAATGATAATTAACGCAAGCCTTGAAAATATTCCATCAAATATTGCTTTCCAAAAAACTCGTGTAAATAAAGAAAATGTTAAGGTTCAGCAAAAACCCCAAGATTGCGAATCGCCAGTGAACTACGTCAATGGTCGGACGAAACTCGTTGAAACAGGGTCATGGCGCAGGCGACGGCTCGGGCGGGGCGACGCGTGCGCAAGTGGTCTCGCGTTCGCATTTTTATCAACTCTTTTCCTCACACGTTTTGTAATAGGCACATTTAGCGGATTTCCTTGCGTATTACTTTCTAGTGAGTCACGGATTTTAGATCTATTTCAAGGCTTTGTGAACGTAGCAAAGTTCATTATTTTTGACAGGTCAATTAATTTCATGGATCCTTTTGCTCTACATACCTACTATAATGTCAGTCCATGATAAAACGATGTTTCGACCTGCCGAGTTTGTTTATTGTTGTGGGTTTTTAATACAGTTTAAGGCATTAGCATAATAGTAAGGACTTTGCCAAATTATTTGTGTTGCTCGTTTGCCGTCAACTATAGTCAGGGTCAACAACCTCTTATTTTGAGGACTATATCCTATCAACTATTTCTAATAGACCTTTGTACATAATTATAGAGGTATGAGGAACAGGGTGTAAAGTTCACTCGTCCTCCATAGAAAAGGGAGGATCCTCCGACCAGACGGGTGTTGTGTCTGGCGGGCAATTGCCCAACGACTGATGTCGGGAAGTTTGTATGTATGCTAATTGCGCGGTAAACTCTGCTTGCGAGATGCAGGATTTGCGTAACGTCAGTATGACGCGTTGTTCGCATGTGGTGTTGTAGATACCGCGACATACACGATGTATTTGAGGCTAAAGTTTGATATGCTTTATTTATTTAAACTTCACGCACATTTATAAAGTCCAAAGATGAAAGCAGAGGCAACAACAAAGGTGTGCGCAGATCTGAGGGGAAATTCATAATTATATGAACAAATGTTTTTAATTACGAGAATTGGCCTCCGGATGGCAGGTGTTCTGTTGAGAAGAACAAGCATTGAAAATATATCATAACAAATTGCTTTATTGCAAAACATAAGAACAAAGTTACTGCAATTTTTATACCCGACTAGGTAGTAGAAGTGGCTATCCAAGGTTACTGTGACAAGGCCGATCATTATTATTCTTTGGGGGAAACCATGTTTTGTAAAGTTTACAGTAGCAATATAATCAGTCTGTCAAATAGACTTTGGGCTGATTTCTCCAAGGCCAGGTAACTATATCCGCGGAATAGTTTTGAACTTTTGACAGTTCTTCCATACAAAGTCTGTCAGACGTCAATTTTATTCCACAAATAAAAATTATCTGACGATTGAAAAATCAGCCCTTAGAGTAGGTAAAGAAAAACCGGCCAAGAGCGAGTCGGGCTCACAAAATTAAGGTTTCGAACCAAAATGAACTTAGCAGAATCTGTGCGCGCGTCATCGAGAACTAACATTATGCCAAAATTCAATTTTACACCATTCTACGTTGCATAGATCTCGATAAAAACCCCTGACAGATGGACAAGAAAGTGAGATGATAAAGGTTCTGATTTTCATTTTAGAGCCAACTAAAACTCAAACTAATGTATTTCTTATTTTAGAATTGGAGAACAAACATTCAGAACTCCTCGCCTCGTCAAGATTTTACACCTTGACTTAAACAAACGTTAAAAGAAAATGATTTAAGAACCGTCGTTAGAAACAACAATAGCACATACAGTTTCATTATACATAATCAAAGGACAATAACCATTTGCAAGTGCAAGGATAATCCCACGGTTAAAGCCGTCAATTGTCAAGACATTAACAAACAGGTTGTGGATCAGTGAGTCACCGGTCATATCACTGTACAACATATCATTTTAATGGGCTGGTAATACCCGGGATAGAAGGGACAGTCCAAGCTCAGAGGGCGGAAATGGTGGGCGCGTTTTATTTCTGTCGTCAACTGATAATTAATTGATATGCAGTGTTATTAATCTGTAACAAGTTGAGTATTTATTTATATTTAGGTATACTATTAATTATTATTAATCAATTTATTTCAGATAAAATCAATCCATACAATTTCAAATTATAAATAAAGAGAAATATAGGTATAAAAAAACACAAAAAACAGAAAAATAAATCATTACAATTATAGGTAGGTACCTGTTGTGTTAGTAAAATCTTATTCACTATGTTAGTCAACACCCATCACAATATGCATCCATTTGTTCTGGATAGGGCAATCTGCATGAGATACTACCATCTGCAGGACATTGCTACTGCCTCGTACGCGCCGCCACAAGGAGGCTACTGTCTTCCGTATAACCGCATGAAAGCCGTCCGTTCGCGCCTCCGCAAACATTCCGGACGCACTAATTTTTATCCCGATATTCCCACGGGTTCGAAACTTATGCGGGTGAAACGGCGGGACGCAGCTTGTAATTAAAAAAATAAAACATCACGCTAGGACCCTTAGGAAACGAGCATAAACCAAAAAAAAATCAGAAAGAATGCTAACCGAAATCGAAGTAATAGCGTAGGCAGGCGATGTGATGCGACGGGGAACAAGACTTCTTTTCTTCTAAATCCTTCAATATATACCAATTTACGTCACGGGCCACTGCTTACTAAACAAATAATTCCACACAATGGCATAACGCACAGTCCTCTGTGCAGAGCATGCATGGAGGCCGAGGAAACAGTCCCGCATGCTCTTTGAATGCACAGGCGTCACCCAAATTAGAACAGATACCCTCGGGTCACCCAGATAATTTGCAGACGTTCTGAACAGAGTAGCAGATCTAACCTGCTTTTAGAGGGAATGAGCTTGGAAAGAGCTGGTTGGAATGACCAACGACGGCCGCCAAGGCTCACGTACTGTCGCCAAAGTCTATATCTGACCACCGTAAGGACTATTCCTGCTTGCAACGCATATTATTAGTCGAGCTAAAAAGGATCCTCTTTTGTTTTACTTACGGACGCAGCTGTGGTCATCATGTGCACGGGATTTTGTTTTCAAAATGGTCACTTATAGGTTTTGGCGATAGTACAGACGCCAGCACATCAAGCTACTACAATCTGTCAAAATTCTTTAATAGATTTTCAACTTTATCGCTAAAGTATTAAGGTTCAAGGTTGATTGGGAAAATTTGACAGTTTCGGGTAGCTTGACCTGCTGGCGTCTGTACAATGGGCCACTTGAAGGACAAAATGAGGAAACCCCAATAACATAGAACATCAATTTACATTCCTAGTGTTAATTTATAACTGTGAAAGATGACTCGGACGTTTAACACCGTAGACAAAAAGGCTTAACGTGTAAAAACCAGTTTAAAAACATGAGAAAATTAGCAGATTTACATTGCTGCAGCTGGTTTTACAAACTAATCGTGACTTGTACTTTTGCTAAGATCAACATTAGATGAAGCAATGGAGCCCACATATGTATTTATATCATGACTATTAACTATACTATCTGCTGAAATTGCTAGGTATGCATGATGTGCAAACAGTGTATTATGAGAGGCCCAATGTTCAGAGGTGAACGTTTACGGGCTGCAAAATACTCGAAAGCTTTAATGTTGGCACCTGTTTCTTCATCGTGAGGAAACCTGAGGGTCTACTCCGAAGTAGTATAGATATTGTTGTAATTTTGCAAAACGCCAAAACTTTTTTGTTTCTATGACTCAACACTTGACTTTTAATTTTGAAGATGGCGAGATCACTAAATAAAACATTTACTTGAGTCATAGAAAAGGATTTTTGTATAATAATAATATGAATGCCGAACTCCATAATATGTACGTAACAATAATCAATTTGCATAATTAAACAAGATAAAAAGTTTTTACGCAAATAAAACACGTCAATACAGGCATTATTTTCTTCAAAACATTTGCAGTTGCCATTTAAAAGCGGGATATATTTATTCTTAAAATAAAATTAATGGCCACTAGTTTTGACGTCAAGTCGCCGTTATAGTTCGTATCACCTTATGCAAAAAGTTTTGATTACATTGTTATTTAATCCTTTGGACGTATTCATTTTATCAAAATCCTTTTTTTTTTACCTCTTTAACGTCATACTGGTATTGAATTATTATCCTCGTTGCCAGAAACAATATTCTTATTAATTCTTTGCAATAATTACGAATTATAGGGCCGTTGGACCGTCGCGTCGTATCAAGTTGTGTATGTTTATTACTAGTATAGGTGAATGGCATGCATTCCCTAGAAATATTAAAAGATTCAAACGTCACATTTATCTGTTCCGCTGTTTAGCTGTCCGTATTCCAAGGTACACACGTTAAATGAATTAATTATTAACTCTCAGTAGTAGATTTCCTCATCCATTTACCGCTTCTGTGCGCCAGTTCGTAGTAATTCGAATTATACAATCATTTATTGGTCGCCGTACGATATTGATATTTGATACCCTAATTTTACTCAGTATTTTTAGGTGATAGAAAGAATGTTTGATCGTTTTTTTGTTTATAGTTCAAACTAGAACGGAAAGTAAAAGTCTGGCCGAAAATATTTTGGCACTTGAAGTTAGATTTCTCTACGTTATTTTATTTCGAGTGACTCATGCATTACTTTTGATCGTCGTAATTCGATAGGTAACGCATTTTAAATGTTGATAAGTATATTTTTTTATAATTGTCACCTCGCAGGTCAACTACAAACTATATGGTTGTTGGCTGTTTAACCCAGCTTGCCTGTGGGTGCCTCAATAGATTAGGGCCTGCAGCCAGGGCTTAAAAACTTGTCGCCTGTAGCCTGTGCCTAGACTTAGGGCGTCGTCGCCGCGTCGCTGGAGGAGGGCAGTAAAGAACAGACTATTTGTTTCTGTAAATTGGGTTAAAAAAAATAACTTATTTTATAAAACTAGATGATTTCAGTGATTTCTATCTGAGAAGAAAGACCGATACAAACTCAGAGGTCACAGTCTCTTTTCAAGCCTACACATAGATAATCTTGATCAGGCCATAATTATGAGGACCATGCAGAGTACCATAAGCATCATCAGCCTTTAATGTTCCCACTGTTGGGACGCAGGCCAAGGGGTCTACTCGGAAGTGACGTACGAAGTGCGAATGTTCGGATCGGACCGACACATGGCCGAACCGAATATTATTGAAAAATGCGAAAAAAGTTCGGATCGGCTCAGTTGGGTCGGGACCATAGTCAATATTCGAAAGATTGTAGGAGTGTAGGATCGCGGAACCGACCGAACCAACTAGTAACTTCGTAGCAGGAAACGGCCGAACATTCGGCCGATATATTACTTCGGAGTAGACCCCCTGGTCTCGGTGAGAGGGAATGGGCCACTCAATTCAAAAACACACAGAACCAAAAAATCGTAATCATGTGACATCTACCAACCCGCACTGGGCCCGCGTGGTGGATGCAGATTAATTTATATGTACTTATTATCAGAGGTATTCTAGTTACTAAACAAGGAGAGTATGAAGATTTAGTTGACACACATGTGCCGCTCGAGATATCCACGCACGTGCTCATTGACCACGTTCCGAACTTCCGATTATAGTGTGCTCAATTCAGCACGTGCCTACTCCGGCACATAACTGCTCGATGTTGATAATCCCTTTCCCAATATGTATTGTTAGACACGTTAAAACTATAAAAAGTGTGGTGATATTTATAAATTTGACATCTGAATAATCTATCTATCTATACATACTTACTAATAATAAAGCTGAAGAGCTTGTTTGTTTAAACACGCTAATATCTGGTACTACCAGTGGGACTTGAAAAAATATTTTTGCCATTTATAGCCTCATTTTTGACGAAGATTATAGGCTATATAACATCACGCTAGTATCCTTAGGAGCCGAGTAAAAAAACGAAGTAGGTATATACATATAGTATATATGTACCTATAACGTGGGCAGGCGATGCAATGCGACGGGGTGGGTCGGGAGCACAAGAAATTTTACATGGACGGAGTCGCGGGTAGAAGCTAGTGTTTCTATATACTTACTTAATACTTACTTAATTATTTGCTCTGACTTACCTCCGAACTTTCGACTTTAAAAATATTTCTGTCGTTACGTCATCATCTGCCTAGCCCTTTCCCGTTATGTTGGAGTCGGCTTCTAGTCTTACCGTATGCAGCTGAATACCAGTATGTTCCATGGAGCGACTGCTTGTCTGACCTCCACAACCCAGTTACTGGGTATTACGATACCTCGTGCTATCGATACAATACATCTTAAAATTATAGTGACAGTTTGAGATTCAAAGACTTAAAAATCTGTTGCGGTGTATTCTACATTTCATTCAACACAATCCTACGTGTGTCCCCATTTGTATCCGTCCTTCAGACTATGTGTTACGTCACAACAGCGCGTTGCACGCCTGGCTTCATTCATACGTTTCACTTTCATTCGGTATCTCCGGGTTTGGCTCGGAGGTTATCGGTCCCCCCTCGAATACTGGCGAACTTGCACGATCTACTGTGACAAGACATAATTTGTCGTATCTTTCTAAGAAAGTCTTGACCAAGTCTGTAACATGTGTCGTATAGTGCAGTCTTGCAGATGTGTCTCGCGTGACTAGACACACGATTCGACCAATTACGTTAAGTCTTGCGGAAGGTTATCTGCGGTTATGTAATAGATGTGTCTTGAATTTTGAATGCGATTTTGTAAACAAACTTTGCCTTGTATACCAGGATGTATATTATGATAATTTGTTAGATTTTTGTAACACCGTTAAGGGGTTTTATAGTGAAGCAATAATATTATTAAAACTATTTATTATTCTTCCTTGAGGATAAGCTCGTGCGATACGAGAGGCCTATTTTCCGCAATAAACTGCTATAGGTTCATGATAAGACTCCCCGTCTGTTGCTATGCTGTTTTGTAAATTCCCATTTTGACGTATCCTGTTAAACCGACACGAAAACCAATAAAAACAATCTATCCTCGAAGTAGTTCTATAATAATCGGACATTCACTTGAGGAAGTTCAATGAAGTTGCAAATTATTAATTTATTCGTGAAACATTAATGACTCATTCTTGAAAACCGTATCAATGACTTCTTCTTAACGTGTCGGTGGCAATCTAAATGGACTCAAAATCAAAATTCATTTATTAAAATTAGGCTTAGAATCAGCACTTTTCGAACGTCAAAATTACAAAAGACAGTCCCCCAAAACGCCCGCTCTTCACTCGGCTCGACTCGGCTCGAGATCCCGCTTCGAGTTTTGCGCCGTCAGTCCACACACGGGGCATGCTATTACATGTCGCATCGTTTGTTGATTAATGAATGACTAATAATCACCATCACCATTCTCCTGCTGTAAAGAAAGAAAGAAAGCATAAACATTTATTTAGCACCGACTAAAAGACACACAATACACCAGATACATAAATCAGGTAGCAACCTGTAGCAACTAATAAAAAAACAAGTACAAAGTATAAAAACCGATTTAAGAAATTAGCAGGAAAGTGTGCTTCACGGCTGCACGGTGCACCAAAAAGGCCCAAATAATCCTGTAATCCCAATGTATTTGGTATCGGCGCAACATGTCCTTTTCTACCATACTTCTGTATTAGTCGTCATCTCGCTAGTCACCCCCTTTCTAACCATATCATCTTTCACACAGTCCATCCATGGTTTATCTTTGGTCTTCCCTTACTCTTATAGCCAGAGACATTCATACTCAAACTTTCCTCACGACCTTTTCCTCATTCCTCTGCATCTCATGTCCATGCAATGATTTCCACACAACTTTTCAACAGACTTCCTCTTATGTACTCGTTTCTTATTAACAATGTATTATAATTATGCAAAGTCAACTTCGATTATCAAAAGCTTCACAAATAAAACCCTCCTACGCCTCTTGTTGTTCTGGAAATCCTACCATTTCAGTCGAAAAACAAATAGTTTCAGATAAACAACCTACGCAAATAAAAATCCAAATGCGTTGTAAAAATACGACACTGATATTCTATCAGCACTTTACCCCGAATCGTGTAATTGTTTCATTCAATTAACATCACTGGAGTGGGAGCGAAGTGTCAGGTTCCTCGAATTCCCGGAGCTATTGTGAATCCGTTATCTCTCGTGGATGCTCGTGTCGATCGCCGATGTCCCGAACTAACACCGCGTACGTCTGTTTGTTTGTCGCCTACTGTTCGGATTGGATTTCATGATCCACCCACTTCAGTGTAAAGTCCGTCTTTCCTGTTGTTGTTGGTTGATTATTGTTGCGGTCTAGACATACAATGATGCTGATCAGCTCTTATGTACACGGTGTCACCGGATTTACAAGGGATCATTTGGTTTTGTAAGTCATCAGAGAGCTCACGAAAGAAATCAAAATTTGTCTGTGTCGTTGTCGCCGGATACGGTGAACGTGAAGATGACTGCATATACCTATTATTGGAAAGCTAGCACAACCCCTTACATTATTAGCCCTTGGTGACCAAGACGAAACGGAGCTTAACTTAGACGAACGCAGAGAACGCGGGGTCACTTTTATCGAAAAAAAAATTGATAAGTCAAAACAAGCCAAATTTTCCGTTATATGTATATATGTTTTTAGGTCTGTGATGCCATGAAATCAGCGTCGATACACGTTCTTATATCTATCACGTAGAATGTGTATAAGGCCTACCAATACACTCTTGAAAAGCAGAACATTCAAAACTTTACTCATTTATTTTGACGCATTGCCTCAAGAAAATTTCTTAAAAGATTTTCAAGCAAAATAGTTTTAATCTGAGGCTGTCTATGGAAGGTGTTTTAAACTCTTTTGCTTATAAATCTTTGAAGAAAATTTTCTGAGTCCTAAATGCTTCCAGTATTACTTTCCAGAAAGTCAAGCAAAAATCGTACTGCAAGCACCTAATGTTGACCTGTCAATCCCTATATCCCTCACTCACAAAAAGAGAGTAGTGACCTACTTTCGTACAAATTAACCCAATTGTGGGCATACCTATTTTCCCCAAATGTTTAGAAAACATATTGCACCTTATCGTACATATAAAAAATTGTTACAATGAGTGTTATTGATTTGCTGTCAACACAAGTGCGACGCATGAATGAGAGTAACACGACACCGCAATGTTTTGAACAACGGCGTCACAGTGAGGCCTCCCACTAAATACTCGTATGTCAGTGTTGTCAAAACAAATGATGATGTATTAAGAGCAAAGATCTGGGTACATAGTGTTGTTTTCAGTGAAAACAATTGATTTTGTATGGTATCTTGGCAATTTGTAAGTACCTATATGTATAGTACTTGTTGACAGGCATACACTGTCCTCCCATACTTACTAACACTGTAATTTGAAAATATTGTAAAAGTCAATTATTTTTAAAAGGTGGAGTTTCTTGCCGGTTCTTCTCCATACGAAACGACCAATTGGAACCGTTCACCTAGCTTCTGACGTTTCATAAGTGACCATAAAGAAAGAAAGAAAAAGTATTTATTGCGACTCGAACAAAAAGATCATAAAACTAAACAAAACACAACCAGAAATTAAAATTAAAAAAAAATAATTACCTACATAAAAAAGTAACAAAACCAAATTATATTTAAAAAAAAAGTAGGTAACAAAAAGAAAAAAATGTAAGTACGTAAGTAAATGTAAAATGAAACAGAAAGTCCTGTACGAGGCCAAAAGGCTCCTATCTCAGCTCGATAGATAGGCATAGCCATGAAAGGTTTATGTGATTTTTTTTTAAATTATCTTTGTTTTATGTTCAACCGTTTGTGCAAAACTGCAAATCTTGGGAGCTTGGTAGGTCCAACCCACCTAGTTCTGCCGCGTACATAGGTAATACGGCAGAATTAGGTGTTGTTGGATCAAGTATTGATTTGGTGTAAATGATAGTATTACCTCAGGCCAAAGACCTGAAAGAACCCGAAAATAACCCTACAAACACGGTGTACCTACGCAAGACGACGAAAGGTATACATTTCCAGTATAAACTGATTTCTCATTGTAAGCCTATACAATGCGAGGTCAGCTAAAACTGGAAATGGTATTGCTTGATATATCGCCGTTTAATTAAAACCAAGATGACTCAGTAACACTAGGAGATCTGCTCGCAATGCTTTTATTGAAAAACAAAGAAGTAATAGAATGCCAAATCCTCTTAGTAGGTACCTAACTGACGAAGTCGAGAGACGACAACCTGATGGTTCGATCCAAAAAAAAAAAATATACCGTTTTGAACGCAGTGAATATTCACCAATAATTTATTGTCGAAGACGGTAGAATTCTTAAAAAACCTCTAAGTATATAACATATCGTTTTTATTTTCCTCAAAACATCAGTTACTTTAGTTGACAAAGTTTTCCTGTTTGCCAAATACGTCTTTAGTTTTTCCAAAACCCCCAACTACTTCCTTTGTATCAAATGTATATGCTAACACACCTCATAACAAGACGTGATCAGACTCACTAAGAAGTCTTTCAGTACGGAGTATTTATTCTAATTATTCCTAAGACCATATTTATGTTGACAATACGGAGTAGTGCTGCATTCTCAGAATCTTCGCCAGTGTATGAATGGAAATGTTTATTAATATGTTAATTTGATTGGAAGGTAAAACCCGTGGCTTCTAAAATTTCCAGACATGGAAGCAAAAAGATTGTTTGATAACAAATGAATTATTTGCGCGCGTCAAATCATTCCTCGGATGATTTACATACTACATATGTACATTCTAGATACTTAGAAGAACTGATGGGAATCTGTGAAACACTTATTAGTGACAACTTCTATCATATTTTATAAAGAGTTCCTGGATTTCTTTTTCTCATTATTATTAAAAGCCTGTGATGTCCCGCCGCAGTGCAAATACCTCCCTACTCTTGTTCCACTTCTCTCTGTTTAAAGCTGCTAAGGACCAGTTCATTTTCTCACACACATTTTCTCATGCATATAAACATAAAATCACGCCTTCTTTCCACGGGGGTACGCCATCCACCGCTACGATACACATTCCTTTACACCTTACATATTCCTTTTACATCGTTTACGTTCATACTTTTAACTTTTATCATCGGCTCAACTTGTTGATTCCGTTGTATTCTATTTTTAGCCACATTCACATGGTTTGTTTACTAACACTATAATTTGGGTTTTCAAACCATTGGGTTTTTACACGATTTCTAAAAATATCTCACACATAAAAACGTTGAATTAATTGGCCGTTTGAAATGACCAATTTATTTATTCGTTAATCTTTGACAGTCGCAAGCCCAAAACTCTGACAACCAGTCTTGCTAACGGGTATTATGTTACCCAGTAACTGGGTTGTAGAGGTCAGATAAGCAGTCTTTTCGTGAAAAAATACTGGTATTCAGCTGCATCCGGTTAGACTGGAAGTCAACCCAACATCGTTGGGAAAAGGCATGGTAGATTAATTGATTAAAGAACACCAACTTTGAATATACATTCAACATTGGCTTACAATACCATTTAAGAAAGGTATTACTGCTAATATACAGGGTGGCAGGGACATCGACGCGCAAACTGTAACCATGAATTCAGCACATGAGTTTAGACCCCATAGCGTTGAAATTTTTCGTCGCATCTACTTAGAATTTTGGTTCTAGGACATGCTGGTTTCCTCACGGTGTTTATTCCCTTCACCGTTTTGAGAGCAGTGGTGATGAAATTATTTACACAAAGTAAAGCGCCTGCCTATGCTCGAACCCCCGACCCAGGACTCGGTGAGTCGGGTTCGTTACCACCTGCGCCGCCACTCGCTGCTCTAAAATAAAATAAAAATAGAATACAATTTAAGAGTGACGCATCTAAACGTTACCCAAACATGTAATGGGTTCATAATGTTGTTCAATGACGTCTCCACACACGGACCGAAGTTTTTTTTACTCGTACATACTATACCTACCAACTGTCATTGACATCTCGTAATACCGGTTCCAACGGATCTAACACACGCGTCGGTACAATTATGTTTCGCGTCATCTAAAATTTCGTAATACGTAGGTATTGTTTATTGCCAATAAAGGGGCTTGTGGCTAAATAATAATAGACGCACGTCGCGCGTCAGTTCGTGGATGGGTGACGACCATCTATAGTTCTATAATAAACTAGCTCCTGCCCGCGGCTTCGCCCGCGTGGATGTCGGAAGTTATCCCACGGGAACGTGTTACCAGGATAAAAAGTATGTGCTTCCCCAGGATGCCATCTATCTCTTTGCCAAATCAGAAGTTCAGTGGTTTAGGCGTGAAAATGTAACATACAGTTTCAAGTTCAAATCCTCCCCTAAAAACCGAATTACCCCTTTTTGCCCCGTCAGGGGTCAATTTTCGACAACTTTACATACTTATTATTAATTATTTTCTGTCGAAAGTATCAATACTGAGTTTCGAGTTAATCGGACCGCGCATTCAATTTCTACCACACAAACTTCAACACCCCTATATCCCCCTTTGAGAGGTAGTTTGAAAAACTTATAATGATAAACTTTATTACTTACTTAGGCAAGTATTGTTGCCAAGTTTCAAGTTTATTAACTAAATTAATAACATTTTTCATATAAACTGTATCCCCTCTTTTCACCCCCACAGGGGTGGAATTTAAAAAATTCGCTTGGGATATATTCATAACTTGACTCAAAGATTATTTATACCAATTTTCTAATTAATCAAGCCACTTATTATAATCCTCCCCTGTAAAATTATCTACCCCTTTTCACCCCGTTAGGGGTAGATTTTCAAAAAATCCTCATACGTGTTATTATTTATTTTTAGTCTTAAGTACACACACAGTACACTGAGTTTCGAGTTAATCGGAGTTAATACACAAACTTTAACACCCCTATATCCCCTTTGAGGGGTAGTTTTCAAAAACTAATAATGATAAACTTTATTGCTTACTTTGGCGAGTATTTATGCCAATTTTCAAGATTATTAACCTAACGAATAAGATTTTTCACATAAACTGTATCCCCGCTTTTCACCCCCACCGGGGTGGAATTTTGAAGAATCATTGGGGATGTGTTCATAACTTGACTCAAAGATTATTTATACCGATTTTCGAGTTAATCAAGCCACGCTGTAAAATCCTCCCCTGTAAAATTGACTACCCCTTTCAAGGCCTACAGGGGTAGATTTTCGAAAAACCCTGATGCACATTATTCTTCTCTTTTAATTTTAGGTATAAATACTGAGTTTCGATTAAATCGGACAGCGCGCTAAAATTCTTCCATACAAACTTTGAAACCCCCCAATCCCCTTTTAGGGGGTAGTTTATAAAAACAAAAAATGCCCAACTTCATAATTTACCTAGATAAGTATTCGTGCCACGTTTCAAGTTTATTAACTCAAGGAATAAGATTTTTCATACAAACAAAATCCCCCCATTTCACCCTCTTAGGGGTGGAATTTCGAAAAACCCTTTCTTAGTGGATACCTACTCTTCACGAAGAATACACCCTCCAAATTTCATGTCTCTAGGACCAGCGGTTTAGGCTGTGCGTTGATGTCTCAGTCAGTCAGTCAGTCAGTCAGGACTTTGAATTTTATATATATAGATAAAGAAAAAGAAGAGAAAGAAAATACATTTATTTAGCACAGACTAAAAGACACACAATACATCAGAAGGCCAATTCTCGTAATTTAAAACGTTCAAAATCTAGTCGCAGTCTCATCTCGGCGACAAACAACTGTCAAAAACTTGTCAAATTGTAGGGAAATTAGAAGTGTTTTTTGACAGATTAACACTGCGATCAGACTGTGAACGTTCTAAAAATTACGAGAATTGCGCCTCTGATACATAGGTACATCAGATAGCAACTAATAAAGAAAACGAGGCCAGCCCCGACATAGCTGGGAAAAGGCAGGCAGATCGATTGATTTTGTTTATTGCAAATTCCTCGTGACATCGCGATTTTGGTAGTTGGGTGTCAATATTGTGTTTATCACACTAATGCTTACTCTTACATTCAAGTGCAGCGATAAGATAACTCTTAAAATTGTTATTGAAGACTTGATAAAAGTACTGGAATTCCAGGCCGTGCAATGTTATCTGTTTTGAAAGTGGATAAGTCCAATCTCGACTTATCGAATTCGCATGGAGAATTCTAACATATCGGAAATAGTACGCACGATGACATCTACATATCAAGCTATGCGTTTCCAGTATAAGCTGAATTCTCATTGTAGGTACAGACGCCAGCACATAAAGCTACTACAAATCTGTCAAATTTCTGTAATACGTTTCTGTGTTTTCAACTTTATCACTGTTTTGACGGCAAGGTTGGCGCAGTGGTTAAGCGATTGACTGCTGCGCTGCGTGTCGCGGGTTCGATTCCCGCACGGAACAAATATTTGTATGACCTACATATATTTGTTCCGAGTCTGGGTGTTTTTCTATCTATAATATGTATGTATTTACAAAAAAAAAATTGTATATAAGTAGTTTATCAGCCATCTTGTTACCATAACACAAGCATTAGGTTGCTTAGCTTGGGACAAATGGTGCTGTGTGAAATGTCCAGGGATAAAAAAAAAAAAAAAAAAAAAAAAAAAAAAAACTGTAAAATTAGGGTTCAAGATTGATTGCGAAAGTTTGACAGTTTCGGGTAGCTTGACCTGCTGGCGTCTGTACAAAAAGCTTATACAATGCGAGGTTAGTTAAAACTGGTTTATAGCTTGATGTGTCGTCGTGTGTACCTAATCCATAGCGATGGATAGGGTATAGACGTAAGCATTGCACTTTTGTATGAAATAGCAGATATTTCTTGCGATACCTCAGTGTCAGTTTCTTGCCCGTTCTTCTCCATAAGAACCTAATACGCTTTGAAATGGACAACTAGCTTCATATTTCTGACTGACCGACCCCTTGACAATTCAAAAGTGTCTGTAATTGGTTTAATTGAAATAAATGCTTTGAGTCTGAGTTTGAGAGTTGGTCCCATAGCAAAAGTCGTTCATATTCATGAGTTCTTTCAGTCCCTGGAAGGATGTGAATTGAAAGTCATACAATATATTTGCTCTGCTCTCAAAACGGGGAAGGAAAATATAGTGAGGAAACCGGCATGTCACGTGGGCGTTTTTGGGGGACTGTCTTTTGTAATTTTGACGTTCAAAAAGTGCTGATTCTCAGCCTAATTTGAATAAATGACTTTTGATTTTGATTTTGTCATAGAACCAAAATTCGAAGAGATGTGACATTTACCAACCTGCAATGGTGGATTACATAATAACAAAGAAAAAAAGAAAAAAGTTTATTTGGACACAGTTCGTGAAACACAAAATACAAAATTAATAAATAACATGGGCATAACAGCCCACTCCCTCTCGAGGAGAGGAGGCCTGTGTCCCAGCAGTGGGATTATTATAGACTGATTATGCTTGCAGTATATGACGTAAGAATTAACAATCTCTTCATCTAGTATTTGAACCCAAGACTTGAAATCGAGAAGGCCCTTGAATGATGAATCATTGCGACATAACTGCGATCATTTGCCGGCCTCTAACAATGCCGACTGTGTCGAGCGGTGACCGTGTGATTGAACTTGGACAAGGCCGCGACTGCGCGAGCGCACGCCACGGCGCGCCGGCACTGTGCCGACCAACTGTGACGCAACACCGAGTAACTGTGGAGTGTGGAGACACGATCCGTTTAATAGTACCAACATTAGTTTACTCATTCAATTCTAACTCGGAAAGTTTCAATGGGTTTTTCAGCAAGAAATTCTTAGTTTTTGGTAGGTTGGTACTGTTAGGTTGTTTTTTCCATTCATTCAAAACAGGGCGCTAAGCCTTCCAAAAATGAACATACCTGTTTGGGTACTCCAGCATTAAAAATCCTAAATGAGTAATAAGGAAAATATGAAAAGCTACAACAGCTGCACTTAAAATCTAGCATCAGAAAGGCTATCAACCAGCCAACCTTTTAGTTAACAGCCTAGCAGTTATCGATCCAAGTCAATTGCCTAGGTGTTTGATTGGATGGCTGAATTATATTCAGGCCGCTAGTGGAACGCCGCCGTTTAGTAAAAAGGCTAGGCTGTTAACTGAAAGGCTAATTAAGCTTGTTGGCTACGACATATTATGCACTGCTGTGTAAGCATCAACAAATGACAAACATCCATCTTCGCAGACCAAATAACCCACACTGATGATGAACCACGCCTCCCCGCGATTTTTTAACGCAATTTTATCTCCCACCGGATTTTCAACTCTCGTTGTCAGTCGCTGTTGAGTCGAGCATTCAGAATCCAACAGAGTGTACCCCAGCTCGTCAAAATACACTGTTGGGTATTCAACTCTCGACGCTAAGCAGTAAGTTGAAAATCCAGTCCGCGATAATAATCGCCAGTGAGTACGAGGGCTCATTGTTGACAACTTATAAAACAAAAGAGGCTCGTCTCTGAAATCAACCAACCGGCATGCACAACGACATCTACATACAAAACCTCTTTTAAACGACCTGTGTTTGTCTAACCAGTATTCTAACTAGGCTTATGATTAATGATGATCATACAAACAATGTGATATAAACATCAACATTATGCCCAGTAGCAGTAGCAGATGTAACGTTATCTTATCTTGTTTTAATTTTAACTCTCTGACGTCAGTAATATATTGCGCTGATCAAATGACGCAAAAGAATGAATTGAATTGTACAAGTTTCGCAAAAAATGTGAATTATGGAAAGGATGTCCTTAGTGGAATAGGATATTACGACACTGGTATAAGGGCTGATTTTTCCATCGCCAGATAACTTTTAATCGAGGAATAAAATTGACGTTTGACAGTTTTGTATGAAATAACCGTCAAAATTTCAAAATTATTCCTCGAATAAAGTTATCTGATGATTGAAAAATCAGCCTTAAGACGTAGTCATTTGTCACAATACTCAAAATGCACCCTAATCGCGGAACACACGGTCAATCGCAATCTGAATGATTTTGAAGGATATTGCTAATCCATTGCTTCATTTGTTCGAAAAATGTGTCTGCTCGACAACGGAAATAGCGCAATGAATGTTGTTGAACTGTCAAAATGAAAGCCATTGCTACTATACCCCGCTGTAATAGGTCTGTTGACCTCAAACTTGCTGCTTGCTTGATTGCTAACAGTTACAACGACTGTCTCATACTTAGCTATGCTATGTACTGTTAGTGTGCTACGCAATTACCCCGCTGCCGCGCTGGTTCTATCCTTTATTAAATAAAATAAAGGATGAAACAATAAAATAAAAAAGAAGAACTTCTCATAACAAAGTCACAAGACTTACTTTTCCCAAGAATTACATAACGATGTTATTTACGATTCTCAGACGAAAACAATAGTAAGGCGACACACCCACAACGCAAAACAGTCAATATTATTGTGCTCCATTTGTCCAATTTTGCGATGTTGTTGCTTCGTGATCTGCGCCGTAGCACCTCAATGAACGTCAAGTGCGCCTGACCACTGTAACGAGGTCCTATTACAAAGTGGATTGTATGATCTGATAAATAAATTATTATTATTATTATGTCGTTTATTTATTTAAAGGTCTTATTTTATTACATTTTTAAATATTAGTATAAAAAAAAAATAACATTTAAAAATATAAAAAAATAGTGATCCACCGGTGGCGGGAGCAGGGTCCAAGCTACCGGTGGTTAGGGCTCCAGAGACAGAAACCTCCTCACAATGCGAGCCGTATCGAGGAGTACTGCCTTCTGAATCAGGCCCTTGATCCAACCGCCTAACGAGAGCCTCGATAGATGTTGATCGAGGCTTTCGGCCATCAGGCCATTGGCCGACACGACAATCGGCACAATGATAGTCGAGCTCACATTCCACATGTCAACAACCTCGTGTGCTAAGTCAAGATATTTGATTTGTTTATCTTTCTCAGCTTTCACGAGGTTCCCGTCATGTGGAATGGTAACATCGACAATCATTGCGCGGCGCACTAATCGATCTATCACCACTATATCAGGTTTGTTGGCGACAACAGTCCTGTCAGTGATGATAGACCGATCCCAGTACAACGTGACATGGTCATTTTCGAGAACTGGGTCGGGCACATACTTGTAATATGGTACCTCAGAGTCGACAAGTTTATATTTCAAAGCAAGTTGCTGGTGAATAATCCTGGCGACTTGGTTATGCCTGTGCAAGTACTCGCTGTTAGCCAGACGAGAACAACCAGAGATAATATGTCTGATGGACTCACCCGGACGGTGGCATGCCCGACACACGTCAACCGTCCCGTCCCTCATAATATATCTCCGGTAGTTATTCGTCAAGATAACTTCGTCCATAATTGCACAGACAAAACCTTCAGTTTCCCCGAAGAGGTCACCAAAACGTAGCCAGGATACGGACGCTAAGAAATCTACATCGGGCTCATGAAGAGCCCGATAGAAGCGCCCGTGAAGCTCCTTGCTTTGCCATACCTTCTTGCGGTCATCGGTAGTAAGTACTACAGGTTTGCGCCAGTTCTCTTTCGCCATGGAGAGCGGGGTGAGTCCCTTGTCCACTGCGACCACATCACGGTGCATACCCACTTCGGTTTTTAGAAAATATTCCCTGAGACTGCACACCTCGCGGTTGTGGAGGGTCTTCGCATTTAAAAAGCCTCGACCCCCACATTTTCGCGGGATATACAGTCTCATCACCGATGATCGTGGGTGATGCATCCGGTTTGCGGTCAGCAGTGTACGGACCCTTCTATCCAGGGCATCGAGTTCAGTCTGAGTCCATTTGAGTATGCCGAAAGAGTACATCAAAACCGGCATGACCCAACCATTGAAGGCGCGCACCTTATTTCCGCCCGAAAGAAGACTAATTAATACCTTCTTCAGGCGACAAAAGAAGCGCTCCTTCAATGATTGCTTCATGTCAGCATCGTTGATGCCTAACGCTTCCGACATACCCAAATACTTATAGCTTTCAGATGAGGAAAGGGATCTAAGGTGTATGGAATCCGAAAGTGGAATTCCCTCGGATTCCATAATCTCCCCCCCCTTTACATGCATGACTGCACATTTCTCCACACCAAATTCCATCCTGATGGCACTACTGAAAGTTTCAGTTACCTTCAGTAGCTCCATCAGATGCAATTTGTTGGAGGCAAAGAGTTTCAAATCATCCATGTAGAGGAGGTGAGATATGACCTGACCACCTCTCCTCAACCGGTAGCCTAGACCTGAGTCCTCCAGCAGTGTGCTTAGAGGATTCAGGGCTAAGCAGAACCAAAGTGGACTCAAACTGTCGCCCTGAAATATTCCCCGCTTAATCCATACAGGCTCATCATTCCCCTGGATCTGTCGACACCCTGGATAGCGAAGGACCGTCTTCCATTGCCCCATACACGACTCAAGGAAGGTGCGTAGAGTTGCATCTATCTTGTACAACTCCAGCACCCTCATGAGCCATGTATGTGGTACCGAGTCGTAGGCCTTCTTATAATCTATCCAACATGTCGACATATCCTTGCGGGATCGGCGAACCTGTTGGCTAATGGCCATGTCTATGAGGAGAAGCTCCTTAGTACCGCGGGACCCATTCCTACATCCATTTTGAGAGGCAGACATAATCGAGTTACTGTCAATGTGCAAGTTAATTTTCGCTCTCAAAATGGATGTAAGAAGTTTGTAAACCGTCGACAAACACGTGATCGGTCTATAATTCTTGGGTTCCGCGGGACTACCTGACTTATGGAGCAGGTGGGTAACGCCAGTTGTTAGAAACTGTGGTAGCGACCCAGACTCTAAGGATGACTGGAACTGAGATGCCAGGCAAGTGTGTGAACTAATTAGCCATTTTAACCAAAAGTTATGCAGTCCGTCCGGTCCCGGTGATTTCCAATTCGGTAACGGACGGACTGCTCTGGCTACGTCTAATGGCGTAATTACGATTTTTTCCATTTCTGGTATAGTTCCACACACTCGCTCGATATTCCGCATCCAGCCACCCTCAGCGTGACAGACGGGCACCGACCAGATGCTGCGCCAAAATGCACTCGTGGTGGCATCATCTGGGCGGCACACGTCCGTCACGTTTTGTTCAGGTCGCTCCCAAGCTCTATATACCCACCTCTCATCGCTCTGGAACATGCGATTCTGCGTGTACCGATCAACCCGCCGCTTATACCGCCGAATACGACTCGCCCATGCACAAACTTTCTGCTTCAGGAAGTCGATGCGCTCTGTGACATTGGACATGTATTCCCGAGGGCTGATTCCAGTCCCCGAAAATGCCTGTCTCACAAAGCGCATCACTCGTGGTCGTGTATTGCCCTCCCTGAAGCAGTATAGTTTGCCGATGAGTACCCTGGCCCCATCGATACGACGCTCGATCCTGCATTGCCAGGCTGGTATGGCTGGTTTTGGTCGAGTAGCTGCGTCACAATTGGGAAACTTGACGTTAGCTAAACGACATGCCGCCACAGCCGCGCAATACAGGATTGAGTGTGTATCAACGAGATCCTCGCTGCTCTCGAAGAAATTCTTGAGCTGCGAGTCCAAGGCACACACCAGCGCCCTATTTTTTTTGTGCATAGGTAGCCGTGGTATTCGGTATTGGTATTATTATTATTATTATTACCTATGACGTAGTTCTCGTAGTGACGTGTTGGAAGAAACCTCTTGATCTTATATTTTCCTAGTACATTAGCATTTGTTGTTCTTTTCTTTGGGTTTTATTCGATGTAAATAAATGGAAATTGTTTGTAAACGTTAATTTAGTTGTAATTGATTGATTATGTGCATAATATGTTTGGAACTATTATCTCTAAGAACTTTGTGATTATGTTATGCATGAATGAATTAAATTTACTTCCTCCTTGGTCTCAGGGTGTCCGGTAATTAATGGATATTGTACTTATCATTATGAACAACTTTTACTACGGGAACAAACATGAAATCGCGAAAAAATCTGCTGGTCCCTACATGTGTCTTTGCATAACTCGTGAAAATGTTTAACGGGCGATATATCTTCGTCATGTTTTAAATTGACAAAAGAAAAAATACGGGTTCAATATTTTTTGATAATCTAACTGACGGACTAATTAGAATTTATTAGGAAACTTGCCTATATGCTCGCCCCATATTAAATGGGACTGAAACATAACTGGCGAAATGGTATCTATAGGTCACGTCTTCCTAACCCTTCAGGTAAAACAGGCGTGATGTTATTTTTTTTTAAATGTCGTAGCATCATGCTGAGATAGGAGCCTTTTGGCCTCGTACAGGACTGTCTGTTTCATTTTTCTTTTTGTTACTTTTTTTTTATACATATAATTTGTTTTATTTTTTATTGTGTTTAGTTTAGTTTTATGATATTTCTGTACGAGACGCAATAAATACTTTTTCTTTCTTTATGAATTAAAATAATTAACTTTAAAATCTTTAATGGAAAATCCTTGCACACATTAGAAAGCTTATTCCACAAGTTTGGACGGAGAAAAATTGCTACAAGATGTATTGTGTATTAATATCGAAAGTTTTGAGTATGAATGTAGATGGCTATAAGAGTAGGGGAAGAAGAAAGTAACGATGGATGGAATGTGTGAATGATGATATGGTTAGAAAGGGGGTGACTACCGAGATGACGACTAATAGAGAAGTATGGAAGAAAAAGACATTTTGCGCCGACACGAAATAAAATTGGTATTGGGACAGGAGAATGAAAAAAAAAGTATAATATTAATATCGATACGATTTATATTATTTTTTTCTCATCGTTCTTGACCGAGTTACTTTTCACTAGGTAAGGTATGTGTAGAGGTATGCAGCCGAGGTGAGTGTGACCTAGAAACACCATTTCTTTCGCTTACTTTTATCATTCTGATATTTGACGCAATCTTGTGCAAGAATGGAATACATTCTTGCACAAGATTGCGTCAAAAGTCTTCAAAACTTAAAATGATATAAAACAACGATATATTTACAGCAGTTATATACATATAGTTATAACGTTACAGGCTGTTGTATAACATTTGTTGTCTAAATTTTATAACAAATTGTAACAAAAGTTATAAATTGTTAGTGATGTTATACAACTTCATGTACACAACATTCTTACAACAACATAATTATAACATTCTATGTTGTAGCAAAACGTTACACACTGTTATAAAATGTTATCGTGCTACACAAAGTTTTATAATTACAGTGTGGGACCACCTTTAGAACAGTAGTCTAACGAGCTGTCCTCATCGTAGAATTAACACCCAAATCGCCCGTGTAGAGTATTGTTTACATCCATATCTATAGCTATACTACTAATAATCATTTGTTTGCACGCACTAATCTCTGGAATGACCGGTCGGATTTAAAAAATATCTTTTGCATTTGATAGCCCAACTCGTGAGGAAGGCTTTAGGCTATTTAACATCACGCTTGGACCCTTAGGAGCCGAGCAAAAAGAAAGAACGCTAAGCGAAAACGAAGTAATAGCGCAGGGAGGCCATGAGATGCGACCGGTTTTGGGTCGGGGCACGCGGACGAAGTCGCAGGCAGCAGCTAGTTGTAGATATAGTGAGAATGTCCTAAAGGACAGCGAACCGGCAAACGTAGTAGCAGAATATGGTAGTAGCTAGTAAACTGCAATCTGCGCACCAGCACCCAATTCCGCAACACACTATCAAGTAGAATTTGAATAATTTTGAAGTACTAGCAGCGGCCCGCGGTTTCACCCGCATAAGTTTCGATCCCTTGGGAATATCGGGATAAAAAGTATCCTATGTGTTAATCCTGGTTATAAACTATCCGTGTGCCAAATTTCATCCAAATCCGTTCAATAGTTATTGCGTGAAAGAGTAACAAACATCCATCCATCCATACAAACTTTCGCCTTTTTAATATTAGTAGGATACTAGCTGCGCCCCGCGGTTTCACCCGCATAAGTTTCGATCCCGTGGGAATATCGGGATAAAAAGTATCCTATATGTTAATCCTGGTTATAAACCATATGTGTGCCAAATTTCATCCAAATCCGTTCAGTAGTTTTTGCGTGAAAGAGTAACAAACATCCATACATCCATACAAACTTTCACGTTTATAATATTAGTAGGATTACTAATCCATTGCTTTATTTGTTCGAAAATTTTACCCGCTTAATAACGTAAATAACGCAATGAATGTTGTTGAACTGTCAAAATTAAACCCATTTCTACTGTGTGTGCGCAATTTACCCCGTAAGTATAGCGAGTAAACTGCAACCTGCATACCAGATGTAAAGTGTATTGTAATTCTCCTCTCAGATATCTGTGGCCCCATTTATCTAGATATTACTCGATATGCAAATAGTTACCGTTTGGTTTTGGCGTCGCTTCTTCTTTTGAAACATTATGAAGCAGTAAATGGTTCGCTGGGAAAAAGATAATGATGATGGCTTCACCCTTTTCTTCCCAGAAACGATGCTGAAAGAAGCGGCGTCCCTGATACTGAAGCACACAGT
Source organism: Apamea crenata (assembly GCA_949629185.1). Lineage (NCBI taxonomy): Eukaryota > Metazoa > Arthropoda > Insecta > Lepidoptera > Noctuidae > Apamea > Apamea crenata. The sequence continues at coordinate 2,872,102 of OX451376.1, read as the reverse complement.
GACATCCCGCAGACACCTGACTCCTGAGCTGGCGCTGAGGTTGATCACCCCTGACTGTCCACTGTGGAGAGCTACGGAGGAGGAAGTTCCGTTTAAGGACCCTTTCTGGGCCTTCTACTGGCCAGGGGGACAGGCTACTGCAAGGTAAGAAGGTTTTACTTGTAAGTGTCCGTTCATACAAACCGGCTCGGAGAGGAGAGTACGTTTTTATCGCGTTTAAAAAAAGATTTGGGTCATTGAAATAAGGTTGGTTTTTTCATGTCATGTCTCATTTAAAAAAATCGCATCAATTTTATTTTTTTAAGCTTTGCCGCACACTAGGAATTACTCCTGTATCGTGGGTGCGTTCACAAACATTTAAACTCACATACACAAACAGCCAGACCCGGAACAACTAGGTACCTGTATGACCAGTCCCTACTGACGGCGGTGGCGCCCATTCACGAAGATGACGCATAGATTAGCACCATTCAGCTCAATCATTTTAAAGAGTGCTAAATGATCCTACACATGCGCCACCATCAGCGTGGCATTTGAGTGAGCATGAGTTACGAGTACTCTCAGCTGCCAGAGCACATTCAAGTCAATGAAAGACGTACCCAGTAAATGGTAGCTTTATAGTATGTACATAGTACTCACACATGTGCCCCCAACAGACGTATTGGGAAAACGCTAGGGCAGATGATGACTTCCATTCTTATAATATCCGCTTTGGTAATACTAAACGAGCAAATGTAGGTAATACTAATAAGCCAATAAGAGTGCGAACTGTATAGTGTCACACGACCTGTTTGGGTCCTTTTGACCCAATGCTCTAAATGCCACGTATTTCTTTGTCGTTATGTATGAACAGTACACCTTATGTCAATGGTACCAATTTGACCTTTAGATGGCCTAGTATAGTATGGAGTTTGAATAGAATGTGAGACTAGTAAACTAACCTCACATTATATTCAAACTAGTAGTACAAACGTACTGACTAATGTACGGACGCCAGCAGGTCAAGCTACCCGAAACTGTCAAATTTTCCCAATCAATCTCGAACCTAATGCTTTAGCGATAAAGTTGAATGTCTATTAAAGAAATTTGGCAGATAGTAGCTTGATGTGCTGGCGTTTGTACAGATGATGTGGATACTGTAGATAGCGTCATGTTAACAAACTGTGAACGAACATGTAAGACTGCCCCGTTGGTCTCGTGGTTGCAAGCGCGACTGGTGAACGTGGGGTCCTGGGTTCGATTCTCAGGTCGGGCAAATGTTTATTGAGGTTTTCATTAGGGATTTCTTAGTAACCTGGAGTTTGGAAGTTGACGGTTTAATACCCCCGTGTCTCAGAAAGCACGTAAATCCGTTGATCCTGCGCCTGATCTCTCTCCGGTCGTGTCGGATTGCCGTCCCATCAGACTATGAGAGTAAAGGAACAGAGACTGCACCTATGTTTACGCACACACTTGTGCACTATAATATCTCCTGCGTACCTGGCTAACCTCCGTTGAAATTGGCCACCGTGTCCGAAATCGGTCGGGAAACAGTTTATTAACCAAATATGCCCTGGTGGAAGCAATCAATTTGAACAATTTCCAACTTTATTCAAAAAGCTAAGTTGTACAGCTCACACTAAACAGCCAGAAGTATGAGTCACACTGGCATTATCCTGAAAACTCCTGGGTGAGTCACGATTTGCTGTCCTTTTCGGGATTCCTTCTGTCCCGCTCTAGCTTTACTCCTGAATTGACTAGGACGAGGTGTTTGGGGGAGGATGGGGGGTCATCGGGAGGCTCGCACACAGTTACAGGCTTAGAGTTTCCGGGAACGATGAGGATGACTCATGTTTGAACTTGAACTGATATTTATTTGTTTCGTGTGAGGTTCCTGCTGATTATTAAATCAACCGCGTCTGGTTTGATAGAAAGCTAATATCAGCGCATGGTTATAATCGGGTTTCATTTAATCGCCGCGAAAATATTACACAAATCACGCTCTTTTCCTGAAGTAACTTATGGTTGGTCAACTTATTGTTGGGTTTAGTGAAATAAACCCTTGGCACTCTATGCAGGTATTTTAAACGGTTACAAACAAATTATGATCAAAATCAAATTCGAATGTCATCTATTCAAATTAAGCTAAGAATCGGCACTTTTTGAAAGTCACAATTACATAAGACAGTCTCCCAAAACCTACATCATAATGTGAAATATGTTGACAATACAATTGAGAAATCTATAAAATCCAATAGACATCTACCCTGATCCCTTTAAGTAACGCACACACTTACCTTGACTAGATACTACCAAGAAGGTAAATTTTCCTTGACTGCTATGGCAACTAAACAAGAATCTTTAAAGGAAAAACCAATGGTCACACACGTGACTTGCGTACATACATAAACAACTGATTATCATAACGTTTATTAGGGCAATCAATCAATCAACTCAGCCTATCGCAGCGCAGTCCACAGCTGGACATAGCCCACTCCCATGCTGCGCCACAACACCCTGTCCTCCGCCTTCCGCATCCAGCCTGTCCCAGCCACCTTTTTGAGCTGAGAGGCGTCCTGCGCTTGCCCATGGTCTCCAGTCCAGGACTCGTTTATTAGGACAATGAATAAAAAATAAGTAGTTAAGTACTTTAGACTGTAAAATGGCAATATTTCTGCTCTTTCTCTGGTCGTATCTCATTAAAAAACCGGTCAAGTACGAGTCGGATTCGCGCACCGAGGGCTCCGTACAAATTTGTAGGTATGCAAATAGGTTTAAAAAAATTTTTTCATGTAAGTAATGTAACTACAAATTTACGGCTTTCGGATTTTACCTTTACTTGTGCTACATGACGTTGCTTCTTGCCAAATTTCATGATTCTAGGTCAACAGGAAGTACCCTAAGTTTTTGACTTTGGAACATATACGCCCGTATCTTTCGATTGCGTTGACTTAGAAGTCTGATTTTATCAATGCTTCAAGGGATTGCAGCCTTGAGTATTTGATATTAATTTCAACTTGACAACTCCACGCGTTCCTGAGAAAGAGGGTCATGAGTTCATGACAGACGGTTCCGTTTTTCCTTTTGAGGTACGGAACCCTAAAACATAAGTAGGTAATTTAGGGGAATATTAAACTGTAAAATTGCAAAATTTCTGGCCTTACCGGGATCGTCTCCCATTAAAAAAGATAATTTTTAATTAGTGTAATCACTCTACATTTGTTATCTTAAAAAATGTCGTATGTCAATACGTTCCAATTATCAAAACAAACATTAATATATTGTCCTCGTTCTCATCGCACAGGAAAACGCGATAAGAGCAAAACCCAAGTTGTAAACATTAATTAATATGGGCAACACTCAACAGTGTGTGGGAGTTTACCTCGCCTCAAAGTGTCAATACCTACTGTAGGCACGCATGGATGGGGGAATTACGCGCAGTTGAATAAACTGTAGTGGAAGAATGTTGATGGAAAGAAATGTTCCCGAGTTATCCTTATCTTGTCCCTGTTGAAACCTGTTAGACTTGGATGCTTGAATTAAACGACCTGTGCTGAGTGTCTTACTGAATATCGAAGATTACCATGTACAGGGTGGCAGGAACACCGACGTAGATACATTTTTTTTTTAGGCAATTCCTAAAAAAAAAATTTTCTATGAAACAACAGTTTTTTTTTTGATCTTCTATCTGTCTAGCCTTTTCCCAACTATGTTGGGGTCGGCTTCCAGTCTAACCGGATGCAGCTGAATACATGGAGCGACTGCCTATCTGACCTCCACAACCCAGTTACTGGGTAATACGTTACCCCTCCGGCTCCTGGCTACCCGTAACGACTGTTAAAGATCCACGAATGATAGCCGGGTCCAACGGCTTAACGTGCTTATTGATAACAGACGAAATATTTCAATCGTAGGATTAGAATGGGTCACCAACCCTAAAACTAAATTGTGAAAAGGGTACATACCTCATACGCCAGCAGGTCAAGTTACCCAAATCTGTAAAATTTTCCCAATCAACATTGAACTTATTACCGTAGCAATAAAGATTGAAAATCTATTAAAGAAATTTGACAGATTATAGTAGCTTGATGTGCTGCAACCCTAAATTGTGACAAGGGCTGAAAGACGATAACAATGTTCTTGTTTCGTTCCAGTGTTACTGCAAGTTTGATTCTATCAAACTTGCAGTAACACTGGAACGAAACAAGCCTGGCAGAAGTATCTGGTACTTGTTGACAGGCCTACGCTGTCCTCCCATACCTACTGTAGGTAATATGAAAATAAAAAAAAAATAAAAAAAAATATTTTTTATTTTTAAGAGTAACCGTGGAAACGACCAATTTGGAACCGTGCCCCTAGCTTCTGACGTTTTAAAAGTGCCCATGTTGGTTTATGTGAAATTAAATAATTTGATTTTGATTGAGAATTGTTGCAAATGATGACTAAATGCTTACTCATTGGTACTTCTCAAGCTCCAGTCGTTGTTTATTTGGTCTTAGTTTTACATCATGCGGTGGGTGCGGGTAATTTCTCCGGGGACTTTATCAACAGTTCCGTTACTGGCGAGGGGAATATTGCACACTTGGGAACGTTCTGCGAAGCAGTACAAATGTGGGGAAGACCAACGAATTTAGGTCATTCAAACTCAAACCATTTATTTCAATTTAACAGGCACTTTTGAATTGTCATTGGTTCAATATTGTTATGCTAGTGACCAGAGGGGTAATTCTCGTAATTTTAAGTACGTTCACAGTTTGATCTCAGTCTCAATCTGTCAAAAATATCTCTAATTTCCCTACATTATTGACAAGTTTTTGACATTGATTGTCACTGAGATGAGATTGCGACCAGATTTTGAAAATTTTTAATGAATTAATTCACTTTCGTTGATAGAAAGATTAGGTACGGTCTATATTAATAACATCCTATAATGTTTTGACTTTAAAAGAGACCATGACCTCTTAGTTGGTTTCGGTATTTCTTCTTAGTCAGCTAGTAAAATTCCGGTGCCATCAGGTTTTTAAAATATTGACGTGTAAAAGTGTCTTAGAAGATCTACTTCCTACTAATATTATAAACGTGAAAGTTTATATGGATGGATGGATGGATAGATGGATGGACGTTTGTTACTCTTTCACGCAAAAACAACTGAAAGGATTTGGATTAAATTTGGCAATTCTACCTATATGTTAATCGCGGTTATAAACCATCTGTGTGCCATGGTTTATAACTAGGATTAACATATAGGATACTTTTTATCCCGATATTCCCACGGGATCGAAACTTATGCGCGTGAAACCGCTGGGCGCAGCTAGTAACTTACATCAATAAACATTTCATTTCATATTGATTGTAGACTGCCTCGTTGGTCTTGTGGTCGCAAACGCTACTGCTGAGCATGAGGTCCTGAGTTCGATTCCTGGTTGGGGTAAGTGTTACAGGGTTTTTCTATCTGGAATTCTGGAATTTCTCAGTACCAACCGGAGATTTATGCCCGGGCAATACGCTTGCCCCCTAATACATGGGACATAAACACAACTGGCGAAATGTGGGGCCTGGCTCTCACCGTCAGGAGGCCTGTGTCCCAGCAGTGGGAACATTATTGCCATCAACCGACCACGTATGCAGACTCCGGGCTGCTACTGAGAAATTATTGATAGAAACCCCAGTAATAGGTTGCCAAACCCCCTATTATACAGGGTGACCGGGAAACTCGACGTGATCCTTGGAAGGGGTTATACTAGATGTCATTAGCAACAAGTTAAGTCCAGTGAACTAGGGGACAAAAGTCCTTTTATTTCTGAGATTAATATGTAAGTTTTGCAAGTTTTTTTTTTAAATGTCACTAATTTTTCAACTTTCAGAAAGTATCAATTAAAAGTTTGGAGTGGATTAGTTTTTTCTCATACTTACCTAATTGTTTTTGGTAACAAGTCAGAAAATTTCTAAAAAATCGAAGAACCGACACAGCTCGGTAACCCATCCAGTTGTGACCCCTAGTTCCCTGGACTTAATTTGTTGCTAATGACCTCTAGTATACCTAACCCCATTCAAGGAATACGTCGCGTTTCCCTGTCACCCTGTTTAAGACTTAATTTTATTTAATAATACCTGGTGGTACGACCTCAGGCTCAGGCCACCTCTTTGGTAAATTTAGGGATGATATTATAGGCAATGTAGAGCTAATAATCTACATAGAATTTCATAGTTAATTGATACCCAGTAATTTGTTCATGTACTAAGTACTTTGGACACGGCAACCTTTTCATTTGACATTCGTACTATTGCTATGACTCATTTTAATTTCCATGTCTTCGATATGATTATGCGGCATAGTTATAATACTGATTGATTAAAAGTAGTAACAACACTACCAACCATCTTTGTACAGACGCCAGCACATCAAGCTACTACAATCTGTCAAATTTCTTTAATAGATTTTCTACTTTATCTCTAAAGCATTAAGGTTCAAGGTTGATTGGGAAAATCTGACAGTTTCGGGTAGCTTGACCTGCTGGCGTCTGTACCTACCATATCCGACGAATAAATGTCTTTGTCAACAAAAATATATACTTACACAAGTCATTTGGAAAATCATGAATGATGGTGATGAATTTTCCCGTTGATCGTGAAAAACCCAGCGATTATTGATCTCTCAAACGCATGCTCATAACGATTCATATTTGTTTTTTGTAATATCGATGGACGTTATCAACGAGAAAATCGATACTTTATATGCGCGTGACCATTGAAAGATGAATGGAATTTCAATAAGGTGTATTTAAAAATGGTTCTTAAAGTGATGGGTATAATTATTATTTTAATTTATAACTTGTGATAGTAAAGTCGTTAATTTATTATTTAAAAAGAAATTCTTGTTATGCAAACTACAACCTTAACTTTACAGTTTTAAAGATTAGTTTCGAGACAACATTTTAGAGTCAGTGACTCATGCAAAGGGCTTTTCTGGTCGATTGTCTATTCATAGTGCAGACATGGTCTACATTGATATTTTATTTGGAATCGAATTTTGACGTGCTGCATTTTGTTTATTTGAAGTTTTTAACAACTGTAACAGCTACTTTAAACTAATTAGATAATTAGAATTACATACATAACTCACGCCATCTTCCCATGGGGGAAACTTCAAAACGCCACCTGCTACGATAAATAAAAAAGTAAGTAAATAAGTACTTACTTTGATAAAATAGAAATTAAATCCAATAATATTAGGGCTATCTAATTATTGTGGTATCTACTTGTAACCATAACCTTATCAGACTTAAAACAACGAAAAGGAAGTAAGTTATCCGTAGGTATACAAATCACCCACTGTAGACTAATTATTTGGCAGTGATTCGAATTGCTACCTCAACTTTTGAGAACACCAGAACAAAAGAGTGGGCACATACCTTCCATAAGTGATTATGGCTCGCTGTAAATTGGTAGAGGTGCCTAGCTAAGTTATGACTTTAGTGGCAGAATGAAAGAAGACCCTTTCAATTCAGAAAATATCATAGTATATTTAGATACAATAACCCTAGTGTAGATAGGTAATTAACATAATTTATTTAATTAACAATTTATGCACACACTTGTAACCTAAACAGACAAGGACGGTCAAAAGTGCCTTTTATGTGCCCATTTGAAATAAATGATTTGGCTTTTACAAAACTAAAGGAACAGAAAAAAAAACCTACAAAGGTGATGCTTTTTTCTAAAGAAATCTCTTTCATAATTTCTATCACCTGCGCTCATTTCAATAAATGGAGTCTGTTAACTTCATTTACCTTGTTAGAAAAGACTACATTCAATGTTTTTATTCAAACCTATTGTAACAGAATAGATTATTATAAGTCGTTCTCTTTTATCAACGGAAATAATATGGTATACGTTACTTCACAAAAGAAAGATACAAAATGGACAAAGGCTCTTCTCAAAGCAATCGATTGCTTGTTAATTTGTATTTTCTATTGTGCTTAACTATGTGCTAGATAACAAAAGAACAATTGAGTTTTTTTTTTGTCTATCTTTTGTTTGGGCAACTAAACCTCAGGTAAACTAATAGATACGTTCGTCAGAATTGCTTTTTTAAGTCATAATGTGTTAGGCCGCACACGATCATACATGAAAATCTCTCTCTCTCTCTCTGAAGATCACTTTATTTTTGGCCCTTTTTTGAAATCTGATAGTGGTCTCCTGATCAAGGGGCTCCTATCTGAAAATTTTAAAATATATTTTCGATGTTCTCTTCTCTTCACCTACTCAGCTATCAACTTTTCGCCCTGAATATGCTTGCTCAAAAACCCTCTGGGCTCCTACCATTATAAAGAGCTTGACTATAGATATGACCGAAAGGAAGAAAGCCCATTGAGAATATTAAACCGCATTGCACGTGGAAAAGAGACAGAAACACATTTTCATACGCTCGAGCGAGACAAGACACTATAGGCAACACGAATGAAGGGAAACAGCACTATTATTCCAGGTTAAAAGACAAGGATAGAGCACGATGAGTCACTCGGAAGAATTTTTCAGGATACTAGTACGGTGAGTCATATTTCGGAGTACGGCAATGTTATGAATAGTTGATTTATGAAATTGGGGCATCTGATAGCGAATAAGCTTTTCTATGATAAGGATAACATAGTTTCCACTACAATGGGATCGTCGCTGAATAATAACAGTTGCACGGGTCGTTCGGATGGGTGACCATATACGCCTATATCGCATATACCCCTCCGTGTCGGAAACTACGTTAAGCCGTTGATCCCTGCTGACATTCGTAGATCTTTGTCAGTCTTTACGGGTCGTCAGAAGCCCAAAAGTCTGACAATCAGTTTTACTTAGGGGTATCGTGTTACCCAGTTACTGGGTTGTAGAGGTCAGATAGGCAGTTGCTCCATGTAAAATACTGGTATTCAGCTGCATCCGGTTAGAGTGGAAGCTGACCCTAACATAGTTGGGAAAAAGCTAGGCATATGATGATATATCGCGATATATTATCAATTGATATTCATGTGGATATAATACAGGGTGAATATTTGAATATCAAATAAAAGATATTGGCTACGTGGTTGTCTGACAGTTTGCAGAGTACCTATTGATACTCTTTATCTATTTAATTCTTCATTTCATGTTGTACTGCGTACATTTGCGTCCATTTGTGTTACATTTCATGATATGCTTCATCAATATCTACCATATCAAAATCGAAAGTCTTTTATTGAAATTAGGGGTCTGTCCCACTAGTCCCATTGACCCAGTCCCATGATGGGACAAGTAGGATTATATGTCCCACTAATCGTATGGGACAACTGATACTAACATATTTTTAAAATCATGTCCCACTAGTCCCATGGGACAACTGATACTAACTAATATACTCGTATTTTTTTAATTATGTCCCACTAGTCCCGTGGAACAGCGAGTACTGATTATAATCAGTACTCGCTGTACCGTCGCAAGTCACATATATGACTGTAATGTGAGTGTGAGTGTGATGTAAGTCATATATATATGACTGCGACGGTCCGACGACGGTCGACGGTCAGTAAACCAAAACGCCCGCCCTTCACCACTTCCTAGTGCTTTCGCTGGGAAGAAATGGCGCTACAAACTCCGCAGTAACACAGCTGTCCGGTCATTAAAAAAAAAACTTCCTTCTATACAATTTAGTAGGAATGCAAAGTAGTTAATATTACTAGACACAGAACTTTAAATTAAACTATTTGCCATATGTCAGCTAGCCACGCCAATATGCTAATAAATAGAATGTAATGTCCACTTTAGACACGATGGTTAAATAGTCAATCTGAGCCAATTAACTCTGTGCCAATGACTAGGAAAGGCCTATATTCCTTTCTTATCTAGACTTTCGTGACATAATCAGCACTCTCCACTAGGATAAGGTGGCGTAGCTCGGGATATATGACCCCCCACATAAGTTGTTACGAAAATAAACGAATGATACACTATTTCTTGAATTCAAAGCTATAAATAACTGTCTGATACTCCTTATAAGTACTATTTACTATATGAGTCACTGCCGTTGTCAAGTGTATCATTACGTCTTAGGTTGATAAGTCTTAGAACAGCTGCGCCTCTTATGGCCCATGTGTGAAGGGCGTGCTACCATCGTGGTCAATGCTACGAATTTGATGAATAACCCGATTAGATAAACTTAAATAACTAGCGGGGTAATTGCGCAATACACTATCAGTAGAAATAGCTCTCATTTTGACAGTTCAACAACATTCATTGCGGTATTTACGTTGTTGAGCCGACAATTATTTGGAACATATGAAGCAATGGATATCCTTCAAAATCATTCCGATTAAGATTGATAGTGTGTTACGCAATTAGGGTGCAGGTTCTTAATAATTAATTACAATCTAGCCTATAAAGACTAATAAGCAATTTAAATCTAACTTAATTTTTACGTGATAACTATTTTAAAACTCAGAATAGTGTTGATTGCACTTTACACAAGTCCGTTCCACTTTCTCAGAGTCTGATATCATGATATAACCACTTTGTTCATGTGTTATTATATGCGTTTCATTGTCACTATTATTTCTACACTTTTTTACACTAAGCTAACTGAAAAGGTCACTCAGATAAACTGATTGGCGTCTATTATATCAGATAACAGTGCTAGAATTAATAATTTAATCATAGACAATAATAATTTAATTTTATAGACATTCCATAGACTTTTTTTGTAACTTTAAAGACTTTTTCTTTATAAAGTAATTTTTTTTATTTTTATTTATTCCATAGACTTTTTTATCAGGTGGTTCTGCCTGGGAGCATGACGTCATATCTTAGCTACCATAAACCATTGCATTTGGATACATTTGAAAGCTGGCCCATGTGTGAACGGCGTGGACACCCTGGACAGTAACTACGAATTTGATGAGTACCCCGATTAGATAAGCTGATTGGCGTCGTTATATCAGATAACAATGCTTATCTTGGCTACCACTGCATTTGGATAAAGGGGTTTGAAGATTTTAATATGGAGCCTGGCATACCTATTGTCGCGCCATTTTGAAAATGGCGGCCACGTATGAAACGTACAGACGCCAGCACATCAAGCTACCCGAAACTGTCAGATTTTCCCAATCAACCTTGAACCGAATGCGATAAATGCGAATGCGATGCGATAAAGTTGATAATCTATTACCTAAAGAAATTTGACAGATCATTGCAGTAGCTTCATGTGCTGGCATCTGTACAGTGCGACAAAGTAATGCGTTCAATGTGACATCGATGCACTCAGAAAACATAATAAGAACTTTAAGAACAAACCCCGTACGGCGTACCGTGAACGGCGTGGACACCCTGGACAATACTACGAAATTGATGAGTAACCCGATTCGATAAACTGATTGGTGTCTATCATATCAGATAACAGTGCTTATCTTGGCTACCATTGAGTTTGGATAGATTTGAAAACTGCACAGTTACAAACACTCGATACGCTTCCGTACCGTATCGAACATCAATCAATGTTATCGTAGGTGTCCTCTAAACGCTATTCACAAGTCCAAAACCCGATTTTTTTTCAGTTTAAGGACAGCTTTTTCAATCGACAGATAATTTTTATTCGTGGAATAAAATTGACGTCTGACAGATTTTGTATAGAAGAACTGTCAAAAATTCAAAATTATTCCTCGTACAAAATTATTTGGAGTTGGGAAAATCAACCCTTAATTAAATAGACGACCCCTATTCTTCCGGCAGCTGTTGCTGTCGGGGTCAAGGCAAATTGGGTTATCGAAATGTGTCATTTTCGATACGATAACGTATCGGATGATTGTGAATGCTGGTGTACTTACTTAGATATTTGAGCAGGATTCGCTGATATATATCGCGATGTATATCAATATAGGGGAACCGACCTAAACACTAAAGTTTAACATAATTAGGAAAAACTAACATTTTATCAGCCTAGGCTGTGGAACAGTCAAACTTTGGCAAACACATAGAAGTATAGCTTTTACAAATCAAATCTAACAAAGGCTTCGTTACAAAGATATTTATAATTTCATTTAATGAAATTTAATTGAGTTATGCAATAAGAAAGGGTCTTTATATATAAATCTATCAAATGCTTCGGATAAAGAGATAAAGAGGCATACATATCGGGTGATTTACGCCAAGGTAGAGTTTGTATGAAAACTAATAAAAAATAAAAAATAATAATTCATTAATATGTCCATAATGAAAAATGCTTATTTCCATGATCTGAACATCTGGGGGCTTAAAAAGGCCACTTTAAGCAATACCTCTAAAAGCTATTCATTTCCCTGAATTCCCAGCAGATCATTAGCAATTCCTCTAATTTTCTCAAGGTTGGTGATTGGGGCTTCAAAGTACTCTTTTTTGAATTATGGTCTATTTCAACACATAATCTGTTCAGCAGTAGTCACTTGTAACTGTAAGCTGATATAAGTATTTAGTAAATAGGTACAACATAATGTATTGTATAACAACACTGACTCATTACAAACTCACTTGTTTCCCTACCGTAATGACTGTACCGGCTACCGTAACTCTGTTGCCACAACAAACAGCTGTCTGCGGGGTTCAAACAAGATGATTCAACCCCCGAGGTGAGTCACTCTCATTCGAGGGCACGACCTCAAGCCGCGCGGTCGTGTCCTTGACCCGGAATGCCAGACGAGAGGTCGCAAGCTCGCGCTACGCGGCCCTGGTAAGGTCTGTAGTCTGTACACGTCGGTCAAATTGAGATGATTCGTTGTTGCTATGCTCGAACTCAAAATATTAATTTCAATTACTTAAACCATTTACAGCCACTTTGGAATGGTCAAGGAGTCGGTCAGTCAGAAAGATGAAGCGTAGTTGGTTCCTATGGAGAAGAACGGGCAAGAAACTCTATGGTCGTCATGTTGCGGGATACTAAACGCACCCAGATGTAAATGACAATAAACCTTCAATTGTGTCTCGTTCAGTGTCGTTGAACCGATCAATATGGCGGTGACCTAAAACCACAATCAGCCTATAGTGTTTCTACTGCTGGGACACAGGCCTCCTCTCTATGAGAGGAGGGATTGTGCCGTAATCCCCCAGTGGGGTCCAGTGCGAGTTAATAGAAGTCACATGTTTCCTCACGATGTTTGTCTTCACTGTTTTTGAGAGCAGGGGTGATGAAATATATTACACAAAGTAAAAGCGCCTGACTGGGTTCGAACCCACGATCTACAACTCGGTAAGTCGGGGCCGTCACCACTGGGCCACCTCTGTTCTCACTCAGTCACCACTACTTTTTCCAGTGACCTACGTACAACTCCCTACCCTACCCTATCTATTTTGTAAAAATCTCACCGTGAACGCTTAGGTGAAGTGAGCTATAAGTGTCAATCTCTATCATCATTAGATGGAATGACAGCTCACTTCATGCTCACTTCACCTAAGTTCTCATGGTGAGACTTTACAGAGTAGATCGGAAAGTCTAAAAGTTAAGGGAGCTTTTCTCAATTGGTTAATGTACTTACTACTAATATGCACATAGGTACTATCATAGCTTACCCTGGCTAGATTCTCTGCAAATTATTATTTAGAAAACAATGAAATTCAATTACCTACGAGTATCATCTCTAAAACTTTACATCTATACAAAAGTCGCGCAACATTTTTGTAGCTATGAAAATGAAATTAAATGAAAAATGTTTAACTGTCCCAAAACAGTTACATGAATTATAATTTATAAATGAGACATCCCCAGTTAGTAATTGATAAATACTTGTGTTGGGGCTGTCCCGCTCTCTTTCCCTTAAATTATTACAATATTGAGACGATTTTCTACAAAAGGTGACTAACAATAAAAATAAAATCTAGGAATAAAAGATAATAACGGTATAATAATTATGATACATATAGCTAATAAATAATTTTGTATTACCTACTGGAAAGTGGAAACTTTACCTCAATCAATAATATTATGCCTAGGCTTTTCTCAACTATGTTGGGGACGGCACTCCACTCTAACTGGACGCAGCTGGGTACCAGTATTTCACATGGAGGCGACTGCCTATCTGCTGGGTAACACCATACCCCTTGGTAAGACTGCTTGTCAGACTTTTGGGTTTATGCCTACCAGTAACGGTTGCCAAAGATTTTCGAATGGCATCTGGGACCAAGGGCTTAACGTGCTTTCCGAGCATATTTCCGAGTCTCGATATTATGGATCACCCATCCACGAATTGACCGCGGTTAGTGTAGCTTAACCTTCGATCGACCCGTGCGACTGTTATAATTTAGCCACGAGCCCCTTGTGGAAAGTGGAAACTTTACCTACACACTCATTAAGTCATTACATTACTATCTAATCTGCATTCGCGACTTATTTGCCAAAAATGTAAACAAATATGAGTTTATGGAAAAATAACTTTAAGTCGTAAACAATAAAGTTCAGTTTACGCTACAACTTCAAATATTTTCATATTTTTTTCAAGAGTGCTAGTCACTCTGAAATCAACTTAATTCCCATTAAATTAAAGTTGATATTTGTTTAACTTGAAATAACATCAATTTGAAACAAATTTGAATAGACTACACACAAACTGCAAGTAATATTGTAAGAGGCTTTACGTATTTGCAGAGATTATCCTACAGACGCATCATAAAATTTAATCAGCTAATCTATTTTATGTCTGAAGAAAATGTTCCCAAAACAGACAAATAAAGATGAAATCGCACAACTGAAGGCCAATGCCCGGAAATAAAAAACACTCAAAATCTAGTCGCAATCTCATCTCAGCGACAATCAATGTCAAACACTTGTAAAATTGTAGGGAAATTAGATGTATTTTTGACAGATTGAGACTGAGATCAGAAGGCCAATTCTCGTAATTGAAAACGATCAAAATCTAGTCGCAGTCTCATCTCGGCGACAAACAAATGTCAAAAACTTGTCAAAATGTAGGGAAATTAGACGTATTTTTGACAGATTGAGACTGAGATCAGACCATAGATATAGGAAATCAGACTGTGAACGTTCTTAAAATTACGAGAACCCACTCTAGAATCATCTTTGCCCACCCTAGAAAAATCTACAGTATTGAAGAGTTACTATCCCTAAGAGTTACTAGCTTCTCCTTATTAGAATCACTTCGTTGTCCGTCAGTCTGTCTGTTGGTCAAGACCTTTTTTCTCAAGAACGCGTGGAGGTTTTCAATAGAAATTAATATCCAATACGTAAGGAATTCTAAAAAAAACGTGATGAGCGTGGGATTATTATTCATTACTAGGCGTCATATAAGACTGGTTAGTTGAGCTGGCCTGGAAGGCTGCCCAAAGACAAAATCCATAGCCACACCAATGCTGTGAACGTTCCTAAAATTACAAGAATTGCCCCTCTGGTACTTCGACATACACATTCACAGAAACTATAACCTTAATCCCAGAAACGCAAACAATCCGTGAAATTCTCAGAAAGCTCAGCCGCAGTATTATTTCTGTTTTCGCAGAACCTCCCCTACGGGGCCGGTGACGTCACTCGTCCCCCCTAAGGGAGGATTCTTAGTATAACTGGATTAGTAAATCCGAATGCTGGAAAATTCTAAATGTCTTTTTCTAGGAATTTTGCGAACTCTCAATG
Source organism: Apamea crenata (assembly GCA_949629185.1). Taxonomy (NCBI): domain Eukaryota; kingdom Metazoa; phylum Arthropoda; class Insecta; order Lepidoptera; family Noctuidae; genus Apamea; species Apamea crenata. Next base: position 2,856,495 of record OX451376.1, on the reverse strand, counting down.
TTAGCTCGAAGTTGGACTTGTGCCAGAGATGCGGCTGATGGCCTGCCCACACTTACTTGGAACCAGCTCGTATAGACAGTCTGCCATCGTAAATTTGAAGCTTGTTTTCCAGTTAGAGATCTCACAGGTTTTTTCTGGGAGACAAGGAACACAAGCGACGAGAGAGATAGGGAGACCCGTCTTCATAATTTAGTTTTAGATCATTAATGCATTTAAGCACAATTAGGTATATTATAAGTAAAAGGAGGTAGATAGGTTATACACACTACGCAAGTTTTTAACACGCTTTTATTAGGTCGACCCGTCGACCTGTATGTAACTAACTATGTAATGGAATCTAAAGTAACTAAATTAACCAGGGTCGTAGCGGCCCGTAGGGTCGTAGCGTAATGAAAATTGGCAGCTGTATGTAGTTCTGATGACAATACAATAATATGGTACTGTCGAACTGATCTGATGATGGTGCCGGAAGATAGGAACTGGAACTTCATGGCCACCCCACTGCCACTTCAGTTTGTTTACTCTGCAAGCTATGTCGGTAACTCCGATTCTTTTCCGTCATTCCTGATTTTATCAATTAACGTTCTAACTTCGGAATAACATCACCAATAAGGTCACTATTGTGTCCTTGTAAGTTGTAGTACGTTCGCTCCTGGGCAGCTTTTCCACTCACATCTGCCTTTGTTAGTCACCTTTCACTCATCCTCTCAATATGTCTAAACTATCTAAGTATACTCTGCATTTATGTTCAGTTATGTCACCTTTCAAACAAAAAAATAATAATCAAAATCGGTTCAGCCGTTTGGGAGCTACGATGGCGCAGACAGATACAGATATATACGTTGAACTTATAACACCCCTCTGTTTATGTCGGGGGTTAAAAATTAGGCCACTATAACCCAAAGTTTTGCAGCAAAACGTAGATAGTGGTGCAGACTTTTGCGAAAATGTCAATACAGTCATCAACGTGTTCGAAAGTTCCTTCATTGTATTTCTGTGAAGCCTTTCGGTTATCATTAGCGGCATTTCTAAGAATCCCAAAACACTCCAAAATCCCCAAACATTGCTTCTGGTTCCAGTAATTGTCCAATAATTTTTAACACGGTTTTTGGTTCGCAGAACTTGCAAACATCATTAGAATCGAACGGTGAAGTTATAATTGCCAAGAACTTGCTAACACTGCTTCGGCGAACAATTAATTCTGTTCTGAATCTATATTAGTTCCAGTAGCTTCTATATAGTGTCCAATTGTTAGTGATTTTTGGCGAATATAAATGCCATTCCATTGTACAGACGCCAGCACATCAAGCTACTACAATCTGTCAAATTTCTGTAATAGGTTTTCAATTTTATCGTTGATTAGGAAAATTTGACAGTTTCGGGTAGTTTAATTGCTTGCTGGCGTCTATACTTATCTACACCTAACAAACCTGTTTCATTCAATTCATTCATGAATACGATCTTTGTTTTGATCCTCATGAAAACGTTACACAACACAGTAACGAGCAATTAGTTGTTGGACTTTCCGTTTTGTCGCCATTAGGAATTGTAGTTTTCGACTATAATTTAAGTATCAGGTTTGTGCCGCTGCAGGGTAAAGGCCTTTCTTTTCCACAAACTCTCCACTTTCCACGTCCTCTGAGAAGAAGGAAGTGGGAAAAAAGGTATTTTTACTAATAGCTCTTAACGATATCTTTAAATTGGTCACAAACGGAGAATTATGGACATAATTATTGTGTCCACATAATTCTCCGTTTGTGACAAATTTACCTTAGTGAGTATAGTGAATGTAATGCACATGCATTACATTCACTATAGGTACTCATCTAAGGTGTCCAACCTTATCTTTGAAATTATAGCAGAGGTCCAAGCTCGAGGTTTGCAAGCGAGCTATGGAGCGGATTCTTATGGGACCTATGTAGTTATCATTTCCTGAAATAAATCTAGTTAGCCGTTGTATCTGATAGCTTGGGATCACACATACACTGCAAAAAATATTCTAATGCCCGTAATTTTATTTGTAAATTACCATTGTAACCTCGAAAACAAACTTGTTCAAGAGCGTCTAGCGCCATCTAGTTTTCAGGCACGCTATCGAAACAGCGTTGAAAGTTTGGAACACCACGTTGGTTTTATTTGGTTTAGTGAACTACTTTCGTTAGCAGTTACGAATGAAACCAGTAGATGGCGCTGTTACTAATAAATTAAATTGTCTCATTACTAATGACGGATACTTTCACTAGGTTAAAAATAAAGCATATTTAAATAATTAACATGTTCTTTGTTACAGATTCATCCTAGATAATAGCGATTTGGTCAAGAACCGTAAAGTTCTGGACGTCGGCTGTGGCTGTGGAGCGGGAAGCATTGCGGCAGCTAAAATGAGAGCCAAGAAAGTGATGGCCAACGACATTGACGACTGTAAGTTTGCCTGGTCTACCTAACCTAATACTAGTTAGTTTTAAAATCTGATTCACTTGATTTTAGATTTAAACCAATTCAGATGTAAAAAGTTTTAACCAAGTTTTAAAAAACTAGGAAACTGGCGTGAAGAAGGAATTTCGCCTGAAATATAATAAAATAATTCAAAAAGTTTGGAGATGCCGGGGATCGAACCCGGGGCCTTTCACATGCAAAGCGAACGCTCTACCACTGAGCTACATCCCCACTTGAATGCACAGAGTAAATTACCGTTCACATTCACAGATGCCGTTACCGCTACAGAAATGAATGCCAAACTAAATGACGTCACTTTTGAGACTAGCACTACAAACTTGGTTGGCGACCGCTGTACTGAATTTGATACGATTCTGATTGGTGATATGTTTTATGATGAAGAATTCGCTAATCTACTATTTAACTGGCTGCATACACTTAGCGAAGATGGAAAGACGGTAAGTTTTGTTTTTTTTTTTCTTTTAAACTTTCATAGGTCACTTTGGCCCATTCCATACCATAGAGGTCTGTGTCCTGGCGATATTGCGCATTTTGACTATATGGTAATACCACCCATGTACACCACGAGACAAGATCGACCTAGTGTGGAGTTCATAAGCAAAATGCTTCCTTTGCCTCTTGTTTTGTTCTTTTTTTTGGAAACTTATCTATTCATGTAGACTATGAGGAAATTTAAACACTGTTTTTGGCAAATAAACATTATCTTATCTTATCTTAGCAGTCGGAACGTTATAGTTATTAACGATATGCATTTTAAGGACTGATTACGGTTAGACTAACACGCTTTAGCATGCTCCCAAGGCCAGCAGGATAGGACCAGCAATGTTCCTGGACCAGCAACTTGAAAGACTGCACCACATTTGACTGTTCTTAATTACCCTAGCCAGGCTGAATTTTTTTCGTTTTTTTCCTAATTATGTTAATATTAGTGTTAAGATTCTCTTTCCCGAACATTCTTACGATTCTCTTCACTTACAAATTCAATTTATACGTGCCCAATAGCTCCTCCTTGCACCCTATACTTACTTATATCGACAATAGTTGCCCATATTGAGAAACAGATTACTAATGCTGTGGTTCCTAAAAATATGAATAACATTGGTTAAGCGATTGACTGCTGCGCTGCATGTCACGGGTTCGATTCCCGCACGGAACAAATATTTGTATGACCTACATGTATTTGTTCCGAGTCTGGGTGTTTTTCTATCTATAATATGTATGTATTTACAAAAAAAAAAATGTAAATATATGTATAAGTAGTTTATCAGCCATCTTGTTACCATAACACAAGCATTAGGTTGCTTAGCTTGGGACAAATGGTGCTGTGTGAAATGTCCAGGGATATTATTATTATTGACCAAACTATTTTTTTATTTAAATACCCCAGCAGCCACAAGATACAAGCGACGCTTATACAGGGTGGCAGGGACATCGACGCGCAAACTGTAACCATGGATTCAGCACATGAGTTTAGACCCCATAGCGCCGAAATATTTCGGCGGTTATCAAAAAAAAATATTGCTGTTCCATACATTTTGACCGCGTAGGTATTGCACTTTTCTATGATAAAGAACATTTTTTTTTTTATAACCGACAAAAAATTTCGACGCTATGGGGTCTAAACTCATGTGCTGAATTCATGGTTACAGTTTGCGCGTCGATGTCCCTGCCAACCCGTATTTTCGTGGCTCACCAAATATTCTGTCAATTTCTGTCACATTTATTATTACTTTTTTGATGAATAAACTTTATTACTTACGTAGGTAGGTAGGTACTCATTTTTCTGACGCAAATTAATTTTGCGACTGCCTCGTTGGTCTAGGAATCGCAAGCACTACTGCTGAGCATGCAGAGGTCTTGGGTTTGATTCCCGGTTCGAGCAAAGTGTTATGTTATTGAGTTTTTCTATCTGGAATTTCTCAGTAGAAACCTGGAATCTGGGTCTGTGCTCGGTTAATGACCATATGCTCGCTCCATGTGAATTCAACGTAACTACCGAAATGTGGGTGTAATTAGGTACTATTGTTAGGTACAGCTCTGCCTAACCTCTGTGGGTAAAACAAGCGTCATGTTATGTTACCTTTAATTTTTACTTTCAAAATGGAGCATTATGTCATGGCGCCCTCAGTGACTTCATTACTACCATTCGTCAAAATAAATCCTAAGCCTTTTTTGTGACAGGTCCTGATAGGCGACCCCGGCCGTCACGGACTGACAGCCAGACGGAGACACTCCATGACACTACTAGCGAAGTACCAGCTGCCTGAACACAGCTGTATGGAGAACCACGGGTTCACGCACAGCACAGTGTGGCAGCTCAATAAATGATAAAAGTTGTGATAGGAAGTTGTTTAATTTACTGTAGAGCCCTTTCTCTCCCATGCGTTAAGTTCATTTTTTTATAAAATTGTGTGACCTAAACCCGCACTTAAGTCACTCTTATCTGCGACTTAAGTTGTCCATTTTTACACAGAAAAGCGTGGCTTGAGTGCGCCTTTAGGTCACAGGGTGCTATAAAATAGTATACGATACGTGCGACTTTAGTGTTAACCTTGAAACTTAATGCTTTAGCGATAAAACTGAAAATCTATTAACACTTCATCTGTCGGAACGTAGATCTACGCGAGACACATTGTCTTTTTAACTGTGTCTGTAATTACGATATTCGACGGGTTGAAGAAATTTGTCAGATTGTAGAAGCTTGTGCTGGTGTCTGCACTATTACGAAATATTAGCCAGTACTCTGGCTCCTTGGTCCCAAGCGCTACTGCTGAGCTTGGGGTCCTGGGTTGGATTCCCGGCTCGGGCAGTATTATTGGCCTTTTCCATCTGGAATTTCTCAGAGCAGCCCGAGATCTGGATTTGTGCATGGCAATAGCCATCAACCGGGTGGCTTGTGGCTAAGTATAACAGCCGCATGGGTCAATCGATCAGGTTAAGCTACACTTGCCGCGGTTGTTCCGTCGATGGGTGACCATTTTCACATACCAAGACCCCTCCGTGTCTCGGAAAGCACGTTAAGCCCCGGCTGTCATTCGTGGATCATTGACAGTCGTTACGGGTTGTCAGTAGCCCGAAAGTCTGACAACCAGTCTTAGCCTATTGGCTCGCCCCCTATTACATGGGACTTAAACATAACTGGCGAAATGTGAGTGTACAGTCACGAGCACCATATGTCAACACTTGGCAACTTCTAATTGCGATTTTTTCGTGAAATAACGAATGCAACGTTGAAATACGACACATTACATAAACTTATGGTTCGAAAATGCTATGTTCGTAACACCATCAAATTTAATTCGAAAATAAAGGAGTAAATCGCTTTTGAATAAAGCCGAGTGTATACATACTTTTGCTCGTGACTGTACTAACTACAGGTACACTTCAGTCTCATCCTTCGGGGAATCCAGGCGTGATGTTATGTAATCTGGCTAACAGGTTGGTAGCATGATTTGAGTACGATCACTTAACGAAAACGTTGAACACTTTTTTTGTATACCTACCTACTTGTAAATTTTGTGATGACGTTGCTATTTGCTTCGTATAATATTAATATTACGACAAGCAGGCGTGACTACTAAAAAAGTTACATAATTGTTACTAGTTGCTTTTTATACCCCACAACGGTAAAAAGAAAATTAAAAAGTCTAGAACATTATTTCTACAGGTTTTGCATTCAGAAGGCACGGACAAGGTGACGACAACAGGCAGTTGCAGGAATACAGCTGGAAAGGTATCAATAAAATAAGTAGGTACTACAAAATATCTAAGAAACTTATATAATTATCAAATTAATAACAACATTACATTACGCTTTCTACAAGGCACATTATCATAAGTCGTTGTCTGTAGTCGTTGATATTCGAGGCACATTAGTCGGCATCTACTTATTTCAACATTGAAGTTTAGTAAATTAAAGGCAGTTATCTTAATTATTACCGGACGGAAAACCTTAAATATAATACAAATTCCATGAAAATATATTTAAGTACAAAACCATTAAGGATTATTTACATTCCTACAAAATTATCTTACAATTTAAAAATCTTATATCTAAAATTTGTATCTTCAGAAATAATTTAATACAACGCCATCTAGTGGCGAGCGGCGGTACTTCTTAGGAAGTTACAAGACCAAAAGTGCGTAGTTTTACATTATAACAAGATTACAGTTGGTAATTATGCATAGTGTTGGCGTAGATGCCGTGTTTCGATCGGGCTGTCCTTCCGGAGTAGTGGGAATAGGTGTCCATGTCCATGGTAGCGTGGGGATGCATGATGAGAACTGGTTGTAGAGCGAGAGACTTCCTCGAGCCGGACACAGATGTCCCGTCGGTGACGTACCCGTTGTTCACCTCACCTGTAAGGAAGACAAGCAACAATGTGTAAATTGATACGCAAACGGTACAAAAGAAAGTGTTTGCTCGCCGTATTTGGGAATACGAGTTGGTCACGAACTCGCGACATCGACAATGTTTTAAAGGTTTTGTGATTGGTGACTATACCTATGTATAAGGGGAAGAGTGACATACATAGGTAAAGAGGAATGTCCACGTAGTGTATACGAAGGAAATCAAATAAATTATATTCATAGTGTTAATCATAATATCGTTCTGCTAAAGTCTTCGCAGGATGACTGGTAGCAGCTGGATGAGAGTTGCCGAAAATCGAGTTGAATGGCGTGCAATAGGAGAGGCTTATGTCCAGCAGTGGACTGCTATAGGCTGATGATGATCATGAGTGTCATAAAACTGTAAAATTGACCGAAACGTAAAACTATTTATATCAGAGATATCTATTATTTTATGTTAACCAGTCGGCCATGAAATGATGCAAATCAACAAAACATACAATCTACAAAATTGTTAGAAATAATTTAAAGAAATCTTTACAAATAAAGAAAATTGAACAGTCGAGGACTAATCTCCGAAACAGCTGGACCCATTTTGGTGAAATTAGGTATGGAGATACTTTGAAACCCGGGGAAGGACATGACATACTTTTTAGTGACATACCACGCGGGTTAAACCACGGGTGGAAGCTAGTCGACTATACTTATACTTATGCGTAATATTTTATCTTAACCCTGAACCCCGCTTGTCAAATTGTCAAACTTGTACTTATACAGGGTCAAATTAAATTAGCTAGCGAAACTCTGCAGACGTGATGGGTATCGATACCTAAAAACATCATAAAACAAAAAATATATTAATTTGATGTTGTTTTCTTTTGGGGTCAACAACCTTAGATATCGACACCAATCACGTCTGCGGAGTTTCGCTAGCTAATTTAATTTTACCATTACCATACCATTTGAAACAATGGAAATTCTGTCAACGACACTGACAGCCGAGGTACTACTGTTGACTTCAAAGTTCAAAATTCAAACAACCCACGTAGGTAGGTACTGATAGCTCCTACTTAAGACACAATAACATTTACCCACACCATTCGTTTACAAGATCCGCAAGGTCCTCTAACACGCCTTCACTAAGCAATCATTTGACAGAAGGTTCAGTCTTCAAGACTATCGCAAGATGGAACAGAGACTAAAAAATGTCCTTGATAGTCGGCAGGTTGTCAGAAGCGCGAAAGTCTGGCAAGCTGCCCACTAGTTTTACCAAGTAACTAAGTTGTGGAGGTCAGATAGGCAGCCGCTTCATATTCCCTTGGACCCCAATTAAGTTGGGAAAACGCTTGGCAGATGATGGAACGGTGGTTGACTACTTAGAATTTAGACGCTTAAGCCGTGACACTAACGGATTAGATAAAGTGCCACTTGTTTGACGTCAAAACCTAGTCCATTTCGTATAGCATAATCAGCCTTTAATTTTCCCACTGCTGGGACGCAGGCCTCCTCTATGTGCGAGAATAGGTAATGTAGCGGTATCTACACCGCCACATGCGAACAACACGTCATACTGACGTCACGCAAATCCTGCATCTCGCAAGCAGAGTTTACCGCGCAATTAGCATACATACAAACTTCGCGACAGTAGTCGTTGAGCAATTGCCCCCCAGACACAACACCCGTCTGGGCGGAGAATACTCCCATTCGTATAGAGGATGAGTGAACCCCTCAAGGGGATGAATTTTGAAAAACCCTTACTTACCCTTACGAAGGTTAGCACACCTTCGTTTCACAAGGAACTCTTGTGTAACAATTCAGTCTTCTAGAAGACGCAGCGGTTTAGACGCAGCGGCTTAGATGATTACTTAATAAAACACTTAAATTCACTGACAGACAACGCATAGCCTAAACCGCGTCTACCGGTCTTTGGCTGTCATTCTTGCACAGCACTAATGGAATCATCGATACGACAAAGAAAAAGAAGCATTCTAGTGATGGTGTGAAGTGGACATTCTGTCTTCCACCTACTGTGGTCCCCGTGAGGTAACTGTGTCGGGAGGTGATAGCATATTCATGAGATTGGTTCGGTCGCTGTCGTATGCGACACACATAACCTCAGGTATGCGACGATTTGTGGAGACTAGTAAGTTCTATGTGGACTGATTTGTGTTGTACCTAAGTATTGTTGTGGAGTTCCTTGCCGGCTCTTCTCCATAGGAAACGACCAATTGGAACCGTGCACGTGCACCTAGTCACCTAGCTTCTGTCGTTTCATAAGTGCCCACGTAGGTTTATGTAGAATACAATATTTTTAATTTGAATTAGAATTTAGAACAATGCTTGCTCTGGCAGTAATATTGTAAGACTTTACGTAATTCCATAGATTAGTCTATGACGCATCATAAAATTTAATCAGCTAATCCATTTAACGTTTAAGGGCTGATTTTTCCAACGCCAGATAATTTTATCCGAGAAATAATTTTTAATTTTTGACAGGTCTTCCATACAAAATCTGTCAGACGTCAATTTTATTCCACGAATAAAAATTATCTGGGTGATTTTCAAAATTTTTGTACAGTTACAAAAATGAAACAAAAAGGAATACCGTTACAAAAATGAACAATGTCACAAAAAAATAACAAAAAGGAAATATAAGGGCTATTTCACAGAAGATAATTAAAACAACGAAATCGCATTTTAATAATTTATTAATAATAATAATCAGTCTATTGATTACAGTCATAAAATCAGTCTCAAAATTGTGTATTTCTTATTGTCACTAAGACCTTTAATTACTTATTGAAATGAATGAATGAATGAAAAATTATGAATGAATGTTATATTGCTTATTTTATTTTTGAAATATTTAAAAAAGAATAAATTGTAAATAAACATAATAATGCTGTATGAAATCGGCTTTACTTCATTTTTGTTACATCATTTTTGTTACGCAACAAAAAAACGTAACAAATCGTTAGAAAAATGAAATCAACCATGAGTGGAATTACAACCTCAAACATTTGGAGGTTAAAAAGAATCTTAATGGATTTATCCAGCTTCTTTTTCATAGTTAGTCAAAATTATTCTTTATATTTACGCAAAAATAATAAGAGATAGCCTTACCGTTGTTTTTATAGCTGAAAAACCAAAATGAACAATTTATTGTTGAAAAAACACTGCACAGGAACAAACACACTTTTCTTGTTGGTGGCACCCGCTGTCAAAATGGTGGAAAGACGTTCAGTTGTCATCTGATTGGACGATTTTAAATGGAGAGTATTGCCAGTTGAAAACCCCAAATATGTACTAATATTGGTGTTACAAAAAATAATAACAAAAATGAACGAAATGTTAGACACATATTTAAATAATGTTATTATTATTATACATTAGGTTATTTATTTATATTTTATATAATTTACATCATAATTAGAGTCATAAAGACATTGTGTAACTAGAACATGTAAATATGTGAGTAGTTTCTTCTTTATGATTTTTTTTGTAACGCGCTTGTGCTTAGAGACACGAGGTTGCTATATGAAACTTTTATGAGACTTAAGAAGTAAACATCTTTTTTTTTTGTTAATTACCTATTATTATGATCTGAAATGTTGAAACCCATCTGGAAAAAATGTAGCTCTAGGATAATAATACTAGTTTGATCACTTCAATGCATTTTTCTTGATAATATTCACGAAGACGTTTTCACACAACAAAATGTACAGAAATTTTGAAAATCACCCATCTGTCGATTGTAAAACAGAACAAAAATGTCCGCAAAACAAACAAATAAGAAGAAATCGCACAACTGAAGGCTGATTCTCGTAATTATATAAAACACGTTCAAAATGTAGTCGCAATCGCAATCTCGTCTCAGCGACAAACAATGTTAAAAACTTGTCAAAATGTAAGGAAATTAGAGGTATTTTTGACAGATTGAGTCTGAGTTATTACAGTATAACTGTACCCAGAACCCTTTTAACCAAAGCCAACATCACATTTTCTAAACATGCAACACTTTCACACTGACAGCTACAAAATACAAATGATTCAGTTCCCATACAATTTCGGTACTTCACATAGATTTTCCCATTGTTTACAAAAATAATGATATCTCCAAACTCATGCGCTTTCACTGTCGTTCAAATTGTGCGTGTGTTCCAATTAGGGTTGACGTGTGCGCGCAATGTTTTGATCTACGATGTGTTATTTCAACTTTTGTTGTTGCATTCTCCAAAAACTGAAAGTGCTTTCAAATATAATTGAAGGGAAGTTATGAAAGGTAGTCTTTTTGTTTCTGTCCCACGCTTCAACTATGAGGAGCTTGTGGCCAAGTAATAACAGCCACACGGATAGATCGATCAGGTTAAGCTACGCTTGCCGCGGTTAGTCCATGGATGGGTGACCATCTTAACATACCAAGACCCCTCCGTGCCTTGGATAGCACGCTAAGCCAGCTGTCATTCATGAATCTTTGACAGTCGTTACGGGTCGTCAGAAGCCTGAAAGTCTGACAACCAGTCTTAGCAAGGGGTATCGAATTATCCAGTAACTGGCTTTTGGTGGTCAGGTAGGCAGTCGCTCCATGTGAAATACTGATATTCAGCTGCAGCCAGTGCGACTCGATTTTGATCTCTCTCGTTTAAAATTACGAGAATGGGCCTTCAGGTCTTTTGTTTCCCATTCAAAGAGATAGTTGAAGCATCATCATCATCTGCCTAGCCTTTTCCCAACAATGTTGGTGTCAGCTTCGAGTCCAACCGGATGCAGCTGAATACCAGTATTTTACATGGAACGACTGCCTATCTGCTGACCTCCACAACCTAGTTACTAGGTGACACGATACCCCTTAGTAAGACTAGTTGTGAAACTTTTGGGCTTCTGAATCCCCATGAAGACTGTCGAATGACAGCCGGGACGAGAACTCTGTATATACTCGTATTGTATCTACTGCTCAGAAAAGTATGTGTAGTGGACGGTAGAAAAACCTACGCATGGAGCGCAGTTGTTTTGCTCCATGGTCTTAAGTACCTATGTCTTTCTTAATTCAGGAAGGAAGCCGTTAAAATCATCGTTACCTCGTGAATTATGAAGGAAAACTCGCAAGCAGTAAAATATCGTAATATATACTCCGGTACCGTGCTTTATTGGCCCATAGCATTAAATCTATGTCCATAGTTATGATTTTATGACTTCACGAGGTACTCCCAGTTCAGTGTGATACGGAAATAATTACATATTGTGTATGTGCGATAAGTGCGGACTTCATCAACGAAACTCTACCAGCTTAGCTTTCACATCCGCTCGATACGCTTCCGTACCGTATCGAACATAAATCAATGTTATCGTAGGAGTCGTCTAAACGCTGCTCACAATTCCAAAACCCGTTTTGGCAGTTTAACTCAAATAGATTACTGCTATTCTTTCAACAGCTCTTTGCTGTCGGGGTTAAGGCACGATAGCGTGCCATTAGGCTTTTTCCAAATGAAAGCTATTCTTAGTTCCATTCCATTATGAACAAGTAAGAATATCCTAACATCTAATCCAACCTGAGGGTTGCAGAACCTCCTTGCTAGACCAATTACGCACACACAGCTCAGCTGTCCGTTTTCCAGCAGTGCCACCCCTAGTAGCACACTAACACACAGACACACAGCGTCGGTCACACCGTGTCGCACCGTGCCCGCAGCAATCAGGCTGGAAACTCGGATAATATCGCGTTTGTTGCGCAATTTTAATTGTAGTGTTCTTGTTTAGTGTTTGTGTGAGGCGGGCTTTGTTTTATGTGGTGCAGTGTCAGCTTTTGAAGACGTTATCCTTTTGGTTAAGACCTAGTGAAACAGGTTTGGGTCCAATGATAACGTTGCTTATAGCGAGTGGCATCTCGTATGTGAGCATTTACTTAACTATTTCAAATGTTGATATAAGGTGATGACTACTGATAAGTGACTGTCAAGGAACTGAAACTAATAACAACATGCTGCAGCGACGACAAAATGGAACTCCAGAATTTTCTTTTTTGGAAGCACCTAGCTTATCAGAAGACTGTCATCAAAGTTTATGGAACTGCCGGGCCTTTCACATAAAAATTGTACTAATTGTAGCAGTAGGGTGATTGCGTAGCATACTAACAGTAGGGATAGCTTTCATTTTGACAGTTCAACAATATTCATTGCGTTATTAACATTGTTGAGCAGACAAATGTTTCGAACATATGAAGCAATGGATTAGCAATATCCTTCAAATGATTAAGAATGTGACTGATAGTGTGTTACGCAATTACGATGCTGATTCATAATCATTATCTTCATTTATTCAAAAGACGTCTGATGCTGGACATAGGCCTCCTGCAAGCACCACAATAACCTTATGCTTCTCACGGACAACTACTGGTCATAGGCATCATCCAAGTATTGCCACAACGACCGTTCCTGTGCCTCCTGCTTCCAGCGGATCCTCGAGAGATGCATTCTTTATCCTTCTCATTTTGGTACGCGGTCCCCACTCCACCATCTAGGTCGATGGGGCTGAAAAGTTCTGGAACATTAAGCCCGTAGTAAGTTCCAAAGATGAATAACTATCTGAGTTTATTTTAGACCTTACTGACATCAGTGAAGGAAAAGCTTTGTGAGGAAACCTAGACTTACATGTGGTTAGTATAAGTCTGAAATCGCCAACGCGTGGCGAACAAAGCTCGTGCCTTCTCTGTATAAGAAGAGGCATTTGCCCTACAGTGGGACAATAATAGGGTGGGATTGTTTTTACCTTTGTAAAGCGAGGGCGGCGGGTATCCGCTGTCGGGCTGCAATCTCACGTGGCGAGTGGCCAGGATGAACGCCAGGGCGGACAGCACGATGCCGTCCAGACAGCCTATCACCGCCAGTAGGTACGCCCAGCGGATGTGACATCGACCTGCAGAGGAGAGAACATGACGTGTAGATGACTCTTGACTAATATTGTAAGGCGGTAGTTTTTTTTGTTTGGCGATTAGGCCCACCAAAAGTTGTGGCGTATATTAATGAAACGTATGTTGATATGTTCCTTATGATCTCTAGATTACAGTGGTAGTAATAATTATGCTTTGTCTAACGGGAATACTAAGTAATACGATCATAACCTAGAAAATCACAAAAAAGCTATTTGTTATTTTTTTTAGGAATAAAACGATAAATAGACGGTACAACATAGTGTACCAAAAAAAAACTATCTCCTTTGTGAGTTTGTTTGTAGTGGGAAATCTTCGGAACTACTGATCCGATCCGAGAAAAATCTTTCACTAATGGGGACAAGAAAAGACATAACCTACTAATAATATTATAAATGCGAAAGTTTGTATGGACGGATGAATGTTTGTTACTCTTTCACGGAAAAACGACTGAAGGGATTTGGAAGAAATTTGGCACACAGATAGTTTATAACCAGGATACTTTTTATTCCGATATTCCCACGGGATCGAACCTTATGCGGGTGAAACCGCGGGGCGCAGCTAGTGTAAAAATATTTCTTAAAAATAAAATAGTATTTATTATGATAAACAATCGTAAAACAGAGTTCAAAAAATAATTTTTCGTCGTATAATTCTCAAATTTTTTAGCGTAAACTCTCATAATTGTTTTATGTACCTAATGATAATAAAGAGAATTCAATCAACTAAAAAATGAAACTCCTATAAAAATATTCCACTGAGCCGCGCATTTATTTTGTAATTTAATTAAAACCGCAAAATTAGTTTTATTTTGGTGGTCATTCGATCCAAGTATTCAACTAACATCAAACGCATCGCTATTTTGAACCTTATTCTTTACCGCGATGCGCTACCTACCTAAAAAAAAAGAAAGCAAGAACGTAAATACGTTTCTTTACAGTACAAAAATGAGGCCAAGCAAAAACACGAACACAAATGCCTCTAAAATTAGACACAGTGACTAATAGTGAGGGTATTTTTATGTAATATTACGAGTAATAACAGCCGCACGGGTCGACCGATCAGGTTAAGCTACGCTTGCCGCGGTTGGTACGTGGATGGGTGACCATCTTCACATACCAAGACCCCTCCGTGCCTCGGAAAGCACGTTAAGCCGGTGGTCCTGGCTGTCATTCATGGATCTTTGATACTCGTTACGGGTCGTCAGGAGCCCGAAAGTCTGACAATCAGTCTTACCAAGGGGTATCGTATTACCCAGTAACTAGGTTGTGGAGGTCAGATAGGCAGTCGCTCCATGTAAAATACTGGTATTCAACTGCATCCGGTTAGACTGGAAGCCGACCCCAACATAGTTGGGAAAAGGCAGGCAGATGATTATTACCTACATTAGGTACGCAAGATAATTAATTAAGGCTTCAAAAGGGCAATCATTAATTGATATTTAATTAAAAGAATCAAGGCTAACAATTAATCTTTCAGAACATTTTATAGATCTGAACCCAGTATTCGAGTTGCCGTTAAATTTAATTTGATATTACGACGAACGATCGAAGGTCGCTCACTATCACATCTTCTGAGTATACATATTTACTAGTTCATTAATTTTTAGTAGTGACTCGACAAAATTTCGAGATTGACGGGGACCATCGCGGGACACCTCTCGCTAAACAAACACTTCCTTATTTTTTTATTTGTTATGTGTAGTATTGCATTTTAAAGGTTCCGTACCTCGAAAGGAACAAACGGAACCCTTATAGGATCACTTTGTTGTCGTCCGTCCGTCCCTCTGTCTGTCTGTCAAGACCCTTTTTCTCAGGAACGCGTGGAGGTATCAAGATGGAATTTATATCAAATACTCAGGTCTACTGCCCTTGGAGCTGTAAAAAAATCAAACTTCTAAGCCAACGCAATCAAAAGATACAGCCGTTTATGCCGCAAATTTTCGACACTCGCAAGGGAATCAAAACCTGCAGTGTACTTCCCGTGAACTCATGAAATTTGGTACGAAGCAACGTCTTATAGCACAGATAAAGGAAAAATTGCGAAAACCGTAAATTTTTAGTTACATCAGACAGGATGGCAGGGACATCGACGCGCAAACTGTAACCATGAATATTCAGCACATGAGTTTAGACCCCATAGAGGCGAAATTTTTCGTCGGTTATAAAAAAAAAATCTTTTGTTTCATAGAAAAGTGCAATACCTACGCGGTCAAAATGTATGGAACAGCAATATTTTTTTTTAATAACCGACGAAAAATTTCGACTCTATGGGATATAAACTCATGTGCTGAATCCATGGTTACAGTTTGCGCGTCGATGTCCCTGCGGGTGTATAATAAAAATATTTTTAATAATTTTAAATTGTACAGAACCCTCGGCGCGCGAGTCCGACTCGCACTTGGCCGGTTTTTTTTTTGTTAGAAACCTCCGGCGCGCACACAGCAGCTTACAAAAGTTTCATCACAATCGGTCGAGGCATTTTCGCGTTTTTGCGAGTCTGACGAACGGCAATTGATTTTTATATAAAAAGACATAAAAGATAATTCCATAATTGAAATAGCTGTAAATATAAACATTGCTATGTATGCAATGTTTATGTAACCAGGCCGAGCCTATTTAATTCAGTTTAGAACACTTTACGCATAGATCTGTTTAATTAATGCGTGTCGATATTGAAAAGATGAAGTTATAGCCTAGAACAGACTAGGATGTCGAAATTTATACACTGCCATTCGAAACACTTAAGATTTTATGACAAATTAGAAGTGAGAACGAAATGTAAAAATGTTTAAACTCAAGGTTTCTACAAGCGTTTGTATTGTAATGCTACTATAACATACCTACTAGTATTAGAAACTAAATAGTATGTATATTAAGCCTGAGCCAATTTGGCTCGTATTTATTTGACCAAGCGTGCTTTTAGCACCTACCATGTAGGTACTAGCGAAAACGATAGCATCAATGATCGATGGGTAAATAATAGGTAGGTATCGCAGAGAGAAAACGATCTTTTTCCTGAAACACAACTCGCAAGATGGCCGACGGCAGAAAGAGACAGAGAACACAATGACGTTTTGCATTTGATATAAAGTTTAATACATGACATTGACAGGGGATAGCACCTACCAATATCAATTGCATTCATTCACCTTGGATGTTTGCTAAACAACCGTTACAATCATTTTGCGGGCTTGCAACAGTTCACATCCAGCTGTAGACCCAAGCCCTTGGACAACAAATGCAGAATTTCACAAGTCATGCGTTTTTGGCATGCTATGGTTCATATCTGAGCCTCATGATCTGTTGGATAACAGTAGATTACACCGCACTGGTGGGGAAGGCTGGTTGACTTTATCAAGGCATAGAGAGATAATATCCCTATTCGTAGTTGAGATAAATCCCAAGATTGTCCCAAAAATAGTCGTTTTGGTTGTGGTTATTAATACCCGACGTTCAGGTGGCGTTCTGCAGTTTCCGCCTAACCCCATGGGAAAAAGGCATGAATTTTTGTATGTGTCTGTCTTTATCTGTTAGTTGTGTTTGGATCCATATTTGCCGAGATCAGACAGTTGGCCTGGAAAGTGTTCTACAGCGATGACTTACCTATATTGTATTGGTCTGCAGTGGGTCCGCAGGTCTCCTGCACGGCGGTCTCGCTCCACCCGGCCGGGTACACCGCCACACCTGCCACCATACTCAGCGCTGGAATCAGAAACAAGAAACGTTTAGTACACGACTTCAAGAGGAGTAAACAATAAAAAAATTCTTGGGGAAATTGAATGCAAAAAGGCTAGTGACCACACTCACTGAACAGCCGCGAACCCAATTAGGAAGACGTAACAACTACTTCGTAAGGTGGTGCTACCTCGACGGATTGGCAGCAGGGTGTGGACGTGGAGCTGTCACAAACTATGTTCCAACTCTTATCCTGCCTTCTATGCGTTAAAAAATGCAGCCATAGCGACCTCAGTGCTGCCACCGATGATGCCGTGGAAGTGGCGAAGTTTTGGGCCACAAAATTTAACTCACCGTTGTCAGTCTAGCCAACGACACGCAAAAAAAAAAGACGTGACCACACTTACCAACGCAGAATCGGCGAAAAAGAAGTCGCCTCGTTTCGGTTCGGATGACGCAAAACCGCAACGATTGGAAACGAATACGCATCCTGCCGAATTTCCGATCGCTCGAGTGTGATCGGCTCAAGCCGATTCAAAGTCGATAAGTGTGGTCACTGCCTAATAAATTGCTTTGCTAATGCCTAGGCAAAGATCAAAGTTTTATGATAACAGCTTGTGCTATAACAACTACGAGCACCTAGTCATTACGCCAAACGGCGATAGTTGCGAAAAGACACTTAAAACTAAGTGGTTTCCTAATCCTAAATACATGATGCACTATCTTAAGGAAACGCCTACTTCCGGGCAAGTTAATGATGGTTAGTAAAGTACAAACAAATAAGCATTTATCTTTAAAGTAAAGGTTAGTCAAGATTTATTTAGTTAGTTTAATACTTTTAATACTTAACACTAGCCGATACTATTCTGAACAAAATCTCACCATGACAACTTACGTGAAGTAAACTTGAACGCCGGTCGATTCTGTTAAAATCACACCGTGAGAAGTTAGGTGATTGATACTAATGACAGCTCACTTTAAGCACACTTCACTCAAGTTATCCCGGTGAGATTTTTACAGAATAGCAATAGCACTACTGTAATAGTGTCAATCCGTTGTATTAGGAGGAATGGCAGCTCTCTTCAAGCTCACTTCATCTCAGTATTCACGTTGAGATTTTTACAGAATAGACCGCCATCTCGAGCATTTAAATGTTAACACATCACGTCTTGGTAGTCGTGTTTTACGGCCCATTACCTAGCTCTCACAGAGAGGACGCCTGACTCACAGGAGTGGCAGTACATTTAGGCTTATTATCTTATGAGAATGGATAGAATAAGAAAGAAGGAAAAAGAGAAAGTCTAAAATGTTGCACAGTGGCTGAAAAGTTGTGTGGGAACCGGTTGTTATTGGCATGTGATGCAGAGGAAAATGTCGTGAGGAAAGTTTGAGTATGACTGTAAAGAAAAGATGGATGGACTTTGTGAAAGATGATATGGCTAGAAAGGAGGTGACTACCGAGCTGACGACTAATAGAGAAGTATGGAAGAAAAGGACATGTTGCGTCGACGTAAAATAAATTGGGATAAGGGCAGGAGAATGATGATGATCTTATGAGTATCAACACCAGCAGTGCGATTCTGTAACCATCTCACCGTGAAAACTTAGGTAAAGTGAGCGTCCCCCCCGGTGGGTTCCCGCATTGTCGAGGCGGGGGGGCTCAGTAGCCGTGGTTTGAAGGACCACGGTGAAGCTAAGAGGAACCCGAGCGGGGGCCGCTCGTCAGGGATTTGCGGCTAAGCCGACGACGTAGCGGCCGGCGGGTAGGTTGCGGTACCGCTTGGGCGACATCGCAACCTACCTGAGGCGGGCCGCGATGTCGTATGGGAGACATGAGAGGAGTGCCGGTATTGCGGTGCGCCGCTCTCCCTACCTTCCGCGGCCTTGACGGGGCCGCCACCGTTTGTTGGCGGACGCGGTGGGGCCGAGAAGGAGGAGTGTCGGTATGACGTTGGCCGCTCTCCCTATCCTCTGCGGCCGTAGCCCCCCAGCCTGGGGGGCATGCGGGGCCCGCCAGCCCAGATAGGCGGGCATGCACCGGGAGGGTTGTGGAAGTAAAGGCTAAGCCGGTTTCCCATGGCCCTCCCATCACGGCAATGTGTGCATTTCTCAGCGACAAAAAAAAAATGGTAAAGTGAGCGTGGAGTGAGCTGTCATTCCAATTAATTCTAGGGATTGACACTATTGACAACTCACTTCACCTAACTTTTCACGGTGAGATTTTTACAGAATCGATCGGCAGCAAAGAAGATCATAATTCACTTTTTTCCCACGACAACGAAAAACATAATCAGTTATTTTGTTTAGCTCTCATAACAGGTGTAATTGTAACGAGAGCCGCGAAGTAAGCAGATCGAATTGAAACGGAAACCGACCGGCTATGGTGGGAACTACAGGCAGCAAGTACATTGTATTGTATAGTGGTACATTAGTATTGTATTGTTTGAATAGCTCAAGGTATTGAGTCGCAGGTGCCGCTACTTCCCATGCTGCAATGAGAGGCTGTTGAAGAATTTGAGAACTAATTGGCTGATTGAAAATGTTTTTTTTTCGGTGTGGAGACTTGTGATGTGATATTTTTTTTGTTAGTGTAAACGCAGGAGAAATTTAAACTCAATGAGAGGGACCAGCAGCGGCGTTATTGCGTAATGCACTATCAATCACAATGTGAATTATTTTGAAGGATATTGCTAATCCATTGCTTCATATGGTCGAAAAATGTGTCTGCTCAACAACGTAAATAACGCAATGAATGTTGTTGAACTGTCAAAATGAAAGGCATTCTTACTGTAAGTGTGTTGCACAACGGCCCGCAGTTCGGTAGGAGGTGTCATATTGAAGTAGTTTTATTTTAAAGTCTATAAATATAAGTATATAAAATATGTTATTGAGCCCAAACTCAAAGCATGACATACTATATCAATTAAACTATTTACAAGCATGTTAGCATGTACAAGCAGAGGTGCTTTCGGCTAAGTAATAACAGCAGCACGGTTCGATCGATCAGGTTAAGCTACGCTTGCCGCGGTTGGTCTGTGGATGGGTGACCATCTTTACATACAAAGACCCATCCGAGCCTCGGAAAGCACGTTAAGACGTTGGTCCCGGCTGTCATTCATGGATCTTTGACAGTCGTTATAGGTGGTCAGAAGACCGAAACTCTAATAACCAGTCTTACCAACGGGTATCGTATTACCCAGTCACTGGGTTGTGGAGGTCAGATAGGCAGTCGCTCCATGTAAAATACTGGTATTTAGCTGCATCTGGTGAGACTGGAACCCGACCCCAGCATAGTTGGAAAAGGCTAGGCAGATTATTACAAGCACTATGGAGTCATTCATTCACAAAAATGAAGTTAGTTGCACACTTCATTTCAAGCGTAGTAAGTTCTTATGGAGAAGAACGGGTAAGAAACTCAATGGACACTCTTTTAAATTTTATTGTTACAAAATATTAGTTAAATCAATAGGTTTTTTAAGACCATGCACGAGCCAACGTTCAAAGCTGTTGTTCGGCAAGTCATAAACATTTTCAGAAACAAGATTGAGCACAGGAGAAAATATACTACGTCTGGAGAAGTTTTTGAGCATGAAAGTTAGCGAAATTCAAGCATGAAACTTTTCCGTATATTAGCAGCGTAGGTACAGACTACAGACGCCAGCACATCAAGCTAATAGCTATTCAATCTGTCAAATTTCTTTAACAGATCTTCAACTTTATCGCTAAAGCATTAGATCCAAGGTTGATTGGGAAAATTTGACAGTTTCGGGTAGCTTGATGTGCTGGCGTCTGTACCATGGCCCCCACGTTAAGCAATGATATCGTGATATCAGTTTCACTTGCGTATGTAAACTTGTGTTTTGTAGTACAAGTAAGTAGGTAGGTAGGTGCATACATCAACCTTTATGCAAAGGTGTAGAAATTCAAGATACCTACCTACTTTAGCTTTCCATGCATTTAATGGGTAATACTAGAAAGTTAGTCAACGTGCATTGTTTTTGCGAATTCCGAATGTGTGAGCGCAATTACCTATAATAATATGTGTTCCTAATTTGCATTCTCGATTTTTTTGCCAAAAATGTAAACAAATATGAGTTTATGGAAAAATTACTTTAAATCCTACACAATACACTTCAGTTTACGCTACAACTTCAAACATTTTTATTACTTTTTCAATAGTGCTAGTCACTCTGAAATCAACTTAATCACCAATAAAATGAAGTTGATATTGGTTTAACTTGAATAATATTAATTTGAAACATAAGTTTGAATAGACTTTGCCTATGTCATTCAGAACTCCTTTATCTTTGGCCTTACCCAAGGGCCTGGTCCTTTAGAGGACCTATATCCCGAATTAGTTCGGTACACATTCAAATAGCAGCTACGGTTTTTAACATAACGTCACGCCCGATCACACGCGTGATGTTAAGTCATGAAGATCACAGAAGTGCATCTATGTATAGTACACCCACATTTCGCCAGTTATGTTAAAGTCCCATGTAAGACGAGGCGAGCCGATTGCCATCAACTGGGAATTTTATAGAGAGAATTCCTGATGAGAAAATCCAATAACAGTTTGCCCGACTTGGGAATCGAACCCTAGCACTTGCGACTAGACCATTGAGGCAGTCCCACGAAGTAGTTCTAAGGTTTTTAACTGCCTACGATTTGAGTTCCCTCCACTTATTCCCCTGAAGAATTTCTAAATCTTCTGCTAAATATTTATGTTGAACCACATAAATATTTATTACAACCGTTTACAAAATATCCCGTAGTCGCAAAAACTAAATCCGTACGAACATTCCACTTCCAGTACTACCGATATTGCAACATCATCCAATTAGCAGGCGTAACAACATTATCAAAAATTAAATAAGAAAAGCGTTCGGTTCCGTTACGCAGTAGACGTTCCGTTACGAATAAGGAATTAACAGATGCTTGTCATTCAGTTTCCCTTCATTAGGCCAGTGTGAAACTAAGGCTGTGTTCACACTCGGCGGAGCGTGAACCGGCCGTTCGCCTCAGTGCGTCTTGACTTTCGATGACGATAAAGATTTTTACTGTGCTGTTAGCTGTCACCGGTAAAGGGGAACGCGGGAAATTGGAGCTGAGTGGTGATGACAATTTTGCTGATTGCCTAATGTTGATTTCATTCTCGTAATACTTATTCATTATCTTGGTTTTTTGTTAGTTTGCGATCTGGCTCGCCTCGCACTGTGTTAGGTGATGTGTTTTTATAATAGGGTCTCTTCCTGCCTTCTCTTATTACACCATTCTCTGGGGTAGTTGCGTAACACACATCAGGCTATTCCTACAGTGACAAGATCTTCTAGATCTTCTTCAAGATCAAGAAGAGATTTATTACCAAGTGTACTGTTAAAAGTTATCAGATCTAATGTAGAACCGAGCCCCTAACTCCACAACTGTTTGGGGCTCTACCTGACATCTTGGTCAAAATGTACGGCTCTAGTAAAAACTCCTTATAAAAAGCGAATAAACACTAAGTAATTCTTCAATATTGTCGATTCTCTAGGGTGGGCAAAGAAGTTTCTAGGGTAGGCATCGCCCACCCCCTCCCCTAACTACGCCCATGAGAGGAAAGCCCAATATCAACTACGAGGAAGGTCGTTGCCGCACGTTTATCATTTTGTCACAGAACCCAGAGATCGATCACAGACGTGATGCTAGTGATTTGTGGATCAAAGCATAGTCGTGATATTGTGTCCAGTTCGACCGCGCGGCCATAGCGTTTTTTTTAAAAAAAAACCATGTCAATTTTTTGTAAAAATTTGTCAAAGTTGATTCCCAAAACCATAAATTTGTCAAAGATACGGTTAAAAAGTTATAAGGGTTTGAACATGGCCGCGCCATTGAAACGCGGCGAACCGCGCGGCCACTGAGATCTTTAAAACTAAGCCTTGTAGAGACCTGAAATTTACGCAAATGCAAGATTTAATTTGTAAAAAATTTGTAAAAATATAAAAAAAATACTCAGGTTTATAGTTTAAGAGCTATAACACTAAAACCGAATGGCCGCGCCATTGAAACGGTGGAGAAAACGCTATCGCCTGTATCTCGCTGAAAAAAAATCGCAGAGGTGTGTAGTTTATTGTAATTACCCAGATTTGAATTTGTCGAAACTAGGAAAAATACAACAAAAATTCCTAGGTTTATATTTCAGGAGCTATAAGACTAAAACGATATGGCCACGCCATCGAAACGGTGAATAAAACGTTATTTCGCCTGTATCTCGCTGAAAAAGCATCGCAGAGGTCTGGAGTTTTTTGTAATACCTAGATTTTAATTTGTCAAAACTAGTAAAAATACAATAAAAATTCTTAAGGTTATATTTCAGAAGCTGTAGAACATTATCAGTATGTGGTGCGATAGGGTGACCATGTCTTATTGTTTACAGAATACTTTCTACTTATTGTTACAGAAATTATAATTCAAGGATTCTAAATAAAATTAAAATGAAACCATAAATATAAAAACAATTATGTTTATTGCTTGAAAAGTCAATAATACAGTTACAGTCCGCGTGGACTTACGAAAAACTAGCCCTAAGATTGGTTTAAATACAAAACAATATATATAGATGCGAAAGTAATATGGCTTTTATATTTGAACACATACTTTTAGATTATTTGTACAGTGCCAATGTATCTAAGGAATGTGTAACCGAAACATGTGCCAACCACTCAAAAAGAACCATAGTGTTTTTATCAATAAATATGGAAATCGTAAATTTATTCGGAATCGGAGGACTGGATGATGCCGTTATTATCGATGACTCCAATTTCAAAATTTGTTTGAAATGCAATAACGAATCCTTGAGATTTAAGTATGAATTGAGCGATATTATTTTATTTGATCTCAACGGCACAGACAAAATTAAGCTCGAAGAAATACCACAATATATACAATTAAGGCAAAAAAAATATCGATTCATAGGTGCCGTGGAATATGTTCCCCCGGTTGTAGGTATTATTGGGCATTACAAGTGTCATTGTCTAATAAATAATTCTAAATTTATTTGCTACGACGACAATAAAACTGAAACACATGAAAGTTCTGCACAACCTCTTACAATTCATAATTTAATGTATGGTTTAATAGATGATGACTAAAACACTTTATATTTAATGATAGCGCAACTAAATTATAAGTAAATTATGTTTATATTTTTTCTATTTTTCATTTTATATCTGACTTAGTGTAAGTAAACAATCTGTGATTTTTGATTATATCTTAGTGTAAGTAAATCTGTGATTTTTGATTATATCTTAGTGTAAGTAAACAATCTGTGATTTCTGATTATATCTTGGTGTAAGTAAACAATCTGTGATTTTTGATTATATTTTAGTGTAAGTAAATAATCTGTGATTTTTGATTATATCTTAGTGTAAGTAAAATATCTGTGATTTTTTATTATATTTTAGTGTAAGTAAACAATTTGTGATTTTTGATTATATCTTAGTGTAAGTAAACAATCTGTGATTTTTGAGTTTTTTTTTTTAATTTGTAACATTCTGTGATTTATGTGACTTTTAAACCAATAAACATAATTGTTTTTATATTTATGGTTTCATTTTAATTTTATTTAGAATCCTTGAATTATAATTTCTGTAACAATAAGTAGAAAGTATTCTGTAAACAATAAGACATGGTCACCCTATCGCACCACATACTGATAATGTTCTACAGCTTCTGAAATATAACCTTAAGAATTTTTATTGTATTTTTACTAGTTTTGACAAATTAAAATCTAGGTATTACAAAAAACTCCAGACCTCTGCGATGCTTTTTCAGCGAGATACAGGCGAAATAACGTTTTATTCACCGTTTCGATGGCGTGGCCATATCGTTTTAGTCTTATAGCTCCTGAAATATAAACCTAGGAATTTTTGTTGTATTTTTCCTAGTTTCGACAAATTCAAATCTGGGTAATTACAATAAACTACACACCTCTGCGATTTTTTTTCAGCGAGATACAGGCGATAGCGTTTTCTCCACCGTTTCAATGGCGCGGCCATTCGGTTTTAGTGTTATAGCTCTTAAACTATAAACCTGAGTATTTTTTTTATATTTTTACAAATTTTTTACAAATTAAATCTTGCATTTGCGTAAATTTCAGGTCTCTACAAGGCTTAGTTTTAAAGATCTCAGTGGCCGCGCGGTTCGCCGCGTTTCAATGGCGCGGCCATGTTCAAACCCTTATAACTTTTTAACCGTATCTTTGACAAATTTATGGTTTTGGGAATCAACTTTGACAAATTTTTACAAAAAATTGACATGGTTTTTTTAAAAAAAAAACGCTATGGCCGCGCGGTCGAACTGGACACGTGATATTACCTAAGCAATAAGTTTAAAAAAACTCTTGAGGAAAACTGAAACAGCCAGTCATGGCATGCAATTTATAAGTTTGTAAGAGAAGCTGGGTTCGATAATCGAAATTTCTGTAACAGCAGATATACACACGGCGACGCATCGAGCTATACATTTCCAGTTTTGACCGAACTCGCATTGTATAGGTATGCTTATGGAACGAATCACTACGAATAGATAAATAAGTCACAATCTGAAGACATTTTAAGATAGTTATTTGCTAATTTTGTTAAAAATTTCACACAAACAAAATATTCATAACTAGCTGTGTAAATCCAGGGTCTCAACTACGTCTATACCAAATTTCATGGAAATTGGTCCAGCCGTTTGAGCGTGAAGAAGTAACAAACATATAAACACACACACACTTACAAACTTTCGCCTTTATAATATTAGTGTGATTTTCAATTGGTCTTCTTTTATTGGAGAATAACAGCAAAGATTCCTCAGACATGATACCTACCATGTCTGAGGAATCTAAATTACATAAATGTCAGCCCAGAATTTAGCTAAGCTACGAGTATACTTGTTGGTTTACTTGACTGACATCCTTACTTTCTCATTGTGACTGTATTCTTATAGCCTTGCATCATACGTCTCACGTTATTTATTATTATTCTTTTAACCTATACTGTCACACTGCTCGGCAAAGGTCTCCCCCATACTATTCCACTTTTCTTTGTGCTGTGCCTTCTCCGTCCAATTGGTTAGAAACGAGTCCAAATCGTCACGCTAGCGTTTTTGCCTGCCTCGGTGATGACGCCCGTCTTCGGCAGCCACTGTGTGACGACATCACCATCTGTCTGGATGCATCCTATAAGTTTGACCCGCCCAGTCCCACTTCAGCCTCGTAGACTTATTAACATCGGCGATACCTGTCGAGTGTATTATGGTGTTGCGAATTTCCCAATACATATTATTACTGAAATCTTAAGAACGGCCTTTCTTTGGGTGTCCCCTTACCCTAACAATACTTAGCTAACAATAGATTATCAGTAGCGTCCTTGATAATGTCCCAGACGTTCTTATACAAAGCTACACAAAGACAAGATGACACATAGTTGCACACACCACACAGTCGTCTAACCAGCCACTGTTTCCCACAGCGATCCTCCATGCGTGACACAACAACTTGCTACTAACAAAGTTAACATTAACAGCAGTAATTAAAGTATCCAGCCAGCAGACGCATATGTAACGCTTTCGCAACCATTATCACATTACGTGCATATAACGCGTGACATAATGCCAGCAAAGGTCACGTGGAGTGCCTAATTAGCTACAGGTGTTTTGTAAAAATGTGGTTGGCAGTAATTTGACACAGAATCTTAATCTGCGGTGCTATTCTGTAAAAATATCACCGTGAAAACTTAGGTGAAGTGAGCGTCGAGTGAGCTGTCATTCCAAGTAATGCTAGGGATTGACACTATTGACAGCTCACTCTAAGCTCGCTTCACCTAACTTTACACGGTGAGATTTTACAGAATCGATCGGCTGATGTAAGTAGGTGATTAGTTTGTGAGACATAAATCATTATAGAATAGTAACACAACATATACCACGCGGCACGCATAGTTCTCTGACAGGTTAGGCTGAGGTGTATCTATGGGTGATGGCCAGTGGTGTGCGGTGGTGGTTCCATAATAATATATCATTTGGTTCCTATTATATGAAAGGCAGAAATAGCAAGTCAAATTGCCCGTAAATTAACCAAGTAACAACTAATGTTTCCTCAAGAAAATAGCATACAAACTATATCTAACCTTAATACTTAGCCGCTGACTAATGCTCAGCAGTACGATAAAGACAATGACGAAAACAAACTCGTAATATGTACCAATTTCACACGTATAGACTTGAAAATAACTTCATCTTACAAAACATTACCAAATCACCTCTCACATACTCGTTAAATCTTGGTAATAGGCTAGATGTAAGCGAATATCGCAAGTCACTACTTTCGACGACTATTGTAAGTGGTAGTACCACCTTCGCCGGTGCAAACTATACAAAATAAAACTAAAAGTGCAAAGTTGAAGTGGCGAGCGAAGCCGTAACGTAACATAGATTGTGTAATACAACTGTTATAACAAATTGAGATCATTATTGACTTAATGCACTCTGACTTTGTAGATGAGCTAAAATGTAGATAATTATTGCTGAATATGAGTCTCTTAATGACTGCAATAACGGTTATTGTGGTAATTTATTTATCAGGCTTTCAAAACTGCTGGACATAGGCCTTTCCCAAGTTGCGCCATAACACCCAGCTCTTCGCCCACCGCATCAAGTCTACTCCCTCTGCCTTCACATGTCCTTAATCTATATAATCTAGCCGGGAAGCATCCTGTGCTATAAGTAATCATCAAATTTATATTTATATACCCAGGCATATGATAAGAAGGGAGAAAACGCATGTGACTAAAAGAGTGCTGAATGTACACGTTGATGGATGGCGAGGGAGAGGAAGGCCAAAGGAGAGATGGATCAATTGTGTGAGGAATGATATGAAAGAAAAGGGAGTGAATGACAGCTTGACGGTTGACAGGGGATAATGGAAGAAGAAAATGTTTGCGCCGACCACAAGTAGGTAACATGGAGCCTGTTGTTTTGATAATGATGCCCATATATTAATGATGACTCATGACCAGAAAACAAGAATACGCTACTTTATCTGGGACTGTAACCTACTTTACTTTAACACCTACATTCATTAACAAACGTAACAACGAACTTCTAACACGAACGCGCTAACATCTCGTTGCAGATTTCTAATTTTCTAAAGAGCATGACAACTTTATAAGTAAGTACTACATTTTATATTGCCTTTCGTAAAGCTGCTATTAATATACAACTCCCCATCTTGTGTACCGGAGAAACTTTAATTACAGCTTGCACAGTTAATGTTGATGGTTATGAAGTGGAGACCGTTGACAGATTATGTTCGCTTTCCAACAGATTATGTTCGATTAACTGTAGACTGGAAGGCTGTTTGTGCGTCACTAAAGTCACTGAAGCTGAATGAAATGAAATGAAGAATACATGGTTATTACATTTGTTTCTATAGTTCCGTAGTTAACAAAGATGGAATCAAAAGATCACTAGCATAATCAGCCTATAATGTTCTTACTACTGGGACACAGTGAGAGTGCGGCGGATTCATAGACATCACATGTCTTCGATTTTTTTGTTCTAGGACATGTCGGTTTCCTCACGATGTTTTCCTTCACCGTTGAAAAACAAAACAAAAAGTGTCTGTAACTATACTACATGGGAGAAATGATAATCGCAGATGGATGTTGAGGAAAAAACAATCAGGCTGAAGTGGGAGTGGGTTGGCTTCGTCGCATGAATGTACCCGGAGAGATGCGAAAAAATTGTCACTCAATGGACGCCTGAAGGAGGACATTGCCATCGAGGTAGAAAGCGGCTAAGATGGTGTGACGATTTCAATTATATTATATGTATTTGCGCGGGACCAACATGGCCAGTACAAAATATAGACGTATGGAAGGAAAAAAGGGGAGGTCTTCGCCGAGCACACAATGGCAGGGACACAAACAATGTAACACAAAAAAAAAATATGCTTAAACTTCTTTAGTCAGTTTGACTGTTCGGAAAAGTAAATTTAAGTTAATAGTCACCTATTGTAGATTCTCCAAGTTCAACAGACGAAGTAGCGGGATTGCCTATACCTGCAAGCTCATAGTGCTTATAAATGAGTAAGTGGTTAGTTAGCTACCTGCTTTCTAGTCCACTTTCGATGTTATCGACTCGCGGTCACTTTACTTGCTAAGACTACTCTCGGTAACTAACTTAGCGTCGTCGTTTAGCTAATGAAGCGTTGATTGGTATAATGAAAACTTTAGAGAAAATGATTGAAGATAATAAAATACATGACTTTGCTCATTTCTCAATTACCTAACAAAGAAAGTCATCATCTGCCTAGCCTTTCTCCAACTATGTTGGGGTTGGCTTCCAGTCTAACCGGATGCAGCAAAATACACCGCATCAAATATACAGCCGAAATCAACGGTTTAACGTGCGTTCCGAAGCATGGAGGAGTCTCAATATGTAATGGATGACAACCCATCCACGGGCCGGCCTCGGCAAGCGTAGCTTAACTTTTGATCGACCCATGCAGCTGTTATTATTTAGCAGCGAGCCCGTCAACGGAACAAAGAAAGTATCCAAGGCAAAATGCTGCGTTAGATTAGTACTCCGTCCAATGTAGACCGATCATCGACTTGGAATAAATGCATGGTTTTCACTTAGAAAACCTTAGTTTCTCTCCGCGTTAAAATGTTGTTCAGAAACGTAAATCAAGTTCTTCTAACTGAACTTACAGCTGTGCAGCTGGGGAGTTTTTTCGCGCCTCTTCTTCTTCCCAGCTAAAGCACTACGAAATGGTGAAGGGCGGACGTTTTGGGGGACCGTCTTATGCCATTTTGACGTCGAAATAGTGCTGATTCTCAGCCTAATTAGAATAAATTACTTTTGATTTTGGTTTTGAAACTCAGTGTATCGTAAGTGGCATGGATTCCATCAAAACTGTCAATCAGTTCTGTGTGTTCCGATCGAAGTGGGGGTGCTTGGAGGCCTATGTCCATCAGTGGACGCCTTTCGGCTGAAATTATGATGTAGATCTATTTACTTAATTTCCTAGCTTAATCTCTTTGTGATCTAGATGTCTGCATTCATTGCTTTATGGTTACATAACATTGGGTCATCAGTTTGTATTAAATACGAGTCTTCTTACAACATTCCTTCCTGGTATCATGTCACGTTTCGAAGTCTTAATAAAACATGATTGGTTTGAAACCTATCACGTTCCATATAGTAGTAAACATGATTGATTTGCTCTACATTGGTACTAGTGTGACTTAGTGCGAGCGCAAACTGTGTCTTGTTGCTGCAACTAGACACAGAGTGGTCGTTTGCACCTGCGACTTGTCATGTAGGAAGCGATCATCGGATATGCGCGTGCACCGTGCGTCTAATCGCTGCGACAAGTATTGAGAGCATAGTCGCAACGACAGGCTAAGGGAGTTACCCTTAGCCAGTCGTTGCGACTCTTCAACTCGACGCCACGTGTGTTCACCGACAGGCAACGGCTGACAATTTTAATCGACAATATTTTTTCTGCCGTTGCGGCTAGTCGTCGACCTGTCGCAGACGCACGTCGCGTAGTGTGCGCCATGTCTTACTGCTAATCCGGAACTATCTGCCATCAGAGCATGCATGAATGACATTATGGACAGACTTAACTTTATGTACCTACAAGTAACATAACATCACGCCTGTATTCCTTGAAGGGTTAGGCAGACGTGCACCTATAGTACACCCACATATAGCCCGTTATAAGGCCTATGTAACTGTAATGCCATCAACCAGGCCCAAATCCAGACCCCGGGCAGTTACTGAGAAATTCCAGATGGAAAAGTTTTCTCGACCCGGGAATCGATACCAGGACCTTTTGCTCGCAGTAGCGCTGGCTAGCACTAGCCCAACAAGACAATCCAACAGTCATCCATGAATTACACTATGTGTAGACTTAACTTTATGTACACGCGGTTATTTCAGAATTCAGACTTTCTCGTTTCATTTTGAGTGTTACATAAAGCGCGTCTTTTTGTGGTTGTTGTGGTTGCGCCGGCTACAAATACTGAGATGGTTGACTACCGATTCGACTGTTAACGGATTTGCACCGGATATGCTTCAAATCATAACGGTACCAAGAAAGCTGTTGGTAGCCGAAATCTAACACAAATCGTAAATTCAATTCAAAATATTTCACACTAGCTTCGGCCCGCAACTTCGTCCGCGTGAATTTCTGCCTCCAACCCATCTCGTCACATCCCATCGCTCCCCCGTGCTACTACTTCGTTTTCGCTTAGTGTTATTTTGCTTAGCTCCTATGGGTCGTAGCGTGATGTTAGATAACCTATAACCTTCCTCAAGAATTGGACTATTTAATGCAATAAGATTTTAAAAATTCTGAATTCTTTCACGCAAAAACTACTGAACGGATTTGGATGAAATTTGACACTTCATCCAAATCCGTTCAGTTTCCGTTTCCGTTTTTTTCACACAGATGGTTTATAACCAGGATTAACATATAGGATACTATTTAACCCGATATTCCCACGGGGTCGAAACTTATGCGGGTGAAACCGTGGGGCTCAGCTAGTACTATTATAATCTAATACCTACTATCTATACTATAATTATGAAGAGTTGGCTGGAAAGATTGGTCCTTGGCGGCTCTGGACAGAGAGAGGTGGAAGGAGAGTACTGGGCTTTTGCCCAACTGTGGGGCATCAATGAGTAGTACCTTTCTTTGGTATTGTTCGTCGAATCGTTGAGCTGCTTAAGTTTTGAGTTAAGCTGCACGATTTCTGACAAATGCGTGAACTAGAACTGGACAGGTCCTCTCAATCTGTGTGGTTCTTACCTCAAAAGACCATTTCAGACATCGATCTACATGGTCTTCACATGATCTGACCAAGATTATGTCTGGACTTTAAAAGAGACTGTGACCTCTGAGTTTGTTTCGGCCTTTCTTCTCAGACTAGTCAGATAGGAAACGACGACCTCATCAAGTTTTAAAATATGATTGACGTGTAAAAGTTTGTACAAAACACAGGTACAAACCTTTTTACAAAATAAAATCATTTATCTAAAAATGATTGCCTACATAGATATACGACGATACCTATATTTTATGTTAAAAAAAGATACACGCGGTCAAAGTCGCGGGTAGGGGGTAGTATCTGATAAAGTACACCAGGCTAAGTTACTCAGTAAGTAGGCATGTAGTCCACCGAAGTAGCCATCAGGGCCAACCCGGCCAACGCACTTACTGTCATTCCTACATTACCAAGTCTGCTAGTCACCCCGTTAGGTAAAATGTGCGTGAAGATACAGATGCACACAAAACGGTTATGTTTACATTCAGATGCGTGCGCGCATGTCTTTGGCAAAATGAGGAAAACCGCAAGCCAATCAGACGCGTCACAGCATAGCAATGACTCATACTGAGAGAATTTTGATGAAAGATTCTTTTGTAGAAATATGCACTAATATTACTAAAGAACGTTCTTGAAAGTACATCAGTGTGAAATTAAATTCTTCATCATTAGGTTGTGACACACTTGCTCCAAAGTTTTGTCTTGTTCTCCTTTTACCAGGAGTTCGTATTTCTTGAACTTACAGACGCCACAATCTTAGTCAGATCATGTAGATTGATGTCTGAAACGTTTTTTTTTTTGAGGAAAGAACCACACAGATTTGTGTGGACCAGTCCAGTCAGTGCAAGCATTTGTCAGTAATCGTGTAGCTCAACTTGAAATTGAGGAGTTCAATGAATCCACGAACAATAACAATGAATGTACAGACGCCAGCACATCAAGCTACTACAATCTGTCAAATTTCTTTAATAGATTTTCAACTTTATCGCTAAAGCATTAGGTTCAAGGTTGATTGGGAAATTTGACAGTTTCGGGTAGCTTGATGTGCTGGCGTCTGTACATACAGGGTTATTGGTAAAACATTAACAACCACTCAGGACCATATTACTAACATCATAAACAACACTTTTTGTTCTATGGTTTTTATTAATTCATCAGACTTTCATACTAAAATAAAAATATTTCCATTCAACGAATTGAAATATTCGATTTTCTGTTACGCGAAGCAAAAGAAAGCGCTAGTTAGGTAAACAAACTGCCGTGTCTAATACAAAATTCAGCGGGGGATTAGATAGAACAACGAAATCTTAAAGGTTACATCACGCCTGTATTCTCGTAGGGTTAGGCAGACCTGTAGTACACCCACATTTCGCCAGTTATGTTTAAGTCCCATGTGATAGGGGGCGTGGGCTTGGGGACTTGGGCTGCTACTGATGTAAAAACTCAGGGAATTGATACCAGGACCTCATGCTGAGCAGTAGCGCTTACGACCACTAGAACAACGAGGTGCGAGGGTTTTTTTAGTTAATATATAATAATAATAGCCCTGGTCGGTTCGTGGATGTCCCCTCTGTGCCTCGGAAAGCACGTTAAGCGATGGTCCCGACTGTTGGTAGACTGAGTATCATGCTACCTGGGTTGTGGAGGTCAGATAGGCAGTCACTCCATGTAAAATATTGGTATTCAGACGCATCCGGTTAGACTGGAAGCCTAGCCTAGAAAGGGTTAGGCAGATTTATTGACTGAATTGTAATAGGAAAACTAGTCAATTGAACGCAGCCACTGCTGGCTTCTCACGCCTCTCCCTAGTTGCACCACAATACCCGGTCCTCGGCCTACCACCAAGACTATCAGTCGCAGGACTCGCAGGTCGTATTGTCAAGGTCGTCGTGGCATTTATACTAATGTCAATAATGCTTGAAGTGGTTTGAGTGTGTCCTAAGACCTAACCTTTAAGAAAACAAGTTTTCTTATTTATAAATTCCAATGAACGATGATGATCCAACGTCTTAGTCATCGTCAACGTTGGCTTGTGTTGAGTTGGCCAATCTTTTGGTTGAAAACATTTTACGGGTGGTTAGGCCATTCTTCAGCCGATCGATTCTATAAAAATCTCACTCAAAAGTTAAAAGGGAATTTGAAAGAGAAGAAGTGAAAAAGGCGGGAAGGGACAACCGCCGCCTCTGGAAAATAATAAATAAAGTTTCGAACAGATCAAGACCTAAAACATCACCGACTGAGTTATTAAGCCCGCAGGATCAACCAGTTCATTGCCTAAACAAGGTTAATCATTTTTTTGCCAATATTGGCTCAACCCTGGCTAGTAAAATAACCGCCCAACAACAGGGTCATGACCCCCCTACTAGTAGCCACCTACCAACCTTTTCCCATTCCATGGTTATCCTGCCCGCTGATGAACACGAGGTAGATGCCATTATTTCCTCTCTCAAGCGTGACTGTGCCGTGGGCTGCGACAATATTTCTTCAAACCTTCTCATTGCACATAAGAATCTTTTAGTACCATCGATTACACATATCTGCAATTTGGCGATAGAATCTGGTACCTTTCCTCTTGCGTTTAAAAGGGCACTTATCCATCCGATTCACAAGAGTGGGGACCGACACTGTGTTAATAATTATAGACCAATAGCAATTCTGCCTGCCTTATCAAAAATTCTGGAACGGCTATTGAACAACAGGTTAGTGAAATATCTAGAATCAAACAACCTGCTGTCCCAATCTCAGTTCGGTTTTCGTGCAGGGAAATCGACAGCCATGGCAGTGCACGAGTTGACTAACTCTATTGTTGATAACATGGATGCTCGAAAGAAGTCGTTAGCCATCTTTTTAGACCTAGCTAAAGCCTTTGATACAGTGTCGGTCCCGATCTTGCTTCGTAAGCTTGAAAACCTCGGTATACGGGGGAATCAACTGTCACTCTTCAAAGATTACCTAACAAACCGCACGCAATTCGTTAAAATTCATAACCACTTTAGTGACACTCTTCCCGTAGCTTTTGGAGTTCCGCAGGGTAGCATCCTTGGGCCCACATTATTTCTGGTCTATATTAACGAACTATGCAATCTCTCTCTTCAAAACGGTCGTATTATTACCTTTGCGGATGACACTGTGCTTTATTTCAGTGCAGACTCATGGGAAGAGGTACGAAACTACGCTCAGGTTGGGTTTGATACTGTGAATGATTGGCTAAGAACTAACATACTCACCTTAAATTCTATTAAAACAAAGTATATAGCATTTTCTTTAAGGAACAGTTTGCAGTCATCTCTCCAACCATTCTCCATTTTCGCTCACACCTGTTCATTCCCTCATAACGGTGATTGTTCTTGTTCCAAATTGCAGAAAGTAGACCATATTAAGTACCTGGGGGTCACTTTGGATTCTAAATTAAACTTTGCCAAACATATAAATTGTCTAACTAGCAGAATACGGAAATTTATCTTTGTGGTTAAAAATCTTCGGTCAATCCTTAACTCCAAGCAACTACTATCTGTTTATTGCGCTCTGTGCCAATCCCTACTGACATACTGCATCACTTCATGGGGTGGAACGTTTAAAACTAACCTTTTAGCACTTGAAAGGGCTCAAAGGGCAGTCCTTAAAGTTGCACTATTCCTTCCTTTCCGTCATCCCACTGTAGAAGTTTATAGATCTGCAAAAGTCCTCTCAATTCGACAGCTTTTTATTCTCCATGTTGCTTTGAAACAACGATCTCTTAGTCCTTTTATAAATACCGACCATAATTCTGACACGAGAAGCAGAAGAAAAAATATATGCCAACCTAAAGCAGTAAAATCCAAATTTGCCCGAAATTTCTTCTCTTTTCTTGGCCCTTTCCTATACAACAAACTAAATTATTTACTCTCTGTTCATAACTTAAACAAAACAGCTTTTAAAAGGAAAATAACTGACTGGCTTATTACATTAGATTATACACAAATTGAAGATCTTTTCAAAACTATATCTTGACATAATATAAGTACCCCAAATCCACACACACACACTCCACATCACACATACACACCCACATCACACACACTCATCCCACATGCATTCACATACATTCACATACATCCTCCCTTGCATGTATTCATGTTTAATGTGCAGTATTGCAATATTATTATAATATTTATAATGTGTGAAATTTTTATTTCAATATAATATACGAACCAGAACGTCTCCAGTGCAACAAAAATAATGTAAAACTTTGATTAGGGGGCCTGGTGACCTGACATACAGGTTTTGTAAAAAACTTAGTTTAGGCACCAGTCTTCCACAAATTATCATGAAATTGTGTCTGTAGACTGTTAATTACTATCTCTGTAATTTGTGGTAAGAAATAAATTATTATTATTATTATTATTATTATAATTATTATTATTATTACTGTGGAAGCTTAGTTTTTTTTTTTTTTTATTCAAAATTCGTATGACAATAACATATAAAAAATCTGCCAAACTGCAAAACAGTTTGTCGGCAGTTGAAGTGAGCTAAGAGTGAACTGTCAATAGTGTCAATCTCTAGCATGGAATGACAGTTCACTTCACCGGCCTTTCAGCCGGTCTATTCTGTGAAATCACACCGTGAAAACTAAGGCGAAGTGAGCTGTCATTCCATGCTAGAGATTGATACTATAGATAGCTCACTCTAAGCTCACTTCACCTAAGTTTTTACGGTGAGATTTTTACAGAATAGATCGGCAGGTTAGTGGGGTTCATCATCATCATGTGCAGTCAAACGAGCTACCAACTCTGCTGATTGGCTATGTTTGCTGTTACGAATTAACATTTTAAACATCATGCCGATATGTGAGAAGTTCTTACATCTTATCTCTCGTCATTATCTTTTATCTCTCGTAATTATCTTCCACATGATCTTGTACCTACTCTAAATTACGTGAACGCACGCGTTTACGTGCCGCACGCGTTACATCGCATGTCACGTCGTCATCCACAGATTAAGTTGGCGTTTATTATAAAAGTTAACTGTATCTCTAAATTACTGGCCTTAGGAGGCTTTGCTTGATCGAAAAATTTCACACGTCAACCTTGGTCATTTTGTAAAATTCACCGAAGACTTTCTCTCTCGCAGACATGACTTTTAAAAGCGCGTGGAAAATGAAATTCATTAACATGTTCATGTCAATAAAATCAGAGAACAATAAAACAGACTTGACTCAACACAAAGACATTAAATTATTTACTTAACGCTAAACAGCATCTAAGCTTAGGTTTCCTAGGAAAGCGGTTCCGTCATATTTTATTGGCTTGTATCAGCTAGATGAGAGTTGCTGAAAATGGAGTTGAATGGCGTGCAATAGGAGAGGCCTATGTCCAGCAGTGGACTGCTATACGCTGATGATGATAATGGCCGTCATGAAAATTTGTCATTTTCACCAGTATTTGATAAACTCAAACTCAAACTCAAATCATTTAATTCAACTAAACCAATTACAGGCACTTTTGAATTGTCAAAGGGTCAGTCAGTCAGAAAGATGAAGCTAGTTGCCCATTCCAAAGCGTAGGTACCTATGGAGAAGAACGGGCAAGAAACTCCATGGACACTCTTTTAAATCATAAAATTGTTACAAAATATTTGATACATCATTCGTGTTGAAATTAACCATGTGAGAACGATGTAGAAAGACGTGCACGTTTGAAGCGTCCGTTATAGAAAACATAAAAACAATTCAGAAATTAAAAATTACAATAAGCCGATACACACGAGCGACACGCGTCAACGGGACAGGCCACTGCAGACGTCGCCAAAATGCTGCTCGTGTATTTTTATAAATGGCATCTCGCCTATGCGGTTGTCGTCTGCTTAACCGGGCTTGCTGTAGATGCCTCAATAAATTAAGGCCTCCAGTCAGGGCTTAAAAAACTTAAAAACTATGTGACTACACGCTAAGCGCACCCCTTGTGGGGTACGGACCTCGGGTTAAGCCGTCGCTGGGAGAGGACACAAGGGACAGGCTGGATCGGTTGTCGATGGCTACCGTCGAGACTCGTCGACGGTTGCAGTTGCCGCTGCCGTTGAAGCGTGACTCTCGTGTTCTCTCTATTTGGACAGCAGCTAATGTGTGACCGTTCACAGTTTTCTTAGGAAACCAAAACTTTACGGTAAAAAAAACGAATAATTTATGATCAAGGAAATTCTTGTTCAAGAAACAAAAGAGTTAAAGCCACACGCACATGACATACGAATCACGCATATCATGCCATCGATACTCAGCAAGAATGTTCATGTCTCCTCCTATTATGATGGCCGTGAGAACCGAAGCACTCCTGATTAATGGCAACCAGACCGCTGCATCATGCATGCCCCATTACATGAGTTAACGCTTCCGTATCAACACTTTCTAATGTATGTAATTACATGGAACACTTACAACGCTAGACTCTCTAGTAAAGGATGCAATACGCCGGATTTGATATCGCAGAATGAGCTACGGTTTCCTAAAGAGCGGTGGACGCACTCAACGGCCGTAGTGACAGCTGTCATGTAAATGATGACAGTGACAAAACTTTAAATCGTTAGATTCGCCCTACCGCGTCAAAAGATATAGTTGCGTTTTTGTTTTCGTTTTGACAACTCCGACGCACAATGACGCAGTGAGTTCACTTGACAATCATGGATATTATTACATAGTGAGCTCACTTATAAGAGCAAATCTAGAAATTTAAATCTTTGGGCAGCGGAGATTGCCTTGGTACTATGATTTTTATTTTTTGACTCGAGTGATTTTATGATTTGAATTTCGAGATTATGAATAATGTTTTGTTTTTAACATTGACTAACATAGTTTTAAGACCTTTGTTACTAACAACTATGGACCCATGTACGAAATAAATGGATTTAATTAATTATTTAATGTCAAATGCAGGTGTAAATGCCAGATTTTCATGACGAGTGATATAATATGACGGAACCGCTTTTCTAGGAAACCAAAAATTTAATGCTGCTGTTGGCAACGTAATGTTACGAAACTCATGTAGTTATTAAAGTTACTCATTATAAGAACTTCACTAAATGTACAGACGGCACATCAAGCTACCCCAAGCTGTCCAATTTTCCCAATCAACCTTGAACCTAATGCTTTAGCGATAACGTTGAAAATCTATTAAAGTTTTACAGATTGTAGTAGCTTGATGTGCTGGCGTCTGTACAGCGAGATAACAGAGATTATCGGAGTAATTAAAACGTTGCAGAATCTTGGAAAAGCCACGTCTTTGTCAAATGTTCTGTGTTACATCATTTTCTCATTGAACTAGGTCGACGTGGCTCAACCGCAAATATTTTAACAATGAATGGATCACTTTATGGGAATGTTTCAACAGATCTTATACTGATGTGTGGTGGGGGCTTTATTGTCCTGTAGTGTCGCAAGGAGCGTGTGGTGCAGTCCCATCGTTGACACTTGACACTATACCCTGTCCATTAGGTTTAACTCTTTTTGACAGCTGTCTTAGAACGTACTACATATTCCAGATTAGGTAAAAGTTAACTTTAAAATGCGTAATAAAATAAATATATAAATCTTATTAACTTATCTTATTTATGGCTTCTTCTTTACATACATTATAATACCGTATGTGTATCAATCAATGTATTGTGTGTAGCTGCAATGAGCAATCACTAGTGCCATCTGTCAAAAAACGGTTTACATAATGGACAGGGCATAGTTCTAAACTTATACCGACATAATTTACAGCCCGTTCCTATTTATTTCATCTCTGACAGCAGCAACCTTATTATAACGAGAATAAAGATCACAATGATTTTGAAAGACTTGACAGTGGCAGCAACTCAACAGCAACCTTATCGGAATGAGAATTAAGATCACTGTGATTTGGACAGTGATGCAACATTAGAGGTAAAATAACCGTGAAAGGTCTATCGATAGCCATATATCTGATAAGAATGCTGAGAAGGTGCGAATTAATCTCAATTTTCTTCCTTCACTGACAGACAACGCACAGCCTAAACCGCTGGCACCTCTTATTATGTGTATCCACACCAAAAATCCACCTTCAAGTGGATACGCGGAAACGCATGTCCGACAATCCACCTTAATTCTAACGCCTATAAATTCCGTTTATCCAACTAGGCCTTACTAGGCCTAGGATGGATTCTCGGACATGCGTTTTCGCTTAGGGTGGATTTTATGGGATGGATAAACGGAATAACCCTCGAGCACACGATAAAGTTGTAGGGAACAACAGCTTAGTCCTGTTAAACGCATATCCATTACAAACAAGAAAGCGTAAAATGAAGAAGTAAACGTCAACAAACACGGATGTATTAGATGAAGTGTCAAATACAAAGACACAATGCAAACATGAACGGCAGGAAAATGTGTTGGTGAGTGTCGTAAACCTGAAAGTTTGTGACATAACAAGTAATAAACTCGGCAGCATAAGGCACATTATGGAATTATCGCTCGTAACTGTCTTTTTAACATACAAATTCACGTGTTGTAATGACTAAGCCCCTCCTCGATCATTGTTATGACGAATGTGCAAACTAGTGACAAATGGAAAAGTGACCCTTAACTAAGGAGATATACATCTTAGGATCAAATATTGGAAACGTACCATATAACATAATTAATAAACGATTTACAAAAAATACAACCCCAGTTGGAGTGAAAATGAAGAATACAGTTTGATCTCATTCCTTCAATTTAGAAACTTGGCACAAATACTTATCTATGTAAATAGTAAAGATCGTAATCAATGATTTTCCGAACTACCCTTTATAGGGATTGGAGGAGGCGTTAAAGTTCCAAGCGGGAAAGTACGAAATCCACGTGGACGAAGAGCTAGTAATACATATAATAATTTCGATTCCTCCGGACCATACGCGCATCAAATAAGTTAGGGCGGGTATCGGTAACAAAATCTGCAATGCAAAGAAGGTAAACTCAGATCAAATTATTACAAAAAAAAAACATGTGGAGTATTCCTACAGGTAGCTTTAAAATGATACGTCGATTTGATACGATATTGTACCTCGTTTTACACGTGCAGCCTGTGGGTAGATTACACTTAAAAATCGTACAGCACCCTTCGCATTCAATATAATAATGCGTTCCGGGTGTTGATGGGACTGTTCCGCTTATGTAGCGCTTCAGGGATGTATGCTGAAGCTCGTGTCGATTGTTTCTACGCTATGATGTGAAAAAGATGCGCCTCTCTGGTGGGCCTGGTGCGGGTCAGCCCCAACATTATATAATATATTGCCGTGTATTGCTAGCAGCCTGGACTGCTGGTATGTGAATCGCTGGTGAAAACTTTCCACATCAGTATTGAGCTTGCAGCTGGGATTCGCATGAACTATATTGCATTGTTAGGTTAAGTTTACTGACGTACTTGTAAAGAGATATTGTTACTAACATATTTGAGTCCTTTGTTACTAAATAAAAATAAGCCGATACGAAAATTTTAATAAGGTTTCCATTTCACAAAATTGCTGTTCTCAAGCATTTGCAAATTCCTCAGGCGTAGGCAAATGTGCTCGAACTCTAGCAAGTCTGTCCTGGTCAATATTGAGACTCTTTCTCTTACACGCTATGTCCTTCTCCAATTCTCCTCTATACTTCATCAGTTCCGATCGCACCGTCTCCGCCTGTCTCATCTGGTGAGTCAGGGACTCTGCGGTCTCTTTGATAAACTTCGCTTCTCCCATCAAGGCATACTGCGCCTCATCTCTACAGTTTTCTACATTGGGCCGAGCGTAATTCCTGCTTTTTAACCTCGTGTTCGACAGTTTATCTCTCTCGTCTACTTTTCTCAACGAATCCTTCAGAAAATCTATAAGTTGTTCTACATTAGCGATAGTTTGCAAATTGTCTTTCAAGGTATCTTCTAACTTTACACATAATTCTTCCGTAGCAGCAACAGTTTCTCCCAGTGCATGATTAGTTCTATCAGATTGTATTTTCATATCTTGGGAACCTTTCACAATTACATTCATCAATTCCCCTCGCAATTCTGCAGACTGCTCTCTAACTTCCTCACAGTTTCTGATGCTTTCTGCGCAAAAGTGTTCCCAGTACTCCAAGGTGGTTGCGTTTTCAGGCCACCGAGCCACACCTGGGTGATGGAGTATCAGATTTGATTCCGGCGTCAAATCCGAATTTATGATATCCTGCTTTAACGTTGTCATCTTGTCGCTCCAGTCAAATTCAATACTGGATTTGGCAGCTTTGTTACTGGCCATCTGTTTCTCAACCCTCGCCAGAGTCTCCTGGAACACTCGTCTAATCTCTCCGGCAATGGCCACCTCTTTTATTAATTCTTGTTCCGCATCGTCCCTTACCAAATCCGGCTCATATCTGAATGTGCGTAGTTCCAAACATTCTTTTGAAATAGATTCAGGCAACATCAAAATTCTACTAGCACCCTTTAGTTTTGCTCTATAATGATCTAAATTCTTAATTTCTTTAGTCATAGCGTGTATGGTCTTTTCTGCTTCTTTTTTCCAATGAGCCAAGGTTTTAACTCTTTCACTTAGCTTTTTATTGGTATCAGACTGCTTGTTATCCATGCCCTGGAAAGCTTTTTGCAAATCAGATTTAATGGATGCTTCCAATGCTTTAGCTTTGTCGGTCGCTCTTGGGGTTAATGTATATTGGTTATTTTGTCTCCATTCTCCAGTAGAGTATCGAGTTATGGAGTATTTGTCGACGACAGGCCTGACGCCAGTCATACCAGCTTGAGGCGTCCAGTCCACGTGGCCCGGCGCCCACGGCCCAATGGGGCCCATGCTGAGCATGTCGCCGCTCGTGCTGTCCGTGGGCTGCGGTAGATACATAGGCGGTGCATCCGGGGGGTAGTACTTTTTCTCTGGTGGTACTATAAAACCAGGAACATAGTTGGCTGCATGAGTGTTCTCAGCCTTACGTTTCTCACCCGCTTGCAGGTAAGTCCGCGGCCCCGATTGTTGAGCAGCATTTGCTGGACAAATAAAAGGGCAATCTAATTTTGCGTTGCCGTCATTTGGATTAGACATTTTCACGAGAATTTAGAAACAGCTATAATAGGAAACTAAATAATATCAAATTAAACCTAATAAAATCTGTAAGTCAAGCAAAAAAATTACATTTTAATGACGTATTAAATTATTATGACGTCTTTGAATTTGTCATAATTATAATAATTAATATGGCCAGGAATGTCATTCATCCATGTCCCAAACTTTTTGACACGCCCCCCTGCAAATGTCATTCAGGCACCAAAAATTCCTTGTAGCACTTCATGCTATTCTGATCTTTGTTGTTGAGAAATAAAATATGCATACCTAGTATGCTCAGTGCCGTAGCTTCAAAAGGTATTATGTGTCCTGACCTGAAAACTACCGAATATAGTACATATAATAAGTAAGGTGCGTAGTACCTACTCGTAATCGGCGTTCGGAGATATATGAGCGTAAATGAAGCAAAAGTAGTAAGGATCGTAACAAGTGGCGTTCTGCAGTTTCTGCCTATCCCCATGGGAAAAGACGGGAGCGTGATAAGTATTTATGTAAAGGACTGACTCTAGGTACTATAAGATAAAACCCACGCGGGCAAAGCACTAATTTGCACTCCAAGGGCAAACATAATGCTCTGCAATAGGTGTAGTTAGAGGTACTCCTTTATTAAAAGTCCACGAGAGAGAAACATCGGTTCAAAAAGAAATATGAATTTATAACTTATCGTAATCCCAATTCCCAATAGATCACAATCTT
The DNA here is from genome assembly GCA_949629185.1 of Apamea crenata. Taxonomy (NCBI): domain Eukaryota; kingdom Metazoa; phylum Arthropoda; class Insecta; order Lepidoptera; family Noctuidae; genus Apamea; species Apamea crenata. The sequence continues at coordinate 2,812,474 of OX451376.1, read as the reverse complement.
CCTCTAACGTCGAAACCAACGGTTCTACTATAAGTGTAATTTTAGCAGTATCTTAGATCAAATTATGGGATTCACTATCTTATCGACGGGACGATGGGAGAACACTTGCTTCATACAAAAGGTCAGTATAACGTACTCTTTGTTCTTCGGTTCTCATCGCTCGTGGGATACTGCATTGTTCAGTAACAATAATTTAGACATGCATGGTTTTTGTTTGAAGAAGGTTCCTTCGCTCAATAGGTTCCGTTTCCGTATTTCATGTTCGTATTTTTCGTTTTTATTTTGTGTTTTGTCATAGTTGTAGCCCCCTGAGATGATCGTGCCCTAGGCCTAGTTGGATAAATAAGCTTAGGGTTGATTCTCGGACATTCGTTTCCGCGTATCCACCTTAGGGTGGATTTTTTGGGGTGAATAATCGGGATAACCGAATATTACCTGCAAGATCTAAATCTTTTTTTACACAAACTTTAAGAAGAGGTACCCAAGTTTAAAGTTTTAAATCTACGAAATGTGATAGTTGTGGCTTGTTGCACAATGCGCACTCCGATGATGCGCAAAACAATAATAAAGAGTGAAAGGTCGTGGTAAATAGCGCCTCGTCACGATGCCTATGTCTGAAATGAGGTACGATTACGTACTTATGTAAGTGCTATAATAGATTTGATGCCCCTGTAATTCATAGTGTGGTGTGAATAGTTCCGGTGTTCGCCCAAAGACCAGCCGATCGATTCTGTAAAAATCTCACCGTGAAAAGTTGGGTGAAGTGAGCTTAGAGTGAGCTGTCAATAATGTCAATTCCTAGCATTAGTTGGGATAACAGCTCACTCCACGCTCACTTCACTTAACTTTTCACAGTGAGTTTTGTACAGAATCGATCGGCAGCAGTGCGATTCCATAACCATCTCACCGCGGTGAGATTTTTTTCACGGTGAGATTTTTACAGCTGCTCTCCAAGACGGCGAAAATATGACGCAAAACACACAATTGAAATATACAGGGTGGGCAATTTGGAGGTATATAACTTTTTTTTTGCCGCCATTTTGCTTTGGTGGCAAATATGACAGTTGTTTCATGAAAATTATTTTGTGTAGATACGTCAACCCAATCATGTCTTGCAGAAATTCTAAGAAATTTGCGGTCATTTTTTGGTCATCACTTACCTTCGTGGCTAACAATAACTCGTTTAGTGATTAAATTTGAGCAGCATGGCATTGCAATGTTCTTACATCAAGTGAATCAGTTGGGCGAAACATGTGATTCCACAAGACGGGGCCACATGTCATACGGCACGAGCCATAATCGAGACATTGAAAAGAACGTTTCCGAGTCGATTAATTTCGAGAAACGGTGACATTGATTGGCCCCCAAGATCCCCCGGAGGCTTTTAAGAGCTCCTGACTTTTTTTTGTGGGGCTATCTAAAGGGACTTGTATATGCTAACAGGCCAATGAACCTTCACGAATTAAAACAAAATATCTGAGACACAGTCACTGAAATAAAGCAAGAAATGTGTAAAAATGTCAAGAAAAACGTAGTGAAAAGGGTTCACTTCTGCCATGATGCTAGAGGTGGATATTTGTCCGAGATTATTTCCCATACTAAATGCCGGCTCTAAACACTACTACTTCATTAAAATTAAAATACTTAATCATTTTTATATTTCATAAAATTTTAAAAATAAAGTGTCAACCTCTTATCTGCCCACGCTGTATATATATATATTATAACTAGCTTCTGCCCGCGGCTTCGCCCGCGTGGATGTCGGAAGTTATCCCACGGGAACGTGCTGTGCAAAGTATGTGCTTCCCCAGGATGCCATCTATCTCTTTGCCAAATCAGAAGTTCAGTGGTTTAGGCGTGAAAATGTAACATACAGTTTCAAGTTCAAATCCTCCCCTAAAAACCGAATTACCCCTTTTTGCCCCATCAGGGGTCAATTTGCGACAACTTTACATACTTATTATTAATTATTTTCTGTCGAAAGTATCAATACTGAGTTTCGTGTTAATCGGACGGCGCGTACAAATTCTTCCACACAAACTTTAACACCCCTATATCCCCTTTGAGGGGTAGTTTTGAAAAACCAATAATGATAAACTTTATTGCTTACTTAGGCGAGTATTCATGCTAATTTTCAAGATTATTAATCTAACGAATAAGATTTTTCATATAAACTGTATCCCCGCTTTTCACCCCCACAGGGGTGGAATTTTGAAAAATCATTTGGGATGTGTTCATAACTTGACTCAAAGATTATTTATACCAATTTTCGAGTTAATCAAGCCACGCTGTAAAATCCTCCCCTGTAAAATTGACTACCCCTTTTCAGGCCGTCAGGGGTACATTTTCGAAAAACCCTGATACACATTATCCTTTCCTTTCAATTTTAGGTATAAACACTGAGTTTCGATTAAATCGGACCGCGCGCTAAAATTCTTCCATACAAACTTTGAAACCCCCCAATCCCCTTTTAGGGGGTAGTTTATAAAAACAAAAAATGCCCAACTTCATAATTTATTTACATAAGTATTCGTGCCAAGTTTCAAGTTTATTAACTCAAGGAATAAGATTTTTCATACAAACGAAATCCCCCCATTTCACCCTCTCAGGGGTGGAATTTCGAAAAGCCCTTTCTTAGTGGACACCTACTCTTCACGAAGAATACACTCTCCAAATTTCATGTCTCTAGGACCAGCGGTTTAGGCTGTGCGTTGATGTCTCAGTCGGTCAGTCAGTCAGGACTGAATTTTATAGGCGCGAGAGTCGAGACGCGTCGAGCGTGATTCAGTATTCACGCGCGATGGCTTATTATTAGCGTATTTCATGTATAACTTTGGTGTTTCTATACCGATTTCTATGATTCTTTTGTATGGAATAGTTAATAATGTTAACTTTTTTAATTAAGAATGACTGAGAGTGTTATAAATGTAAGAGTAGACAAATATAATCAGAAAGCTTCGAACTGCTAAGCTATCGGGAGTTACACGTGTTATTGTGAGTCAACCATAAAAGATAGACATATGCTGTCGTAGGATATTTTTTATATAATTTTAAGGAGAACATTTCCGTCATACATGATTTCTGTGTAGCTTTAACCATTAAGGTTGCACACGCGACGGAAGCGTAAAAAATGGAGTAACTTCTCCCGTTTTCCCAACATTTCCCTTCACTGCTCTGCTCCTATTGATTGTAGCGTGATGAAAAGTATACTATAACCAGCTCAGGAGTATGAAAAATAATTGTACCAAGTTTCATTAAAATCCGTCGAGTAGTTTTTGTTTCTATAACGGTTATACAGACAGACAGACAGACAGACAGACAATAATTTTACTGATTGCATTTTTGGCATCAGTATCGATCCCTAATCACCCCCTGATAGTTATTTTGGAAATATATTTCATGTACAGAATTGACCTCTCTACAGATTTATTATAAGTATAGATATGAAACGTAGTGTGCGGATCAATCAAAATAAGATACAGTAAATTTAATATTAATTGTTATATTTGGTTGCAGAAATACAGAAAACAAAGTTTTTTCCAACAAAAAAAATACAGTAAAATATTACAAATAACATCAAAGCATACAAAATGTTCTAAACAATTTCAAAACAAAATAATTCTAAATAATAATTATTAGAAAATTCAAATTAATATAAACATATGAAAAATTCAGAATCCAGCTAATTCTGACGCAGACGGGTAGTGAGAGCGAACCATCCCACATCGATCCCGATCTATGTTAAGTGTCTTCCTCTTTGCAGCTATCGCTTCTTCCAACTCGGTCCTTTTTTGCATCAAGTCCCGTCTCAATCTCTCAGCATTGTTCAGTTGACCAAGAAGTGACGTTACAGTCTCATGAATCTTCTTTACTTCTTCAATCAAACCTAAATGTGGCTGGTCTCTTACAGATTCTCCATGCGGTCTCCAATTGTTTCTATTGTCAAGTCTGGTTTGAGCTAACTTCATGGCGGCGTCCATTTTTCTAATAGACTGCTTCAGGTCATCTATCAAAGAATCCATATCAGCAGTTCTTTGCAGTGTGGTTCTCAAAGTTTCCTCCAGTTTTGTGCACAATTCTGTAGTAAGAGCTACAGTTTCAGCTAATGCCATGTCAGTTCTGTCGGCTTGGGTACGCAACTTTCTACCATTGTTCACTAAAATGGCGTTTAAGCTACCTCGTAAGTCGGCTGACTTTTGTCGAGCCGCTTCACAGTTTTGTACATTTTCTCGACAGAAATATTCCCAATATTCCAATGGTGCGGTAACGTCACCGAATCTTGCAGCGCCAGGTTTGAACATTATGGTATTCGATTTTGGGCTGAGACTTAAATTAATAGTTTCCGTATTATAAGCCATAGTTTTGTCACACCAATCATATTCTATCCTGTGCTTCGCAGCTTTGTTTACTGCCATTTGTTCTTCTATACTATCGAGTGTATTTTTCAAAGTAGCTCTGACTTCTTTAACAAGTTTCGTTTCTTTGATCAGTTCTTGCTCTGCCATGTCTGCCACCAAATCGGGTTTAAATCGATATGATCGAAGCTCTAAGCATTCTTTGGAAATCGATTCAGGTAACATTAATACTCTGGCAGCACCTTTTAACCGTTGCCTATCAATTTCAAGTAATTCTACTTCATCGGTGATTTCCTTGCAAGCTTTCTGTACCTCAGTTTTCCATCTGAATATGTCTCTTGCCTTTTGATTTAACCTTTTATTATTCTCCAATTGATGTTTATCAATATTTCCAAACGCTTGCATCATAGAAGTCTTAGCGTTGTAATCTACGATGTTAGACTCATTTATTACTTCAGGGTCTAAAATACGCTCGTTATGTTTCCTCCATTCGCCGAGAGAATATCTACTTATAGAATACTTATTAACATCCGGTCTTGTACCAGTCATGGTTCCTAGCGGAGTCCAGTCAACTTTACCGTCTTGTCCTGGTTTTAAATTTGGCAGGTGCTCACCATCTCCTCTAGATGGTGGGGGTAGCATTGTATCTGGTTCAGTCGTTTCCTGGTGAGCTTTAATAGGTTGCACATCACTTGGGATCGTCTTCTCTTGCACAGCTATTTTGGCTTCTTTAATTTCCTCCAAAGCTTTTTCGGGAGACTTTTGAGATTTTTTATAAGCTATTAAGTCTCTTTTCGTTGGGCAAACCAGTTCGTCAGGAAAACTGGTGGATAATGCCATCGTGGTTGCTTTTAAAAGGACTCGGTATAAAAAACTAACTCATAAAAACAATAATAGAAAAATATTAAAAAACCACAAGAAACGCGTTTGGCGAAATTACTTTTGTCATAATTTGTCATAATAAACGTCATCAAACGATTCTACTAGTTAAAAAGTAGTTTTTATAATAAAATTAATAGACTAGTGATCACTTATGTCAATGCCTTTACTTTTCTATAGAAACTACTTGTTTAATTTTTATACGTTACACCACTGACCTCTAATAAACAAGTCATTGTATAATAAAGGTCAGTAGTGCGTTACACCCACTCATCCTGGTCCCACAAGGCTGAGCCACTGGTGGCTCCACAAGGGTGCATAAACTAATTGATTAGTATTTGAAAATATTGCTGCTGAAGATTAGTATTATTGCATAGCTAATATTGTGTAAGTACTATGTAGGTAGCTACAATCATCATCTGCCTAGCCTTTTCCCAACTATGTAGGGGTCGGCTTCCAGTCTAACCGAATGCAGCTGAATACCAGTATTTTATATGGAGCGACTGCCTATCTGACCTCCACAACCCAGTTATTGGGTAATACGATACCCCTTGGTAAGACTGGTTGTCGGACTTTCGGGCTTCTGACGACCCGTAACGACTGTCAAAGATCCTTGAATGACAGCCGGGACCAACGACTTAAAGCTACCATTAACTGAGTACACACGGCTACACGTCAAGCTATACATTTCCAGTTTTCGTATAATCAGAAGTCAGCTTATGCTGGTTATGTATAGCTTGATGTGTAGCCGTGCGTACCTACGTCTTTGCCTTTTAATGTGCCCTGGCGGCTCGTAGTATGTATGTAATGTTTTGCTGATGGGGGCGTGTGTGCTGGATTATTAAATCTATTTTATGCGACGTCATATAACCTATAACCCGCAGAACAACATGACTTCTAACGGTACTCGTTTGTACATTACGACGAGTAGTTTAGGGGTAATGAGGCAACAGTTGAAAATACATAGCTTGCTAAAATCCTATTCACACCTTTGGCTTTACCGTAGTCGGGTAAAAGATCACCAACGCAATGAAGGCACCAAACTGTACCAATTTTCAGGCTTGCATAGGTTTTGCCTGTAACTAGGAGTGACATGTGACGTCAAAACTAATTAGTAGCGTCTAAAAATCAAAAGCATATTCATTGTCTTAATATTGTTTTCGTAATTGATACGGTTGCCACGTGTGAGTAAAACCGCATTTTAAATATCAGTAAAATCATTATTATTCAAGAAATCTAGAATAAAATATTCGAAATATCATCAAATACATGTCATAAATTCAGAATCCAGCTAATTCCGACGCAGACGGGTAGTGAGAGCGAACCATCCCACATCGATCCCGATCTATGTTAAGAGTCTTCCTCTTTGCTGCTATCGCTTCTTCCAAGTCGGTCCTTTTTTGCATCAAGTCCCGTCTCAATCTCTCAGCATTGTTCAGTTGACCAAGAAGTGACGTTACAGTCTCATGAATCTTCTTTACTTCTTCAATCAAACCTACATGTGGCTGGTCTCTAACAGCTTCTCCATGAGGTCTCCAATTATTTCTATTGTCAAGTCTGGTTTGAGCTAACTTCATGGCAGCGTCCATTTTTCTAACAGACTGTTTTAGATCTTCTACCAACGCTTCCATATCAGCAGTTCTTTGCAGTGTGGTTCTCAAAGTTTCCTCCAGTTTTGTGCACAATTCTGTAGTAATAGCTACAGTTTCAGCTAATGCCATGTCAGTTCTGTCCGCTTGGTTACGCAACTTTCTACCATTGTTCACTAAAATGGCGTTTAGGCTACCTCTTAAGTCGGCAGACTTTTGTCGAGCCGCTTCACAGTTTTGTACATTTTCTCGACAAAAATACTCCCAATATTCCAATGGTGCGGTAAAGTCACCGAATCTCGTCGAGCCAGGTCTGAACATTATGGTATTAGATTTTGGGTTGAGACCTAAATTTGTAGCTTCCGTATTATAGGCCATAGTTTTGTCACACCAATCATATTCTATCTTGTGCTTCGCTGCTTTGTTTATTGCCATTTGTTCTTCTATACTATCGAGTGTATTTTTCAAAGTAGCTCTGACTTCATTAACAAGTTTCTTTTCTTTGATCAGTTCCTGCTCTGCCATGTCTGCCACCAAATCGGGCTTAAATCGATTTGAACGAAGGTCTAAACATTCTTGGGAAATCGATTCAGGTAACATTAATACTCTGGCAGCACCTTTTAACCGTTGTCTATCAATTTCAAGCAATTCTACTTCATCGGTGATTTCCTTGCAAGCTTTCTCTACCTCAGTTTTCCATCTGAATATATCTCTTGCCTTTTGTTTTAACCTTTTATTGTTTTCCAATTGCTGTTTATCAATATTTCCAAACGCTTGCATCATAGAAGTCTTAGCGTTGTAATCTACGATGTTGGACTCATTTATTACTTCAGGGTCTAAAATACGCTCGTTATGTTTTCTCCATTCGCTCAGGGAATATCTACTTAAAGAATATTTATTAACATCTGGTCTTGTACCAGTCATCGGTCCTAGCGGAGTCCAGTCTACTTTACCGTCGAGGCCAGGCTTTAAATTCGGCAGATACTGATAACTATCTTTTCCAGGTGGTAGTCGTGGTGCATGTCCTACTTGTTTCGGCGTTTTCTGTGGAGCTTCAGTAGGTAGCACATCACTTGGGATTGTCTTCTCTTGCTCAGCTGCTTTTGCTTCTTTGATTTCGTCCAAAGCTTTTTCGGGAGACTTCTGAGCTTTCTTAAAAGCTATCAGTTGTCTTTTCGTTGGACAAACATCTTCGTCAGGAAAACCGGCAGTTGGAGTCATCATGATTGCAGATAGACACACTAATTGTTTATAAGAAAAGTAAAAGAAAATGTATTTGTAAGAAAACTTATTTGTAAGAAAACTTATTTATAAGAAAACTTATGAAAAATAAATATTTATTACTATCGCGTTTAGCGATATGACCACATATGACTTTAGTCCGCAATAACGTCATCACAGAGTACATTAAACGTCATAAAATTCATTTTTTTTTAAATAATTCTTAAATTATAGATTAGTAATAAGTTGTGAAAGGTTTAGCTTTTCTACAGAAACTTTTTGGATAACTTGTAAACGGAATACACAGACATACAGAGGTGATTGGTAATTCGATACATTCTTTGAAAGGGGGGACCGCCTTCATCGTCGTGTCGCTAGCACGACTGTATTACAAATCTTATTAAGACTAGTGGTCAGACTTTCAGGTTTCTGACTACCCGTAACGACGCTCAGAGATCACGAATGACGAACGGCTTAACGTGGTTTCCGACGCTCGGAGGGGTCTTGGTATGCTAATTTGGTCTTCCATCCACGGCAAGTGTAGCGCTATTATTAATTAGCCACAGCTCTATAACATGAGGATGTGGGGACATCCTTGTACATATAGCTCCATTTGAAAAGTTGAAGTACTACCTACGCAAGTCCAGTCTGCTGGACGACTTTCTAACAACCGCTTTTACTGCAATCCGCTGGTTTCAAGATATGTACGTATTTCAAGTGACGTTATAAACCAGATACTCCCTTCAGTCGTGTTTTCTAAAAAGAAAACGAAAAGTAACCGAAGTATGTACGATGAAAGTCGATTATATGTAGAAGTACTACATACCGATTCGGAGAAAAAAATAGACGGAAAATTAGACCAACGTTGTAGACCAATATTGATCCCCTTGTTTAGGACTGATAAGCGTTATATCACATTATTGGCTCACTTCCACACCAAGTCCCTCGTACAGGACTGGCAGGCTACGCTACACTTTTTCACTTTCACAACCTTTCCCGCCCTATTTTGCCACCATTCACGGTGGCTGACAGCCCGCTGACAGATGACATTAGTGATAGAAGCTCTGTCTTTTTTTTTCTTGCCTTGGATTTGGTGTTTGTAATATTCTGACTTGGGCCACGCGCACAGACCTAACAAGCACGCTGGACTATTAACATTTGTTTTATGTGCCGATTCAAAGCGCTCTGCTCGAGCGTCTCAGGAACTAAAATTGATACATTGTAGCAAATGGCCGTCGTGTTGTTTTGGTACGTCTCTGATGATTTAAGTCTAAATCGTGGGATTAGACTTTTTTGTGTATTTTGTGTTTACTACGAGATATTTAGAACATTTTTATCATGAGACTATGCGCATTTTGTAAAAATGTTAGTTCCACAGACGCTCACGTTGCTATCAGCGCCAAAATGGCGAAAATCAAATGTCTTTTTTTTGTCATCGATAGTATGTCCAACGTACTTGTATAATATAGGTCAGTGGCCACGCTCCAAAAGATTTTTGTTCAGCTGTAGTTACTTTCAGTATTTACATATCTACTATAGCCTGTAGTAGGTACTACGTAAAATTTTAAAACAAACGAAAACATTACGTGAAACGAGGGCAATACATATTGACTTAGCAGCATTGTTCCGTACCTATTAGCCCTATCTTACTTGTTTTAGTACAAGGAACAAAAAACAAAATTAGCTAGAACTGATAAGGCTGATTGGAACATAGTTTCCGAACTGTAGATTACCAGTTATTATCTAACTGTCAAACGAACTTTCTTCCTCGTTCGTCGATTTCATCGCTATGGATCTTGTAATCGATTCGCAATAATCATCGGATCATTCGTTATGGGACAAAGTGAAAACGGTTTCTCAATTTTATGGCGAATCGAATTTAAACCCTTTCACGTAATCGATACGAGGCAACTAGGTATTTAGGGTACGGTCCAGAAACAACTGGAAAAAGCTAGTCAAATTCATAAAAAAGTTTCTGGTTTGGTTGCTTTGGTTGCTAGATTATGGAATTAGTAGGTACTTACTGTAAGTACCTAATATTTTATTCCTAAGCGAAGGCTAAACGTGAAAGTTTTGGTTTGAAAAATTTATAGTAGGTAAGTACATACTAATACCATGGAAAATCATAGTCACTGAAAAATTAACAAATCACGAGAAAGTTGGGGAAAGTGAAGTTATGTTAAGGTAGCTGCACCAACCGTACCTACGTATATTTTAGACTCACAATATACATGATAATAAATAGGTAAGTAATTATTCAATAGTCACTTTTTTACTGGTCTATATTTCCGAAAATCCTAATTATCTCTAATTATCACGGATATCATTTTCTTATCTAATTAGTCAGGCAAGCCTAAGTAGGCAATTATGAACGTAGAATACAACGGTTCAATGAAATTATCACCGGTATTGTTTCCGATGCACTTAGTGTAAGTAATCAGTGTCCAATTAAGAACAACGGATGAGCAAAGTTCCCACGACGTCAATTAATAATAACACTTGCAAACCTGTCAGGCTTGCATTGCTGCAGACGCTGTAGTAATGCCGTGTGATCGGGATAGCTTTTTCCAACCAATTACTAATATTGTACCAATTTGTAGTCTTGTCTAAAGAGATCAGTGTACTTATATCTATTAAATTAAAATTCAATGTAAATTGCCATATTTTTTATTTCTAGTGTACAAACAAGAGATTTAAAATATTGTACAAAAAGTACGCGGTTTCCCTATTTCAATAGATTTAATTCAGTAGATTTCTGCAGTAGATATGTTGTAGATTTAATTAAATTAATTTAAACAACGCAAGTGCAACAGCTTCAAAAAGTTAGTGAAGAAAATAAAATCAAAGTGACGTAACCAATTAGAGGTATTAGTTTATAAAATTAAGACACTCACTAGTCTTTTTAATGATAGATGGCGCTGTGAATACCATTTTATGACTATTAAGCGAATCACAAATCCGTGAAATAACTACCTATTCGTATGAATAAGCGTGGTTATAAAAACCCACAACTTCTCTCTAACGCCGCTTGTTGGTACGTTATGGCGTGGAACTTTAATGTCCGTCATCATTATTATATCACAGACAATCGTAGTTGACTTTTACTTTTTATGATGCCAAATTGGACAGAGCGGCAAAATCATTGTACGTGCGTAGTATTTTATTTATACCTGTTTAGTTATTATAGTACTTACGCAATTTTCTCTAGTATGACAGAATAATCACTCTTATCTGGATCAGAATGATTGAAGTTATTGGAAAGCTAGCCTTGATTTTGACTTGCATGTTACGATATTTTAAAACCATTTTCGGTTTGATACGGTTGCTTTAATAAATTCTTAGATTATCTATAAATCGAGTGAATTGCATCGATGACGAAACTTTGAAATCTACTTGGCATGTTGAGGACTTTATGTTGGTCCACTGTTGACCTCACAGAGTACATTTTTGTATAGGGTAGTTGACCTGCCGATCGATTCTCTGTAAAGTCTTAGATATATAATTATGTACTTTTATTTTGTCTTTAGCTGTTAGGACGAGAAATGTAAAAATACCTCTAACATTAAGAAATGCTGCGATTTCCCAGCTACCAATTAACACATCGCAGAAAATCTAGTCCGCCGCTCCTCGTACATGTTCTATAGAACATTTTTTCCGGTCACGTAGCGGTTCACGAGTAGTGAACTCGCAACTTGATGAGGTCAGACATACATGGGGCTTCGTTCGCAATTGTGCGATATTATGTTAACACCAGTCGTCCGCATCAATGGCTGCTTACAAAGGCTTTACGGCTTTGTAAGAAAAAAGACAAATTCGATTTTGTAGCTTGCGTTGTTAACGCTGCTATCGTCAATATTTTGGGATTCAACTGATCTTTCTAGCGTTGCTCTAGATTTATCTTCCAAAGTATTCCATTTGATACACGATTTTACAAATGAAATCGGTTGCATTATGATTCAAAATGATTTGTATCGATGACTTTGACAAATTTAACTTTCATCAATGTCTGTTGCATCATGTGGCACATCGATTTCAATTTATAAATACGGAAGTAGGTTACATAGGCCAGCAAACCTGTACTTCTACTCAAATATACATCGTAAGACATCTCTAACATATTACAGGTTGCGCTTCATTTTTGTGCAAAATTTTTGTTGCATGACAAAGGCGTTTTACCGGTTTCGTTGTCCACACTTAGTTATTTCTCATACGGTTTCGGATAAATTGGCGTTGTCTAATTCAATTTGTTCTAGTGAACGCTCTATGGTAATTGGAATATGGAATTTTTCTACTCATTCAAATTCAATTGAATCCGTATCGACATGAACCAAATCAAAATAGAAACGAAACTAAAACATATAACCGACCAGGATTTAGGAGTTTAATTCGGGGAGGCTGAACTGTTTAACCACTTTTCCAAGCTGTCAATTATTCGGGATTTCTTCATCTATAGCTTACTTTCGACATCGGCTACATTGGCGCGCCCTTTTCCCGTAAGAGGTACGGGATCAGAATTCCATAGAGTGATTATATTAGGTGTGAAAACCTGTATGTATGTATATTTAGGCAATTTAGATGCACCTATACGTAGAATTACTTCAAACCTATCCTCTTAGTAAACCACTGCCACTGGTAAGCCGCGTGACAAATTATCCTGCCATAATCCCATTCAACTCCTACACTATCCACGTCTATATTTCTATATTGAACCTCAATGGTAGATACGCAAGAACAATAAAATTCTAGACGTAATAGATGCTCTATTGCTTTCGATAAAGTCCACTTATGATTTAGAAAATGGTCTCTATTCTAATAAAATAAAACAATAAGATTGAGTGATTATAATATTGTACAATATAGTTAAGGATTATAATTCTCAAGGATTTTCGCACTATTGATATTCAAATGAAGCCAAAGATGCAATTTTTACTCGCGTACGTTTCTATTTCAAAGATGTCAAGGCAAGTACCACAAATTGGATTACAGTTAAAAGTAAGCTTAACCTGTAAGTAGTAGTATTTGCTTATTCGGTGATACTCGATAGGTACATAATGTAGGTATTCTAAGAATCCCTTGAAAACGATGCCTTTAACGCAACTCATTATGATGCTGGGAAGATCATAAAATCAGTTTCCCGTTGTGTATGACTGAAGTCTCAATCTTCTCAAGATTTCAAATGGTTTTAATGGCCACTTCTAGCACTTATATTTTGGCTTCTTGAGATTTGTTTATCACTTCCTGATTTTTAAGTTCCGTATGATCGAGCGATCATTGTATTTCCTTCTTAAAGTTATGAATAAGTATTAAAAACTCCCATAGCTTCTACGGTTTAATTGATAAAGACTACAACGCGTAGCCTAACAAATCACCATGAGATATGCCCACATGGCATTTTTAATTTTCTAATACTTCGGCACCGTTCAACAGAGTGTATAAATCCATTGTCCAATGTCCTCAGTTGTTAGTCACGTCAACTTTGGCATTTTAAACGCCTTTCATTTTTGCCGTTAGCTGGTAACTCCAGGATAAAGAGATTGTTGGAATCCAGCACCTGTCCCGTACCGGATGTTTGGTGTTGGTACACACCTGTCTGGGCTACACATACTGCTGTATATCTCCTACGTCTGTTCCACTCAAGACTTGTTCAACGACCAACTCAGAGCAAGGTCAATCGAAGTCGGCTATATGCAAAACTTTCACTCAGGACAATTTATGACCGATTCTGAAGTCGATAAAAATGACACTTTGTGTGTCTGCTGTGCCAGTTCCCTCCTTTTTAACTGGTTTATAACTTTTGAAAAGCACTCACATGTTTACTAAGTAACCTTCTTTGTTTTCTAAAGTTGGAGGTTAGTAAAAACTTTGTTAGTTATGAGTATTGAGGAGTTAGTGATCAAGCCATAGAACTAGACATGCTTTGACCCATAAGTTTTCCCATTATAACTCACCAGACAACAGCTGCAGCCAGCCGCAGATATGAAACACCGTCGTCGATTGACAAAAGAAGAATAACAACATTGCACAGATCGTAAACAGGGCCAGGGCGACCGCTATGCCCACTAACACAGTCGCAATCTTAAACACGAGCCCATTTATCGATAGAAAATCATCGAGTCTTCCTTTACAGTCCTCCAGAGCCTCATCCGCTCTGCATATCTGCCATAACCCGAACTTTCTCGGGTATTCAGTCTCTAAATCACCAATCCACTCTGGGGTCACAAAAGCCACAACGCTTATAATGGCATAGCAAATTGTGAATATCGCCCAAAGCACACCGATAGCTTTCGAATTGCGGACATAGTTGGTCGCGTATAAATGTGATGAATCCACGTACTCGATTTTTGAACCCATCTTGTTGATATCCGGTTGTTTACTTAACTTTTTTCAAACACTACACAAAAAACAAATCACACGTTATTGATAACACATTTTTCGAATATAGTTCTTGTGCAACAGTTGTTAAGGCTTGTCTGTTTGCGTAGCACTGATTCCATTCATGTCTCAAAGGAAAAGTATTATTGCAAAGTACTCGAGGACGCGAGAAACACGATACGGGACGGACGAAACACGAGTTGGCACAACCTCTCGCCGCGCGCCATTCGGTTAAGTGAGTCAGAGTGGGGATAAGTAATGAAGCTGCAAGCTTGACCTATCGCCTTCGAGTTGTAGCACCTTTATTTTTGTTATTACTGTTGTTTTAGTTACATCTGACATGAATGCTTAATAAATTCAAAATTCAATAACCATAATACGTAAATAAAAAGTTCATGCAAATGTGATATATTTTAAAGTTTTCAAAGTACAAACACTTGTATAAAATGTATGTACTATAAGCGACATCTAGGCTGTGGAATGGGATAACAAAAGCGTCAAACAAACGCGACACCTATTGTAAAAGTTGATAATTAACTACCGGTTGGACGTTGGTATTAGTAAAATTATCTTCTGCCGTAATACATTTTAGTTGCGTTTATAATAAAAAAATATAATAATAATCACTTTATTTCAGGCAACTAAGGCCCATACTATATAAATTAAAAAACATCACACACCAATAGATACCAACCAACGTATCTAAACAATATAGGCAAATATACAACACCGTGTCACCGTGTCTATAACCGTGTATACCTTAATGTAATAGCACAGTTGAAATAACATGTTGCTCATATTTTAAATAAAAGTAAAGAAAGTAAATTTATCATAAAAAAAACTGAGCCAAACTCAAAAAACGCGATAAAAAAAACTGAACGAGGATTATTTTAAATTATACATGTCCCAAAAGTAGGCTTTTTACCCTAATTTACTATAAAACCTCTTCAGTCTTTTCGTTTCAGGTCAGCCACCAGCACAGAACATATATACCCTAAAGGGGGCCACCAGCCTTCCAAACCTTCTTAGTAGTTCTTAGCAACTGAAGGCCTTTTCTTTCAGCTTTTCATAGATGACGTAAAATCGTAAAATGAAAACAATAAAAAAACTTTACCTACTCATAGCGATTTGACGTATGGTGCATTTAGAAAGAGACACGCATAGCGATTACTCATGAGAAAAAAAGAAATAGGATAGCGAGTGCTTGACATAATATGATATGACATGTGTCAGTTGGAACGCGAATGCAAATGCAAGTTTTTGTGTACCAGTTTCTACATTGTTCGATTATCAGTTTTATGAATTTATCTAGTTAGTTTTACATAATTTCAGTGATAAATAATGATCTTTACGTCGTATACGCTTTGCGTTTGTGTAAAACAGTGATGTGATAGTGTAAAATTAAGTATATCTGGCGCATTTCGCAATGTCGGCTAAAGACAAGTGGGTTCGCCGGTTCTCAGTTGACGAAACAGCAAAACACAAGAATGGATTTACTATTTACAAAATTACTTCAGTGGTAAATATTCCGGTATATATCGTAAGCATGATATTATCTTTAATATTAGACTGTGGATCGTAGTAAATTCTTATCTTATGAAACCAAGCTAATACGAATTGTATTACTATTACTTTTTTCCTTTTACTTTTAACACTGATATAATAACTAGGCCAAAATCTCAATTGAAAGTTCATGAATATAAATGGATATAATATATGTTATGTATGAACTGGAAGAGTGGAAGATAACAGAAGTACCTTGTATTTTAAATAATTTTTATTTTAAAATATTTTAATGGTAGGTAAATGATTCATCAATTGCACAATATTGGCGTGGTTCCCTTTCTGGTTGGGTAACTTTTGAGCAATCGCAAATCGCCAAAGAAGAAGAAGGCTTGCATTTATTTATTCAAATGGGATAGTAGTAGTACCAGAAACTACCATATTTTGAAAAAATATGGTCTTGCTCATAATTCTCTAAATAGACTTAAGGCTTCATAATGCACATAATGAATTCCTCTCATTAAGGCACTGACAGCCACTGCGGTCACCGGTGACCGCCAACAATAGATTTTCTATTGTGTCTGTTGTCTGGCAGTCAACGTTTTAATTTTGCAGAAGCATGTCAATATACAAATCTTATACATATCTGAATAAATAAAATAAAGTCGGGTTAGTTACACCATTTATAACTCAAGAACGGATTTTTAGGATCTTTGGTTTGTTGGATTTGTCTCCACCCCAAATAACTATTAAAATATGTGAAAAATTCACGAAAACAATAATATCTTTAAATCTAAATATGTATAACTCAAAGGTGACTGACTGACTGACATGGTGATCTATCAACGCACAGCCCAAACCACTAGACGGATCGGGCTGTTTGGCATGCTGGTAGATGTTATGACGTAGCCTGATGGCTACGTCATAACGTGGGGTAGAATTGATCAAAATCCTTTCTTAGCTGATGCTAAGAAAGGATTTTGATCAATTCTACCCCGAAGGGGATAAAATAGGGGTTGAAAGTTTGTATGAAACTTTGTCAAACTATACTTCTTAACGCGAGTGAAGCTGAGGGCAAAAGCTAGTTGAATATAAATAATTTTCTCATACATTCATTCTTAGTGGAGGTGCTTGAGGGAGACCTATGTCCAGCAGTAATGTCTTTCGGCTGAAATGATGATGATGATACAGTATACAGTCATTGTTATTGATCCTGAGGAGGTATGAAGTTCGCTGGGTCAGCTAGTATTAGGTATATAGATCTTACGGTCTTGATGAGAATGTAAACAAGAACTTTTTCATTAGTTACACAGTTCTAAGCAAATATCAATGGAAAACCATTCCTCTTTCTATTAATATAAATAGATCATCATCATCTCAGGCTTTATAGCCGCAGGTGGGCCTTATTTATTTATTTCTGATATCAAGGCCAGATTTGGCCACCCTCAACTTCTCCGGTCATATGGTTTACTCTCCAGTAAACATTTGGATACTCTGGTCTCACCATTCTTGTGACATGTCTTGCCCATCGCAGGTGTCCTACTTTCATCATCTGCCTAGCCTTTCCCAACTATGTTGGGGTCGGCTTCCAGTCTAACCAGATGCAGCTGAATACCAGAAAATGTCTTACTTTGATGGTTTTAATTACATTAGGGTCATCATACATCTCGGAGAGCTCAAATAGATGGACATTGTAATTATTCTCAGATTTGTGAATGTTCCACACAACTTTTGTCTAAAAATAAGCGACTCATATTCAGTGAATGAGATCTAAAGTCATGTAAATAAATTGTTTATCAAATTAATTTCACAGTTGTATGAAATTGCTTTATCACGGAAAGCTGCTTTCCCATACTGTATGTGAAATGATAGGAATAGAAGACTTAATATACATTTTGTTATAATTCCAGCTGTTCCCCTTACAGTCTCCTGAAGCCCTGACGGTGATTTCGGTGTGGAAGCGGTACAGTGATGTACAGCGACTCCACAAAAGCATGCGGTCCCTGCACACGGGGCTGCATCTACGAGGAACCTTCCCATCGCTGCCCCGATACAGTTTCTTTAAAAGATTTCAGCAGGAGGTCAGTACACTAACCATCAACTGTGAAGTGAATTGACTTGAGATTATTTTTTGTCATTTCTGGCTAATCTGATAACCTAAATACCTACTGTATTAATTGTACTTTATGTTTCTTCAAGTAGTAAGCAAAGATTTTTTTTCACATAAACATGCATGGGCACTTATGAAAAGTCAGATTTATTTTATATACTATCAGAATATAACTTTTGTCTTCCAGCAAAGCATAATAAAATCTGAAAGACTTTGATATAGAGGCACAAGTTTCAGATGAATTAAATTATAATATTTGATACCAAAACTAACAAAATAATAATAAAGTAGGTAAATCCTAGTTGTAATGGGGAAACAAGATAAACTAGTTAAAATTTGAGGAAAAATAAAAAGTTATTTTTAAAATGTGGTTTTCCTAATATTGGGACTGGAAAGAATTGGGACACAGGCCTCCTCTCTGCGAGAGGGAATGGGCTATAATCTACACGCGGGCCCAGTGCGGGTTGGTAGATGTCACATGTCTTCGAATTTTTGGTTCTTGGACATGCCGGTTTCCTCGCGATGTTTTCCTTTATCGTTTTGAGCTGAATTATTTACACAAAGTAAATTGCTTGCTTGGGTTCGAAATCACGACCTACAACTCGTAAGTCCGGACCGTTACCACTGGGCCACCACTGCTCTGTATCGTATTGGGTGCTTATCATTTTTAACCGACGAAAAAAAACGGAGGAGGTTCTCAAGTCGACACGTATATTTTTTTATTTTTTTTATGTATGACCACGCATAACTTTTTACAGAGTAGTCCGATATTGATAATTCTTGTTTTATTGGAAAGGGCCCCAAAGTTGGTCCCATAAATTTGAAAAAAATGCCAACCCTAAGGGTGGGAAAATAGGGGTGATTTATTGTTCACTCACGGATTTGAATGCTGAGTTGTGTATTATTACTCTACTCAGTGCCACATATGCCTGCCCTTTGGCAAACAATTAGTAGATTGTAGCCACAAAAAATCATAGAATAAAAACTTTTTAACAAAGAAATAAACCGCAGAAAGAACTGAAAAGCATAAAATAATAAACCTTTTTTATTTAACCTTAATAACTAAGTTCTTAAACTAATGTAAGTATACCTAACTAATTTTGAGTCGGCGCTGTTTAAATTTAAGGCAATTTAGTAATGGTATGTTTCAGGTGATAACAGAGAGAGCTAAAACTATAAAGTCTCTCTTGGAGTTCATTGCTGAACACCGCCTGCTCTTCACAAGCACAGACTTCGTCAACTTTCTACAGGTTGGTTCATTCTATTTACAAACATTTTGATAGATGAAGGAGGATTTTCTATGCAGTATGAGTTTCTATGGTATCGCAGTGAGGCATCTTCGGCATATAATTACCCTAATAATTATATGCCGAAGATGCCTCACTGCGATACCTCTAGATCGCAGTTTAGCTTTCTACTTCGATGTCACTTCCATGTTAAACAAATGCCTGCTAATAAACACGCACGCACAATGCCAGGCATCGCGGTAAACCCCAAGCATCCCGCGATGTATCGCAGTGAGTATAAGGGTCGTAGCAGTGGACGTTCATGGACGTAGCTGGGGGGGAGCAAGGGTGGGCAATGGCCACTCTAGAAACTTCTTTGCCCAACCTAGAAAAATCACAGACAGTATTGAAGTACTTACTGTTTAATCGCTTTATACAAGGTGTCACTTTGCATCCTCGTCAAATTCAAGGAGGTAACTATGGTACTGATTCTCGACACGAATCAATAATAAAATAAGTAGGTATTTTTTTTTTCTAATTTTCTGAAATCGGCATGTGTGAGACACGCATTTTAAAACGCGGCCTGTGTGAGACCACAGTGTAAGGGCCGGCGCCCACTAGCGGCACGGCACGGCAAGGGATTTTTATGCGACTAATAGAAAATATAACTTAAAAGTATGACAATAAAATTGAAATTTCATCGGCAGCAATGATGCCGCGGTATCCTTAGGCATGCCGCGACGTCCTTTGGCATCATCAATGAAATTTAAATTTTATTATCATACACCTAAGTTATATTTCTATTCGTCGCATAAAAATCCCTTGCCGTTCCGTGCCGCTAGTGGGCGCCGGCCCTAACAGCCCTTGTACACACACATAAAAACGCGGCCGCTTATACGATACCATAACGCGATTCTGTTCTTTGAAAGTGATGTATTCTGAAATACTGTCAAACTTAAATAACTAAAAAAACAAATATGTATTCATTATTTACCAGGGATCGTAATTTTTTTTGATTATTTATAATGTCTTTCATAAGAGCCTCCTGAAATTTGACGAGGATGCAAAACAACAGCTTGTATTATGGTTCCGTACCTCAAAAGGAGAAAAGATGGAAATCTTATAGGTCATACATTTTGGCCAAGATCTAAGGTTTGCAGAGTTGGGCTCTCATTAATTGACTGTGGTTAGATTATCAGGACGGCTGCCCCCCCTTGACCAAATTCCTAGCTACGCCAATGGTGACGTTCTGTAGTTTCTGCTTACCTCATGTGAAGTGGCGTGAATGTCTGGCATGAAAGTATGTCTGTAAATCCTACTAATATTATAAACGTGAAAGTTTGTATGGATAGATGGATGGATGTTTGTTACTCTTTCACGCCAAAACTACTGAACGGATTTGAATGAAATTTGGCACACAGATGGTTTATAACCAGGTTTAACACATAGGTTACTTTTCTCCTGATATTCCTTCGAGATCTAAACTTATGCGGGTGAAACCGCGGGGCGCTGCTAGTATTAAATAGATGATGTGTTATTGAAAAAGTCATGGCCCCTCTTTAGTAGAGGCTTCCTGCAACTGTCTCCATTTCTCTCTGTTTTCTGTTTGCTCCATCCAGTTTTTACCGGTCACTTTTTGTATATCAGTCCAACGATGCCTGTATCGTCATCATCAGCATTTCAGCCGAAAGACGTCCGCTCCTGGGCATTGGCCTCCCCCAAGCACCGCCACTTCGACCGGTTCAGTGCTCCCCGCATTGCTGCAGCCTTCACAAGGTCATCGGGCCACCTTGTGGGAGACCTTCCAACACTTTCGTTACGCGGTCGCCACTCCAGAATCTTTCGGCCCCAACGGCCATCTGTTTTGCGAGCAATGTGCCCTGCCCACTGCCACTTAAATTTGGCAATTCTTTGGGCTCTGTCGGTTACCTTGGTTCTCCTGCGGATATCTTCATTTCTGAATCGATCGCGGCCGTGTAAGGTAAACGTGGGTGAAGTCGACAGTGACCCAGAAGTCGTCAAGTTATCTAAAATATCTTCATTTCTGATTCAATCGCGCCTGTGTACTTAGGCACAGTTGCTATAAACTGATTACGATACCAATAACTCTTTCAGACCGGCTACCCCGAACCTGAGCCTCAAGCAGGCGGCGTGATCAACGCGATCAGATCGTCTCTTCACCTGCCCATCGAAGAGACGCCGCCGCTCGAGTACCAGACTGACGACGATGACGCGACCAGCCCTGCACACACTGGTAAGTGGCAACGATGTACAATAGAACATAACATAACATCACGCCTGGTGTTCCTGAACTGAAAGGGTAGGCAGAGGTGTACCTTAGTACAGTCACGAGCAAAAGTATGTATACACACGGCTTTATTCAAAAGCGATTTACTCCTTTATTTTTGAATTAAAATGTTGTTACGAACATAGCTTTTGCGAACCCACAGGTTTATCCAATTCAAATTCAAATTAAAAAATGTTTATTATCAGCTTAAATAACATCACGCTAGTTACAATGAGGAGCCACCTTTTAAGTAATTAATTTACTTGTGTTAGGGTGCTCCGCCCTTCCCAAGTTACATTACTAGTTATTTAAGGAATTTCACAAGTAAGGTAATCTTACAATAAGCTAAAATAACAAAAATAAAGTAATATGCCAGAAATTAACATTTAAGTGCGCTATCGATTGGGGATGTGTGACAGGGTCTGAATTGTGTGGGGGTGTGTGTATGTGTTAGTGTGTGGATGTGTTGGGGTGTGGGGGTATGTGCGTGAGTTTGTGGGAGTTGCGGGTGTGTAGTGTTACGCGTTAACCCTACGACAGGTCTTGGGATCGGAAGATGATTTAAACATCGATCGGATGATGTGTACAAAAGAAAAAATACGGGCTCAATATTTTTTGATAATCTAACTGACGGACTAATTAGATTTTTTTAGGAAACTAGCCTATTGATAGTTGCCAAGTGTTGACATATTGGTGCTCGTGACTGTACACCCCACATTTCGCCAGTTATGTCTAAGTCCCATGTCCCAGTCGCCTATTGCCGTCAACCGGGCACAAATCCGGACTCCGGGCTGCTACTGAGAAATTCCTGATGGAAATATCTATCCAAAAACACTTTGCTCGACCTGAGAATCGAACCCAGGCCGTCATGCTAAGCAGTAAGCGCTTGCGACCACTAGACTAACGAAGCAGTCGAGATAGAACATCAAGGTGCACTAGGGTTTTTGACTGGATTTTGATTTTTCGAAACTTAGAAAAACGTATTAAGCCACAATAAAAAAAAATAAAAAAAAAACAAAAAATTGCGTAATTGTATGCGTTTCAAAGTCTATCTATACTAGACAGACTACTACCATCTGACGACATAGTGACTTTGCGCGCCATTCAAACCATACTCTACGATTGATTATGAGTGATCTTGATATTCGATCAATCATAATCAATCGTAGAGTCGTAGAGTACATTCCAATACAACAACCGATATATACAGTAAAAAAAAAAAAATTAAAATTTCCAATAAGTACCTATCTATCATTACAGGTTATACCTAATGCGATAGCGTGGTCTTAAAATTAATATACTTACTATTTAAAACTATGAAAAACGTAAAAAATCCTAATAGTACTTATAAAACACCAAAAATAATAACTACTTTTCTAAGTTCCCTATTTAAAAATAAAATAAATAAAAACACAAAATATAGTCTACTCTAATCTACATTATAACATAAAAAGAACATCAGTATTTTTGAGAATTCACTCAAATGGCATGTGTAAATAGTAAATACATCGATCTTCATGCGAAGATTGTTAATAACCCGAATTGCGCGGGTCAAAATCTCACCGTGAAAGCCTAGGTGAAGGAGCTGTGATTTCACCTGGGGGCCTAAAAAGGCCACTTTTAAGCAACACTTCTAAAAGCTATTCATTTCCTGAATTCCCAGCAGATAATTAGCAATTCGAAATTATTCAAAATTCAATTGTTTAAGAACTATCCTATTTGGTCCGGAGGAAGGTGATGGCATTCGTGATACAGGGTAATCCTAGTACGAGTGCCAAAGCACTCCTTTGACATGCACATTACATAAGACCTAATTTGTTTGTTTTTTAAGGAGATCTAATGTACCCATTATTCTAGTATAAAAATTAAAAAAAAAAAAAAAAATCCTCTAATTTTCGTTAAATGGTTACACATAATAGTTTAATCACCTACAATTCATTTCATGTCAATCATATTTGGTGTAAACATTGGTGGACCATTATACGAATTTCTATACAAAACTGTCAAACAGGTGAATTGCGTGATATGAATTGCACACAGATCATATTATGAATTGTCAGTTTGTGACCATTTTACGATTTTTAATATGATACATATTGTTATCCAATTATGATTCTGCCAAAGTGGCCTTTTTAGGCCCCCAGATGCTAGGGATTTACACTATTGTCGACTTACTACTATTACAGGCGTAACTAATCACGGGCGTGCGTCATGTTACTTTTATGTCATTGGCATAAGGTCTAAATTGCAATTATTGATGCTTGCTCGTAACATACAACACCTATGCAGTGTCAAATAAAATTAGCTAGCGAAACTCCGCAGACGAGGTGGGTATGAAATATTTGTTTTATCGTGTTTAGATATCGTCACCTATCAAAATTGTGGAGTTTGGCTAGCTAATTTAATCAAAATCAAAAGTCGTTTATTCATATTAGGCTGAAAATCAGCACTTTTCGAAATTACAAAAGACAGTCCCCCAAAACGCCTGCCCTTCACCACTTCCTAGTGCTATCGCTTGGAAGAAGAAGCGGCACAACAAACTCCCCAGCAGCACAGCTGTCTGTTCAGTTAGAAAATACTTGATTGTATACAATTACAATACTAGGGCCCGTATTAATAAACGTTACTCAGCCCAAGAGACCGCACTTGATATGAATATTGAGATCCTGAACGTATTAATAAACGCAATTGTTTATGTTCTCAAGTTGCGGATTAGGTTTACGTCATCAACTGAGTGATGGACTGATTAATAAACGAAACTCGACCCTTAAGTATACATCGGGCGCGGGTTATTGAGATGCTATATCGTGAGTGCAGACAGTCCGTGACTTGAGGTGCGATTAGCGTGGCGCGAAACATGGAGTTTGAAAATATTTTGAGTGAAATTAATTATTACGATGAAATAGATTACTATGACGATATTTTGTGGCCTTTGCGATTTCGTTTACCAAAAGTTTATATAAGGGATGCCTCAAATCCTTTTGAATTACCTACTGAAAATTTTAAAAGACGATTCAGATTTGTTCAAGAATCAGTGTTGTATATAGTAACATTAATCAAAAACTCATTCGTAAAATATAATAACAGAGGTCTTCCAATTTCCCCGGAAATAGCCGTCCTTTTAACTTTAAGGTTTTATGCAACAGCATCATTTCAGGTTAGTATGTAATATTGTAATGTAATTAACTACCTACTTATTACGAACGAAAATCCATTATTTCATATGATAATGTACCTTACGTACTTAATTAATTTATATTTCAGCTTGTTTGTGGTGACCTAATACATTTATCACAACCTACAGCTTCAAATATCATAACCAGAGTATCAAAACTATTAGCCCTTTTGCACACAAAATACATCTAAATACCTCGAGGAGATAATTTCTAAAAAATACTTTTTCTCGGTTGGAGTAAAAATATGCTTCATATTTTCCATTTTAAGCAATTTTATAAAATATGCGAGATGACGAGCTGGTAAACAAACAGATGTTTATGTTTGGCGTCCCTTTTTTTTGACACTGACGCTACATTGCGTTATGTTGTTATCTATGCTTACTGAGTTAAGTAAACAATTATATCGTATTGGGAAATAAATACACAACCTTTTTAACAATTTAACGCTTTCTTGGGTAACAACCAACTATAAAACGTGTATTAGCGCTATTCATTAAAGATTTAATGAAATAAAAGTATTTCAATCAAAAGTTTTACATCTTTTGACTTAGCAATAACGAAATGCGACAAGTCTCATTCAAAACTTCGCTCAATGTGACGTCATCGTTCACGAGATCAAGTCCTCAAGTACAGATAGGTGAGGAGCTGATCTTGGTTACTGAGATAGTGTACTTATGTGTCTATTAATTAGCAACAATCTTGAGATGCTGATGACGTCATAATGGCGAATCAAATGATAACGCACTTGAGTACGGTGTTGAGGCATGTTTATTAATACGGGCCTAGGTAATTTGTCCCTGTATACATTTATGCCGCTAAGTACACTTTCAAATCAAATCAAATCATTTATTTGCATAATACATGTTAAAAAGGTGTTACAGGTATAAACGGTACATTGTATTATAACCTATTGAGGTGTGCAAATTAATATATTAGGTACATAAAATTAATTTTAAATTGATTTACATTAAATATTAGAACGTCAAATTAAAAAATGTCAGAATATTATACACAAGTCAGATCAAAATGTCAATACTATATAAAATTCAATAATAATTCAAAATTCAAATAAAATCAAATCCAATCCAATCCAATAAATAATCAATCGATCAAATTCAATAATTTCAATAATATATTTGTGGTGCCATTTCAGATAAAATCGACTCATCTTTCATTTAAACTTCCACAGGCTATTATATTGCGGTGTTTTAAGGGCATAGGTCGGTTACCGGTTCGGTTTTTGTCAAAATCTGGTAACGACGATACCAGAATTTGACAAAAAAAAGTTAGTGAGGTGGTGCAAGAATGAACGAAATTGAATGAACTTAAATAATGTACGTAATGTAAAATACGATATAAGTATGCTATTAAATTGTAGAATTTGTTATATATTTTGTTTCTCAGTAGTACAACTTAGTTAGAATGTATTGATTATTATTATATTCAGCCACTCTTGAATGTCTTTTTTCTTCTGGGACATCTTGGGAAGTGTTTCAATTTTTCGAATGATATATTTATTTGTAAGAATATAGGTAGCTAACATAAGTTCTTCAGATCTATGGGTTCCAATATTCGACGAATTACGAAAATATTACGAATATTTAAAGTTTTATTTAAATTAACCCTTCGTAGCCGGAACGTAAATCCACGCGAGACACAATTTGGCTTTCTAATTGTGACTGTAATTATGGCATTCAACGGGTTAAACCATTTTTATCATTCGTTCTTTACGTAAAATCGTTCACTACCCCAAAAATATTAGTTTTAGTATGGTAACATTATTTTTCTTTGAACTGTCAAGTTACTGAATATAATTAAAAGTCGAAGTATATGTAGCGTGTTGCGGCATCAGTAGTGTTTTTTAGATCCTCAGAAGTGCAGATGTATGGACACATTGAACACCACAACATATGGAACATGGCTTAGTCAGGATTCGTAATGTTAAATCGCTCCACTGCTAAATAAAGCGTAGTCTTGTAATATACAGGTCATTTAAATGAATCACTCATCATAAGTTGATTAGTTTTTAATCTCTTCTAAATTACTTTTAATGAATACAAAATTAAGTTTAAAATACAATTTAATAAATGTGAGTCAGCCAAGACCGATAAAATCAAGTGTAATTAACTATTGTTTATACTAACTAACTCACTAATTAACATAAGCTTTTTTTATTAAAAATATACAAGCCATGTGCCCGATGGGATTTCCCTTCGGCAAAAATGACTTACTTGCATACAAACTTGTATCACCTATTTAATCCCTATAGGGGATACCTTTTGAAACAAAGAAAGAAAATACGTTTATTTGCACTAAACATGACGCAAAAAAATAATAAAAAAGGGTTGGAGGAAACATGCATCACATCCACGCAAAACTATCGCTCAGCATTATGCTGCGACCCTGTGCAAGACAGAGCCCCAGCGCTGGTTTTCAGCGACAGCCGGCGCCGACGTAATGACATTTTCAAAAATCCTTCCTTAGTGCTCACTTTCGTTACATTATAAAGAACTCTTATACACAAAATATGAATGCTTTTAGATCTAGTGGTTTAAGCTGTGCGTTGTCTGCTAGTGAATGAATGAATGAATGAATATTTAAGACTTTTATTTCTAAGTAGATTCTGCACGTAAACACGTAATTTTTATTTGTAAGTAGATTCTGCACCTAATCACAAAACCATACAATTTCAGCACGCGCTGCCACAGAGTCCTCGCACACTTCCCTCACGAGTCGCGACGAGACCGACTTCATCTCACAGATACCCATCTATGAAGCCGCAGACGTCGAGATACGACACTCACCCAAAAAGGTCTCCCTCGCAGACAGCTTCGAATCCATCAACTCCATAGAAAGCATAGACAGCGACCTCTACGACGAACTCAACAAACTCACAGTGGACAAAAAGCCTAGTGTCAAAACAAAATCAGTGTTGCCAGATTTAATAAATTTCGATGCGCCGTCAACGTCAAAATTCGATGATTATCACACTATGCGCAAAAAGGTGGAATCAGATACAGTTTCTCTAAATTCAAATGTTTGTTCGTCGACTTCGTGCGAGGTCGACTCGAGACGGAGTAGTTCGCGGGTGTCGTTGTACAGTAAAAGTGTTCTGTCCCTGTCTAACGCGGAGTGTAAGACGAAGACGGAGGATAGTTATGTGTTTGAAGCGGGGTATATGTTGAATTTGGCAGCGAGGTGTGAAGATATGGGGGACTATCAGCGAGCCTTTGAGTGTTACAAATCTGGTATTGAGAAGATGCTTATTGGAGTTCAAAGTGAGTCACATAACTTCCTTTAGTAGTTTCCTAGAGCATATTGCGCTTGGTAAATGGTGAAGACGCGCTTTATAATTGACTAGCGACCTGCCCCTGCTTTGTACAGTTTTTACGACTTGAAAAAACATGAGGTTTTTTTTTTTGAGCTTCTGCCCGCGACTTCGACCCACCCCGTCGCATCGCATCGCATCGCATGTCCGCGCTATTACTTCGTTTAATGAAATGATACGGTTGAAAGGCTATCTTTAATATTAGTGATAACCATCAAATGGTAAATCTACGCTAAATTAGCACTAAGATGGTTTGATCTAGCTTGGTTTGAGTTACGCGATTGGTTGTCGAACACGTATTAACTGGTAATAGTTGCGGACCATGCATTTATGGAAATGCACGCAGACAGAATGCATGCTGAGCTGTTCGGTTGCCAATATTGTACCGAACACGTTCTTTCCTTATTTTTCTCCTTTTGCTCGGTTCGTAAGAGTCCTAGCGTGATGTTAAGCCTTCCTCAAGAATTGCACTATCTAAAATAAAATACCTAAAATACCTACAAAAAGCATTTTTCAAATCCGACTGGTAGTTTCAGAGATTAGCGCGGTCAAATAAAGAAACCCTTCAGCTTTGTTATTACTATAGATATCTTAGTTATATATATGAATGTATTATAATGCATAAAACTTCCGGAATAAATTCTCTAAATAATGTTGAAAACCGCATCAAAATCCGTTGCGGAGTTTAGAAGAACAACGCGGTTACAAAAGACAGACACGGAAAGTGACTACAATTTGTTATATGTATAAGGGCTGATTTTTCAATCTGCGAATAATTTTTATTCGCGGAATAAAATTGACGTTTGACAGTTTTTAACCCCCTACGCAAAAACGACGGGGTGTTATAAGTTTGACGTGTCTGTGTGTGTTTGTGTGTGTCTGCTGTGGCATCGTAGCTCCCGAACGGATGAACCGATTTTGAATTTGTTTTTTTTTTGTTTGAAAGGTGAATTTGTCGGGAGTGTTCTTAGCTATGTTTGATGAAAATCGGTCCAAGATGGCCGCCGCCACAAAATGGCGGATTACATATTTTTTCACAACTCCCTCAGTATTTGTATGGAAGAACTGTCAAAAATTCAAAATTATTCCTCCGATAAAATTATCTGCCGTTGGTAAATCACCACTTTTTTTTTTTTTGGATGGGAAATCATCAAATGACCCCTCCCGCTCTGGGTGGAGCGGAAGGGAGTGTCAGACTCTTACTGACTAAAACCCACCCGTGTTCCTTCCTTAGCCCTTTCTGTTCCAGGGCAGCGGTAACCCTTTCGGACAATCCCGCCGCCCCGGCAGGCTTCGGCCCTATCGGGCCCCGTCCTCTGCTGACATCTCTTTGAGGCGCGCGTGGAACCCCTTAAACTTACAACTCAGTGGGTCCCGCTTTTAATTCCGATCCAATCCTGTCCCTTGCTGCCCTCTCCCAGCGACGCCCTAAGCCGTGGTCCGAACCCCACAGGGGGTGCCCTTAGTGTGTAGTCGCTTAGTTTTTAAGTACTTTAAGCCCTGGCCTTAATTTATGGAGGCATCTAAAGACAAGCCGGGTTAAACAGACGACTACCTCATAGGTTAAACTGCGAGAAGCCATACAGAAGAAAAGAGTCCCGCTTAATGGCAAACGACATCGCGGCAGGCCAAGGCGGAGATGGCGGGATGAGATGGTTTAATAAAGATTGGTCCTTCGCAGCTCTGAACAGAGATAGGTGGAGAGTAGGGAAGCCTTTGCCTAACAATGGGACATGATTGGATAATAATAAAAGTTTTTTTCATATTTAGTATCTTAAGTAGTTTGGGCTGTGCATTGTCTCCTGCCGCAGTTGGTCCGTGGATGGGTGACCATCTTCATAAACCAAGACCCCTCCGTGCCTCGGAAAAGCATGTCATTCGTGGATCTTTGGCAGTCGTTACTTGTCGTCAGAAGCCCGAAAGTCTGACAACCAGCCTTACCAAAGGATATCGTATTACCCAGTAACTGGGTTTTTTAGGTCAGATAGGCATTCGCTTATATAAAATACCGCTATTCAGCTGCATCCAGTTAGACTGCAAGCCGACCCCAATATAGTTGTAAAAATGGCTAGGCAGTTGATGACAAAAAAAAGAAAAATATACACATACAGCGTATGTAATTATAAGTTGTACATCTCTGCTTATACCTTGAGTAAAATAAGCCTTAAAGAAAGCTATCATTTGTATCATACAATCACCTTACTAACATTTCTACTCAGCCTATCGCAGTCCACTGCTGGACATAAGCCTCTCCCAGGCAGCGCCACAACACCCTGTCCTCCGCCTTTCTCATCCAGTCTATCCCAGCCACCCTCTTAAGGTCGTCCGTCTACTTCCATCTAGCTGGGGGGCGTCCTACACTACGCTACACGAACATTTATTTTATAACAAATCCACTCCTTACCTAGTACGTAGACACATAAATCCCTACTCGAATATAAAAGTGAATTGTGTTTCTTATCGAATATGAAGTGCAATGAAGAGGTTGACGTAACACTGTCCACTTTAGTTGTGCAATATAGTATACTAGCAACGCAACGCGGTTTCACCCGCATAGGATTCGATCCTGTGGGAATATCGGGATAAAAAGTATCCTATATGTTAATTCTGGTTATAAACCATCTGTGCGCCAAATTTCATCCAAATCTGTTTAGGAGTTTTTGCGTGAAAGAGTAACAAACATCCATCCTTACAAACTTTCGCATTTATAATATTAAGCAGGATTAGTAGGATAGTATGACTTACCATACTCCACAGTATTTAATGTGGATACTAATCAAAGCTATGGTCGGTTTCAAGATAATGCTGTGGCAGCATGTATAACGCCACATACGTCCTACGCATTGCTCCTAACGTAACGCAAATCCTACATCACGCAAGCAGAATTACCCGCGATGAGCATGTATACAGGGTTAAATTAAATTAGTTAGCTAAACTCTGCAGACGTGATGGGTTTCGATATCTAATCACGATTAAAAAAAAAATAGGTGATTTTGTTTTTATCATATAAATCGTTTTTTTTTTTTGTTTTTGTTTTATCATGCTTAGTCCGCGGAGTTTTGCTAGCTAATTTAATTTGATCCTGTATACAGAAACCCGACAAAAACTCGTTCAGTAGCCAACCAGACACAACGAAAGATTCTCCCTTCTCAAAGAAGTAAGGAAGAGGAACTTTCGACCCTGTCCCTTATACCTCTAAAACACTTTTAACTACACAAATATGTACTTATATAGCATTCATTAAAAATGAACACCGAGAAGTTTGTAAGATTGGCAACAGCCAATCTTCAAAAAAAGTTGTCTATGGTGGTACTATTTCCCCGCTTTCCAGCTTTACGAAAATATTTTTCAAATAGGAATTTGGTAAACAGTTTTTCTTTTATCAAATATGAATTTGGTACTCTAACAGCTGGTTATACTAGAAACTACTAACTACACACAACTGATATTTGTTATACGTATGTAAACAGCGGATTCGACAATCAATCTGCGACATATTCGCAGATGGATTGTCGAATCTGCTGTTTCACAAAACCGCTAGTGGTTTTACAAAACTCCTTTATGTAAAACAACTGAACATCCACCTGCGAAATATATATGTCGCAGCCAACTGGTTTAATTAGCCGCTTAGTTAACCGCCTAGCCTTTTAACTAAACGGCGGCCGTTCAACTAAAGGCCTGAATGATATTCAATAAATTATAGTTTAGGTTGGAACTGTGACCAACCACGCGCGAGCCGAATTGGTCGCAGTAATTACGACCAAATTGGTTAGGTTAGAACTGTGATCAACCGCGTGTGAGCCGAGAGAGCGAAGCGAGACGAGCACTACTTCCAAAGTTCCAAAGGCCAGGCGGTTGATTAAACAGCTAATTTAACCAGTGGGCTGCGACATATACCTGGTGGCAGGGACCTCGACGCGCAACTTGTTACCATGGATTCAGTACATGATTGAGGAAAATAGACCATCAAGTCTGATGCAGTCATATCTGTATACGAGTAGGTACTATGTAGACTAAGCCCTCGTACGTACCCATGGGCGATTTTTTCACGCACTGGATTTTCAACGCACTGCATAACGCCGAGAGTTGAAAATCCAACATTGTGTTTTTATTACGCGCTGGGATGCGCTCTGTTGGATTCTCAATCCTCGGCTTAACATCGAGAGTTGAAAATCCAATGCGCGATAAAAATCCCGCCGCGATACCTATGTTCCGTCCGAGCGAACGTGGGCTAAGTGCTTCTGCGCTAGCTTATCCAACAACTGTTTTATTAGAAGTTTGAAACTATGCGAGATTACAATGTTAGTAGCAAGTAAGTGATAAGCGTCCACGCTTATTATCGACTCGACCCAGTACTGCACTAGCCGGCGTCGCGATAACATACAAATATACTGTAATTTTTGTTTACTTACGCGAATTTGGAAGCATAGAATATAAATAAGTTTTCACTTTCTCGATGTGAATATGTAAATTAAATATTTTGATTTTGGATTAAATTCTGTGATGGTGTCATTAAATGTGTTGTTTGGTGAAATTAAACAAAGTTAAACTCAATATTTTTGCATAACACTCCACAAAATTTTGTTTCATTCTTCACCAAACTTTTACTGACAATTTAGAAAAGTTCTAAATTTAAAGTACACTTAATCAGTTTGGTTGTGTCAAAGTGTTGTAATTGCTCCTCTAATCTTTAATTGTTTACTAAATTAATAATGGATTCGTGTTAATTGTTATATTACTCAATGTTACAACTCACTACATCGTATTACCACACAGAAGCAGACCAAAAAGAGCTCCCTACGAGTATGTACAATCAGCGGCAAAACTCGTTATTAGACTTCATCGGCTTTTCTCGCTAATTGTACCAATAATGAACAATTTAGGCTTAAATAAGAAAACGAAACGTTTTCACATAAAAGAACAGGATATAAGAACTCTTGTAGTGAAGTAAGTTATATGATAAGTGAAATTCCCAGAAACTGAATAGTTTGTGTAGTGTGAAGTGACGTATTACCCAGTCACTGGGTTGTGGCGGTCAGATAGGCAGCCGCTCCATGTAAAGCACTGGTATTCAGCTGCATCCGGTTAGACTGGAAGCCGACCCCAAAATAGTTAGGAAAAGGCAGGCAGATTGATCTTGTGAAGTGGTAAAGATGGACTTCTTGCACTTGTGTCACTATCTGAGAGCGTATGAGAAATGTGTCAGTATTGAGCCGACTCACGATGCTGATATTCTGGCAGTTCCCTGTGATTTTGGTTAGTATTTAATAACATAATATAACTACGTGTCTGTGTTCCCCGAAGGGTTTGGAAGAGGTGCTCCTACAGTACACCCACATTTCGCCAGCTAGGTTTAAATCCCATGTAATAGGGGTAAATCTATTGCTCATGTACAACTAATAGTATTTGACGGCACGGTTGGCGCAGTGGTTAAGCGATTGACTGCTGCGCTGCGTGTCGTGGGTTCGATTCCCGCACGGAACAAATATTTGTATGACCTACATGTATTTGTTCCGAGTCTGGGTGTTTTTCTATCTATAATATGTATGTATTTACAAAAAAAAAAAATTGTAAAAAGTTTATCAGCCATCTTGTTACCATAACACAAGCATTAGGTTGCTTAGCTTGGGACAAATGGTGCTGTGTGAAATGTCCAGGGATATTTATTTATTATTATTTTATTATTCAGCTGCATAAAGAAAGAAAAAGTATTTATTATGACTCCTACAGGAACATCACAAACCTAACTAAACACAATCCTACTAATATTATAAACGTGAAAGTTTTTATGAATGGATGGATGTTTGTTACTCTTTCACGTAAAAACGGATTTGGATGAAATTTAATTAACATAATATAGAGGATAATTTTTATCCCGATATTTCCACGGGATCGAAATTTATGCGGTTTAAACCGCGGGGCGCAGCTGGTCATAAATAAAAATAAAAAAACAAAATTATAAAAGTACAAAGTAAGTAACAAAAAAACAATACAGAAAGGCTATACGAGGCTAAAAGGCAAAGCCAAATCTCAGTATAATCTGCATCTGGTTAGACTGGAAGCCTATCCTTACATAGTTGGAAAAGGCTAGGCAGATTGTTTTTTTGCTCGAGCCGAAGGCGAGGGTGTTATGGAGCCGAGAGTGATAAGTACGCGTGTTAAATACACTGCATTTTGAACCATAAAGATGTGCAATAAGTGCCACGCGTTTGAGCAAGTTTGTTGAAAAATTGTGATGTTAAAAATAATCGAGCTACGAAAATTACGCTCTTCTAGCCACACCAAAAGTGGACGTACACACTATAAATTCCGCAAAATTCTTTCAAAAATGCTTATCAATATAATGCAAACGTGTTTCAATACATAATTTTCCTGAATCAATTAAACATACACTTGTTTTAAGGTTTATTAAATTGATAATGTTCTTTTAGTAAATGTACCGAGATTGTCCCGACATTCATACTTAGGCTTAGTTCACATCGTAGCGTTCGGCGAACGCGATACAACATTAAAGGCACCGCTCCACAACAGCCCACGGCTAAGTTACGCACGTCCTTAAATTGGCTTTGTATGACAGTGCAGGCTGGATCGTCCACCGACCCATGGCCACGCTACGCAGATAACGTGGCAAACCTCCCCGAGCACATCCTACGTAAAGTGCTAGTAGAATCTTTTGGCGCTCGCCTGACGTTGACAGGGGGGCAAAACAAGATGGCGGCGTTAGTTCCTGATTTGGCCACGCGTCAAAAGATCTTTGTACAGCGATTTAGTCGGTCGACCAGGGGGCTTACCACCAGCTCTTATAACAGGGCAGAAGTTGAACTGCACTGCTTTTTTTATACTTAGTCATAGAACAAAAAAGCAGTGTGGTTCAACTTCTGCCCTGCTATAAGAGGTAAAGCCCCCGTGTAACGTTCAAAGACTACGCACACTAGACACCACCCCAATGTGAACGAGGCCTATATCGAACAGAATCTTATCAACTTTTCTAATTTATTGAACAATAAAAAGGTGTTAATCATATCACGGCGACTACACGCAGTTAGATAACGTTATGGGATTTATTGAGTGGCTTATCTTTTATGACTTTTACACGGTTATCCATTCAAAACAAATAAAACAGGCCTATCGTGTCGTCATTCCTGACCAGCCACAAAACAGGGTTTTAAGTTTTTTAAGCCCTTTATTTATTTACTAGCTGCGCCCCGCGGTTTCACCCGCATAGGTTTGAATCCCGTGGGCATATCGGAATAAAAAGTATCCTATATGTTAATCCTGGTTATAAACCATCTGTGTGCCAGATTTCATCCAAATCCGTTAAGGGGGCCTATACAAAATCCAAGCGTTTTCCGTGCAAGCATTTTCCGCTCACGCTAAGGACTTAACGTTAGCGTGTTGAGCCCCTGAACTATTGTGTGAATGAGGACTAAGTGCTTACGTAGGTACTCCGCACCAGTCATATACTTATTGTGTGAAAAGTCATCTTGTAAAAAAAATATTCCATTCAAATGGAAAATAATTATAGGTCATTGCTAGGACGGATTTTAGTCCGACATAACCCACGGAGGGTTACGATGTCTTTTTTTTTTTGTGTGGTCATTGACTGCAGTTCATATTCATATTAATTTATTTGCGTTCCACAAGGTAAAACAAGATGTTAAAAAAGGCTTAGAGCTAGGAACCGTTGTAGACCCTGTCAGGGTACAGCAAAATTATTTCGTGCGCGGGACGCCATCACCAGCGTCCATCAGTTCCTGTAACGTGCAGCTAACAAGACACGATATTAAGTGTCCCATCGTTTGTGGAACAGCTCCAAATTTACACTCCAAGACGGAGTCGTCTATGAATCCGTATGTTATGACGTGGCAAATCTAATTTTGTAATATCGACAAAAGTCGCCACACATGATTTTATCCAAAGATAGTATTCAATTACTATTTATTGTACAAGTGTTATTTTTAGAAACGCTTCGCCTTATCCTAATTCTACGAACTACGATTGATATCAAACTTAAACATTGTCAGTGAGCCGGAACAACGATAAATGTTTTAATTTTTTTTTTGCGTTATGTTACCTTGTTGAAAACCCTCACCATTCTTCCATGATAATTGAACACAAGCTCCTAAAATAAATAGTTATACCCTCTCTGTTGTCGGTCCCTCATGTCTGAGGATCGTGGTCAGTTTCGGAGTTGCATCTGGAGCGGATGATCCGCCTCCACCGGTTTCTGTCCAGCGCATCCCTTACTACCGTGTAGAATTTAGAGGACGATGATTCCTTCACCTGATCGGTCCATCGTGTTAGTGAACGACCGCGCGATCACTTGCCTGCGCTGTTCCCAAGCGCAATCAGTTTCTCTAAACTGTCATCGCCTCTGCATAAAAACTACGATTGGAAATTACAAATTACGAACCTCTGCGTAAATAGTTACGCACGGTCAAGTTAATATACTTAGTGTGACTCGATAGACATGATGGGCTTCTATATCTAAACACTAGCTCAAATCCGACTGGTAGTTTCAGAGATTAGCGCGTTCAAACAAACAAACTCTACAGCTTCATTATTAGTGCAGATATAGACACAGGGTCAAATTAAATTAGTTAGTGAAACACCACAGACGTGATTGGCTTCGATATCTAAACAAAACCAACACAGAACATAACATCACGCCTGTAATCCTCGAAGGGTTACGCAGAGGTGTACCTATAGTAGGTACCTAATAGTGTAAACCCACATTTCGCCAGTAACCAAAAAATATATATGATTTGATGTTTTATCTAATTTTTTAAACTGTTAATTCAAATACGTACGGTCGTTGACTCCAAAATATCAATTAATCATTAATTTATTTTCGTTCTATCATGTTAAGTTAACGATACCCACCACGTCTGCGGAGTTCCGCTAGCTAATTTATTTCGACCCTGTGTATAGTTCCAAATTACTAATAATACTAAATTAATACTGGTATTCAGCTGCATCCGGTTAGACTGGAAGCCGACCTCGATAGTTGGGAAGAGGCTAGGCAGATGATGATTTATAGTTCCAAAT
This sequence comes from Apamea crenata, assembly GCA_949629185.1. Classification (NCBI taxonomy): domain Eukaryota; kingdom Metazoa; phylum Arthropoda; class Insecta; order Lepidoptera; family Noctuidae; genus Apamea; species Apamea crenata. Next base: position 2,775,380 of record OX451376.1, on the reverse strand, counting down.
AGACATGTTGTTTATGGGCAAGCGAGTGATGACGTTAAACAATAGTTCCCAAAATAAATAGGAACATGTATAATTTCCAGGTGACACGGACACACAGCGGCGAGCGCTGATCAAGGAGAAGACCAACAAGTACCTGTCGTACGCCGAGGAGATCTACAAGAATCATCTGTGTGATACTGAACAGAGTGTGAGTATTAACTTAATTTTGTGTACATTAGAGCGTGCATCACGAAATTTAATAGTTGCGATTAATAATCGCCAATCTGTGAACAATACGAATATACTAGAGTCCTCGCACTGCGGTAAAAAATCCTTGAGTGCATAGTGCCTATGTTCACACCGGACGGATTAAAACGGCTGGTCTGAATGAAATTTGACACATGGGAAGACCATGACCTAGATTACGCCATAGGATACTTTTCTTTTACTTTTCCCGGTATTCCTACGGGATCGAGACTTATAAAAAACAAAAAATTAAAAAGATAAAGCGCGTCAAAATTTGCGAGTGGGGGGTCGTGACGTTACTTGCTTGCAAAAGTTTCGCAAGCAAGTGACGTTACGCGGAACTTTAACGGGCGATATCTTCATCATTTTTTATATAATTGACCAAAGTTAAAATACGGGTTCAATATTTTTTGTTAATCTAACTAACGGACTAATGTGATTTTCTTAGGAAACTAGCCTATTCACTAACTAATAACCTAATATCTTTTACAGCTGTTACCCGACCGCGATGACAACCTGCGACCGCTACACTGTCCCATCCCGATCTCGATGCTGAAGCGTCCGTACGAAGAGCTGTCGCTGTACAGAGTGCTGGACATTCTGGGTGCCAGCATCATGTTGGTGCTGCATCGACGGGAACAAGCGTATTATGCTATGAAGGTAACTTATTTATGAGTGAAACCACAACAACTCCCGTAATTAACACATCATAAACTCCTGCTTTCTTACCGTAATCCCGTAATTAAAAACGTTCAAAATCTAGTCGCAATCTCATTTCAGTGACTGTCAACGTCAAAAACTAATAAAAAAAAGTAGGCAAATTCGAGATATTTTTAACAGATTAAGACTAAGATTTGAGTGCGAATGTTCTGAGAAATATAATCAAATCAAAAGTCTTATATTCAAATTAGGCGGAGAATCAGCACTTTTCGAACGTCAAAATTACATACAACAGTCCCCCCAAAACGCCCCGCCCTTCACCACTTCCTAGTGCTATCGCTGGGAAGAAGTGGAGCAACAAACTCCCCAGCAGCACAGCTGTCTGTTCAGTTAGAAAATACTTGTTTTTATACAATACTAGGTATGTAAAGTAATTAACATTACAAGACACAGAACATTAAATTAGATTATTTGCCTTAGGTCAGCAAGCCGAAGTGCCCCACAGGTATTTAGGTATTTCTTTTATTTTATACCTAAATTAATAACGTTTGTTTTGATAGCGCAGTACAAAATAAAATCACTCCGTCACGCGTTGTTTTTTGTTTACACATACTGATCGCTATCTCAAAAAGTACCCATCAAATACTAATCCCACAAATTCAGTATTATCATCGGTTTACCAAGAAATCGCTTAAAGTTAACCTAGGGCAAATTTTTCAATCGACCGATAATTTTTATTCGTGGAATAAAAGTGACGTCTGACAGTTTTTGTTTGGAAGAATTGTAAAAAATTCAAAAGTATACCTTCGATAAAATTATCTGGCGTTGGAAAAATCAGCCCCACTGGTTCGTAAGTTTGGTCCATTTATCGTCTGACATGCGGCAGATGTGTCCAGCCCAATTCCATTTAAGCATGCTTTCAAAGTGACATCAGTAACTGGGATATCATTGATTGTCAAACTTTCGGGCTTCTGACGACCCGTAACGACTGTCAAAGATCCACGAATAACAGCCGGGACCAACGGCAAATGTTCATTCAATGCATATAAATAAACACGTTATTAAAATAACCGCCACTTTCCAACAACAACAAAGTCGCAAATATCTTCAAACAGCACCCTCTCTTTAGTACTTATCTCAATGTTAACAACATAATACTATGTCAGTAGGTCACTCATTCTCGCTGTCTCATAGATAACGACAGTTTATCCGAAAGATACGTATTCTTGACTAAGTTGTGTTGTTGATAAGGAGATTAGATGGAATGTGCTCTTAAACAGTGAGTCAGTATGCCGTAAAATGAGATTAAGAAGTAGAAGTATGAGATAGTAATGTGTCATCATAATGCTACTTCTAAGATACTACTACTTCATCAATCTGCCTACCCCTTTCCCAACTATGTTTATTGGGGCCGGCTTCCAGTCTAACCGGATATGGCTGAATACCAATATTTTACGCGGAGCGACTGCCTATCTGACCTCCACAACCCAGTTACTGGGTAAACGATACCCCTTGGTGAGACTGGTTGTCAGACTTGGGTTTCTGACTACCCGTAACGACTGTCAAAGATCTACGAATGGCAGCAGGGACCACCGGCTTTACGTGCTTTCCGGGGAAATATTCAATGCATATAAAATAACAGAGTTTTCTCAATTTTAAAATAACTACCATCTGCAAACAACAACGAAGTCGCAAATATCGGCTACTTTTATTTTAAAGAAATAATTCGTAGAGACACATTATTGTTTTCCGACATCCACGCGAACGAAGTCGCGGGTTTTTTGTTGTTTTCATAAACCGTCAAAAATACAAAAAGAGCTTTATGCGTGGCCCATGAGGGGATCGAACCCGCGACCTTCGCGTTATTAGCACGACGCTCTAACCAACTGAGCTAATGGGCCGATGTGAGACACGTCGAAATACGGTACCACGTCACTAGAGCGTGGTGATATTATGCACTTATCGCATCTCCATCTATACTTCTGTATTAATTAATATTATAAAGAGGTACCTACTTATTAATTTATTTTAATGAAAATCGTGTACTTTTAATGTTTGTAAATATGTGAGCACTATGCATCTGTCACATAATTTATATGTCGTGGTTTCATTAATCCATTTTAATTATTTTACCTATTGTGGAAAGTAATTTTATTTTAGGTGCATCGCCTTCGCATATTATTATATAATTAATGTATGCAAAATATTGTAAAACATTTTAAAAGAGTAACGGTTGAGTTTCTTGCCCATTCTCCATACGAAAACTACCTTTTGGAAGGGGCGACTAGAATCTATTCTATTTCATTTGTAATTTTTGACGTTCAAAAGTGCCTTTCATGTGCCTATTCGAAATAAATTATTTGACTTTGGTAAAACTTGTGAGTTTGTATGTAGGGGGTTATCTTCGGAACTCCTGATCCGATTCCGAACATTCTTTCGCTAATTGGAGCTGAAGTATTGACGAGTGTCGTAGGATATTTGATAGGAGATGATAGTCCATGAAGTTCTCTTAGACTATGTTCTGCCCGACAATTAAAAGAGTGACATGTTAATGTTAACATCTTTTTACTACATATTCATATTATTCATATACATTTATTTATTTACATTTCATAATGTTGTAGAGGTGTTAAAATGATTTAAAGTGAGCAAGCAAGTAAGGGTGATCTTTTTTTGGAACTATTAATATAAAAACCTACCTACCCCCCTCGGAAGAAGGCGTAATTTTATCTGTGTATGTGTGTGTAATATTTATAAGTCTGTGATAAGGCCTGTCGTACTTTATGGGTCTGAATGCTGGGCTGTGAAGAAGACGGATGAAAGAAGACTGCATGCAGCGGAGATTAGAATGTTGAGATGGATGTGTGGAGTGACGAGAATGGATAAAGTAAGAAATGAGTATATAAGAGGAAGTTTGAAAGTGGCGCCAGTGACAGAAAAGTTGAAAGGAAATCGTTTAGCTTGGTATGGGCATGTGATGAGAAGGGACGAAACGCACGTGACTAAAAGAGTGATGAATATATATATGTTGATGGATGGAGAGGGAGAGGAAGGCCGAAGAAAAGATGGATAGATTGTGTAAGGAATGATATGAAAGAGAAGGGAGTGAATGATAGCGTGACGGTTGACAGAGGAGAATGGATGAAGAAGACGTGTTGCGCCGACCCCAAATAACATGGGATAAGGGCAGGAAAATGATGATGTGTGTGTAATAGGGCCCTAAAATACCTTTTTTTGCCATTAATAATAACTAAAACATCATTACTTCCACAGGTGATTCAGAAAATACCGAACAACCTGACAGAATTCGACGAGTTCTTCCTCCAACGGACAAACGAGACCCGACAACCAGTGCTACCAACCGTAATACCATACATGGTACCACTACAAGCATACATAGAGACCAACAACTTGATATTCCTAATTCTCTCATACGCTCCAGGGAAGAAACTATTCGAGTACATAAAAAACTACACGAAATCTTTACCAACAACGCCAGCAAGGGAAGTGAACTTAGAAAACGTTTTCACAGAACCGAAGAACAAAAATGTTGAACAGAATGATAATGTTGGTAATACCAATAGTACCACCATGTTGGAAAAAGTTGAACCGTCCAACAATAATGAGAATCTCTCAGTTAATGAACTGGTGTTGAACTCTCAGAAGCTGCTGTTGACTGTTGATAAGGTGCTGTGCGAGGTGCCCGAGGCAGTGACTGATAAACAGATTGATAAGGTTGATAACGCCTGTGATACTCCTACTTTTAAGAGGGTGAGTTGGTCGTAGTGTTTGTATAGACGCCAGCACATCAAGCTACTACAATCTGTCAAATTTCTTTAATAGATTATCAACTTTATCGCTAAAGCATTAAGGTTCAAGGTTGATTGGGGAAATTTGACAGTTTCGGGTAGCTTGATGCGCTGGCGTCTGTACTTTGACAACATTTCAAGTGAAGATTTCTTTGAACGTTGCTGGTGGTACATTGCACACCTGTTTCTTTGTTATATAGAGATTAGATTATGTCCTAAGTGTGTAGTAGGTGCCTACCGCTTTTTATTGCTTTATGTGCAAAAAGCAATATAGTCCTTCAGACCGTATTTCGGCCCTGCTTAGATCTCCGCTAAGGTCGCGCCATGGCCGAAATACGGTCATACAAAACCCAGCGTTCGGCGCGGGATATATTATAGTGCACAAGCATGTATGCAGACATAAGTGCACTCTCATTTCTCTCACTCCCACCATTAACACTTTGACCGACCCGGGAATCGAACCCAGGCCCTCACGCTCTGTAGTCGCGGTTGCACCCACGAGCCTAAAGCCGGACAGTTGCGCATCGCAGAACGCAATAAAAAGAGGTTAAGACTTGCGAAGACGTATAAAGGTTTTCGATATTGGAAAACGAGTTATGGAACTCAAATGGAGCAGGACACCTGGCAAGGCGCAGTGATGACAGGTTCAGTAAGGCAGTGATCGAGTGGCGTTCAAGGACTGGGAGACGAAGGGTCGTAACCTTACTTAAGATTCAAGCATTACTTAAAACTAGTTTCAACCAATCAAATGGCTTTAAACGAGTTTTAAGTAATGCTTGAGTTTTGAGTAAAGTCCTGTGATACGTGCCGATGTGTCGGTTGAGGCCTTCCAACGCTACGTGTTCCAGCACGCGGTCGCCACTCCAGAACCATTCGGCCCCAACGGCCATCTGTTCTGCGAGCAATGTGCCCTGCCCACTGCCACTTAAGTTTGGCAACTCTTCGGGCTATGTCGGTTACCTTGGTTCTCCTGCGGATCTCTTCATTTCTGATTCGAACATACATTATTATATTCAGTTTTAACTCGTACTAATTCGCCACATTGTTATATTTCAGCCAGCACTCCGCGGTCGTGACGTATTGCCTCCCTCAGCTGTGTGCAAGTGGGGCGCGGAGATACTGACCGCCATTGAAAGCTTACACAACAGCGGAGTTATATGCAGGTATGACTGAGATCTATGATGCCTACACAATGTTTTGTTTCGTTGTCTGTCATTTGTTTCTACAAGTTATAACTCGATAACACTCTCATCATTAGTTTATTTCTATTTCTCCCTTTCATCCATGCCGTTAATTAACTACCACATTCCACTTTTATTGTATATTCACTGTAATACTGTTCCACTACACAGCCGTAATGTATACTTAATGTATTTATTTATTTTCGCCGGTTTTTTATTGTTGTCACAACAATGCCACAGGTCTAGAGCGAATTAAAAATAAATAATATTTATTTTATTTCTAATATTTTACATACTTAATTATATCTATTTTATTATTTATTTATTACTGTGATTGCCCGTGACATCACAGCGGGCCCTATCACAATACCAGCGCTGCGACATTTATATTTTAAATGTCGCAGCATCATGCTGAGATAGGAGCCTTTTAGCCTCGTATAGTACTTTGTTTCATTTTTCCTTTTGTTACTTTTTTATATAATTTGTTTTATTATTACTGTGTTTAGTTTAGTTTATGAGCCTGTACGAGTCGCAATAAATACTTTTTCTTTCTTTCTTTCTTATAATAAAGTTGATAATTAGAAAATTGTTGAATGTTCACCTCTCAAAAACTGGTCAAACAATCAATTACACATTATTATATCAATAATGTATGCAAAATATTGGAAAACATGTTAAAAAAGAAGAAAAAAGAGTAACGGTGGAGTTTCTTCCCCATTCTTCTCCATACGAAAACTACCTTTAGGAAGGGGCGACTAGAATCAATTTGATTTTATTGGAAGTTTTGACTTTCAAAAGTGCCTTTTATTTGACCATTTGAAATAAATTATTTGACTTTGAATTAGTTTAAGGATATGGTGATTTTTTACCATAGAAAGGCTATAAAAAAGCAAATTAAATTAGTTAACAAAACTCCGATGATATTTTTTTTCAGGTCAACGACCGCTGATGGTATAGTTACTTAAGAAAATGAGGCTTTTGTGTTTGATCGAGCTTAGGTATAACCATTACTTCTGTGCACTTTCCACAACAAAATACTGATTTTTTTTCAACTTCAAGTAATTTACCTACCAGCGGTCGTCAACCCCAAAAAAATCATTAAAACATTTTTGTTTTTATTTATTATGTTCAGATATCGATACCCATGACGTTTGCAGAGTGTCGCTAGCTAATTTTAATTTGACCCTGTTTATTGAGTATTGTAAACATTACTTAACAGCAATCTTTTCTCAATTTCAGAGACCTAAACCCCACAAACATTCTCCTAGGCGACCGGGGACAGGTTATCCTAACATACTTCATTCACTACCCGGGCTCGGACATGAAACTATCCAAACTCCGGACAACGCACACAAATACTATAAACATGTATATAGCGCCCGAAGTTTACGTCAATACGCTGGACGAGAGTATTGAGCTGGACCGAGTGTGTGACTATTGGAGCTTTGGAGCGGTGCTGTATGAGCTCATGTGTGGAGTGGTGAGCTATTTATTATTATATTATTAGTCTAATAATTACAAATTGTACTTGTGAATGGTTGGACAGACTGTATTACCTAATAGGTCTTTTCCCAAACAAAATGATTCTTTTTGTCAGTTTTTCTCCATAGAAATGAATTCAAATATGTAATTTAATTAATAAAATTGGACAAGTGGTACGTGAAACTATATTCATGAGGTTTATTCTAGTTAAATACATCGAAATAGTACGTTTTGAACGTGGTTTACGGTAAATCTTGTATATTTTTGTGTCATACAGATGTCAACAAGTATCTTCCTACTGCACATTCCCCAATGTTTCTTTTAACATTTCTTCATGTTATAATTGCAGCCGCTGTCGCACTATCACCGCAGTGTGTTCACATCGCACACGATACTGCACCTGCCAGACGGACTGCCGATTGAGGCGCAGTCTCTACTCACACAGGTAATATAATACTCTAAGCATTGTTATTAAAGTGTTGGATGGGGCACTGATTTAGGGAAGAAAGATTTGAATGAACGATAATGCGTTTATTTGCGGTAAACATGACGCAATAAAGAACATAAAACACAAAAAAAAATCGTTGAACGCAAAACGGCTATCGCTCAGCATTATGCTGCGACCCTATGCATGACAGAGCAGCGGGTAGGCATATGGGTATTCATATGCCTACCCGTACCCATGACCAATGGTGAAGTTAAAAAAAAGTCCATCCATGAAACTTTCACGTTTATAATATTAGTAGGAGTATGGGCATTTAATGCGGAGGAATGAAGAAAATGTCGTGAGGAAAGTTTTGCGTATAAATGTGGCTATAAGAGTAGGGGAAGATCAAAGAAACGATGGGATGGACTGTGTGTAAGATGAGATCATATCATCACACACATCCAATGTCAATTGATATGGTTAGAAAGTGGCTACACTGACTACGTCTTTCCATTCTATACAAGGCCAGAACGTAGCCATAAGAAACTGCTCGCGTATACTTTGTATTGCTATTTTTAAATCTGCGATTACAACGTATACGCGCATTTTACGTACTGCTCTTGTATAGTTTGTGACGTGTACGCGCGCGTCCTGGTTCCAAACTACACTACATCACTTACGCCTGATAAAGAAAAATGGTTAGGTTAGGATAAAACTGTGACCCCCTACGCACGAGCCGAGCGAGCGAAGCGAGCGACGCCGCGGCAGTGGCCAGCGAGTGCCAGAATGCCCAGACACTATTAGATTATATTTATTATAGAAAAAAAAAATACTTTAGTAGGTTTAAAGAACTTCAGTACTTGCCTGTAAATGACGTAATGACGTGTATCTGTATATTATGGAATAAGGTAGTTAGTTACGTCACTACCACTAAGTATCCGCGAGTATTTGCGTACTACTCTTGTTAAGATTGGAAGGCCTTTAGTAGAAAAGTGATTTCCAATCCATACGCGATTAGTTTCACACCCTTGCGTTCTGGCCTTATATAGAATGGAAAGACGCACACTGACTACCGAGATGACGACTAATAGAGAAGTATGGATGAAGAAGACATTTTGCGTCGAACGCAAATAAATTGGGATAACACTTGAAATTGTTGTACTGATTACAATTAAATATTTATAATAACACTATTGTATGATTTCGTTTGATCTTCGAGATCGCCATTTTGGACTGATACGATGTATGTTATCAATATACTTGGTAGTTACTTGATACTAGTAAAATTTCTCGTTTACTATGTTACGTTTGTAAACTTTTAACATAAAATATATCCTATGACACTTGGCAATAGTGTAGCTATATAGTATCAATGAATATTACATAAACGGTTCAGTACTTTCAGAAATTACCTTTTACAAACATAATCTGACTTTTTAATAAAATTATGAAATAACACTTAGCCAACTTCACGCGGTGTTCCCAGGCGGTCACCCATCCAAGTACTGACCGCGCCCGATGTTGCTTAACTTCGGTGATCGGACGAGAACCGGTGTATTCAACGTAGTATGGACGTTGGCGAATGTTAAGCCGAAATATTAGACGAGTATCATACAAATGACTGAACTGCGGACTAGTTGCCAACAAGCACTTTAAGACCAAGCTTGTTGTTGCTTAATAATAATAACATTTTATTTTCAGACCAGGGTCCATCAACATTACGTAGAGAAGATGCATCAAAATCGATGTTTGATATTTATAATTTATCCGATGTAGGTATATCGTGCATAAAAACGACGAGATTTTCATTCTGAAAGTGGTTTATTTATGTTTTAGTTGTAAAACAAAAGTTCGTCTGATTATATGACGTTATTTTTTTTTTATAGCAGTAACAAAAAATGTTTTAAGTAGTTCTTTCAAAAATTACCTTTTGCAACCATAAAAAAATAATAATTTGACATATAACAAAATTTAAAACAATTGAAATAGAACCTCATTAAATATCTTTATTTCAAAAAAATAAATAAATGCAAAAAGCCAACTTCACGCGGTGTTCCCAGGCGGTCACCCATCCAAGTACTGACCGCGCCCGATGTTGCTTAACTTCGGTGATCGTACGAGAACCGGTGTATTCAACGTAGTATGGACGTTGGCGAATGCAAAGCTGAAATAGTAGACTGGTACTATACAAATCAATAAACCCATAGAAACCTTAACCTAGTACAATTATTATTTCATTAAAAAATATATATTTTCCATGACTCGCCACACCCACTGAATTTGAAAGTTTGGAAGGGACAGTCAAAACGTACAGATATTGCGTTCAGAATGCCGTTGTTGCTACCCCGTATACCGGCCAGCACCAGCAGGGAAGCTGCTTGTTTGCACGTGACGGCCTTCAGCAAACATCCCAGACGCGCTGCACAGCCAGAAATAAAAATATATGATAAACATTATTTTTAATTACAGTAATTGTATTACAAAAAGAACTATAATATTTAACTGACTGCACTATGTTCAAATCAAACCGTTAATTTGCATAGCATATTCACGTTACACGTGTTTCTAACAATTATGAAATTATGCTTAGCAACAAAAAGCTTAGTTTAGTAGTAATTATACATAATTATAACCCAATTAAGCACATGTAATAATATTTAATTGTTTGAATTGCCACTTAGCTCTCTTCCTCTCTCCTAAATTTTGCTGTACCCGACAGGGTCCATATTGATCTTTTACCTTGTATATGCCATCTATGAAACACATATGGAATGCAATAAAGTTTTGAGTATTGAGTATAGTTCGAAAATGCTTGTTAGCAACATGTTCAGTCATTTCTATGATAGTCGTCTAATATTTCGGCTTGGCATTCGCCAACGTCCATACTACGTTGAATACACCGGTTCTCGTCCGATCACCGAAGTTAAGCAACATCGGGCGCGGTCAGTACTTGGATGGGTGACCGCCTGGGAACACCGCGTGACGTTGGCTTTTTGCATTTTTTTTGTGAATATTTATCTAAAAAAAAATATGAATATACATCGGCAATGGCATCAATATCTAAAGATAAAACAAAAAGATTTGAATGATTTTTTTTTTTGTTCAATGACCGCTGGGTGCTTTGTTACTGAAGTATGAGTTGAGAAAATAATATAAATATATTTTCTATAGCTTTGTCATGTTGAGATATCGATGCCCATCACGTCTGTGAAGTTTATACAGTAAAAAGCTGATTTTTCAAATGGCTACACTAACTGGGGCCGGTGAGGACTCCACAAAAAAAAATCAAAGTAATTTATTCAAATTAGGCTGAGAATCAGCACTTTTCTAACGTCAAAATTACAAAAGACAGTCCCACAAAACGCCCGCCCTTCACCACTTCCTAGTGTTATCGCTGGGAAGAAGTGGCGCAACAAACTCTCCAGCAGCACAGCTGTCTGTTCATCGTCCTATGTGTATTTTAATTTTAAATTATGCTTAGCAACAACAACCTTGGTAATAAAGTGCTTATTGGTAATTTTCTCGCAGTTCAATCATTTGAATTGTGCTCTAATATTTCGGCTAAGCTTTCGCCAACGTCCATACTACGTTGAATACACCGGTTCTCGTCCGATCACCGAAGTTAAGCAACATCGGGCGCGGTCAGTACTTGGATGGGTGACCGCCTGGGAACACCGCGTGACGTTGGCTTTTTGCTTTTGTTTTGTGAATACTTTATTTAATAAAAAAGATCTGTTATGAGATTTTATTTTATTAACTTTTTGCTTTTTTTAATATTTTTCTGAAGTAAAATTATTTGATTTATTATTATAAAAGGTAGGTAATCTCTGAAAGTACTGATCCGATTACTTTTTTTTTTTTCACTGGCAGATAGCTACACTACTGCCAAGTCTCATAGGATGTATTTTATGTTAAATTAAAAGTTTACAAACGTAACAAAGTAAACAAGAAATTTTGTTGTCAATGTCGAGGGAAAAGCTAGTATCAAGTAACTACCAAGTATATTGATAACATAAATCGTATCAGTCCAAAATATCGATCTCGAAGATCAAACAAAATCATACAATAGTGTTATCATATTTAATTGTAATCAATATAACAATTTCAAGTGCACCTGTTTGTAATCGGTCATTAATAATATTTATTATCTTTAAACAAACGAGAGTATTGTTGTAAACTATTATGCGATAACTGCATAATATCAATAAGATATTGAAAGTCAAAGTCAAATTATTAATTTTGACGTTCATAAGTGCCTTTTATTTAAGGATCTACCCTTAAATAAAAGGCACTTTTGAACGTCAATATTTACAATAAAAACAAAATTATTCTAGTTGCCGCTTTCAAAAAGTTGATTCGTATGGAGAAGAATGGGCAAGAAACTCCTTAGTTGGTTACTCTTTTAAATTTTTTTATATATTTTTTATAATAATATTTGAAGCTCTCAAAACGGTGAAGGAAAACATCGTGAGGAAACCGGCATGTCCTAGAACCAAAAATTCGAAGACGTGACATCTACCGACCCACACTGGGCCCGCGTGGAGGATTACCGCCCACTCCCTCTCACAGAGAGGAGGCTTGTGTCCCAGCAGTGGGAACATTATAGGCTGATTATGCTATATATGAAGACAGCGTACCTATATTAAAATTTTATTTATGTTTCAAATTGACGTTATTTCAAGTTAAACAAATATCAACTTTATTTAAATGAAAATTAAGTTGATTTCAGAGTGACTAGCACAAAAGAAACAATTATAAAAATGTTTGAAGTTGTAGCGTAAACTGAACTTTATTTTGTAGGAATAAAAGTTAGTTTTCCATAAATTCATACAATATTTGTTTACATTTTTGGCGAATATGTCGCGATATTAGATTAGAATAAAATTACTAAGTTATAGTACAATAGGAACAAAGTATTAAAACATTTGCCATGCCAGATAAATTAATTATGTTGATACATACATGTTGCTCACATATTTATAAATATTGCAATAGTAGATGGTTTTTTTAGAGCTTTAGTGACCTGGTACCGTATTTCGACGTCTCACACATCGGCCCATTAGCTCAGTTGGTTAGAGCGTCGTGCTAATAACGCGAAGGTCGCGGGTTCGATCCCCTCATGGGCCACAAATCTCTTTTTGTGTTTTTGAGGTTGTAAACAATGTTTTTGTGAAAGAATGTTGTACTTTGCCTATGTTTAAACATAATTTTGCTTATAATAGTTAAAATAGTGATATTGCTTGTAAGGGAGATTTAAATAACTATAGGATGATCCTTGTACAGACGCTAGCACATCAAGCTACTACAATCTGTCAAATTTATTTAATAGATTTTCAACTTTATCGCTAAAGCATTAAGGTTGATTGGGAAAATTTGACAGTTTCGGGTAGCTTGATGTGCTGGCGTCTGTACATACGGCTACACATTTCCGCCATTCATTTCCAGTTTGAGCTGACCTGGCATTGTAAAGCCTTTTCGCACAATCTGAAGTCAGCTTATGCTGGTTACGTATAGCTTGATGTGTAGTCGTGCGTACATGAATGAGCGAATATTCTATGAAAGCATGGAAGGTACTTTTACATGATGCAAGAGTCCATGAAAATGGATTAATGAAATAATTCCACAAATAAAAGATATCAGCCCTCATTTTTTTTTTTTTTCATTTGAACATTTTTTTTTCAATTTTCAGCTTCTAACCTACGAGCCATCAGAACGTTTAGGCGCTGGCAAGGACGGCATTGAAGAGATAAAGCGTCATCCATACTTCAAACACATCGACTGGCAGTACATATACGACAGCTGGACTGTGCCCGACTAGCCGTGACGTCACACCGTGGCTGTAGAGTACGTTGTAGTGAGAGTGTAGTGGGTGTTGTGTGGCTTTTGGACGTATTTATTCTCAAACAAAGAGAGGCTCGTGACTAAATAAGAGCCGTACTGGTCGATCGACGGTTAAGCTACGGTTGACGCGGTTGGTTCGTGGATGGGTGGCCATCCATTTTCGCTAATCGTCGACGGTGGGAGGGGAGTCTTAGGCACCAAAGATATCCAAACATGGGCGCCATGTTTGGATATCTTTGGTGACTAAAGCCCTAAGCAATGGGACACAACATAGGCTATAAGAAACTAAAAAAACACTACAATAGGTTACTCCGTTTACCCACCCTAAAGTGGATATGTCCGAGAATCCACCCTAAGGCTATAAACTTCGTTTGTCCCAGTCCATTAGGTTAACGGTTTTTTGACAGCTGTCTAAGAACGTACATATTCCAGATTTCGTAAAAGTGAACTTTAAAATGCGTAATCAAATAAATATATAAACTGCCGCATCTTATTGAATTATCTTATTTATGTTTTCTTACAGACATTATAATACCGTACGTGTATCAATCAATGTATTGTGTGTTGCTGCAATCACTAGTTCCATCTGTCAAAAAACGGCTTACGTAATGGACAGGGTATAGTAGAGTGGATAAACGGAATAACCTGATTTGACTGAATTTGGTATTATTTTGAAAATGTAAAATAAATTAGCTGTCATTGTTTCAATATGTTCAAAAGCCACGATAATTATCTCAATATCACAGTATATATTAGATCTGTATAGTACAACCATTATTCCTATACATATTTATCTGATAAAAAACAATATTGAATATACTATAGTTCAGTCTAAAATGAATTGTTTATATAAAGTCCAGTAGTTTATTTTAGACATATTTTAAGTTTATAAGTTATTTTATTGTCAGTTTTTAAATGTAATTTATTTCTTTATTACACGTTGTTTAATTTTTTTTTGTTATTTTAAATTCTGTAAGTCCAAAAAAAATTGGTAAGTAACATCATACTTATTTTATAAAAAAAAAAAATTGAGAATATAATTCAGAGCGAAATAAACGGAATTTATAACATAATATTACGCCTGTATTTCACGAAGGGGTAGTGCATATAGCTCTCTCAAATTTCGCGAGTTATGTTATATATAAGTACTTATCATGTATTAATCCCACGTTCGCAGGGACGTAAAAACGCGGCGCGCACTGTGTATTTAACTCTCGGTAATAAGCCGAGCGTTGAGAATTCAACAGAGCGCATCTCAGTGCGTCAAAAAAACTCACTGTTGGATTTTCAACTCTCGACGCTGAGCAGAACGTTGAAAATCCAGTGCGCGAGAAAAACGCGCCCGTGCGGACCTGGGCTTAGGGATTTCATTGAAAATGGTGTGGAAATATCTCTACGGAGCTTATTATGATAAACTGTAGTGTGATATCATAGAACTAAGTCATATATGTGATGTGAAGGACTAAATATATTTGTAGACACATAGTCCTCACGTTATGTAGTGGAATAATAATATACATAGCTCTGTATTTTTATCACTTGCAATTTCAGACTATTTCACTAAGCCCGTACCACAAATAATTAAATGCAGTTAGCGCTAAATGTATTTTAAATATAGGAGTATTTTGTTTAAATGACTGAATTGGCCTCTTTTGACCTCGATGACGCCTGATAGAAAGTGATGTATGAAGTCTACGATGGAACGAGCGTGCCCAGAAGATGCCTGTTCACACTTGCTTTGAATGCAGACGGGTTTAATGTGGAAGGGAACACTGATGCCGGCATAGTTCCACATTTTGGCTGTGCACATAATAAATATAATGTAAAAATCGTACCAAGTGGCGTTTCTGTAGTTTCTACCTACCCCCATGGGAAGGTGAGTTTATGTATGTGTTTCAGTTAAAATATCGTCCTTTTCTGTCTATCATTTTTGAAGATGACAGAGACGGAATGATGTTTTAAATACGTGGATCGCTAAATATATTTAGTGATTGGTGGTGTAAGCGGGTCTAAATTTTTTTCACAATTTGAGGACAATATATACCGCAGTATTACTATGTTGAATGGAAGATTGAAGGTTTGTTCCAAATAATGCATGATATTACTTAATTGTACACTTTTGCAAAGCTTAAAATATATGCGTATTTGGATTTTATGAAACACAATGACAAAAAAATCTCACTTTAATTGTGTATTTAGTTTAGAAGTTGGAATATTTGAGTGTGTTTATGATAATTACAGTCCGGCCGTCGCGAGAATGTGTTCCTGACACCTGTCAGTGTGATTATGCTAGTAGCAAAATTTCGTTTTTGAATCCCAGATACTTCTGACATTTCAGTCTTTTGTGTTTGCGTTTTTTTTTTATAGAAATTTGACCTTACACCTGTCAATTTAGTATCTGGGTTTAAAAAACAAACTTTAATAAAGATCAAATTCTCTCGTCGGCCGAACTATATGTATGTTATGTTTAAATCGTGTGCATCTAGTCTGTATGTCGATTATCCTATGATTACTTAAGAGTATTATTCACTATATTTATTTATATTTTAAGTAGATTTTAGTACAAATATGTAATCCTATGTGTAACTGTATTTTGACTTGTTACCTATATGTAATTTTGAAGACAGAAGTACGATAGGGGTGTGGAATCATTTTTATAAACATTATAAACACTATTATGTGCGTGTGAACTGGGGGACCACACTAAGATTCGCAAACAGAAAGCAGTAGGCTTCAAACAATTGTAGAACGAATTTGGGAATTTGTAAACAAATATATTAAAAACTACAGCCCTAAAAGACCATCAGCCAGATCGTGGAAAGTATCTTATAAATGAAGGACAGACATTTAGTAAATAATTTGTAAAGATATTTATTAAATAACAGACCACAAAGCATTTTAAAAAATATAAAGACTAAACTGTGGTCCCTGAGTCCACACAAGTGAATATTACCGAATTAAGTAAATAAAACCGTCCCTCAGTTCACACGCACATACATTTTTTTGGAACCAAATGGTGACATGAGGCCAGTGTGAGTGAGAGCACATGCGCGAAAAATCAGTGAGCCTATGTTTAGACCGGCCATGATTCATTGTCCGTATTGTATTTTTATGTTTAAGTTGTAATTTTGAAGACAGAAGTATGTAGTTTTAATTTGTAGTTGTTTTTATACAGAAAATATAGTTGTTCACTGTCAAGCCGCGTCTTAACCAAAACGATCGCCGCGCGAATTCGCGCTCGTCGCATTCATTTTGTTTGGCGAACCCAAACGCTTGGTCGCGCCGACAGAGGGCACCTTCCAGTGTTCGAACATATCCCCGCGTCCTAATAGAAAGTGAACGTCGCGTACATAGGTATGTCAGTTTTTGTTCGGTGAACCGGAACGCGTGGTCGCGCCGACAGAGGGCGCCTTCCTGTTTTCCGAACAAATGAGTGACATGAACGTGAAGACCGCGTATTCGCGCGACGACAATCGCTTTCTATTAGGACGCGGCCTCATAATGTCATTTATGACCGTGACGCGCGAACTATCATTTTGTTTAGGACGCGGGGATCACAAACTAATTTGAAAAGTACAGATTCATTTACTGATAGTTATTATTAGTGCTTTGCTTGCGACAGGAGACAAAAACAACAATTTTTGTCAAACAAAAGCTCGTCTATAAATCATGGGGTATATTTTTATAAATTAAGTTGAAAAAAGCTCTTGTTTAATAAATTAGGGCGAATTTCATCAATAAAACTGAACGCGACCAAAATTTCTAAAGCACGTTCTAGAGCTGTCAGTGTCAATATTCCACAACAATTTTGACATTGACAGGTCTGAAACGCGGTGAAATCCGCACTTAGTATTATTACGATTGTTTACCAGTATTGTTCGAAATACGTCTTACAGAAGTCAGAACCCGGGCATGTGTTATTCATTACAAGAGTTACCAATATTGCTAATAGCTATAGGCCAGCTACTTAACTGAGACCTTGCCTGAGGTAGCAGCGCGGTGCGGGAGGGGTGTGGTGACGTGATGCGAGAAACTCAAACTCAACTCAAACTCAAACTATTTATTTCAATTAAACCAATTACAGGTACTTTTGAATTGTCAAGGGGTCGGTCAGTCAGAAAAATGAAGCTAGTTGCCCATTCCAAAGCGTAGGTACCTATGGAGAAGAACGGGCAAGAAACTCCATGGACACTCTTTTAAATCAGAATAATATGGAGAGCTCACTGATTTGTCAACTTGTGACAACTATCACCCCTCCCGCACCGCGCAGCTACCTCAGGTAACGTCTCAGTTAAGCGGTCGGCCTATAATAGCTTTTAATACACAACATGAAATAAATCCTAAGTTTTCATCACAGCCTCTTCAATTCTTGAATTATCACGTAATCTACTCAAACTCAAACTCAAACTCAAATCATTTATTTCAATTAAACCATTTACAGGCACTTTTGAATTGTCAAAATTAAATAGTCGGTCAGTTAGTCAGAAAGTTGAAGCTAGTCGCCCATTCCAAAAACGTAGATCTCTATGGAGAAGAACGGGCAAGAAACTCCACGGACACTCTTTTAAATCATGATATTATTACAAAATCCTGGGTACCTACATTATTCTTATTGCTTCTATATGTGAGAACAATGTAAAAAAAAAGAAACAATTTATAACATTAAAAATAAGCCCTGGCAGTTAAGAGATGACCAGTCTCAACCAACGGCGCCCGTTCACGAACATGACGCGTGGATCAGCACCACCTAGCTCAACCATTTTGTAGGGAACCGAATGATCCAACACACGCGCCACCATCAGTGAGACATTTAAGTGAGCATGACATATTCTCAACTGCCATGCTCTTTCAAGTCAAAATCAAAATATCATAAAATATCATAAAACTACGAAAAGAAGGAAAAACCTTTATTTGGCACAGTACCGTGAGCAAGGAACACATTTGATCAAATTCAAAACTAACATAAATTAAAATAAAGGATCGTGTGTACCGGAGGCCGCGTCCTATTTGTAAAGCGATCGTCGTGTTTGTAATTGTATACCTCTTTAGTAGATTTTAGATTACACCATTGTTTATATTATCAAGTACCCAGCTGGGTGGGCTGGGTAGGTATGGGAGGACAGCGTAGGCCTGTCAACAAGTAGCTACTTGTTGACAGGCCTACGCTGTCCTCCCATACCTACTGTAATTTGAAAACATTGTAAAAGCCAATAAAATTATTTTTAAAAGAGTAACCGTGGTGTCTCTTGCCGGCTCTTCTCCTTAGGAAACTAACCAATTGGAACCGTGCACCTACGAGTAGCTTCTGACGTTTCATAACATCAGAAGGCGCTGTCCGGGTTTTTAGAACAAAAAGTGTCATGATCACGACGATCGCTACTAAATAGGACACGGGGTCACGGCAGCGCCAAATAGGTTAATTTCAGCAACAATGCCAGACAGGATGCTGTCTGACGCTGGATACACAGTGTACTATAAAAAGGCCTTTCCCTAATGTAAATCCACACGGAATATTTTTCCAAATCTTTGAATGGTGAAAGAGAGATGAGAGTAGCTATATTATATACCTAGTACAGAGATAATTTTGAATTACTTTACTATAATAATAATAATATCCCTGGACATTTCACACAGCACCATTTGTCCCAAGCTAAGCAACCTAATGCTTGTGTTATGGTAACAAGATGGCTGATACACTACTTATATACAATTTTTTTTTTTTTTTTGTAAATACATACATATTATAGATAGAAAAACACCCAGACTCGGAACAAATACATGTAGGTCATACAAATATTTGTTCCGTGCGGGAATCGAACCCGCGACACGCAGCGCAGCAGTCAATCGCTTAACCACTGCGCCAACCGTGCCGTCTAATATATCACCACCACCACCCAGTCTTAACAAGGAGTAACTGGATTGTGGAGTTGTCGTGTTAGCACTAGTTACAGTTACAGCTGCACGCGCTTACACTGGAAGCCGATCCCAACGTAATTTGGAAAAGGCTGGGCTGTTTTTTTTAATATTTTTTTTTAAATTTGAACGAGCGGCCTTGGTATAGATTTGCTTTTACCCTACATATCCAGACGGTCTATTCTGTAATGATCTCACCGTGAGAACATAGGTGAAGGGAGCTCTCCAGGTAGCTAGTGATTGACACTTGACAGATCACTTCACCGCAGTTTTCACGGTGAGATTTTTATACAATAGCACCACAGGACGATAGACGATTATCGATATCACAAAAATCGCTCAGTATCGAAGACTTTTGAACTGGTTTAGGTACAGACGCCAGCACATGAAGCTACTACATTCTGTCAAATTTCTTTAATAGATTTTCAACTTTATTTCTGAAGCATTAAGGTTCAATGTTGATTGGGAAAATTTGACAGTTTCGGGTAGCTTGACCTGTTGGCGTCTGTACTTCATCTTGCCTATTATTTGCTAGCGGTCATTTTTGCAAACGAAAATGATCACAAAATTAATGTGACAAAATTGTCAAGCGCACGTAAACTGCTAAAATTGGCTTTTGATCAACTAATTTGCAATTTTTTTTTTTTTCGAGAAACTAACTCCAGTCCTTTTACAGTTAGTTTACCACTGAGTGCATCACTGTCCAAATCACAGTGAACTTTATTCTCATTCTAATAAGGTTACTGATGGGTTGCTGCTGTGAGAGGTAAAATACTTGGGAAGGACTAGTTGCCCCAATGGCTCGACATGACAGCAGAGTGAGTTCTAATAATTTACTTTTCATAAGTTTCTTTTTTACAATAAATTGTAAATTCAAAATTGTATGATCTCATTTTTGGCTCCATGTATTATTAATTCAGACCAAATTGTTGCATTTTATTTTTAAACTAAAAAATGATACATACACGTTGTCAGTGTGATATTTAATTGGATTCTCTCTAAATAGAATTTGTATGATAGAATAAATGAATACGAGTAAGTTAAGTCTTTCATTCTCTTAATTTTTTTTTTTTCGCCTTGATGATGTAGGTGTGTTTACAAGGGCTCAATCTCGAATACCAGATTCGCAATATACCAGAAGTACAGAAGTTCCACTCAGACTCCAGATTCAGATACGTCGAAACAAAGAAACCCTGCTCAGTTGGATATTCACAGATGACTCAGCCCTTTTTTTTTTTTTTTTGAGGATGGGAAATCATCAAATAACCCCTCCCGCTCTGGGTGGAGCAGAAGGGAGTGTCAGACTCTTACTGACTAAAACCCGCCCGTGTTCCTTCCTTAGCCCTTTCTGTTCCAGGGCAGCGGTAACCCTTTCGGATGACAGCCCTGGAGTCTAAAAATGTGGTCCTGTTATCCCACACACAATGTGGCACTTTATATCGTGTCCAGCGTGTGCTGCACCCTAATCGATCAGGTTAAGCTACGCTTGCCGTGGTTGGTCTGTGGATGGGTGACCATTTTTATATACCGAGACTTTCAGAGGCACGGAGGGGCCGTGCCTCGGAAAGCACGTTAAGCCGTTGGTCCCGGCTGCCATTCGTGGATCTTTGACAGTCGTTACGGGTCGTCAGAAGCCCGAAAGTCTGACAACCAGTCTTACCAAGGGGTATTGTATTACCCAGTAACTGGGTTGTGGAGGTCGGATAGGCAGTCGCTCCGTGTAAAATAATGGTATTCAGTTGCATCCGGTTAGACTGGAAGGCGACCCCAACTTAGTTGGGAAAAGGCTAGGCAGATGATGATGACAGGTAACTGAAGGAACACGGGTGGTTTTGAGTCGGTAAAAGTTTGACCAAAACCCGCAGCCCTCTAGCCTAGAGCGGGAAAGTTATTTGATGATTTCCCACCCAAATATAAAAAGGGCTAGTCCATTGCTTCATTGTTCAAAAAATTATCTGCCTACAACAACGTAAATGACGAAACGGTAAAACGGGGTGAATAGGTTTGCAGGGGTGAATCGGAACGAAACTTTAAAGTGGATTTATTCTTTAAAATAATATAGTTTGTTGCTAACAAGGACACTTAATCTTTAATTAAAAAGCAGTAAACTCATTAGGGTATTTTCTGGCAACAAACTATGTTATTTCAACGTTAAAATCCATTTTAAAGTTTCGTCCCGATTCACCCCTGCATCCCTATTCACCCCGTTTTACGGTAATGAATATTGTTGGACTGTCAAAATGAAATCCTTTGCTATTATTAATGGTGTACGCAATTAGGGTGCTGGAGTGTAAATGTGGCGCTGTCCCATAAACAATGGGACATCGTGCCCAGCGTGTCCTGTTGTCTGCACGCTCAGGACTGATGGACGCTACTGAAGGCGCAAAGCTCGTAGCCAAATTCTATGCCTCTGGGGTGACTATTGCCATCTCACGCTAAATAATGACTAACTCCACAGTACGTACTGCAGAGCCAAGGTTAAACGCCAAGACCGAGGGGCAATTCAAGGTTAAGAATGTTGAATAGCATAAATAATTGGTACCTAATTTTATGGCACTAATTGATACGTTTAATCAAATAATTAGCACCTATAAATACTTTTTACGAAATAGTATTTTCAAAGCTCAGAAATATATAAGAGTCAAGCGGTTCTCTATTCGAAACCTAGACTCAAACCCACCCCTCCTCCACCTATCACCATGTTCGACAAGCCGATCCCTTGAGAAAAGCGAGCGAAATACCTAGGTGTTATCCTCGAACAAAACCTCACCTTCTCAGAGCACATAAGACGGTCCGTTCGCGCGCCGCTTTTGCTCTCAGCTGTATCCACTCCGTCCTCAATGCACGTAGTAAGCTGTCACTTCAGTGCAAAATGCGCTTGTCCACAGCGTGCATCCGTCCAATAATGACATACGCATACATATCTACTCGTACCTACCTATGTGCAGTTTTCGCACAAGCAAAGCCCCGTTATAGCCATAGGATGCACACCCTTCAAAACCGCTTCCTCCGCAAGGCCACGAATTCCCCTTGGTTCGTTCAAAATGAGATCCTCCATTTGGACCTCAAAATCCCCAGTATCCAGCAGTTCATAAAACGCCATATTTCCAAGCGTTTCTTCGACACAGCCGCCAAACATCGCAACCCTCTGGTTGTCGCGGCCGCTAGTTACACCCCCTCTAAAATCAGTAAACTTCGCCGTCCGAGACACGTTCTCGCTGACCCCGATGACCCCATAACCCTCCAAGAGAGCAATAGGGCCACCAGTCCTAGGAAACGCCGTGCTCATCAAAGCACTAATAATAATTCGATCCAGCCTGTCCCATCTTGCTGCCCTCTCCCAGCGACGCCCTAAGCCGAGGTCCGTACCCCACAGGGGGTGCCCTTAGCGTGCAGTCGCTTAATTTTTAATTAGTTTTTAAGTCCTGGCTGGAGGCCCGCTCTGGGTGGAGCGGAAGGGAATGTCAGACTCTTACTGACTACAACCCACCCGTGTTCCTTCCTTAGCCCTTTCTGTTCCAGGGCAGCGGTAACCCTTTCGGACGATCCCGCCGCTGGCTGGAGGCTTTAAGTTTACTTAACTCAACCACTGGATAGCCCGGTTAGGTAGTCACGACCTCTCTAGGTCAACTACGAGATGCCATTTATAAAAATAAAAAAAATGGCATAAGGGATACCGTGATCAATAAAGCGGTTCCCCCAGGGCGAGGCCTTCCCATTGCACTGTGGTTGGGTTGACCCCTGCGATTATCCCTAATGTAAATAACTCGGATGCGTATTTTTTTCTAGTGGGGACTGCGTACGCGCCGTTCCCTCAGAATCCCCTTAATAAAGTTGATTGAACTATTCTAGTATTAATAACCCAACCAAGCAGAGACCATCATAAAACTCATGTATTTTTATGTACACAAACTGTGTTTTGCAGATATTCCTTAAGGTACTTCTCATTAAGTACCTACGCCGTAGCGATAGAGAAACTTCTAGAACGAAAATTGTCGCTAATAATTATACTAAAGGTCGCTAGACGCGTCGTCATAATCAGCATCTAGAACCAATTGTATGGAGAAGGTCTTTCTATCTTTGCCTATATCTTGATGCTCAAAATTATGGCCAAAGAGGAAGTTTGGAAGTAATTTCATGATGTTTAATTTAAATCACTATAATATGTAATGGTAGATCGTTACGTACGTATTGTCGAACACTGTCTCTCAAGATACAGGGGGCCTAAAAAGGCCACTTTAAGCAATACCTCTAAAAGCTATTCATTTCCTGATACCATATCAATCATATTTGGTGTAAACATTGGTGGACCATTTTACGAATCTCCATACAAAACGGTCAAACAGGTAAATTGTGTGATATGAATTGCACACAGATCATATTATGAATTGTCAGTTTGTGACCATTTTACGATTTTTAATATGATGCATATTGTTATCTTATTATGATTCTCCCAAAGTGGCCTTTTTAGGCCCCCTGATCTCCTAGTTTGAGAGGCAGGGTTTCATTTTTTTTGCTATACATTTAAAGACTTTTGTAACCTTACACTTAGAAACAGCCATTCATGATAATTATATGTCTATCACTGTGTTGAATCTGTGTCTGTGTACATTACTTTAGATAAATAAACAATAATTATTATTATTAGGTATTAATTGTCATCATCACCTTCACCACGCTTGGCAAACAGATTAGTGATTGTAGTAGGTATGTTGTTATCAAACAAGAGAACACTCTTAGCACAAAATTAAATAGTCCTCGACATGACCCGTTAGGTACCTACGATCCACACTCCAAAAACATAACCCTCCTTTTGGGCTCTGCCGCAGTCGGGGAATAAAGAAGTATTTGGCATATAATATACTTATGCATAATGCAGTGTCGATGGTAAATCATTACTGTGCAAAAATAACTGCGTGCAGATAAATTCTTCCGCAAAAACTGTCATAGCGCGTAATGTAGTGTTCACACCTAATAATTGTTTAACAATTACCAAACAATAAGCCGTCAGTTAATTTCTCTTTTAAAGTGTCTGCTTACATCTTCACATTACATAATCACGGAAGTAGACATTATACAGGTAATTAACAGTATTTGCAAAGTTATTAGTCGCCGAGTTGAAAATTATCGATGCCTCATTGCGCGTTCGGTCACGTATGTTGACGGAAGTGAATAAGTACCTACCTAACAACTACGAGTACGTGAGTGACAGTAACTGGTTTCTATTCTAGGCGCATTTGTGACTCATTGGCCTGAGACCTAAGGAATGCTAGAAAAGTGATTGGCTTTGATTAATTTGCTAAATATAAAGGCACCGCAGTATCGTTGTAGTGTTTAGCTTAGAGGTTATGATGTTTAGATTAACGCCATCTAGCGTTGAGTAGCTGTAGTAAGGAAACTCAAGCATTCAAAATAATACTGTTTCAAACCAAGTATGTAATAATCAAAATGGCTAAAGGACGACATTTTAATTGTAATTTATCTCATAAATTGCCATGATCACTAAGTAGTATGGTATAAATTAAATTGTTTCCTTAAATATATATTTTACGCGCCTAGATGTCGCTAGTGGTCGAAACAGAATCTTGCTAGAAAATTATATTTTAATAAAATTTAATAAATGTTGTTCGGCTCATAACATTCTTTGTATAATAGAGGCCGTTATCATTTCACAATTACAATACATGAATTGGGAAACAATAGAAAAGTTCAACAGGTGTTACATCACGTGCGATGATAAAATATCAAGATTCTGCGCGGGCTTTCGGGCCACTCAACTATGCACTGCACATACCACTCGAGGCCACAGCATTTCTTCTAAGGTGATCAACTCAGCATTAACATAAACATACCATTTTAACCACTATTCCCTGAGTCATAAAACTCAAAGTATCTGCAATAAAAAGTCTCATTCATTTCGTTACCTGTTAAATAAATATAAATCTTAAGCAACCTTCTCGTAATATCAATTTCCTATAGCAATCTCATGTCAACACTTTAAGAAAATAAATACGGGCAGGAAAGTATTCTGAATCTTAGCTCCAAAGTATATGATTGCTTTTACTGTGTTGCTATTAAGAAACAATCGTATTAGCCGGTTCTACAAGAACGTATACTGAACGTAGCTTATTTACGACAGCTGACGACCATTCAAACTCGTTTGTGTAATAACTCGATCTTCGGAGAATGCGACACGCCGATTGGCTCAGACAGTCGCACCGTCGACGAAGGAACGCTCGTTTGTTGTGCGCATGCGTGGTGACTCCGAAGTGAACGTTTCTAAATTTTAAAAAAGTAGACTTGAGTAGTTGAGTGAGTGTAAATATCGATAATTTTTTTAAATGAATCGATATTTGAAGGATTTGTTGTGAAATCTTGAGTTTGAGTCGACCCAGTGTATTGGAAAGGAAAGGAATTTCATAACGTGGAAACGGGTTCGCATCCCATGATAGTTTGTTATGGATTTTGTAATAATTTTATATCTACGATTGAATGCTAGTTGTTTACGTCTGAAACCGTGGTTGTTTGATTGAAGAATATCGACATTTTTACTGGATTCCAATTGGAAAGGTGAGTTTCAATTCAATACAACACTATTTCACAAAAAATTTAGAAAATGTTAGAAAGTGCAACTCATTATAATTATGGAAGTAATTTGAAAGTGTATTAATTAGTCTTCTTACTAATTATTGCATACTGCATGTATATTAATTTTTAATTTCAGAGATAAAATAATACCACCTTCGAATTTTGTTTTTTAAAAAAAGAAAAAAAAAATTACTTAATGTGTTTGTAAACATGGCATTCTCTTAATTAACTCAAATACGCTATGAAGGCCGAATTTAGACGATTATTTTATTCATAAAACCTATTTTAAGGCTAAATACGACCACAAAAAGTTCTAAGTAACCAAATTGCAGCATGGTCAATTCTTAGTTCTTTTTAATGACATGCACATTCGAACTAATTCGAAGTTCGAAAGAGAAACGTATTGGCCATGAATTTTGATGAATAATACAGGATACGACATTATTATTTTGATGTTGCGACTGGTTGTGTGCAAATTTTACTTAAAATAATTAGAACAAGTTGAAGGATTGTTGAGAAATACTAATTCACGAAGTGAAATGTTGAAAAATTAGAATTAAAATATTGCCTTGTGAACCTTGAAAATTGTTTGTAGATAATCTACATGATACTTAAGTACCTACCTACTAAATTACAGAAATTACCAATTAAAAAGGCAGTTGGATTGGGTACAATTTTTCTTTGTGTTGGGTCTTGGTAAGCTTTCAAGTAGATGGGTTAATGGAACTGAAATTTATTAGTACCTAAACATACGAATATCGCCAGAAAAAGTAAAAAAATAAAAAATTAAAACGCATTAAATTAATCAGGTAAGTACTTAACTTGTTTATTCTGACACAACACCTTTCGAAACCCCCATAGAATGTCTGTTATCAATTTATTTGACAGATCCCATTATTCATGGAATTTTTCAATACTGAGAATAAACTGAAAAAAAACATCATTGTCGATGCTTTACGACACATTGCTGGCCATAATTCTTGTTATTCGAAGAAGCAGATATAAAATTTAAGAGCAAATCGCGTGCTTATTGATGATCGTTTGAAGAGCATCCATATCAGGCGTGCGTGCAGCGTACATAACGTGTTAAAAAGCGAAAGAGATATCTTAAAAAAAAAAATTCAAAAATGCTGAGATTTGGAAGTGCAGTAAAAAATTCTTAGGATAATCTTCTATTGAAAATTGACTGATTTAGTTGCTGAATACGAGCTTGGGACGCTGAGGCTAAAGGCTTTAACAAATGGCAAATCGCGCAAGGCAACGTCTTCGACCATTGAGCCTTAAAAGCATTAGAAATCTTCCAGAATTCATTCGAAGCAGTTACTTCCCAATATGAAAACATGCAAGAATAGAATTTCTCTAGTTTAGTTTATAGGTATAAGTTGTAAATTCCACTCCCAGAAAATCATCATTCTTTTGCCTTATTTGAGGTCGGTGCAACAAGTCTTTTTCTTCCATACTTTTCATTTGTCATCATCTCGGTAGTCACCGCCTTTCTAGCTATATCATCTTTCACACAGTCCATCCGTTTCTTTGGTCTTCCTCTACTCTTGTCTTATTATTTTCTCCTACCTATACCACTTATTTATTGTACGGTGCAACCGCACATTCTGCAATTCAGCAGTTCACGCCACACATTCATTTCAACTCATAATAATTATTTCAGTTCGCGTTGGGCTATCAAGTCAGCCAGGCGTTCTCGTTACAGCCAACAATGGCCGTGTCACACACTTCATTTCCACACCATCAGTCCATTAAGCTCACATACCTTTAAGTACCTTTGGGACAATACAGTAGTGTTTTAATACTTACCTTCTTTTATTCCATTCATCTCTCATCTAAAAGTAATGTATGGTCTAGCAAGGGATCATACATTTTTATGAATGCTAATTGTTAGTTTCTAGCCCACTCCCAGCCCTACCTCTGTGCCTTGGATTAATCTCCTTTCTGATTATTCGTAATCGGGTAAAGCTGCCCACATTAATTCAAAATTAATATGAGGATCGCCCCCTATTACATGAGACTTAAACATTCTGGCGAAATGTGGGAGTGCTATAGGTACACCTCTGCCTTACCCTTCGGGTATTACAGGCATGATGTTATGTTATGAGCTCAGCTAATTACTTAAACTTTTTGCTTCACATATTTACCTTCAAGCTGTTAAAGAAACACAGCCTTTTTAGTTTTTTAGCCCAGCAAGATAAAAACTTGCTCAAAAGCCCAGTTTTTTTAACGTTTCGCTTTATAAGGTATCTGCGACCTGTGGAGCATTACGTAATTATCACAAATAATGATATGAGTCTGACTCATGCATTATTGATTCCATTATCAATACATTTGTGCAAATATATGTTTACGTGTTGTTTGTGGTTCTCAGTGACTACTGACTGAGATTGTCATGAATCGATTTGGTTTTTAATACGTTTTAGTGCCTTAGTTTTGGCAAGCAATGATGACGTTGAAGCTGTTGCTGCAATGACTAAGCGTACCTAACAAACTAGAAATGTGAGTAGGATGCTCCAGAAGTAACCAGAATTTTATGCAAAATCAAAGTTTAGGGTCGAAAAAAAAACGTGTTGCACTCCGGGAGTGCCGGCAGAAGTGAAAACTTGAATATTAACGTCTTACGAATTTTCGATCAGGTCACGTGCCCTGACGCGAGTTTAACATTTTTTACCCATCACAACAATAGTGCACAACGCCGCTAAAAAAGTTTTCACTTCAAAAGTTTTTTGGAGAAATTAACTTTTTACTCGTCTGCAAAGAAGGGCTGTTTTTCAGTCATTGATTTTCTTCGCAATTTTGATGAGACTTTAAAAATCAAACAATGAAATAAATAAAAAAAGTTTATATTAAATATCTCAAACTTTTAAAAGCGTTTGAATAATCTTATTGACCAAGATCTCAAAATGACCAAGGAAAAAAAAGACAAAATCCCGAAATTCTTTTTTTTTGTCACCATAGTAACTTAAAACAATAAACACCGCTTTTTAGCTAGCGACATGTGTGTTGCTTTTCCCAAAGTTTAACCACTTTCCCTTATGTAACTGACTAGTTTATGTAAATCGGAGTCGCGTTAATCTTCTCCGCCACGCCTCGCGCTCCGCCGAGATGATATCACGTTTGCCTACCTGCTCTTGCCTGCCTCTTGGGTACCGTAGTGGAAAACGGAACTCATTAACATAGCAAAAATTGACGCTAAATATAACGTAATATTTTGGTTTTATTTTAGGCTACTAGAAGTGTTTCTACGAGATCTGTCACAGCAAATTTTCAAATTTCTGGCTGGAGACCTTAATGTGTTGAGGCACCCTACAACCAAGCCCGGTTAAGCAGCCGACAACCTAGGTTGACCTGCGAGATACCATTTACAAAAAAAAACTTTTCATTCAGAAGAACCAGCAAGATATGACGATTTTTGTACCACCGAAATGGTGGTACAAAATTCGTCATAACTAGCTGGTTTTTTTAAAACTGCGTCTGAAAATGAAACAATGGATTCATTTCTTATGTGGATCAAAACAAAACACTAATAAAATACTATGAAATATGGAATTCAAGTACGGAACCATTACTCAATGTTAGCCCTATTATGGTTGAAGATGTGACATTAGGCAATCTATTACGAAAAAGCTATTTGTATGCAAGAGCTGAGCTTAGGGCCAGCGACATCTCATGATAAATTGTTTATTGTAGTTTCTTAGAAATCGTTGAAAATGATGAGGGACGGTAAATAATACGAATAAGAATCTTTAAACCTGATCCATGCTAGTAATATCATGATACCAATTGCGGTTAGTTGGTACATGAGTTCAGGAATGTTCAAATTATGTAATGATTGCCTATTGCTGTACCTATTTGCAGTCTGCTGTTGGATGTCGAGAGCAGTGGTGTCCTAGTGGTAACAGCCGCGACTTACGCGTTGTATGTAGGTCGTAGTTTCAAACCCAGACAGGCGCTTTACTTGATGTTAATTACTTCATCACCACTGCTCTCAAAACGGTGAAGGAAAACATCGTGAGGACACCGGCATGTCCTAGAACCAAAAATTCGAAGACATGTGACATCTACCAATCCGCACTGGGCCCGCGTGGTGGATTACTGCCCACTCCCTCTCACCGAGAGGAGGCCTGTGTCCCAGCAGTGAGAACATTATAGGCTGATTATGTTGTTGGATGTTGAGCGTATTTGTCCTAAAAGAGTTCATGAGAGTTCAAGAGTAAAAAGGCTGGGATGGATCTCTTCATTTCTGATTCGATCACGAAGGGAAACTCCAAGCATAGCCACTCCATTGCCCTTTGCCCATTGCCCTTTGGGTAACTTTCAGCCTTCTAATGAGGCCGATTACACGCAGCTAATACCTGCCATCGACGAATTGTCTGCATAACTTGCCTGAGAGGAAATAATGAAAGTACCGTGTGAAGAAAATGTTTGCACCTATTGGTCTTCTATAAATAGCTTGCCATTATGCTAAAAAATCGAAAGTAAGTAAAGAAAACGCTCTAAATTTTTCAACTTGCTAAATTCCGTTTGCGCAATACTTAGCAGTTTTCTATGATTTCTCTTTTCTTCAAACATTCCAATATCAATAAGGAATCAAGCTCAGTTGATTACCAGTGCTACCGTCTTCCTAATTCCTATAAGCTTGCAATTACATGAAAATGTAATTAAAACCAGTGCGTAATAAATTGATTTTTATCGTGTAATATGATAATCACCAGTAAAGTATCACAAACTGCGAGTTATTTCACACTATTATACAAGAAAAGGCTAAAGAAGGATAAAGGCTTTTTAGTAAAAAGCCTTTATCCTTCTTTTTTTTTTTTAAAAGGCTTTCAAGGATTTTTTATTTATGCCTCTTATTGGAAATTACATATAAATTACGCAGTTTTTGGAGATTGTCCTAAAGATTTAGCTTACGTGGCCACCCTAGCCCTAGACCCACCCATTTGACATGCCTTTTTTTTTCTTTTTGTGTACCTTTATGGCGTTCAAAACGTGCTGATTATCAGCCTAATTCATTTTGACTGTATCCCTATAGGCTCGCCCTCTATTACATGGGACTTTATCTCTGGCGAAATGTGGGTGTACTATACTCACGCCTCACACACCCACACACCACACACCTCTCCCTAACCCTTCGGGGATTGCACACGTGATGTTATGTTATGTTTATCATATTAATTTATGTTATTGTATAATATAACATATTATTATGAAATTCTCGAATTGCATAAAGAAGAGTCAGTTCCGTCGCTTGTTGCGAAGCCAATCGATTGTTTATAATATGTATTTGAATACAGATGGATATTCTCAGGCATTCAACCGATCTCCCATAGACGGGCAATTAGTGATTGTTGATTGTCGAAGAAAAAGCGCGGAACACGGGTGTGTGAGGGGGAGGGGTGGCGGCTATTGAATAAACTTCGAGAAAAAACGATAGGCATTAACCTTTGCTTGAATAATACATTAATTAAAATAGCTATTATCTGTGGGCCGTGACTGCCTGCGTAATTAATGTGTAACTTTTCTATCTGAAGACTCTAAAATAGTGTTGTTAGTTATGGGATGGTGTGTGTGACCATTCATAACATATCGACACCCCTCCGTGCCTCGGAATTCACGTTAAGCTGTTGGTCCCAGCTGTCACTCACAGTCGACAGAAGCCCGAAAGTCTGACAACCAGTATTTGACAACAAGGGGTGACGTGTTACCTAGTAACAGGGGTTGTGGAGGTCGGATAGGCAGTCGCTCCATGTGAAATACTGGTATTCAGCTGCATCCGGTTAGACTGGAAGCCGACCCTAACATATTTGGGAAAAGACTAGGCAGATTGAGAACCTATACCACCGTACCGTACCGTACCTATATCACAGTGCTAGGATACTCAAAGTACGCTCACATTACATTTACCACCTCTTTCTTTTCTTCCCAAGGTTTCTTCTTCCTCTCTTCTTCAGACTTTCGCCACCCAATGCTGTAGGCATCCTGTAATGCACGCCACTCTTCTCTGTCTCTAGCCAGAGTCGTCCAGCAATCTTGACCAGGTCGTCGGTCCACCTGTTCGCTTCCTCATCCAAGGTTTGGTAAATGACTATTACTATTAGTCCAGCTTATGATGTCCTACTGTTGGACAAAGAACTCGCTCCATTGATTCCACTTCTCACGGCTGTTCGCTGTTGTGGTTCAGTCTTTCATAAATCCGTCTAATTCATCTCACCATCTTTGCTTGAGCCTTGTACGATGTTGAATTTGCTCCATTGGTACCCATTCCGATGTAAATTTTGCCCAGAAAACTTCTGCCATTCGACACATGGCCTGGCTAGTCCCATTTCAGCTTGTCAGCTTTTCCCTCCACATTGCATTTGCGTCAAGGAATACAGTATTGTATTTCTTGTCTATATCTATACTAATAATAAAGCTGAAGAGTTTGTTTGTTTAAACGCGCTAATCTCTGGAACTTCCATTCGGATTTGGAAAATTATTTTTTATTTGATAGCCCAATGCTTGAGGAAGTCCGCAGGCTATTTTTAATATCACACTAGGACCTTTGAACCACCGATTGGGTCCCTCTAAACGAGACGAAGACGGCGGCGGCGGGACGAGCTTGACTCCTACCGTAGGGACCGACCGGCTGCAAAAGACAGAATTGTGTGGAAAAGGGAGGGCCTTTGCCCTGCAGTGGGACAGTACAGGCTAGTTACATTTAGTGTCCGACCGAAACTGGTTTTTACGACCGACACCGAAACCGAATTTGGGCAACGGTTTCAGTTTCGGCCGAAACCGAAACCGAAACTTCCTTACAAGGATCATGTTTTTAGGGAAAAATTAAGAAAACTTTGTTAAGTATAAGTACTTATAATCAGCCAGTCTATATTTTTTATCTCACATACATATTTTTTATCACATGGCTAAGCAGTCTTCGACTTAGGCACTTATTATTTAAATAATAAACAAAAACAAAACGACATTATTAGGCACGTGAATGCGGCAAAATGTCTTCGTCGCTTGGAATTCAACGCGCCGAACATGACCGATCGCAGTGCGAGAAATCCCGAATGTAGTTTCGGTTTCAGTCGTAGTTTCGGTAGGTTTGCCGCCGAAACCGAAACTCGTTTTTTTACCGAAACTCGACCTAAACCGAAACCGAACATTCGGTCGGACATTAGTTAGATTAGATAAGATCTTTAAGAGCCGAAAAAAAGGAAAACGTCAGAAAGAACGCCAAGTGAAAACGAAGTAATAGCGCGAGCAGGCGATGCGATGCGATGGGTTGGGTTGGAGGACAAACAAATTTCACGCGGACGAAGTCATTGGCAGAAGCTTGTGTGTAATATAACAAACTAATACATTAATGTGCTGAAAGCGAGCATTTTATTTATGCCTCGATAAACTAATATTAAAATTCGTAGAAACAGCGAACAAATTACGATAATAACTACTTAAAGTGTAGCAATATCATTACGATACCTGGTACATTTGAAATAGAAACCGATAGTTGTAAATGGAAAGGTGTTGGTAACTGAGGACCACTCATTTTAAATTGTAAATAATCGCTCGTCGAAAGTGCCGATTTGAATTGGCATTTATACATTATGATCGAACCTCGAATAATTCCCATTTTGTGCTCCTAAAATATTGTTGGCAGTCTAATATAATTATTGCGCCTCTTTTTGTGAACTACAAATAATGTTGTATTATCTTTGAGGGACCTAAAAATCCGAAGTAGATATAAACCAAATAACTGCGAGTAACTTTGATATGGCACAGTCACAGTTCTAGCCTAACCTAACCCATTTGGTCGGCTTGCTCTAGCTTAGTTTCTGCTATTAATTCAGCTCGCGCGAGGTTGGTCACAGTTCCAACTTAACCTAACCCATTTGGTCGGGGTGCCCAAGCTTAGCTACTCCGACGAACTGAGAAATAGCAAGAAAGTTAAAAAGATACTCAATTATTTAAAAAGTGTGCATCATTAGAAGCGCAGAAAGTTTTTAGAGGATTTTTCCCATTTGAAATCTGTGAGGTTTGTAGTAGGTATGGTTTCCATGTTAGTTCTAACAGAGCATAATTTTATCAGCCTAGGGTAATTAGGGTAAGAGAAGAGAAGTCACATGTGGTCTATTTCCCACCCGAAACAAACATGGTGATTTTTATAATAAATAATAATAATAGATAAATCGTTTATTTATAAAAAGGGGATACATTTATACTCAATACTTTATTGCATTCCACAATGTAGGCTTAGGTGGTAAACATTTATTTGGTAGGTAACAATCGTGGACCCTGTCGGGCACAGCAAAAGATATTATGAATAAAATTTGGAGAGGACTTATCATTTAAGTATCTTATAATAATTCAACTTATTCTATAAACATAGACATAACATAACATTAGAATTAAAATTGCAAAAGACTTTATTTTTCAAGTTTTAGAGATTTATCATTTAGATATTCGTCGACACTATAGTAAGATTTTTTTAGTAATTTACAATGAATGAAAATAGTGCACAGTTCCTAATTCGCCTGAACTAGGGTGAACCTGTGCTGCAGGGTTAAGTTTTAGGTTATGTTGGTACATAAGGGGTCTCAGATTAAATACTTCTTAATCAATCTGAGTAAGGGGTAGGGTGACCATGATTGCGTATGTAGTTATATGCCAAAAATGGTTTTAAGAATTCATCAGGTAGTCTGATCTTAGTGATGTAAGTTGACAATAACGCAAATGAATAAAATGTTATTATAACGTGCGTGTACGCGTTATAATAACATTTTGATGAGATCATAAGTTACAACTTTAATCGTCTTCATAAACAGGCATCTATTTCCTGTTGGCTGTGTTGGCACGACTTCAGAAGAACACATTCGATAACTATTAACTTTTAATGTAGATAAATGATCATGTAGGTTTATTAAAACAGTTTCCATGATCGATTCAATTAAGATTTCGTCCAATTTGCAGACAAAAATTAAAACAGACTTAAAATGTCGTGAGTTTTGGTATGAATTTGGATGGCTATAAAAGTAGGGGAAGACCAAAGACACGATGTATCATAGACTGTGTAAAAGATGATATGGTTAGAAAGGGGGTGACTACCGAGACGACGACTAATAGAGAAGTAAGGAAGAAAAAGACATGTTGCGCTCACACCAATTAAAGGCCAGAGAATGTTGACTTTTTCGCTAAAATGTGCGACCTCGATGCATCTTAACTATTTATTTTTAATGAACGCCATAAAGACCGAAACAAAAAGGTTTAATTACCAACTTACTTAGAAAAAAGTCTCGGAACTAAGAGTCCGCATTACAGCTGCCAACGAGGCTGTACGTAACTTTCCTGCGTTATTTAAAAAGTGAACGCGGAAAACGCTTACCATACTAAACTAAGTGCTATGTATGTATGTTAGTCTACTAATTATAGTAAATACCGCTTCTTGTGGGAACTTTGTCCAGGAAGCACTTGTAGGCGCTATGTGATTAGAGCAATCTCTGTAATTTTCTAAATCGTTCTGAACTTTAAATTC
The DNA here is from genome assembly GCA_949629185.1 of Apamea crenata. Taxonomy (NCBI): domain Eukaryota; kingdom Metazoa; phylum Arthropoda; class Insecta; order Lepidoptera; family Noctuidae; genus Apamea; species Apamea crenata. The sequence continues at coordinate 2,739,734 of OX451376.1, read as the reverse complement.
GTTCTATGTATGTAGATTGGGGTGGGGCTCGTGGCCAAAAAATAACATTCGCACGGTTCTATGCTTGCCACGGTCGGTCCGTGGATGGGTAACCTGACCATCCATTACATATCAAGATCCCTCGGAAAACACGTTAAGCTGTCGTTGGTCCCGGTTGTCATTCGCAGATCTTTGACAGTCATGACGAGTAGTTAGAAACCCAAAAATCTGAAGTCTTACCAAGGGGTATCCTTGGTAAGACTACCTGTCAGACTTTAGAACTTCTTTTGTTGTAGTCTACTATACTATAAAACATATATTATCCTATGGCACTCATAGTGTAGCTTTCTGAGAGTGAAAGATTTCTCGAACTCAAGATTCCCTCTTACATTATTTATGTATAATATTAGTATAGATCAAGCCAACAAAAATATCTAATACTAGGGTGTGGCCAGCAAAAGACACAAAATTAAAACATAAATAACTGGTTATATTGTGCAACCACGTACCTATTCTATTTCTTTCTCACCGAGCTACTCGAAACAAGTGCAACAATACCCTGCTGTGAGTTACGACTATTATGATTGAAGATGTGTGCCTCTGATAACGACGAGTTTATTGCGAGTCTATTGGGAGTTGTTTTAGAATAGTGTTGCTTTTGGTTGGAAGTGTTTGTTTTATGGCCGTTTGAAGGTTGATGGCGATCTCATGGCTTGAAAGTTGCCGTGTTGAATTGAATAATATGTTCTCTTCAATGACATGGCGCCGCTTGAAAGTTTCTACCATAATTCCCGTAGCCAGCTGGTTGTAAATGAAGGAAATAGAAACTCCAATAAGGTCAAATCGAAGTTAATATACTCCTTTTGTATTGGTATGCACTAAGCATAGCTCTTGCTCAAGGTGGTGGCGGGAATGATGGCTCAGGACAGGACGATGGCAAGGATGCACTTCTTGCGGCACCTTTTTCTGCGCTTTGCACCCCCGGGGCTCCCAGAAACCACCTCCTGTACATGGTGGCAGGGACCTCGACGCGCAACCTGTTCCCATGGATTCAGTACATGATTCTGAACCATTACCGTTACATTTTTTTGTGGGTTATTAGAATAAAAATTGTTTATCTGAATAGCCCCAAAAAATACAGCCATAGCGACTTCTGCGCTGCCACCGTCGATGCCGTGGAAAATTCACCAACTTGGCGAAGAAGAAGAAACAATATCCAAGTAATTGTGTCTCATTAGTTAAAGCTGGATAGGTATCGCAAGTCACTAGTTTTGGTCTCTTTATCGCTTCTATCCAGGCTGGATAGAAGCGAAGCTATTTATATCCCTGCTGTAAGAGCTGGTGGTAAGCCCCCAGAATTCGCGCTGACATTACAAAGTTTCGACGTGATTCATCACAGATTCACAGCGCGATCTTCTCCGTCCTCGACAGTAAATATCAGTTATTTAAAATAATGACCATTATAACTTATTATCCGTTTAAAACTTGCAAAAGCTAACCGCACAGTTTACTCGCGGACCTACATAGGAACAGACGGCCAGCACATCAATCTACTACGATCTGTCAAATTTCTTTAATAGATTTTCAACTTTATCGCTACAGCATTAGGTTCAAGGTTGATTGGAAAAATTGGTCAGTTTCTGGTAGCTTGATGTGCTGGCGTCTGTACTGTTTTTACAGCGGTAACCTCAACAAAATTATAAAATGTCGCACATACATAAGAGTTTTCACATTCTAGAGTAGCGGAACTTAAACGAGCGGCTAACTAGCAAGTCAGTTGCTCTAGCGACAAAGATTACACAAGCTTGAGCAGTTCACCCGCTCATTTGGACGGTGAACACGCAGTAAGATGGCGCAGAAGTCAAGTTAGCTACGCAACTACGGTTATTTTGAGTAATCCTGAGTGCGGCTACAGCTTTCATTTTTAAATTTGAAAATTCTCGAATGTCCGGATATTTTTTTTTAATGGTTACCCTAAAGCCAGAACGCAACGTCATATCTATCTGGCCAGTATCAACATCTAACACTGACAGTAAACTTGAAGCTTACCTCACCTGTCTGTTGGATTCCTGACTTCATGAGGCTTATTGTTCAACGTATTGTTGAGCTCAGCCAGAAGCAGAGCCATCTCATACTTAGGTATTCAATATCCATCGTTACTTTCATATTTTCTTACCTATCATTTGACAAGTAGGTACCATCGCGGACACTGTTGGGGAACCACTTTTAAAAATTAGTACTGAGGGCATAAGGATAATAAAAAGTGATCGATCGCCTATGTCTGCGGTTGTACAACGCCACAAGCTTTTTTTGACGCGTGGTCAAAATTACGTGAACTTACAGCGCCATGTTGGTTTGTCAATACAATTCACAAAACAAATGCACAAATGTTGACCAACAGCGCCCCCTGTCAACGTCATTCGAGCGCCAAACGAGCCCAGTAACAATCAGGCCCACCCTCCATCTTGCGCCGCATGCCCAGTATGTCACCTGTGCACCTGATAACATGACTGCGTCAGCGAGTGCAGTGCCAAACATGTCATAAGAACTTTTTGTTACGCTAATAGGAAGACAGTGAAAAGTTGTCCTTCTGTATCTGACAGTTTGTTGGCGCGGGAGTCCGCCATTTTTTGTAGCGCGGCGCATGCGCGGTGACGCAACTCGCCGGTATGCACGGAACAGGTTTGCGACCGCCACGCCAGCTAGTCCGGACATTTGGAGTGCGTATACCGTAGGCGTTCGAACGTGCTTAGAACTTAGGACTCTAAAGAAAGAATATTGACTTAAAAATAGGTATTTTAGACTTCGAAGTACGTGGTTTTGATGTACGATAACTATAGGTACCATCAGCAACGCTCACGGTGACCCCTCTTAAGACTGCATTTTGCGTGCAGTGTCTGGCGGCTACCTGCTGCGGCCTTGGTTTAGTCCGCCAATAGTAAAGCAGTAAAACATACTGCTATTGGCGGACTAAACCAAGGCCGCAGCAGGTAGCCGCCAGACACTGCACGCAAAATGCAGTCTTAAGAGGGGTCACCGTGAGCGTTGCTGATAGTACATCGCGTTACACCCTTGACGTCTCACTATGACAACTGTCAAATTCAATTTTTTAATAATGTTTCCATAATGTGCTATAATATTAGACCGGATATTCCTGTTTGCGAAAATGTTGAAATTATTCATTTAGTTTTATTTTAATATGTTAAAAGTTAGTATGTGTCTATTAATATTCATGTATTTTAAACAATATGGTTTAAATATTATGAAGGGTCACATTAAATTAGCTAGCGAAACTGCAAATGTTTGCAGAGTTTCGCTAACACGATAAAATAAAAACAAAAAAGATTTGATGTTTTTTTTATTTGGTTGTTGTAACTTCAAGTAGGTATGAGTTGAGAAAAACTGTTTTCTTTAGTTTTATCGTGTTGAGATATCGATAGGTACCCATGACGTCTGTGAGGTTTACACAATAAAAATATGATTTTTTGACTAATATTTCAAGTGACTACACTAACTGCGGTCGGTAACCCCACAAAACAATCGTCAATTTTTTTAATCGTGTTGTTATCGATACCTATCACGTCTATGAAGTTTCGCTAGCCAATTTAATATGACCCTGTATTTATATTATTGTATTAAAAAAAAACTAAACAGTTCTTTTAGTCCTTTTTTTTAACACGAAATTATACAGACAGACATTATGATTACTATTTGTTCTTAGTTACCTACCAAGTTGCCGACACACACGAGCTATAAACGCAAGGCAACATTTTTTCTTCGCAAGATTTAGCAATACAACATAGAATGCCAACTAATGGCGAACATAGCAAAGGGAATTGTGTCAGCATTTTAATTAACCGAGTTTTTTACGTTCACAGGCTCGATACTAATAAAGAGAATATAATGGCGTAGGATTCTGCAATGTTTAATTATTTATTTAAACTAATGGGAGTTTTATGATGTGATTAATGAAACGTTTAGAATGTATGGTCATAAACGTTTCCCTAAGGATTTACGCCAGAAAAAAGTTTGGAAGAAAAAGACATGTTGTGTTGTGCCAATTTTTGAGTAATTCTGAGGTCCTCAGATAAACTCTCAACAAATGATTGGACAAATATTTCAATAATTTACACGAATTTCTTCCTAATCCGACTGTTCAGAAAAGCTGTGGCAAAATATCGAACCCATTGATCGGATAGATAAACTTTGTATAAAATACCTCAAAAACTGGGGTAATTTCCTCTGTTATTCTCCTTCATGAAAAATTTCAGCAAATTCTGCAGGGCAAAGGTCTCCTTCTCCTTTTCCACACATTTCTGTCTTTTACTAGTGACAGCCAGGCTCGTCCCGCCATCTTCTCCTTGGCCTGCCGCGATGTCGTCGTGCGTTTAACTCCCACCCAATGGTTGTTTTTTTCAGCTAATTGATGGAGATAAAATGCTACCTACCTATTATTTATTTATTTCAGGCTACTCAGGCCCACAGATAAATACCTTGACCTAAACATACATATTTTTACTATTTATTTTAAGTTCCGTGGTACTTGTCCGCGGAAGCGACGGAACACCAGGTTCCTTTGACTGCATCTTTTGGGACACAGAGGGCAGGATAAGAGGTGGAGCTTGGTTTGTGACACAGCTACAATCAATCACAATCACACCCTACTGCCGTTCCGTCAAGGTATGGGGCTACCTTCACCTACCTTCTTCACCAGGTTGGACTTACATCTTCCCACTTGTGTCCGGAGACGGTTCAGAGTTCCAAGTGGACCAAGTGTAGATTTTCCATAGCTCCATTCCACATCCTGAATATACTCACAAAGGCGCCAAGAACACGGCCTTTAAGTTTTTTCGTTCACTATTAATAGCTAATTAATAAACATGTTACACTTGTATCGCACTATTTGACACGTTCCGTTTTCTTGTTATTGATTACTTGACAGCGTTTTTATGACACATTATTTGTTTCTGCATTTAATTAAGACCAGAGCTACTACCTACTCTATTAAAACATTACCTACCAGTTACACAGGAAGCTGGGTCAGTTTATACATACATAATTCATAGGTATATCACTTTGATTTTAGGAGACAGGGTTACATGATCTGTGTAGATTTATGTAGATATTCCATGTTTTTTTTTTGTTACATCTGCTCTTGTGTATCAAGAATCTTGTGTGTATGTTAATAAGATTATTATTATTATTATTTTGTTGGTATACATTTTTGTATCTCGCCACTGATCTGCCGGATTTTTAAGGTAACACGGGCCAAAGCCAAGTGCTACCCCTGAGAGTACTAACCTAAGTGATAATTGATGATATAATATGGCGTGGTGTTATTATTATTATAATACTAGCTGCGCCACGCGGTTTCGCCCGCATAAGTTTCAATCCCGTAGAAATATCGGAATAAAAATCCCCTATGTGTTAGTCCTGGTTATAAACTATTTGTGTGCCAAATTTTATCCAAATCCGTTCCGTAAATTTTGCGTGAAAGAGTAACAAACATCCATCCATCTATCTATCCATACAAACTTTCACGTTTATAATATTAGTAGGGTTAAAAAAAAAATGGTATTATGCGTAGGCCTGTAACAGAGGGTGACTTCTCCACTGTTTTTTTTTTTTTTATCTCTTTCTGTAATTTTTAATATAGGTAATATTTTATCCCAAAAATAATTAAAACTACGTAAATTACTGTCACACTTCCGCTGTACAGTCAAAACAAACCAAAATGGATGAAATTCCCGCTAAGCTAGACCCTTATGCGAGTGCGACTGTGCGCATGCGTAGATTTGTAATTTGACCATAATTTTCTCCCACAATCAGTAATGTAATAAAAAAACAATGTTTTATACATAAAAATAAACAGTGTATGTATTATGATTATAATCACGTTTTATCAAATGACTGCCTCGTTGGTCTAGTGGTCGCAAGCGCTACTGCTGAGCATGAGGTTTTGGGTTCGATTCCCCGTTCGGGCAAAGTATTATATTAGGTTTTTCCATCAGGAATTTCTCAGTATCAGTCCTTAAGTCTGGAATTGTGGCCGGTTGACAGCAATAATCGTAGAACAAAACAAAGCGTTTTATAAAACGTTTACATTTACACTTTACAGCCACGACATTGATATAACTCGGCAAGATGCCATAGACACGATTCTCTTATAAAAAAACCATAGACAAGGCCGCTTGATGTGTAACCTGCGTGCCTTATAGGGCAGATGTTACTCAACAAGTATAATTAGTCAGTAATGTAATGACTGTTATGTTGGCAACCTTGTGTTTGTCTGTGTGCGTGTGTGTGTCAGGACTGTCAGGTCACGGGCTAAGATGTGCCCTGAGAAGAATAAATGCTCCTACTTGCAAGTACTTGACTGACTTGATGTTACAAAGTACAAAGATATTCAAACTCTTTTGTTTTCGTATTGTATTTAACATAACATCAAGCCTGTAATCCCCGAACGGTTAGGCAGAGAGCATAGTACACCCACATATCGCCAATTAATGGCCGCGGGAGCCTATTGCCATCCCCGGTTGATGAAAATTCCAGATTCCGGGGTTACTACTGCGAAATTCCTGATGGAAAAAAACCCAGTAACATTTTGCCCGACCTGGAATCGAACCCAGTAACGCCTGCGACCACTAGACCAACTACTCAGTTTCGGACATAGCATGTAAGCATAATCAGCATATAATGTTCCTATTGCTGGGACACAGCCGTACTCTTTTCAAGAGGGAGTGGGCTGTAATGTAATCTACCACGCGGACCTAATGCTGTTTATGCATGTGAGTTTAAATGTTTGTAAACGCACCCACGATACAGCAGTGCGATTCTGTAACCATTTCTCCGTGAAAACTCAGGTGAAGTGAGCGTGGAGTGAGCTGTCATTCCAAATAATGCTAGGGATTGACACTATTGACAACTCGCATCAAGCTCACTTCACTTGAGTTTTCACGGTGAGATTTTTACAGAATCGACCGGCTGGAGTAATAGTAATAGTGTCGGGCAACGTTAAAAAAAAAAACTATTGCGGTTAGTAATGTCACTCTCACTTGTTTTCGATTTTATTTGTCGAAGTTCCTTACATAATACCTCACAAATGTCATTATAATAACTCATTAAATCAGTGAATTGAAGCCAGTTTTAATGAGGTTTTCTAAACGTAAATACACGAACTATAATAAAACTGTCGACAAGTAACATACATACAGCACAGCAATGATACGTTATAATAATAATAATAATAATAATAATAAACTTTTATTGCAGACCTTGCAGTCCATAATGTTAGTAAATACATAAATTACTTAATTAACTAATGTTAGTAACACATACAATCTCAAAGAAAAATATAAAATAAAAACATAAAATGAAAACTACAAAACAACATAAACAAACTATCTATCGCCGACCTGTGTGTGCAGTCCCACCCACCGGCCAAGCATCGGACAGTCCCACCGGTCACTCAATGCCCTCAACATGCTATGGGAGCTGACGCGTGTTCTGTGACGGAGAGAAGCGCATCGCTTACGAATGATGGCATAAAAATCATCCACCCTCGCATCCGCAAACATACTCGAAGCGCTACAAAACCGCGGCAGCCCCACAAGCATTCTGAAGGCATTGTTATATTGTACACGCAGAGCGCTGTATGCCTTCTGCGTATACTTGACCCAGAGGCTGCAGGTGTAGAAATTCTGACAATAGGCTCTAAATAGCGTCATTTTAACCTCAAAAGTACACCGTGCAAAACTGCGGGCCAGCATATTACTTCGAACAGACAGCGCCCTGCGCTCCCTCTCTATGTCTAGGTCATCACAAAGGTCCTCGGTGACCCAATGACCCAGGTATTTGAATTTTGAAACTCGCTTCAAGGGCATACTTGCTAACGAGATGCACGGCACATTCAAGTCTCTTCTGGCGCCAACTTTAAAAACAAGAAACTCACTCTTAGCGACATTATACCTAAGCCCTTGAGCCACCGCGTAATCCTCACAGACCTTCAACAAACGTCTCAACGCACTGATCGATGGGCTCAGCAAAACCATATCGTCCGCATAGCTGATGTTGTTCATAGCAACACCATCAACATGACAGCCGATGCCAGTACTGCTGAGCTCAACAATCAGCTGGTTAATATACAAATTGAAGAGGCGCGGGGATGAGATCCCCCCCTGCCTCACCCCACATTCCAATTTATATTCCTCGGACAGAGTCCCCGCCCACCTAACATTGTTTATTTGGTTTTTAAACCAAATTGTGCTTCGTGCAGACTAATCCTAGGGGCCATATATGCATCCAGCAGACTGTCCAGCACCTTAGCTGTGATAGTTGCTAGGGATATGGGTATGAACAGATCAACACTATTAGAATGAGAATAAAATTATAATGATTTACATACTTGAACTGGTACACATTGGTGCTATGTTAAAATTAGTTGTGAATCAGTAGATACAGTTGAAGGACAATGAACTTCTGTTTAACCGGACTTGCAGGGTTTAAAAACTTAAAAACCAAGCGACTACACGCTGGATGCGGGAAGCACAGAACCTGTCGAAGTGGAGGCTTGGGGGTGGCCTATGTCCAGCAATGGACGGCTTTCGGCTGAAATGATGATCATGTCATCATCATGAATGATGACACGCTAAGGGCCCCTGTGGGGTACGGACCTCGCTTAGGAACGGTTGGAGAGGTCAGAAAGGGAGGGTCCCGCAAACGGTGAAGGAAAACAGAGTGAGTGAGTGATATCATGTCCTAGAACCAAAAATTCGAAGATATGTGACATCTACCAACCCGCACTGGGCCCGCGTGGTGAATCACGCCCCACTCCCTCTCACCGAGAGGAGGCCTGTGTCCCAGCAGTGGGAACATTATAAGGCTGATTGATTATACGAGTACTAGAGTTAAGCACGATGCTATAAGAATTTTCAAGAAAACTCCAAAAATAGCGGGCCAAAAATGATCTAAAACAAATGATCGAAAATAGTTTCCGTAATGTTCAAGCTCATGTCTGAGCATCATTCAATTTCTAGCCTCGATTTAAAACAAGATTCGACTGATTTGTATAAAATCTGCCCGTTTTGAATCGACATTCATGCTTGAGCACCGTTCTAGACTAAGGACCAACGTTCTAACACGTTTTATTTAATCATCATTCATAATTTCAGCCTGGAATCACCTACCGCTGGATATCCTTTCTTCTGCTCCATCCAGGTGTTTCCCGCGACTTTGACGATATCTTCGATCCAACGGCCTTTTAGACGGCCCTGGTTTCTTTGGCCTAAACTTGGCCACCATTCAGTCACAGCTTTACTCCATCGGCCATCTCCTCGTCTTGCTAGATATCCTGCCCAACACCTCTTCAAGTGCATCGCCCTGTCTCCCACGTCGTAGACTTTCGACCGACGACGGATTTCGGTGGTACGCACTCGGTCTAGCAGAGTTATGCCAAGCATGGCTCGCTCCATGGCCCTTTTTGCTAGTCGTATGCGGTGGACATCCGTCCAGACATCTTTTGTCTAATCCTCATTCCTAATGTCATAAACTGATACTTGTTTTAACTCAGTTACCGCCCCAAGGTTTATTAATAACCTCTTCTCCCTGTGCTCATTTGCAAACACGAGACTGGTTATCCATGGTGGGACGAGTCATTTCCGCGAGTCGTAGTAAATCAAGTTTTCCAAGTATAAAGTTACAAGTATACAGAGTGAACACTTTTGCCTATACAGGATGAAATTGAATAGTTGCGCCAAATTAAATATTTAATTCGACGTGTTATAAAGTAAATTTAGAGCATGTCATTAAGGAAAGGGATGCACATTATACGTGCGCATAGATAGGCAAGCGATTTGGCAACGTTGTCGTGCGCCGGAACGGTCAAAATTAGGTGAATACTTACTTAAACGCGTTGCCAACTTGCTTCATCAAATTAATACTTTAATTTTCTTGTTTTGATTTGACAGTTTTATTTTTACTGGTACGACAATAATTCGCGTCTACCTAAAGACAATAACTTAGTTTGCACTATCTAAGACTTATAATACGACGATAACGATTTTTTTCAAGAATTTAGATTTTAGAAATGACAATTTATAGTGATTATGTAACAGTTGCTGCACCTCATACTCCGATTTGTCGCAAGTATTCAATTTCGTCCTGTACATATAACTTATTGAAACGTTTCTTACGACACCGAAATAGCTTGCACCTGCACCGAAGTTGTTAGCCTGTATAATTTATACCAATAAGAGCCTGTTCCAAGTTTCCGCACTATCTAACTATAGCCACGGTTTTCTTAAAGAGACTAGTAACGGTTGTAGTGACCGCTGTCATGAAAATGATGGCATCGGGGTTTGACTTTACGGTATCAAAAAACACTCCCTAGGGAAACATACCAACTTACTTACATACCTAACGTTTCAGTGACGTCATTTGATGATAAATTGCAGACGCTATGTGGTGGCCACACTGGCCACCGTTGTCTTAATAAACCGTAGCTCAACAAAACTTCAAAACACAACCGAATATGGATGAAATAATCTATCAGATGAGTTTAATCGGTTGAAGGGACTAAACGAGATACAATAGAAGTTTAAGTCGTCAGAAGCCCGAAAGTCCAGAACCAGTCTTACCAAGGGGTATGATGGTCAGATAGGCAGTCGCTTCATGTAAAATACTTGTATTCAGCTACATCCGGTTAGACTGGAAGCCGACCCCAACATAGGACAAGGCTAGGCAGATGACGATGATAATGATGACATCTGGTGGCGTTTAGTGTCCCACAATGTGTTAAAAATTGAACTGACGATGACGAAGATGACGAAACCGGTCATTATTCAGATTATTTGCCACAAATTCTTGTTTCCGTAACTCATTCTCAAGATATGGGAAGTACACAATCTCAAGATTGAATTGCACGACCGACATGCAATCTGAATTGAACATTATAAATTCATTTACGCTGAGGTCGCGTAATGTCGTCCGGTACCTCGGTGACGGCGACCGTGACCGTTTACTTGCGTTTAAGGGCAGTTTCATTATTACTCACAGTTTTACATTTTGTTTCTATGCGAAAAGTAACTGCTTGTTTGGTTGCTCAATTTAATCTATCTAACTAGCCTGTATTGTCTCACTGCAGGGCAAAGGCCGTCCTCTACCTTTTCCACACAATTTTATCTTTTGCTAGCCGAACGGTCAGTCCTTTCTGTAGGAGTCAAGATCGTCCCCCCATACTCGTTTGCTTATATTTATTTATATTTATGTGTATATCAGAATCAGACAACAAAAAAGTCGATTTTGTTAGTAAAATATCTTATAGGTAACTAGTTTTAGTAGAAAGCAACCAAGAAACAAATAACAAGTAGGTGTCTGAGGCAGAATGTGCAGAGAACGACAAAGTGAGGAATGAGCTACCTGACCATTATCCCCACATAGTGCCTCAGAATAGGGGAGTAATTAAGGACTATCCACAACTGTTTTTATGATTCTACTAGCTTCTGCCCGCGGCTTCGCCCGCGTGGATGTCGGAAATTATCTCACGGGAACGTGCTACCAGGATAAAAAGTATGTGCTTCCCCAGGATGCCATCTATCTCTTTGCCAAATTAGAAGTTCAGTGGTGTAGGCGTGAAAATGTTACATACAGTTTCATGTACAAATTCTCCCTAAAAAACCGAATTACTCCTTTTTGCCCCGTCAGGGGTCAATTTTCGAAAACTTTACATACTTATTATTAATTATTTTCTGTCAAAAGTATCAATACTGAGTTTCGAGTAAATCGGACCGCGCATTCAAATTCTTCCACACAAACTTCAACACCCTTATATCCCCTTTTGTGGGGTAGTTTTGAAAATTTTATAATGATAAACTTATTACTTACTTAGGCGAGTATTCTTGCCAAGTTTCAAGTTTATTAACCTAATGAAGAAGATTTTTCATATAAACTGTATCCCCGCTTTTCACCCCCACAGGGGTGGAATTTAAAAAAATCGTTTGGGATGTATTCATAACTTGACTCAAATATTATTTATACTAATTTTCTAGTTAATCAAGCCATGCAGTAAAATCCTCCCCTGTAAAATTGACTACCCTTTTTAGCCCGTCAGGGGTAGATTTTCGAAAAACCCTGATAAACAAATTATTCTTTACTTTCGATCCTAGGTATAAATACTGAGTTTCAAGTAAATCGGACCGTGCGCTTAAATTCTTCCATACAACTTTTGAAACCCCCCAATCCCCTTTTAGGGGGTAGTTTAGTAAAACATAAAATGGCAAACTTCATAATTTACTTAGATTAGTATTCGTGCCAAGTTTCAAGTTTATTAACTCAAGGAATAAGATTTTGCATACAAACAAAATCCCTCCATTTCACCCTCTTAGGGGTGGAATTTCGAAAAACCCTTTCTTAGTGGATACCTACTCTTTACTAAGAACACACCATCCAAATTTCATGACTCTAGGACCAGCGGTTTAGACTGTGCGTTGATGTCTCAGTCAGTCAGTCAGGACTTTGAATTTTATATATATAGATAGATTGTCACTGCTCCGCGTTCTACGCATCAGTGATGATGCGACTTTTTTACAGTTAAAGTTTAAGAAAAGCCGCCCTTTTTACTTCAACACCTGAACAACTGTTAATTAATGCCAAACGGTTTCCTCTAAAAATACAATCATAATCAGCTTATTATGTTATCACTGGCAGGGCCTCCTCTCTGTGAAAGGGAGCGGGCCGTAATGCACCACGCGAGCTCAGCACCTACCTGGGTTCTTAACCTTAACCTAAAACTCGTTGCCTTTGCCCAGCAGTTGCTTGATCCAGGCTAACAGTAACTGGGTCATTACTGCTCAAAAATACAAAACTAATAAATAATATCTTAATTACCTAAGGCTCTTGGTTCTTCGCCTTAAATGATGCTCTTAATTCTTCGTAAAGTCAAAACCATAAAATTCGCGATCAGCACATATCCGTACACGTCCGGAAGCATGGTCACCCTACGCAAGAAATAAAGTATGTTTATAGTGAGTATTGTAAAATACACGATACTTGCAACATCGTGATGTTTATAAAATAACCAGCACGTTATTGTTGCATGTGACTCGATCCATACTAAAAGGTTTAGTGGACTCTCAAGTTCTGAGTTGAGCTACACGATGACTGACAAATGCCTGCAATGACTAGACTGGTCCACTCACATCTGTGTGGTAGGTACTTTTCTCAAAACACCACTTCAGGAACTAAACTACATTGTCTTCACATGATCAGTAACTTAATTGCGTAACAAACTATCAATAACAATCTGAAACATTTTGAAGGATACTGCTAATCCATTGCTTCATATGTTCGAAAAATGTGTCTGCACAACAACTTAATATAACGCAATGAATGTTGTTGAACTGTCAAAATGAAGCCATTGTAAGTGTCGCACACAGTTACCCGGCTGATATAACAGACTATCACATCTGAATTTATTTCCCCATCATGAAACCTTGTGCCTACATCTTCAATTGCTTCACTCACAAAGCACCTCCATGGTACAGACCCCAGCAGGTCAAGCTACCCGAAACTGTCAAATTTTGAACCTTAATGCTTCAGCGATAAAGTTGAAAATCTATTAAAGAAAGACAGATTGTAGTAGCTTGATGTGCTGGCGTCTGTACAGGTTGTGCATTTATCAACGAACATCAAAATGGGCCAGCCTTGGCCACTGTGTACAGAGCCATTAGAACCATCAGCATGTTCCTACTGATTGCGGTAACCGATTGACAAAACATACCTGTGACACAAATGCCTACTTAGGCAATATTTATTTTACATGTAGAGCCAGCCTACTACGGTGTGCACACACTGGTTATTGAAGGACATGCGTATACATGGTGGAGGGGCTTGTTGCTAAGTAATAACAGCCACAGGTTAAGCTACGCTTGCCGCGATTGGTCTGTGGATGGGTGACCGTTTTTACATACCGAGACCCCTCCGTGTCTTGGAAAGCACGTTAAGCCGTTAGTCCCCGCTGTCATTCGTGGCTCTCTGACAGTCGTTACGGGTCGTCAGAAGCCCGAAAGTCTGATCCAGTAACTGGGTTGTGGAGGTCAGATAAGCATTCGCTCCATGTAAAATACTGGTACTCTGCTGCATGCTGCATCCGGTTAGACTGGAAGCCGAACCAAACACAGTTGGGAAAAGGCTAGGCAGATGGTGATGCGTGTAGGTACATGGTGATCTATACTATGATGTAATACATTATGCGTATATTTGAGATAATTTTCAAGTTATGGAACTACAAACTGAATGTGATTATTAACAAAGTTCAAATTCCATTGCAACCTAAAACTTGTTGGGACCTTTTTGTTACAGATCACTCAAAAATCAACTTAGAATACATGGCACTAAAGTAGATATCTGATTAAGAGGCGATGGAATGTAAATTATCTGAGATTATCAAATGGTGATCTATGTGACGTAATACATTGAGGATGCTGTTCATAACAATTTGTCTTTAAAGAGTTTTTGTCTGCTGATAAAAAGTTAAACTGTTTTTGCCCAATTTGGATCACAGTCGTTATTAATGACGCCATTTTGTTATTTTAGTTACGGAAGGTTTAATTTTAAATAACTTGAATATGTTTTAACTTATTTCATCATTCTACGTTGGTCCTGGCTGTTATTTGAAGATCTTTGACAGTCGTTACGGGTAGTCATAAGCCCAAAAGTGTGAAAACCAGTCTTACCAAGGGGTATCGTGTTGCCCAGTAACTGGGTTGTGGAGATCAGATAGGCAGTCGCTCCATGTAAAATACTGGTACTCAGGTGCATCTGGCTAGACTGGAAGCCGACCCCAACATAGTCGAGAAAAGGTTAGGCAGATTGACTTGCGTCATCAAGATTTCAAAAGATTATCTCTTCGAGTTTATAAGCAAGGCTGTTAATGGAATCCACGCAAAAACTTTATAACCTGATCGTATATGTAATATATTATGTAGTAGATAGGGAATCATTACGTCGACGACGCAACATATATGATGGCGTGTGGGTGTTAGAACGACTTGCAATTAAGACCATAGAGTATAGACTTGTAATTGAGACGCTTTGCAACAAAAACTGATGGGAAGGAGTCAATCACGACTGAATATTAGTGGTTGAGATGTTAATAATGACAGGATACTCAGTATGACAACATCTGTCATCGGAAGAACTAAGACTAGAGATGCCGATGCATTCCACCAGTTTCTTTTACTGTTCAAGCTGTACGGTATGGCTCAAGTCATGGCGTGCTCAAACTTTGTAAATTTTTAAAATTATGGTAAATCATTATATTACCACAGACTACCCACAGTATTTGTCTCTCATTCCCCTTTTTAATCCATCCAAAGGTTGTCTTTAAAAGATCGTTCTTAGCGATAAGACCGCCCATTGTGTCACCCTTTGTAAAATTTCTATATTTATGTCTGTAATTGATATGGTGTACAGACGCTAGCACATCAAGCCACTACAATCTGTCAAATTTCTTTAATAATTTGTCAACTTTATCGCTGAAGCTTTAAAGTTCAAGGTTGATTGGGAAAATTTGACTGTTTCGGGTGGCTATTCTATGTATATGTCATGATCATCATTATCGGCCTACAGCAGTCCACTGTCATCCACAGTCTTGCCCTTACCCTAATCTATTTGTGGTCGGCACAACATGTCTTTTTCTTCCATACTTCTCTATTAGTATAGTCTTCATCTCGGTAGTCACTGCCATTCTAACCATATCATCTTTCACACAGTCCATACAACGTTTCTTTGGTCGTCCAGCACCACAAATGATTCAAATTGTGATTAAAACAATCACGATCTGAATCATTTTTGAAGGATACATAACATAAATATAATCAGCCTATAATATTCCCACTGCTGGGACACAGGCCTCCTCTCTGTGAGAGGGAGTGGGCCTTAATCCACCACGTGGGCCCAGTGCGGGTTGGTAGATGTCGAAGTTTTTGGTTCTAGGACATGCCCGTTTCCTCACGATGTTTTCCTTCACCGTTTAGACAGCAGTGGTGATGATATAATTTACACAAAGTAAAGCGCCTGCCTGGGTTCGAACCTACGACCTACAACTCGTAAGTCGCGGCTGTTACCACTGGGCCACCACTGCCCTTCATTGAAGGATACTTATTGCTAATCCATTGCTTCATATGTTCGAAAAATGGTCTGCTCAACAACATAAATAACGCAATGAATTTTGTTGAACTGTCAAACTGAAAGCCATTTTTACTGTTAGTGTGTTTTATTACCTCGCAGTTTTGAATACCTATCATTCTTCAAAATATTCATGGAATTTCCGCTGTTGCGGTCAGATGGACGGTTGAAGGACGTTTTGGATGTTTGCAAATGTTAATCCAAATTGAGACGAACGATTTGTATCTAATTAACATACTGAGAATCTCTGAAACGCAATACAATTTGTAATATTGGTGTTGGTATGATATACCCGTGTCTATGACTGAGGTAATTCTTAGCCTAGGTACTAGGCTATGTCATATTCTAGAGATTTTTGAAGCAGGTATTGTCCCTTTGCTTAGCCGTTAGCCCGTTCAAACTATAGAGGTATGAGGAACAGGGTGTAAAGTTCACTCTACTTGCAATAGCAAAGGCAGGATCGTCCAACTAGACGGGTGTCGTGTCTGGTAGGCTTCTGCCCGACGATTCATGTCGGGACGTTGTACATTATGCCACGGTAAACTCAGGTTGCCTGATGCAGGATTTTGCGTGACGTCAGTGTATGTAGATTCCGCCACAACTACACCACATCGCAGCCACAAAATGAAGGCAATCAGATGGTTACGTGGAAATAGTGTCGCTGCAACTGGCGGTTGCGTTGTGGTTGCGTTGTCGCTATTAGGTAGTTGCGATGTGGTTACGTTGTGGCTAGTGTTTGCAGACTGATGGACTCCGTCTGTGACTGTGTCGTCGCGTCGACGCAGCGTTGTGGTTGCGTCGTCGCCTTGACGTGGTCGGTATCGCCCACACGGGCGATTTTAACGGCCAAATGTGGCCCGTGTATTTCAAATTAGGGCCCGTCTACGTGGTGTCATTCTGGTGTGGTTGTGGTACGTGTGATCGGGCCCTTACAAAATACAAAGGATCTCAACACTCATTTACTGCCAAGCAAAAGCAACTGGCTGGACAAGTTCCTAAGCATTTCCTTTTTTGAATCACCTCTATTTTTTTTCTATCGAGAATGGAAACTCCATGGAGAACGCGTCTTATCTAGTCCGCACTGAATACAGTAAATACTAAGGTTTTAAATATGGCGGCGTTCGAAAATGGCGCGAAACCGATATGGAAACTCGATTACGACAAAATTGGATTTATATTCGTAATTTAACGCATTAGGACAGGGTTTGTCTGAATTATACGTTGTATTAGGGATATATGGCGGATAATATTCATTCCTTCGTTAATATTGGCGTATCTTGTCTGCAAAGAATGTCTTATTGACAAACCAATTACACTGCAACTTTCGTCACAGCATGTATAATCATGAAATTAGCGGCAAATCATGCAATTGCAAGTTTATTCAGAAGACTTGCAGCCTTGCGTCACACACGAACAGTAGCAATGGCTTTGACAGTTCAACTACATTCATTGCGTTATTACCTAACGTTGTTGAGAAGACCATTTTTTCGAACATATGAAGCAATATCCTTCAAAATGATTCTGTGATTGATAGCGCGTTACGCATTTAGGGTGTAAATAATTTAATGCGTTTATGTAGTCTTATTTGGTCTTCTCACAGAAATAACTTTTCCTTCGCTTCTTTTAAACTTCAAGAAACTTCCTGATTAAAACTTTCTTGTTTGCGTAACCTTTTTGGGATACAATTGGCAGTTATTAAGTACATAATATGCCAGTACATGTCGGGGTCGCGACTCTTGTAGGTAGGTACATGAGGGTGCGGCCGTGGGTGGATCGCAATGACCTACTGCCGTCTGTCCGTGTAAGAGATTTTTCCTCGAAACGTTTTTGCAATTCAAAACAAGTAACTAATAGGCATTTTTATAGACACGCACACGCAACTTGTGCAATCTTGAAATTTCCATATGAATCGGAATATTTGAAACACGGTAAACCAACGCCTAACATCCAAATGACTTTTGCTCGTTCAGAAACGTGTTTGAGTTTAATTGCTTTTTGAATGTTTTCTAAAGGCCCCACGAAGCTAAAGATTAGTTTTTGAACGTAAAGCATATGCATAATTACGGTTTACTGCAAGTTTACTGGGGCAATTACGATAGTGGGTAAGAAGCAGCTGTAGATAGTGTCAATCTCTAGCATCAGCACCCTAATTGCGTAACACACGATCAATCGGAATCGGTTTCATTTTGACAGTTCAACAATATTCATTGCGTTATTTACATTGTTGAGCAGACACAAGTGACACATTTTTTGAACATATATGAAGCAATGGATTAGCAATATCCTTCAAAATGATTCAGATAGATTGATTGTGTGTTACGCAATTAGGGTGCGGCGTGGTAATTGCCTAACACTGTCAGTAGCAATGAGTTTCATTTTGACAGTTCAACAACATTCATTGCGTTATTTACGTTGTTGTTTACATTTTTCGAAAAAATATGAAGCAATGAATTCGCAATCCTTCAACATTATTCAGACTGTGATTGATAGTGTGTTACGTAATTAGGGTGCAGGTGGAGTGAAAGCTCACTACCAGCTCATTTCAAGTAAGTTTTCACGGTGACATTTTTACTAAATACACTGGCTGACAAACAGAGGGGTCCGTGGCTAAATAATAACAGCCGCACAGGGTCGATCGATCAGGTTAAACTATGCTTACCGCGGTTGGTCTGCGGATGGGTGACCATCTTTACATACCGAGACCCCTCCGTCCCTCGGAAAGCGCGTTAAGCCCAGTCTTACCAAGGAGTATCGTATTACCCAGTAACTGGGTTGTGGTGGTCAGATGGGCAATCGCTACATGCGAAACACTGGCATTCAGCTGCGTCCGGTTACACTGGAAGGCTAGGGCAGATGAGATGAGACTGGCTGACATCAAAATCTGTTACGATTAATTAAACCTGCATAATCCATCCTAACAACAACAAGTACAAAAATATATCCAGTTACTTTCTATCCAATCGGTAATCGCGTTTGAAACAAAAGAGTCGCCGTCAAAAGAAGATGGCGACTGTTAGCATAATTATTGGCCAGTGAAAGTGTCAGATACGTGCTTCGAGTGTTGTATCACTATCGGCAGGACTGTTGAGTAGATCGGAAAGAGAAAATACATTGATAACTCATAATACGAGTGGCTAGCTTCTGCCCGCGACTTCGTCCGCGTAAAATGTCTTGTTACCCTGATCCACCCCGTCGCATCGCATCGCCTGCCCGGGCTATTACGTACTTCGTTTTCGCTTAGCGTTTTTTTCTTTTTGCTCGGCTCCTAAGGATCCCAGCGTGATGTTAAGTAAGCATATAGCCTTCCTCAAGGATTAAGCTTTCAAATGCAGTTATAATTTTTCAAATCCAACTGGTAGATCCAGAGTTTAGCCCGTTCAAACAAAAAAACAAACTCTTCGGCACAGAAGATGTTTGAATTTAATTTGTAGTAAGAATAATAAACCTGGCCACAGATAGTCTATTTTTGCCAAGCAAAGCCTTCTTCGGTGAACTCCGCTAAGCAGAAGGAATAAGCATAGACAAGATACCTCCCGAATATAAGCCTTTAAAACTCCAAACCTATACGGAATTCCATGAGTAGTTGCGGCCCAGTGGTAACGGCCCCGGCATCTACCAACCCGCACTGGGCCCGCGTAGTAGATTACGGCCCATTTCCTCTCACAGAAATGAGGCCTATGTCCCAGCAGTGGGATCGTTATAGGCTGATTGTTACGGAACACTTATTGCTACACACAACTAAACCAATCTATTAGGAAGTAAACAAATACAATAGGTATTATTAAACATACTAATCGGAATTTGAAGGCAATTCAGCTCATTTTAGGTTATGTCACTAATAAATTATACCTACATTTCCTAAGGTTTAACTTACAATGAACATGCTTAAACTGCATTCCGAGACTGTTAAAGCCTTCGGTAAATCGATAAATTAATTTACCTCGTTTCATTATTTGATATTTCATTCTTGCACGAAACTTAAGTTGTGTCAACACCATAGATTTACTAAACTAAATCTATGGTCCACACTAACTTTTTAATATGCTGCGGAACCCAATAGCTCATTTTAACCTCCTTATCACTGGCCTCGGTAGCGCAGTAGGCAGCGCGTAAGTCTCATAATCTTAAGGTCGTGAGTTCGATCCTCACCCGGGGCAAATCTTTTTGGTATTTTCCCCAACACTTTTTATTCCTTACCCGTACTTTTTCTCAAACATCGAGGCCATGGAACCTGTTTGCCACTAGTTCTGTTGCAACTATCTATCTATACGCACCTGGCGTTCATTGCAAAATGTTAACGCGTATGCAAATCCCATCGGCTTAAACAATGAAATGTCTTTACCAAGCCAGCCCACATCGGTACCGTAGTATCTATGATTGTTTACATTCATAAATAGTAATAAGACTTGTAGGTAATTAAGTCGCTACGCATTTCGCAACTTACATTCCGCCACCACAATGCGTGCGACATTTCACAAATAGATTGCTGTCAAGATTAATTTCAACGCCATCTATTGACAAGTAGGTACTATTCAAATACGAAAATTGTCATTTTGCAACGCATACGTAACCTAATTACTTATTTCCTTTCATACGAAATATATAATGTATTCATGTCACATTTAATCATGTTTTATAATAATATCCGGTTTATTTTAATAATACCTAGCAAAACATTAAGTAATTGATTATGTTTCTTTCTTTCAGATCCGATCTCGCTGGAGCGCCTCTAAGAAGGATGTAAGTGCAATTTTTTTTAGTGCGTAATTGTTTAACCGTTGTATTGTTTATTTTTATCTCATTTCGTCATCTAAGCTAACAACCAAAACGAATACCGTTAGCTTATCGATAGGCCATCTTTATCGAATTTATAAGCGGATGGAGTGTACCTCTTTTGTAATAGGTCTGTACACAATTACCAACTTAGCTTTACTGCTTATTGTAATTCTTGCAGGCTTGCAGGTCTTATGGCTTGAGCATGAAGGGTGGTTTTTGTGTATTTTCTGTTTTACTTGGGGTGTTTTGTTTGAGCAACAGTGCCAACAACTCCTATTCTTATATATAAGAGGTAAGGTTAAATAATGACAACACCCGACCGACAAACGTTGTTGTTGCGATGCCAACAAATTCTATTTCAATATTTATTAAACACATTATTGTACACCATACACACACATACATACATACACTCGCGACTTTTTTTTTTTTTTTCCCATGGGAGTAGGCAAAAACTACAGATCGCCACCTGCTACGATCCCTACACACTCCTTTTGCCTCGTTTACGTTCCTACAACTGGGGACCTAAAAAGGCCACTTTGGCAGAATCATAATAGGATAACAATTAAAATCATATTAAAAATCGTAAAATGGTCACAAACTGACAATTCATAATATGATCTGTGTGCAATTCATATAACGCAATTCACCCGTTTGACAGTTTGGTATGGAAATTCGTAAAATGGTCCGCCAATGTGTACACCAAATATGATTGATATGAAATGAATTGCAGGTGATTAAACTATTATGTGTAACCATTTAACGAAAATTAGAGGAATTGCTAATGATCTGCTGGGAATTCAGGAAATGAATAGCTTTTAGAGGTATTGCTTAAAGTGGCCTTTTTAGCCCCCACGGTCATACACACACAAATTTAAAAACACCATATAAAACTAAAACGACAAACATACTTATTTACTTACATAGTAATGTAGTGTCGATGAATATTATTTTTTAATTCATCAGTGAGGTCAAGCCAATCGTGATGGCTGATGGTTTAAATCCACTAATTATAGCCACAATGCGTTGGGATTAAAGATCATAATCGCAGAGTTAATGACTAAAAAATATTTTTTTATGATTACTGCTTACAACTGCAACCTTAACCTTATTGACCTCTGTGGTGTAGGCAGAAGCCTAACCCAAAACTTCTCACCATAAACAATCTTTATGAAATAATTTCTGCCTTGTTTTTTTTTTTCATTTTAAAGATACATATCTAGAACATCTTTATTTAGTGAGGTCAGGACTTCCTTGCGTTCTTGTACCTAATAGATAGCATGAAAAAATTGCAAAATTTCAAGATTTTCAATGAATTCTCGACCTATGAAAGCAGAAACAACATAATTTCGCACTGAAATCACGCTTGTATAATATTTAGATAAGAATTTAGAATTTTAATTGTTGTTGAACCTGGCATTTTCTCATCTTAAACACAAAGAAGTGAAATAGATCAAATATGAGTAATATTTCGCAATGTTACGACTTACTTACAAACTTATTGTTGGCGGGCACATTGAAAGCATGCCGTGAGAATTCCCAGCCCCTGATTGGCCAACATTGATAGTAAAAAGGGCTTCTGGTAAACGATTACTGTTGTCGACTGCAATTTTTATTGCGTTAATCGTTAACTGGGGTTATTTGATTGCTTCATTCAATCTTGTGAGTTCAGAGGCCGTGTCATGACTTGTTAGAGGTGCGAGACTGATAATGCTCCATAATATACCAGACGTATGGCACCTTTCCTCTTTGCACTTGAGTAGGTAATGATATGATACGATATGATGATACGGCCCCTAGTGCTTGAACTGCAGTGAGCTGTCATTCCACTTGATGTTAGGGATTGGCACTATTGACAGCTCACTTCAAGCTTAATTCACCAAAGTTTTCACGATTATATGTTTACTAGCTGCGCCCCGCGGTTTCACCCGCATAAGTTTCGATCCCGTGGGAATGTCGGGATAAAAAGTATCCTATATGTTAATCCTGGTTATAAACTATCTGTGTGCTAAATTTCGTCAAAATCTGTTCAGTAGTTTTTGCGTGAAAGAGTAACAAACATCCATACATCCATACATACAAACTTTCGCATTTATAATATTAGTAGGATAGAACAGATCGGCTGGTCTTTTTGCCCATTTATCACATTAAGACTTATCAGATACATCTAAATATTAAAACAATCAGGTTATCTAAGCCTTGCAAGGACCTTTATCTCCTAACAACGCGGTCTATCTACATTCCAGACAAAAGCTAGATCAGTGTAATATCAATATGTTTACGTTGTAGTCACGGCTGCTCGCCGACATTGGACAGTGCGTGACAAAAACTGCATGCCCAATGCATTACCGACAATACATACAGATTACGTGATGTTTTATTTAACAACGAGTTCATAATTTCGCTAACTGAGCATAGACAAGGACATTCCGTAAATGTTTCAAGATCAATTTTTTTTTGTAGCCTTTTGTAAGTTTTATGTAATACTTATTTTGCTGAAATTTCAGTTGAGTATGTACGTAATATGTTATTGTAATATTTAACCTGGGCTTTAAAATGGTTCAACTAGATTAGAAATATGTATTAACTTGTTCTCAGAAACTACAGCTTTTGCTTATCATAATAATTTATAGATTTCACTGCTAGTGCGATACTGTCATAACATAAAACTCGATCAAAGTTTACAATCAATCAGATAAGACATCTCAGTGTCAACGTTTACAAAAATGCTTTCTCTATCTTCAAATTAATGGCTAGAGTGTTAAACGGTATCCATTAATCATTTAAAACCTTTGCCCAACCTTTTAATTGTGTACAAACTTTTACTTATAAATCAAAAACTCTTACATAAATCACACCATATCAGTATTTCTGGATCAAATTACGCCATACTTGTACCAGACACCTTTCATAAATATGATTTCATTGCAACCTACAAACTTGATGTAGCCGTTGATGATTTTTTGGCGAAATCACAATTTCACCAGCGACCAGAAAAGTGGGTTCTTTTTGCGCTGTTTTTCAAAGAAATCGCGACATTTGATGCTATCAAG
The DNA here is from genome assembly GCA_949629185.1 of Apamea crenata. Taxonomy (NCBI): domain Eukaryota; kingdom Metazoa; phylum Arthropoda; class Insecta; order Lepidoptera; family Noctuidae; genus Apamea; species Apamea crenata. The sequence goes on along the minus strand of OX451376.1, from coordinate 2,715,744 downwards.
ACGAGTTATTACTGTAAGATTACGAATTTACACCTGCATGTGGTTTTACGTTATTAAATTAAAGTAAATGATGTGGGTACACTAGCAGAAGTGACGACGATTCTTTGAAGTGTCCGCACCCAGTTCGAGGAGAAAAGAAAGGAAGTGATTGTTACTGTAATATAAATATGTTGCTTATAATTTACCTGTCATCAAAAATCTAGTCTAAACCGATGCTCAAGCCTGGTAATCTCCTGCAAAACCGTAGGCTTTCATCTGCATTCAATTATTTCAAGATTCACGATTAAGCATTGCTTTGAACCCCAGGTCTGACATAAGACTATAAACAGTCGATGCTTCTTGCCAATAACAATTTGTCCAATTTGCCACAGTAATAACAGTTTTATCAATCTTCAGCAAACTGGAATTCTCACATGTTCGTCATATTCTATCGTCGGTGATCGGTTGTGTCATTCACGACCTCTTACGTATGTAGGTGCAACCTTGTAGTTAGTGGGTTATGCTGCGTCAGCGTGGGATGATCATTGTTTGCAACTAAGCACCCGCCTCCTCTTACTAATCTGTTCGGAGATGTGAATACAACATATTTTTGGGTTGACGACCTTCGGTTATTAATACGGCCAAGTTTATGGAATAAGATTGTGTTGGACGAGACTTTAGGTTTATAAATAAATTAAGAAGAGCACGATGTTGATACGAAGTATGTATTGTGTAGCTAGAATACATAAAAACTTAACAAGATCCAATATACAAAAGCCTGCAGGGTATCATTTGCTGTCAAATACTGCACGGCCTTTAACAGCCACCTTTTGTGTGGCACCTCGGACGATCTGACAAAAACTTCTAAATCATTTGTCATGCAAAAAGTTTCTTCAAAACTCTCTCAACAAAATCTCATTGGGAAGAAATTTTCTGCGAAATTTCGTCGACTGTCCATTACAAAGGACGCCGACAGTTCAGTGTGTGCACACTGTGCACCTGTACTTTCCTTCTTACGCAAGTATCAAGAAACCGCTGACCGATTACGTTTTATGGGCGTTTTGTTATGGCCGTAATTTTTATCTTCATGATTCTTTCGCGGTCCGAATCGGGAACAAAGATGAAATACGCGGAAATTACTACAAATGCCGTGCATTATTAGACCTAGAATGTTAATGGCTACCAATTATTCATTACTTTCAGAATATAGCTGCTAACTCCGCATTCTTTAGCAGTTAGTTTTAGACGAAAGCGTATTAAGTAACTGGATCATGTGGCCAGACCATGTTGTAAATATTTCCTTTTTAAATCTAGTTGGTTGGACATTGTGAAAGTTTGTGCGGCAACAAACAAACGTCAATGAATTGCCCTACAGCAAAAGCAAAAGAAGAAAATGATACAAATTAATCATTCGCCTCATTGGTGACATGATTTGAGGCCTTCTAAATGAGACGGTCGTATCGCGTCTAATAAATGGGATGGGACTTTCTAGAACAATTTTAGTCCGATATTGTAATAAAAACGGCAAATTAGAATTTCTTCCAGAGAAGCAATTTCAGGATTCAGAACAAAAGGAAGTGATAAATGGTTGATCACCTAAATGAAGAAAATTAGTTCAAAACAAAAAAAAAACAACTATTTACCGCAAAGGAACAGCGTGGATGGTTTACGAAAGGAATTACATAAAGAAACCCCAGTTATTACGTCAGTTAAATCTTACAATGACCAAGCATGTTAGCTATTTGCATAGAGGTAATGGATGCATACCATACTGAACACACAATTCGACAATACACTGAGTTCATTGATTGTTATTGAAATGTATGCGTATGATAATGAGAGAAAGGTGCCGTGAATGGCCTCACCTAATAAAAAACTCTTCCATCAAAGGATTGCTAATAAAAACGTCATTATTATTCGAAAAAACAATATTAGTGTTTGGAAATCCATAATCACCATCGTTTTATAGGGCATTGTTCAATATTATAAGTAAAAGACTTATGTTATCATACCTACTTCATAAATCTTGATGCTTATATTATTCTGCTATTCTGTGCTTAAATGGATCATAAATATTCATGTAACTTTGCAACATGTGGGTAATCTATGCAGCGCTGTGTCAATGCCGGATTCATAATCAATCTCTTCTCCAAATATCACGTGGCAGTTGTAAACCTCGATAATCATTGTGAATAGAGGCTGTTGCTTAATGAAACTTTACCTGATAAGTGATAATGATAACCTATATTAAAACTTTGCGAGACACTAAACGCCCCTCGACGAAATAACAATAAAACTCCTATTGTGTCTCGTTCAGTGTCCTTCAATGGTTTAAGTATCATTAATTGGGTGGCTATTATTGGTGGCAACGCCCTCAACGCTCACTTGTTTTTAGTGTAACCAGCAGTTAGAATTCCGCAAGCTAAAGTGACCATGAAGATACTGATAGTTAAAAATCGAAAGTGTCAGAGCCTCAGACAAGTAGGCGGCGCACTCTCTTTATGTACTAGATCGGATTTACATTTTTCATACTGATAGGCGCGGCTGAATGTCTCAAGCAAGCCAGTCGCATATTACTCGCTAATGTGGTTTAATCATTAGTCAAGTGTTGTAAAAACTAAGAAACCGGTGAAAAGAAAACATAGGTACTTTTTTTCTGGAATTTCACTTCCACGTGCACATCTTAATTCTTCATCGCTTTGGCAAAAATTCTGTAGTCTTCCTTTCATAATTCTATGTGAAAGTGTTAAGAAATTAGATATCAGAGTTAATTAAAAGACTTAACAGCAATAAATGTGTACGCGGATAATTTATGATAATATCTAGTTATTATTTATAAATAAGAAATACCAGTAATAAAATATGTTTTAACGAGCAACGTCTGAAATGGTTCTTTCATTAGAAAATACAGTTTATCATTTCAAATAATATTAATTTTAAATTTCCTTTGGCTTGACAGGTGAACATCAACATTATTTTATTTAATAGCGAAACTAATATCTTACAAGAATCACAGGTTATAAAAACATCTAATCATTGTCACCGACTTTCACATATTTACCGCAGATTCTAATCGTTCAGTGTTGCCACAACAAAGCCTTAAGATACGATCGGGGACAATTTTGTGTAATTAGATCTGTTCAGCCATTGTTAAGTCGTGTGCGCTTATTATAGGGCAAGCGATACAGTTAGCAGATAACGGCCTCAAAGGTGAGTGTCGCGAGATTTTAATTACCGCCTACAACACTGAGAAAACTTGATACAAGAATGTCGTATGTCTAGGGAAGCTTGTGTGAGAACAGTGAAATTATTCAAGAAATACTCATAACTCAGCCATTCTTAATCATCGCTTATGCAAAAAATATTACATAGGTACCAACAATTTGCGTTTACTAATGCATGTAATATAAAACGTTACAACATTAGATAAAGCCAAGTAATAATACAAAGTACCGCAATTCACACTATGCTAATTGACAAAAAGCCGTTAAATAAATTTCACTTTCGTGTATAATTTCTATATAAACAAAAAACATGCAAACAAAATGTTTTCTTCGATTTTTGTGAAGGCTTTTCGCTGCGTCCGGCAATCTCACGTACGTACGTGCCACTTCGCGACCACCGTCGCGCTTTCCAATCGCGAATTTGAATTTAGAAGACCAAAAATTAAAATTAATATTCAGGCCATCTATTGTTGAGTAACCTTAAACTCTGCAATAACCTGATTATTTTAAAGAAAAATAAATGTCAACTAAATATTATTGCTTTAATTTAATTGACGTAGTCAATCAATAATTAAATAAAATTGGACAATTAAATTAGAACAGAATAGAAAGCATACAAGTTCAGTTTATAATTTTAATTTTAGAAGTGCTGTGAATATGCTGTGTAAAAGACACCAGTCACTGTTCAAAAGAACTGTTACTTACTCCGAAAAGAATTCAGTAACAGTTACATTATATCAGGTTCATTTATCGAGTAATTCCCATGTACTCTACTCGCATAGCTTCGCGTTTCGTTACGTCAAACCAGCGAAAGTGTTTGTCCTACCGCTCAGTAGGTACATATTGATAAGTACTTATTTATTCGTACCTGCACCATGGAATTTCTCTCATTGGTATGTCCGTACTGATGAGGGGCTCGTGGCTAAATAAAAATAACCGCACGGGTGGAGGTTAAGTCACTCTTGCCGCGGTCAGCTCGTGGATGGATGATCATCCATTATCGTGCCTCGGAAAGCACGGTAAGCCGTTGGTCCCGGTGTCATTCGTATACTTTGACAGTCATTATACCCAGAAGCCCATAAGTCTGACTGCCAGTCTTACCACGATGTATCGTGTTGCCCGGTTACTGGGTTGTGGTGGTCAGATAGGCAGTCGCTCTATGTAAACTACTGGTATTCTGCTGTATCCGATTAGACTGGAAGCCGCCCTCAACATAGTTGGAAAAAGGTTTGGCAGATTGATTGATTTTGGTATGTCCTTACTAAGTTACGTTATGACGAATTTGCGATGAGATTCCACCGGCTTTTTTAATACATCGATATTATGGTCTATGGATAAGTAAGAAAAATATCGATGCGTCATGTTACTTAAGAAATAAACAGGGGACAATTATACGGGGATAATTATACCTACATACTAAAATTAAAACGATTGACGGTCTTTAGGAGATTATTTGCAACAAAAGGGTAGCATGATAGAAAATCCCGTTGAACGCCAACGCGGTCAGTGCTGACCGACAGTGAACTTTCCCTTTAGGCCAAGCAAAAATCACAGTTCTATCCAAAATTAGAGCAAATGTTTTTTTAATTAGATACTTATGTCTAATGTCCAAATGTATGTTTTTATTAACAAAAGTCAACTTGAGATATTATTTATGGAGATATTAAACGTCGGGCAGCACTGACCGACGCGGCTCCTAGAAACGAAAAATCGACTTTCCGTTAAAGGGGGCCGCGCGGGTCGCGGTGTCAGGTCTCCTCCCGCGGCTCCCGAGTTTGTAATCTCACCCGCACTTACGCAGTTGACGCCCATAATATATCTTGATTTGAGATGCCTTTACATTGAACAACTTATATTTACTCCAATAAACTTTTTGCTATAAAATGAGAGTTTTTTTTGTTTAATGGGTAGTTTTCGCTAAATATTTTACAAACACACCCCCACACATTCAAGCACACACATACTCACCCCTACACACGCACACGCAAACACACAAAACTTCTGGATTAGTATTAGCACTCGTCGATAACGTAGCTTTCCATTACTGAAATAATTTTTGAAATCCGATGAGTAGTTTTAGATATTAGGTACTTTCTACATCCAAACTCACAATCCTACAAAATTTACATCTATAACATCATCATAAGCCCCGAGAAATCCACTGTGACAAAGGCCTTTCCAACTTCGCGCCACACAAATTTTCACTCTTTGGTAATTGTTGTTTTTTTTCTAAGTCCTTTACGTTTTTCAAAAACCATCTTATTTGGAGTAACTAGAGGGCCACGCGGGTCAATGAATATAGGATTTAGTTTGATAACACTGTCCTACGGCCTGAATGAATGAATCGAAAACACTTGTAAAACGCGGTCAGCACTGACCGACGCGGCCCGAACGGAAAGTCTAGTTGTCGACCATCACTGACCGACGCGGCCTGAACGGGCAGATGCATTTTTTTCCTTGGCGTTCAACGTGTTAAAAAAAATTAAAAGTTCCATAGATTTAGAAACAAATCCTTCTTTAGTACTTACTTTCGCAACAAAAGGAGCTCTTGTGCAAAATGTCATGTCTTCTAGACCCTTCTTGTGATCTTCCTGTACGAGTCGCAAATCGCAATAAATTCTTTTTCTTTTCTTTCACCGGTTTAGGCTTTGCGTTGTCTGTCAGTAAATTTATTTAAGATTTTTATTAAGTAGATAAAATTCGTAATTAAATAAGATATGGACACTAAACAAGGAAAACCAGTGTCGTTAAAAAGCGTGCTGGATTGCCGATATCGTCAAAGTCGCGGGAAACACCTTGATGAGAGACGCACGGAACTGGGAAGTATGGCAGAACAAAAGGGGAGGTTTGTGTATACCCAGCAGTTGGTAATTCCGGGTTGAAATGATGATGATGATGATGAATCAAGGCGATATTGCTTTGGTCTAGATTTCTAGATTTTTATTTTACTACCCAGCAACGTTGCTTCAGCATTGTGAAAACGCTTGGGCGATTCAAATGAAGCAATTTAAAAAGTTTTAGCACAGTTATGTTCGTTAACCTTTAATATATCGTAAGTATAAGTACTTAACAGTTATTTTTATGTTTATTTATCAGTAACGTTCCTAATAAAGATACTATTATCTTCGATTTTCTATTTTATAACCATTGTGTTAGGTACTAATTTTTTTCTGTGGTTAGAAGTTTAGAAAACAGGATCTTTCATTTGACTGTATGTAATAAACTACACGAGTTTTTACGATTACGAATTAAAGAACCTATTGCAATGTTAAACATGGCCAATAAAGAAAATATGTAAATGCTTTAAAATCAAATACAGCCACCAGTTAGGGAATTCTAGTAATACACGTCAGTGTGGAAAGTTATTTTATTTTTATTTTATTGATTTTAAGAAAACTTACAGCTAATACATTCATGTAGTCAGTAGTAATATGTAGAAGAAAGCCAATTACAAGTTTCCACTTATATAAACTTATGCGTAAGATAGACAAAACGGTACAAACAGCGCTAGAGCTAAACATAGAGACAACTGAAGAGAATAAACAAAGATAAAATATTATGTTAACAAAGTTACACTTCAAAGAAAAAGTTACTTAACATTTTTTTTAACTTCTGGACACTATTTGTGAATAGATCAAGCTCAACATCCCGGCACACCATATTGAACATTCGACACGCTCTTAATATATATGAATTTTGTCTATAAACAGTTCTCACAATAGGTACATGAAGGAGATGAGGTCTCCGAAGAAACACAGACGGTACACGAAGTCCAATCTTGGCCACCAGCTCAGGGACGTCAGAAGACCCGTTCATTATACTAAATAGGAAAGCAAGATCTGCAATTTTCCGTCGCTCGTGTAGAGGAAGAATATGAAATTTCTTACACCGACTAGTATAGTCAGGAAGATAAATATTTGAACGATATTGAGTGTACCTTAAAAATCGCCTTTGTATACCTTCAAGGCGGTTAATATAGACATTGTAATTTGGATTCCAAATTTGAGATGCATATTCGAGATGGCTACGGACAAAAGCACAATACAGAATTTTCATGGTTTTGACATTCTTAAACTCAGAGGAAACCCTAAAAATAAAACCCAACGCTTTAGAAGCCTTGTTGACTATATTGTCAATGTGCGCATCAAACAAAAGCTTTGAGTCAAAAATTACCCCCAGATCCTTGATGACGTTGACTCTGGCGATTGAGGTATTCGATAATTTGTAATCATAACTAATAGGGTTTGGCTTACGAGTAAATGTACACACACAACATTTTGAGATATTTAAATCCAACCTATTCCGATCGCAATAATCATGGAACCGGTCCAAATCCTCCTGTAATAGTTGTGCATCCTCAATGGTTGACACTTGACTCAGGATTTTCATGTCATCCGCGTATAATAAAACTTTAGAATTTAGGAAACAAGAGGCGATGTTATTTACAAAAATATTGAATAAAAGAGGTCCTAATAAGGATCCTTGGGGAACCCCAGACGGAATGTACATCGCTCTCGAGGCATAACCATTGAGGACTACAGTCTGGCATCTATTTTCAACATATGATACAAACCATCTGTACAAGCTACCCCTCACACCAATCCCTAGCAATTTGCGCATTAGAAGCGCATGATCTATTCGATCAAAACATTTGCTGTAGTCAGTGTATATAACGTCGACCTGAGACCTCCTGGACATATGCTCCGAAATATAGTCACTACAGACCACGAGATTAGATGTAGTGGAGCGACCTTTTAAAAATCCATGTTGGTGTTCGGAGAAACTTAATTTAAGCGAAGCAGAAAGCTGTACGTGCACGATTTTCTCCATCATTTTAGCGAACACGCAAAGTTTGGAGATCGGTCTATAGTTTTCGACATTGTCCTTAGGTCCTTTTTTATGAATCGGCGTTATATACGCTGACTTCCAGATTGCAGGCACCACTCCCATGCCGAATGACCGTTTAAATAATAATGTCAATGGAATGGATAGACATGCGGCACATCTGGTTATAAAAATCGGTGAAATACCATCCGGACCAGCGGATTTGTTAATATCTACTTGCTTGAGCAAGCGAAATACCTCCTCCTCCCGCACATCAATAGAGCAGATGTCTGATATGAGACCAGTAGACTGATCAATTCTCGCAGAGGCTAGAAATTCATTTGCGTCACGTCGCTCTTGGAAGTTCGAAAAGAAATAGTCACCAAACATATTACAGATTTCCCCCCGTGACCAGATGACACATCACCAAACTTTAATACAGATGGGTAACCGTTGGCTTGTTGTTTTGATTTAACATATTGCCAAAAAGCCCTAGGATTCTTAGAAATGGCTGATTCAATGTTTGCTATATAGTCGTCAAACATTTCCTTCTCCAGATCTTTAGCCCGTTGGCGTAAGGTAACAAAAGATTGATAGTCCGAGATATTTCTATAGGTTTTAAATTTTGAGTGAAATTTTGACTTTTCTTTAATTATTTTGATAAGTGGGCTTTTGTACCAAGGAGGATACTTTCCCCTCGGCGCGATAGTTTTAGATGGAATATGTGTATTATGAAGCAAGTTGATAATGTCATAAAAAAACTGAACAGCTTCTTCAAAAGGCCTACAATTTAACTCTAATGCCCAATCAATTGCCGTAATTTCATCAACTATGGCGTCATAATTCGCCTTAGCGTACAGGAACTTAACTCGAGGCCGAGAATGCAACTGATGAAGTTGAACAAAGTCGGCAGAGATGCAGAGTGCCTTATGATGGGAGTCCTCATGCACTAGGGGATCCAGGCTGCAAGTGACAGCTACTTCACTGTTAGACAAGACGAGGTCAAGAATCCTATTGTTAACATTGCGATGCGAGTTGTACTGAAGTAAATTGCAAGCGGTAAGAGTATCACAAAAACTGGTTTGAATGGGACCATGCAAGTTGCCAGGACACAGATGATCACCGTCCGCCGCAGCGTGCCAGGCAATATTCGGTTGGTTAAAATCACCGAGTACTAAAAACTTATCCGCCGGATGTTTAAGAATAATATCAGCTAAATTACTAGAAAAATTATTGAGTTGAATTATTAAAGAGTTGCCAGATTGCTGGCTACATATGTACACTACACATAAATGTATTTTATAGGTTACTTTTGGTTTTTTTTGGTGTAAAGTTAAGGTAACCCACAGATCCTCGGCAGACGAGCACCATTCGTTGCGGACATCGGCAACTAGTTCACGACGTATGGCTATTAAAACCCCCCCACCCATGACTTGATTAGTTTGCGAGTAACTTCGATCACGCCTCCATACAAAATATCTATCATCGAACAACTCGCTATCAGATATACCATCAATAAGCCATGTTTCCGTCAGACAAATGACATCAAATGAATTCATAGAAACTGATAGAAACATTTCTGTAGAAAACAGATGTTTTCGTCCGCAGCCCTCGAACATTTTGATAGAAAATATTAATAGGTGCCATCATAATTGAAAGGTAACATCAGATAAATGATTGACAAGATGTAAGGTACACTCAGACTTAGTGCGAAGTAAAAGCTATAGGCAATAAAAATCGGCTTAAGTTGCAAGCGGTGGCAAAATAAAGCGAAAGCTATATTTAAAAAATCTGATTCGATGGGATAAGTGTAAGAAATCGTATTCAAAGTATAGAAATATTCATTTTTAAAATTGTATAGGGTATGAGTAAGAAATTTCAAGTGTAAGCAGATCTCACCTTTAACCGCACACACATAGGGTGTAAAATGACAATAAACAAAGCCTAATGAGTTGAATGAATCGGCGACACCAAGCGATAAGAGAACAAAAGGCAGGCGAGAATGGAATAAAAAATACGTACCTATGTTTCTCAAACTTAAGTCAACCGAGTTCACTATTGACAATAACGTGTCCACAATATCAATCAAACAAACTTTTTCGAAAATAGCGAATAATTCCCAGGCAATATGAGACGTTTTAATTAAAAAGTTAATACGAATAATATGTATGTAGGATAATTATGTTGAAGTAAGCTTGGCGCTCTGGGATAAGACCGTATGAATCAAGTTCTGTGCCATTTTATTCTGCCCAGTCGGTCAGGGCAGAATAAAGTGGCGTGGAACACAATGTTGTCAGCAGAAAAAAAAAATGTCGCGAATGTGATTCGTGCAGTCTTACGCCACCGCCAAACCTACCCCAACATACTATATCTAGGTACAGCTTATCAAGTAGCAAGCTTTTCAATTTTTATATTAATAGCTTCAATCATGCAAAACAGTGACTCAAACATATAAACATGATTGCTTCGGTTATAGCCAAGAAATAAAATAACCGCTTTTACAACGTGCTGTTTCAAAACATATTGTGAAAAGCCACTTAATATAACAAGCCATGGTCAAGTGTTAACAGTAAAGAGTAATTAATCCAACTTGACCAATTCGACTACGTGTGTATATCGATATACAATTTCGCAATCGAATGAAATGAATTTTTTTTTGGTGTCTTAATAGAGATGCTGATTTGCGTAATTTGCCAGAATTCGATCGTTCTTTCTTTAAACTATGACGCTTACCAAGATCGAAGTACCTACCCTTCGTCATCTTGTCACAATTTGGCAAGCCAAGTTGTTTCTACTATTCAAAACGAAATGTAACGACGGAATCTTTAAAGAAAAGTACTATTATTTATTTAATCTTTACGCCTTTTATGTAAAAACTATGAATAACTGAAGCGTATAATAGGATCTTCTATAGTTACATGAGCGTAGCTTGCTAAATGACAAACAGTTTCATCATTGATACCAGCATTACCAACCGAAGAATCATACCTACTTGACATGCTTCGTTTTTGACTCGGTCTCGATTAGCTATGAAAATCTCCATAATGTGCGTGAAATAAAATTGATAGGTACATAACTGAGAAAGTGTACCTACGAGTACTAAGTATTCCGAATAGTCTATGGATAGGGAGACCTGCTTGTGACTGATTACAGCATGTAGATTCAGTGCGATTCTGTAACATCACAGGGAAAACTTAGGTGAAGTGAGCGAGGAGTAAGCTGTCATTCCAACTAATGCTAGGGGTTGACACTATTGACAGCTCACTCTAAGCTCACTTCACCTAACTTATCACGGTGAGATTTTTACAGAATCGATCGGCCTGACGTTAATTGACGTATTTTTAGTAGCCATGTTTTTAATCACGTCTAAACTGTATGTATAAGGAATATCTTAATAATTTGAGAGAAAAAAAAGTGCTGTTCCCGAGGAAAACAACAATAACGTTATTATGATAATAGATGGCGCCACGTGTCTTTCGAACTGATTTCTAATGGTCAAATTTTAAATTAACGCGAGCGAAGTCACGGGCAACAGCTAGTACTTAATAAAATAATGTCCGGATTGCAGTATCGTTGTAATCAGCCCTCAGCGTTGCATCAAGGAAGGTCAAAGTAACTAATCAGTTTGATCTTTCCCACCTTAAACAGACATCCCTACATAACAGTGACGGAAATAACAGTTCCTTCTTGTTACAATTGCGATAAATTATGCAAAATTCATCTTTATGTAAACGACTTAAGAAACAAACAAAACGCAAACTTGTTATTGTAATCGGACATTATTGTCCCATGAAGTTCACTAAAATATAACCTTTATTGCGACGTAATAAGGTTCAATACAAATGCATTGTTAATGTTGTGTTCTAAGTAACCGTGAAGGCGGCATTGATGTAAGGCAAATCACTTTGTCACGATAATTTCAAGCATTTTATCGAAGATTTTACACTATTTTCACTGTTTCTGATTAATGTTTATTTTATGATTTATGAATTAGCTAATATTGACGTCAATTTTTTTTAATACTTCTATGTTATTATTACAACTCATACATTCACAAATGCTCAGATATTCACAAATCACAAAGTCACAACAGTTTTTTGCAACAGTTAAGTTTCTCCCAACGATAGTTTTGTCTTAACTCTATTTATTAGTTATATGTGGTGAAGAAAATATGTTTTATTTATATATTAATTATTGATCATGGTATTATGAACATGATGAATGTATAATTACCACTACTCGTCACTAGATGGCATTACGTAAGCGGATTTCTTAACTTAAAAAAAATAGATATTATGAATTATAATATTTCGAATATTTATTTTAAATTATGCATGGAAATTTATTTTCGTAATATTACATGGTGGACGCCAAATTTGCTCATTTAAAATATCCATATTAGAATGTATGTCGTAATGTCCGGGAGTTTCATTTACTGATCGCTAGAGGGCGGTAGTGCGCCCGCCACATATATGCAATCAGCAATGATCGTTGCGTTATTATTTTATAGATTCTAGATTAGTCAGAATAATAATACGGTAGCACTAACGACCAAATTACGGTTATTAAATATTTTATGAAGAAATTATTATACGCTAGTTAAGATTGGCCAAGATTGTGCTATAAGAACAATATAAAAGTTGAGCAAAGATTATAAAACGTTAGGTAATCTATGTAATAATGAAACAATGGGAGCAGAATATTTTCCGGTTGCAAAAATAAAACTGAGCAAAAATGTCAAAAAGATATTTCCGATACCGGGAATCGAACCCGAGCCTCCTGGGTGAGAGCCAGGTATCCTAGCCACTAGACCATATCGGATATTGAGAAGAGGGTTGAAATTGACGTTTAAAAGCTGTACTCGTTTAAACCGAACTTGAAAAACATGAGATTGTGTCCTTCGGCCTCATTCGGGGTCATATAAACATTATTTGAGTCTAGCATCTTCCGTTTCCGTGTCACATCTATGTAGGTATATGCAACTATCTCCCTCTCTTGACAACACCATGATGACGTATTTCCGCCCACGTTCACCAGGTGGCTGCAGCGCGCCAAGTCGTTCATTGGCGTCCTGTTTTTCGGACGGTTCACATCTAAATTTAAAAAGTTAACGTTGTTGGCGTTCGTCATTCTTGGAAAAGAATAATTTAATTTTAATTTATTTCTTAGAAAACTATAGTTTTATTAGTTTAAACGCTGTTAGCGTTCGGTATATGCTTAGAAATATAAACGTTAAAGATTGATCGTTTTTTAAAAGTGACTTAAGGTGATAGCTTCTTAAAACTAAAATAGTTTAGATTTTCTTACGATGGCGGATAGAGTACAGCCGCGTAATCGTAAAGAATCTGATTCGTCATCGGATTCATCAAGTTCCTCAAGTTCCTCTGAATCATCCCCATCGGATTTAGAGGTTGATCAGGTAGATAAATCCCGTAAGAGGAAGAAGGTGAGTAAGAAGAAGAAGAGTAAGCGTCATCGAGGACAAAGCAAGGTAATCAAAAAGCTTGCAAAACAGGTCAGTGATTTGAAAAATTTATACTTCTACCCCCATAATATGTATTATGAAAATGAAAATTATGACTGTGATAATCCGATATATAATGGCGAAGATTTCGAAATGGCACATGAACAACCGGTTACAGAAAGGTTTTCAGAACCCGTCTCAGATCCTGTACCAGTTCAATCATTTGATTTTGATTTGGCAACGCAATTAAAGGAGCCAGCTGTCACGGCAACTCCATCTAATCAGTTAGAATTGCTCAACTCTATTCAATATTTTAATAATGATAACTGGAATAATGTTCGATATGTAGAATCACAAAAGGTTTATAATGCTCGTCCTGGATATGTTGACCTTGAAGTAAATGATGAAATCAAATCGTTAGAAAAAGTTACCCATCTACCCTCGGCGGATAAATTTCTTGGCGCTGTAACCCGCGCACTGGTAATGCAAAGCGATGCCATGCAACAAGGTTTTCGACAGATATTGGACTGGGCTAAGGATACGGGTAATATGGACCCAGAACAACTGACAATAAAATTAAAAGAGGTTTTTTCCAATGACTATCAAAAGATTTCACGTGATTGTTTGCAACTAGTTTGTGGCCGTAGGGCCGATATAATTGAACAAAGGCGCGAAGTGTTCATTAAACAATTAAGAGATAAATCATTTAAGCCGTGTTTGAAGAAAATACCGCCGTCTAGTGAATTTTTATTTGATAAAGTACCTTTTAGTGAATTTATTAAGAATAATGGCGGAGTTAACAAGATTTTTTATGCAAATAAAGTTAATTTTTCTGGTCAAGAAAAGAAAACCCCTAGACCCCAGGCGGCGTACCCTGGACCTAGTGGATATCAATCGTCCAGTCGCGCTTCGGCACTGACGATGAACTATAGATTTCCTCCTCCTCAGAGTGCAGGAGCCTTTTATAATAATTATCACGCAATGAACCCGTTTATGAATAATCCAAAATTTTTTCGTCCCCAACCGAGGGGACAACTGGTTGGACAACGCTTTTACCAGCCCTATAGTTTTAGAAAAAATGAATCGCAAAACAATGCTCAACGGGGCAAGGGCGCGGCTAGGTTCAATAAAAAGTTCTGACTCAGATCAATATTTTTGGGGGGGGTGCTTACAAAATCATGTAACGGAGTGGAAGAGACTGGGGGCTCCAGAACCATTAATAAAAATAGTGAAGGGTTATCGTATTCCATTTCAAAAGAAACCGCCTCTGGTCCCGCCAAGGCAGGTGAAACGTTGCAATCTTACTCTACCATCGCCGGAGATGGACAGAGTCATTCAAAGTTTGTTGAAACAGAAAATTTTAGAACATGCCCCTCTGACACCGAGTTTCATATCAAATTTCTTTCTGATTCTCAAAAGCGACGGAACCTATCGTCCCATTTTCAATTTAAAAAGTTTAAACAATTACCTGAAAATAAGCAAATTTCGTTTGATTTCGGTAAATCGAGTTCCCGATTTCATTCAGGAGAGGGATTGGATGGTCAAAATAGACCTCAGGCAAGCTTACAACCACGTAAATGTAGCAACCGCCCACCGTTGTTTTCTTCGTCTATTGTATCGAAATCAGTTACTGCAAATGACCTGTTTACCGTTTGGCCTGGCGACAGCGCCCAAAGTATTTGCATCGTTGACCAACTGGACAGCCGAGATTTTCAGGAATCTGGGCATTCGAGTAGTGGTTTTTCTCGACGATTATCTCCTTGTAGCACAGGACAAACTGACACTTATAAAACACGTCGACGTTGTACTTCAAACTCTCAGCCTGCTAGGTTGGCAGGTGAACAGAGAGAAATCGATTCTTATCCCTCAGAAAATAATAGAGTATTTGGGTTTGATGTGGAATCCGTGGAAAAATCTAAAATTTTTACCAGAAAACAAAATTCACAACATGCAAATAGTTTTATCAAGGTTGCTCCGGCGGCGGAAGGCGTCTCTTCGAGAAATACAGAGTGTCATAGGCGTTCTAAATTTTGCTCGTCTAGTAGTTCCAATGGGTCGTTTGAATTTTCGGCACCTACTGGCTTATTGCAATCTGGTCCTAAAAATGCCATTTCAGTCGACTTATCCCTTGCCTGCGGAGGTGCTGGCAGAATTAAGTTGGTGGAAGGTTCACTGTGTGGAGAAATCCAGGCTTCACCCACCAAATGTAAAAAACTTTTTGACAACAGACGCAGCAGATACAGGTTGGGGAGCGGAGTTAAATGGTCTTCACTTATCGGGCAAATGGACAAAAGAAGAAGAGCTGCTTCATTCGAATCACAAAGAGATGTTAACAATTCTAAAATGTTTGTTAGAATTCGCTCCGTCTCTGAGTCACACATCTCTGCTTCTGCAGTGCGACAACAGGGCGGTTGTAGCGTATTTGCGGAAGGAGGGGGGAAACAAGTCGCGGATCTTGATGGAGTTAATATACCAAATATATTACATACTTCAAAAGTACGACATTCATGTAATCCCCCATCACATACCAGGCAGGTACAACAACATCGCAGACCGTCTGTCGCGTCACTCGATGTTACAAGAATGGCATCTACTCCCCGAATTCACCAGTATTGTCTTTGCAAAGTGGGGTGTGCCCCAGACAGATCTTTTTGCCTCCAGCACAGCCCACGTAGTACCTTGCTATGTAACTCTAGATCAACGGGATCGGCGAGCATGGAGACACAACGCGTTCGCCTTCAAATGGGATTTTCGTCTAGCTTGGGTCTTTCCTCCTCCGAGTTTGTTACCCCGGGTTCTGATGCATCTAAATCAGGCTCGAGGTATATTCTTGATAGTTGCACCGAGGTGGCCTCGAGCATTCTGGAGAGCAGACTTGAAGGCCAGAGCGATCGCGCCGCCGTTCACGATTCACAGGTTATCGAAAGTGCTAGTAGACACGAGGACCGGGCAGCCCCCACCTCGAGTGAAGGAGCTGGTCTTAGAAGTATGGAGATGTGGGGGTGGTCTGAATCCTTAGGTGACTGGTCTGAAGAGCAAAAGCGTCTGCTAAAAGAAGGTTGGAGGTCGTCTACTTTAAATACATATAGGCCAGCATGGCAGAGATGGCTGAGTTGGTGTTCCAGGTTTGGTATAAATTTCTCAGACCCTTCAGGTAGTGAATTGGCTCGATATTTAGCAGATTTGCACCTAAAAGAAAAATTATCCTATCGTACTATTTTACTTCATAAATCGGTTGTGTCCACTTTATGTAATACAAAGAGTGAAGCCCGATTAAGTTCAAACATTTTGGTTAAACAAATGATTAAAGCCATAGCGTTGCAACAGCCTAAAAAGTGTCCACCGCCTGTTTGGGATCCTCAGTCTCTAGAAGGTTGGTTAGGCAGTAGACCTTTTCAAAATCAAAGTCTATTCGAAATTTCAAGAGTTTGCGCAGTTTTACTGTTATTATGTTCAGGGCGTAGGATACACGATTTAACATTATTAAGTGTCTCGCCTGACAGGTGTATAGTAGGCGAGAATAGCATCATGTTTTGGCCGCATTTTGGTTCCAAAACTGATTCTGAAACTCACGTACAGTCAGGTTGGAAGTTGTTAGAGAATCTTGAAAATGAGGCGCTTGACCCGGTACTTTGGCTTAAAAAGCTTATAGAAATTGGAAGACCGCGTCGTTTGCTTTGTTCTAGCGATAGATTATTTATTACTGTATGTGGAAAAGCTAAGCCGGCCACTAGAACCATTTTGGCAGGTTGGGTTAAGTCTATTTTGAAGGAAGCCGGAATTGAGGCTACTCCAGGTAGTTTTCGTTCTGCAGTTGCTTCACGAAGTTGGTTGGATAATGAACCTCTAGATGAAATAATGGCACGAGCTAATTGGAAATCTGGTAATACTTTCAAAAAACATTACAGGAAGGAAGTGATTCCAGCGCAGGGAAGCTCCTTGATTCATCTTTTTCAGCCAATAAATTAATTACCTCTGATTAAATCAAATAAATTATTTTGTGATATTGTATCGATGAATAATAATAAGTTTTACATGATTATGGTAAGTTTATACAAAAATACTACATGATGATGGATTCGAGGTACGTACCTATACATTTTCGGTCTATTCTGTCATGACTTGTCAGGGACTATTTTTAGTATTTTTTCTTATAACATTAACAATTATTATGTTATAGCAATGCAATCGTTATTACATTGGTGTTTATTTTTGTTTGAGTATAATAATTTCTTGGTATAATTTAACTAGTCTTTTACAACACATTGGCGTCCCGTTCACCAGGCGATAACAAACAAAGCCTCAAATAATGTTTATATGACCCCGAATGAGGCCGAAGGACACAATAGTAGCGTTTTACCTTCAAACAAAACGCTTGTTGTGTCCGGAGACTCATTCGGGGTCATAATTTTAAACACTGCCTGGTTTTTATTGGGTTTCTCAAGTTTTAGGTTTTTGAGGCCACAATGAACGACTTGGCGCGCTGCAGCCACCTGGTGAACGTGGGCGGAAATACGTCATCATGGTGTTGTCAAGAGAGGGAGATAGTTGCATATACCTACATAGATGTGACACGGAAACGGAAGATGCTAGACTCAAATAATGTTTATATGACCCCGAATGAGTCTCCGGACACAACAAGCGTTTTGTTTGAAGGTAAAACGCTACTATTCTCAATAATTCGACTGCATTTCTTTTTTCTATTTAAACACCCCACACGATCAGCCGTTCTCAAGAAAAACAAGGCAATAAAAATGTTTCAGGCACGAAAATAGATAGAATACACACGACTATTCCCTTAGCTAACCGCAGTAAAAATGTAGTTTTTGGTCTTTCATACCCAAAGGTTGCCAACGGAACACTATTACTAAGCCTCCGCGGTCCGTCCGTCCGTCCGTCTGTCACAGGGCTGTATCTTTTGAACCGTTACTAGGTAGACACTTGAATTTTTTACAGATTGCCAGTTTTAGCTGACCTCGCATTGTATTGGTTTTTCGTACAGTGAGAAGTCAGGTTATACTGGAAGTGTAGAGCTTGTAATGTCGTCTTGTGTACCATCGTACAATAATTAACATTACATTTTTTTTTCTTATTGTTTCTTGTGTAGTATCCCCTATATTTTTAAACTTTATTTTATTATTATTATATTACAGCCCAGTGACAGACAGACGGACGGACGGACAGCGGAGCCTAATTAATAGGGTCCTGTGGGCACCCTTTGGGTAACGAACCCTAAAAAGGACGTCACAAGTCGTCACGTTTTAGTCATAGGCAAATATCCCCTCAGCTTATCTACTTCTAAAACTCACTCTAATATTCTTACTCTGCACATAACATTAACATAGCATCATCGTTTACATAACACTTACATACGGACACGCATGTCATTGTTCTGCGGCGAGTTGCGAACTTACTACACAATGCTCACTATGAGCTTCCATGGGAAGGGAAACCGCAGTTACTACAGATTTCCCCAGTTATATGTGTAATGGTTCCTTAGTTGTGACCCTCTTGTTTTAAAACAGTGGTCTTTATGTCTCGCACATTAACCAAGCCAGAAACTCCATGCGTCTGGTAATGGAAACGCCGTACTCAGATAGGAACACCGAACTCAAGTAGATTAAGAAATAAACGTATGCGTTCGGGGGATCTCCGTCAGGGAATCTACTCCCCCTAAGCACGAAGTCTGTAGTTATGGGCGTTTCCAACTCCGGACCACTTACGGACATAAGAAAAGTGTTGCTCAATTCTTTCTTCGTTTGGGAAACGAATAATGAATTGAGCACGATTTGATGAGTAGATCCCCAGGAACGAAGGTCCCTACACGATAGTCGCACGCACGCACACACTCTTATACATATGATAATAAGAGACGGAGAGGGAGGAAGTCGCTTGGAGGGGGCATAAAACTTTTTCCTCACGTGACGGTTTCTACCAGTCAACTCCTATCCCAAGCCGCGTTAAAAAACTTCGTTTCAAAAATATTTTTGACGTGTAAAAGTGTTTCCACAATCCTACTTACAGAAATAAATATCACCGCAGTCAATCTCAGATTGATGACCAACTGACCATTCTTCATACAATGGTCACTTGATCATCAATCTATAAAAATAATAAAATTAAATTTTTATTCAAGTATAAAGTAAAGTAAAACTATGATTAACATTAATTACAATCGAGGAAAGTTAAATTCTAACTGTAATATAGACCTGCCTGCTCTAGGTTTATGAAAAACCTGTGTTTCAGGCCATCAATTTACATCAAACATTTAAAAAGAAGACAACAATACATGTATTAGAAGCTAAGTTGAAAAGAAGGTATAATATTTACAGAGGCTTAAACAGTTACTATTTGGATACCTATATTATTTTAAAACTAGATTATGTAAGATATACAATAATGTTTAAATAAATTAAATTAACGAATACTTAATATTAAAGTAGATAAAGTGGAGACTATTATTAATTAGGTAAAGGAAGAGACTTATATTAGAGTAGGTAGATAGACTTTATTTTAAAACTTCTAGTAGTTTTAATCTGACATGACCAAGTGGCTATTCTTCATACATCGAATCTAACCGAGACCCATCACAGGTTGGACCTACGAATTTTACTACTACAGACGAGGACAGTCTAACCCGGAACTGAGACATCAGGATATTGGTTTTACCGTCCTTCTCGCATCGTTTTATACCCATGACTGTGACAATGGCAGTTATCCACAGCCTCACGAAAGGAAGGAGTCTGGGTCGCAGTCATCGGATGCGGTGAAGAGGATTCCAAACTATCTATGGCCTAATAAATAATACAGTAACTTCAGGATAAAATAAGAAAAATCACTTGCCCTATAGACATTGCAGTTCCTAATGCCCATAATCTACAAAAAACAATCGCTGAAAAAATAAGTAAATATGCTGACTAAGGGCTGATGTTTCTTTTACTTTTTTCTTTTTACTTTATCGGAGGAATATTTTGAATCTTTGACAGTTCTTTCATACAAAAACTGTCAGACGTCAATTTTATTGCAAGAATAATAATTATTGGTCGATTGATAAATCAGCCCCAAGCACAGATTACTGAATAGTTACTACGCCCCAAGTCACAAAAATCTGGATACAAGAAAAAGTATACGTTATACCTATAGTTCGCATTATCCCCAACCATCTTCTCCGTAGCCTGAAATCAATAGATTTAGAAGAATCCGTTTAAAACTACAGGAAGCTGCCATCTTAAACACCTGCAGAATAGTTAGGAAGTTCATGTAGTTAGAGCACGAAAACACATCCTTGTCTTGAATACACACCAACGCTGCATTTACTTGCTTTGGCCCGTAAATGTAGTTAAAACCAGCCTAAGAGCCGAGAAAAAGAACACTCCAGATACCAGCCTATTACTGTCCCACTGTAGGAGAAAGGCCTCTTCTCATATAGAGAAGGCACTTCACCACGCTTGCTCTAGAGTCTAGACAATTGGGCGATTTCAGACTTATAATAACGATAATCTCGATGTAAATGTGAATAAATGAATTTGAATTTAAAGTCCAGGGTCCCTCACGATGTTGCTCCTTCAACGCTGTCAGTAATGTCCAACATAAACTCAGAAATTATGTTAAAGAATTGAGAAAGTCACATTTGTACTTGCCAGGATTTTAACCCCAACATGCACGAGGCATGAGAGACGAGACCTTTATCACTGGGCGTCGACGAATAATACAAAACTAAACACAATCGAAGTACACAACAAGCAGGTGGTTACTGCGATCACTTTCACTACATTCCTGCAGTTGGTCACAGGTAGGTAGGTACCATAACCACGTCGCGAATGATCGCGGTAACCATTAGTCTTAGTGAGTAACGAACCCTCAGGCGATGACAGGGGAAATATTAGTTAGATTGTAGAATTAATTAGGTAGATTTATATACCTAGTAGTTCTAAGTCCAAGAGTGGCGATAGGTACTAAAATGTAGTATCGCCAAAATCTATATCTGACCACCGCACCGTAAGGACTATTCCTGCTTGCAGCGCATATTATTAGTCGACTTAAAAAGGGATCCTTTTTTGTTTTCCTTACGGACGCAGCTGTGGTCATCATGTGCACGGGATTTTGTTTTCAAAATGGTTATACGAGTATATAGGTTTTGGCACTATTGTATATACTATTGAATCATGTGTTACTGGGCATTCCACTTTCTTCTTCCCAGCTAAAGCCCTAGGAAGTGGTGGGACTGCGTAATTTTGACGTTCAAAAATTGCTGTTTTTTTTTTTATGATTTTGGGCTTGGACAGTCAATCCTGCTACCACTACCACCTCACTGAGTCACTGCCTATCATACGCCACGGCTTGAGTTGTTCTTATACAGCCTGGGGTCCTTCCAGAACGCGATAGTATGACCCCTTTGCAACATTTGAGCACCCCATATAGCCTAGACGAAAATCCATGGGATTCGCGAAAATCCAATATTTGTTTCTGAAAATTTCCAAATGGCTATCAATGCTATTTTATTCGGCAGCGAATACTTTAACAAAGCTTTCAGATCACTTTGTTAAACACATTATTATGATAATGAGTTATTATTTACTCTATTATTATTGTACAATACGTGATCCAACAGAGCTACTTGTAACGCTCCGAGGTACTCGTAATTTGGATGATTGGTCCACAGTTAAACATTGCAATTTTGTGTGAATCACGAAATGTATCGAACGTTTGCTCAATCATGAGATATCGAATGTATCGTCACGAGGACTTGACACGGCTGTAGGTAAACCATAGGTGACCAAGGACATAGCAGACTTTATGAAAGAGTAGTTATCATAGACAGAACCAACACAGCCAACACTGTTCTATAAGGCAGACGGTTAGCAGGGAACATTCACGGGCATTCCCAAAACCATTGAACAAATTAACAGTCCAAGGAAAATCGCCGTAATCATTAGAGATACTTGTTGTTATAATATAACCATTATTATCGTTGACAATAATCGACAAGACGATGACGACACTAGAGGACTGAGAAAGCGTATTTACAAAGCTCGGGGGCAAGTAGCCTATATAATTATTACATATAAAACCATTGAACTAATTGTCTTGGCAAAACATTCTACAGGACTTCCAAAATATTGCAAAAAAATCATCAAAAACAGCATTCAAGCTGTCACAGCATCCAGACATTCATCTGTGGCGGTCAACAGCCAAGCTATAGAAAACAAAAGTGATTATATTAATAAACAAGAGCGGAGTATTGTTGTGGAGAAAGTTAAGAGCGCCGCCGACTGTGACGACCAGATAATCGACCTTCATGTAGGGATGGCACTAGAAGATTTAGAGAGAAATGGATGCAAGGAAATGGCTAAAGATTATTAGAAGACAGTGTTGTTGTATGGTTTGTAATTGTAGTAGGTAAGAGGAAGCAAGCTAAGCAAGTGTTTGAAGTAGATCATGGTCGTGATGATGATTAAGATTAAATTAATTAATTAAATTGATTAGTGCAGACAGAAGAGATATAGGACGAGATGTGAAGGAATTGTGATTTTTTGGATTTTCTAGCAGCGTGTCAAATATGAATACTACCTCTTCTCCATAGGACACGACCAATTGGAACCGTCCCTCTAGTTTTTGACGTTCCTGAAGTGCCCATATACGTTTATGTGATATGAAATATTTTGAATTCAATACAATTGAGTAACCAAGTGATGAGGGGCTTGTGGCTAAGTAATAACAGCCGCACGGGTCGATCGATCAGGTTAAGCTACGCTTGCCGCGGTTGGTCCGTGGATGGGTGACCATTTTCATATACCAAGTCCCCTCCGTGCCTCGGAAAGCACGTTAAGCCGTTGGTCCCGGCTGTCATTCGTGGATCTTTGACAGTCGTTACGGGTCGTCAGTAGCCCGAAAGTCTGACAACCAGTCTTACCAAGGGGTATCGTATTACCCAGTAACTGGGTTGTGGAGGTCAGATAGGCAGTCGCTTCATGTAAAATACTGGTATTCAGCTGCATCCGGTTAGACTGGAAGCCGACCCCAACATAGTTGGGAAAAGGCTAGGCAGATGATGATGAGTAACCAAGTGATGTATCACGTTAATTTGTAAAACACATGAAATTCTAACGTTTAAACTATTAAACTTAATGTTAGCATCTTTGTCAACCCTAATCGTAGAAGACACAGCATTCTGATACTGTCAAAATATTAACAAACTAAATCCAACCTTAAAACTGACAAGTAAAGTTAAAATTCATTTACATCGAAGTAACACTTTGGAGATGAAAATGAAAATTGTAACTTGCACGCAACATCACTTTGATTGACTTCAATTTGAAGTTGTTTGTACACCTGTCCATGTACATATTATGTATATGATGAAATAGATACCTAGCTTAGAATGATTATCTATTTCAGATTCTTTGCTAACCATTCAACAGTATATACCACAATCCAAATCCTATAGGACTTTGAGCCCAATTCCCGTAATTAAAAACGTTCAAAATCTAGTCGCAATCTAAGCGACAATCACTGTCAAAAACTTGTCAAAAATGTAGGGAAATTAGAGGTATTTTTTGACAGATTGAGACTGAGATCAGACTGTGAACATTTTTAGAATTAAAAGAATTGCCCCTCAAATGTGTTGGCTATTCACAAAAATAATGATGATGACGATCAGTCAGTCAGTGATGATGGTGATGAAGATGGTCACCGATCCTCTACCTCTCCTCTCCGTGCCTCAGAAAGCACGTTAAACCTTTGTTTCCAGCTGTAATTTGTGGATCTTTGACAGTCGTTACGGGTCGTCAGAAGCCCGAAAGTCTGACAACCAGTCTTACCAAGGGGTATCATGTTACCCAGTAAATGTGTTGTGGCGGTCAGATAGGCAGTCGCTCCATGTAAAATACTGGTACTCAGCTGCATCCGGTTAGCCTGGACGCCGATCCTAACATAGGATAGCATAAAAGGCTAGGCAGATGATGATGTTGGTGGCAATCTTGAATTTGTAAACAAGATAATATTATAAATATAAAATGCTATTTATTTACTAACATAGTCAATGTCTATTAGATTTGCGCAAGATTGTGTCAATTTGAGACACCATTTGTTTGCGATTATTGTGATGAAAGGAAGTCGATATCCTGCAGGTAACGAGTGTGCAATGAGTATCTAAGTAATCTTGTGTCTTGATCTCTTTTGACCTAATTTACTAATGATATCCCTGGTTGTAGTCGCTATTTATTGTTATAAATTAACATTATTATCTAATTTTGTTGTTATGAGCCCCTCCCTAATCACAAACAAATACTGTCTGTATTTGGGGGGCTCGTGGCTAAATAAATAATGTGAATGAAGGTTAAGCTACGTTTACCGCAGTTAGTTTATCGATGGGTGACCATCCGTTACATATGGAGACACCTCCGTGCCTCGGAAAGCACGTTAAACTGTTGGTCCCGGCTGTCATTTACATCATTGACAGTCTTTACGTGTAGTCAGCCAATCATACTAAGGGGTATCGTATTACCCCGTAATTGGTTGTAGAGGTGTTTAGGCAGTCCTTTCATGTAAAATACTGGTACTCAGCTGCATCCGGTTAGAATTGGAGGCCGACCCCAGCATAGTGGCTAGACAGGTGATAAAGAGACGTGTGTTGGTTTTGTTTGATATTATGCACTCTCAATCCTTGTATTCCTAATTTGTATACGTCTTGATTTTTTTTTAAATTAGCCATGATAGAATTGATTCTAAGGTCACGTCTTCTGAAAGAATCCTATTCATAGTCTAGCCAGACTTCGCATCACAAGAAACAGCAGTCCTTCCAACCGTAGATCACAAGACATTTTATTTTGACACACTTTCTTGCGATAAATTAATAAAATTACATTAGAGTGGCGACTTTCTATGAGTGTCTGCCTGAACTAGTACGTATAACGAAATTGATCTTATTTACCGAACCAACGTACAACGTGTAATGTAACTTGATGACTGTAATCATACCCTCGTTACTCAATGGTTTTCATCAACATCGACACTTGTTTTTCATTGCAAATTGTTTTTGAATACAATCATTGTTAAGAAAACTTTTCCGTATTAGTTTGAGATTGTCTATTATTTCTATAATATTATCATTATATTTATCATCATCAGCCTATAGGAGTCCACTGAGAAAAGAAAGAATGAAAAATGCGTTTTTTGGCATTACACAAAATAAATACACCTTATAATTACTATAAAAACAGAAAACAAAGATTATAATGACAAAATGGCCTCAGCTCAGCATAATGTCAGATGACAACACAAGGTGTACCACCTGACGCTGATTTTCAGCTGCAACCCACGAGTGCCATACGCTGGAATAACAAACACATAGGGAAGTGTGTGTCCGTTATAATAAATTATTGAGAGAACTAATTTAAATGCTAAAAAATATAGAAAAGCTCATACAAAATCAAATAAAATGTCATGACATGCATGTATGTGTGTGTGTGTGTTGTATTGTAATGCACTGCAGGACACAGGTCTCTCCAGTCTTACTCCAATTATCTCGACCCTCATCTATCGGGCCCCTTCATATTATCTCGACCCTCGGCTAATCTTCAGCGTCTCTGAGATCATAAAGTTCTACTAACATAACAGACATATATCATCTGTGGGGTAATCGCGTAACACACTGTCAGTTGTAATGAGTTTCATTTTGACAGTTCAACAACATTCATTCGTTATTTACGTTGTTGAGCAGACAAGTTTTTCGAACATATCAAGCAAAAAAATTATTATAGCAAAAAAATAAAATGATTCAGATTGTGATTGATAGTGTGTTACGCAATTAGAGTGACGGACATAGATCTCTCCAATCTTACTCCATCTATCACGTCCCTTGGCTAATCTACAGCCTCTCTGTGACGATCAAGTTCTTCTAACTTAACACACACCTGTGCTGCTAGGAAGTTTGTTGCATTGCACCACTTCTTATTCCCAGCTGTAACATTCAGAAAGTGCTGATTCCCAGCTTAATTTAAATTAATGACGATTTTATATTTGATTTGATCGTCATCCGTCACTCTTAGGTAGCTGCTGGGTGGTGAGGTGACCTACGTTTGCCGATTCACGTCTCTACTCGAGCATATGTATGATGTATGTCTGCCCCAAAGTCATTGGTTTTACGGCTAATATAGCCGGCCCGTTACCACTTAATCTTGCTTAATTCTCTAGGCTATTTAAAACAATTGCTGGAAATAACTATCGTCTTGCTAAAAAAACTTTATGTCTTATGGGGCATCTTTTTCGCTAGTGGAAGTGTCTCCTCCTTTTGTGGTATAGAAACATTGTCGTTTAACCCTGACTTCGCCTTTCTTGCATTGCTTTCGCGTCACCACCAACCAGTGTTACTCTTAGCCCACCATCTCGTGTCTGAGATAATTAGCGAATTCACAGTCCGTTTAGAAGGCAGTCACGGTTGGCTGCTGGCGTGTACACAATGGTACTACGTGGTTGTTGGTTGTTTCCTTGAGAAGAACATCCTACGTATTGTTTGAAGTATGAGTGAGCGGCCATTATCTTCTCAATGTTGGCAGAATGGGTGGGTGTATGTAGGTAATAATAGGCATAGGTGCCTATGCGCAAGAAAAAAATATTTGGTAACCTGTGATCATTGCATAATTATGTGCACTTGTTTGAGCCTGTAGTCATGTCGTATGTCCTCTGAATTAAATTAAACCTACATGCAGAGATTTAAGGTGCTAATTTAAATGTCTTTGCTCACTTGATACCTATCGTACATATTGTTCAAAATTCTTGACCTTATCTTGGGATACGTTTTAATCAAAAGTTTTCACGGATACTTAGTTATCAGTTAGATAAGTACTTACTTCTAAACGGTTTTTAGGGTATCGTACCCGAACGCAACGGGAGCCTCTTACTAAGGCTCCGCTGTCAGTCCGTCCGTCTGTCACAGACCTGTATCTTTTGAAACGTAATAGGTACACACTTGATCTTTCACAGAGTATGCACTACAATGGCCACTATAACAACAAAATAATAAAAATAAAATAAAGTTCAGATGTCCCCATTCCACATTATTTAAATAAAAAAAAAATGTGTTAATTATTGTCCGACTCGTACTCGGCCGCTTATCTCTTGTGCTGTGACTGTGTGTAATATACCTACATATTTTTTTTAATTCGCCAAAACGATAATTTTATTCATATTTTTTTCCTTTTGTTACAGATAAAAACAACAAACCTTGGTCACCAGTGAAAAAAGAAGAAAAAATTAAAACGCGATGACGAGATAGAAAAAAAGTTCATTCCAACAATGATTAGGACGTTCTAAATTCAAAAGTGATGAAGTGAGTGCGTCGTAAAACAAGATGGCGTCGTTATTAAGTGTAGTGTTATTATTAGTGTACTGCTGTGTGAGTGTGTACGGACATGTAGCCCTGACCTTCCCTCCGGCAAGGAGGTACGACCTGGATTTTCTGGACAATTCCAGAACGAAGCCGCCATGTGGAATGCCTAAAGGTAATTTTGGTGTTTCTTAATTTTTCCCCGCTATTATCAAGGCATCATGTAAATGTAAAACCATGCAATGCAACTCTTTCATTGTTATAGAGTACCTACTTACTAGCTTTTGCCCGCGACTTCGTTCGCGTGAAGCAACTTTCTTAAAAAAAAATTCCGTAAGAATTAGAAAACTATAAAAAAAAACATGGATTAAATCGGTAAAGTCGTTCTCAAGTTATGACGTGGCCAAGGGAAATAGGGATTCATTTTTATAAAATTATATAGATTTAGTATGATTGCCGAGAGTTGTCTAGAACTGTACTACCAACTAATACTGCAGATTGATAGTATTTAACGCTAAATGTTTGTCCTGCAAGTGACATCACAAGCACCCTATTGCGTAACTCTGCACCCGCGGCAAATCGCTGCGGAGCGGACGGACCTCCGGCGCGATCTCATGGCGGAATGGAAGGCGCGACTATCGCAACCCAGCGCAGGGCACGCCGCGATAGCGGCGATAAGACCCCTCTTTGAGGAGTGGCTAGAGAGGCGTCACGGCGTTCTCACGTACCGCCTGACGCAGGTCCTCTCCGGACACGGATGTTTCGGGAGGTTCCTGCATATCATCAGGCGGGAGGAGACGCCCGGGTGTCACCACTGCCAGGATCGCCCAGAGGACACGGTGGAGCATACGGTGGCGGTCTGCCCTGCTTGGGCGGAGCCCCGCCGTGTCCTCGTAGAGGCGATCGGCAACGGCGGCGACCTCTCGCGTCCGGCCCTGGTGCAAGCCATGGTCCGGGGCGAGAGGGAGTGGGAGGCAGTCACCTCCTTCTGCGAAGCAGTCATGCTAGCGAAGGAGGTGGCGGGGAGGCTGAGAGAAAATACCTCACGCCTCAGCCGCCGCGGGAGACGCTCCGGGCGTCGGGAGCCGCGTGACGACTCCCGGCCACCGTAGGCGCGGGCCTGCGGGCGGTGAGTAATGGGTAGCTCACCGTCCGATCAGGACCAGGCCCGTGCCGGACGGCGCGTTGTGTTCCACGCGCGCCTCAAAGAGATGTCAGCAGAGGACGGGGCCCCACAGGGCCGAAGCCTGCCGGGGCGGCGGGATTTTCCGAAAGGTTAACCGCTGCCCTGGAACAGAAAGGGCTAAGGACGGAACACGGGTGGGTTTTAGTCAGTAAAAGTCTGACACTCCCTTCCGCTCCACCCAGAGCGGGAGGGGTCATTTGATGATTTCCCATCCACAAAAAAAAAAAAAAAAAAAAGCACCCTATTGCGTAACACAATTATCACAATCTGATATAATTTTGAAAGATATTGCTAATCCATTGCTTCATATGTTCAAAAAGATTGTCTGCTCAACAACGTAAATAACGCAATGAATGTTGTTGAACTATCAAAATGAAAGGCTAATCTCTACTGTACGTGTGTTACGCAATTACCCCGCGGCTTATCTCTTTGTTCAAAAGTCGCTTAACTTTAAGAACAGCCGGTCGATTCTGTAAAAATCTCACCGTGAAAACTCAAGTGAAGTGAGCTTGATGCGAGTTGTCAATAGTGTCAATCCCTAGCATTATTTGGAATGACAGCTCACTCCACGCTCACTTCACCTGAGTTTTCACGGTGAAATAGTTACAGAATCGCACTGCAGCTGGTCAGCAGTGCAATCAAATAGCCTCTACGATACTTTCCCTCAGTCGTCAGCCCCGTTTCAAATTGAACCTGGCTAATTGGCTATTTTTTTTTTGCACAAATGTAGAAAACGATCAGACATCTAAAAATACCGGTTGTAACACTAGAAAACCATTAAAAACACTCCTTACACCAGACCAGACAGCATTTCTCAACCGTAATTAGTAAATTAGACACACGGTCTAGTCTGTAGTCAGGCCGAAATTCAGACCCAGATGAAAACGAGTCTGTTTACAAACATGACCTCGGGGTCGTTGACCTCGGCTGAGTCATCCTCGTCTTGTTGTGAATCTTATTTTGTGCTGTAATCTTATATTGAGGTAGGATTTGGATGAATTAAAAATCAAAATTTTGGTGGCTACCTCCCGAAATTTTCTAATTGTGAACTGAATGTGACTTGAATTTATTACAAACACGGTATACCTACGATTTAGATTCAATCTTTGGCCAACTTGGGGTCAGTTTCCCAAACGAAAATTATCGGTCACGCGCGCGTAAACTGCTGCGATTGGCTGTTGATAAATGATTGAACCAATCACAACAGCTTACGCGCGCTTGAAAATTTGTCGCATTCATTTTGAGATAATTTTATTTTCGTTCGAGAAACTAGCCCTCACTTGGCTACTTGTCTGCACCCGTTATACTAGGGGTAGAATGTAGAATGGTATAGTGGCACCCTAATTCCGTAACACACTATCAATCACAATCTGAATCATTTTGAGGGTATTGCTAATCCATTAGGTACTTACTTCATGTTTGAATACTTTGTCTGCTCAACAACGTAAATAACGCAATGAATGTTGTTGAATTTTATTGTCAAAATGAAAGCAATTTATTACTGTTAGTGTGTTAGGCATTTACCCCGCAAGTAGAATCATCCCCTCATGCCCTAAACGGGTAATAGTGACTAGTCGCCATTACACCGACTGTGGTGGCGAAGTTCAAAAGCGGAGTAGAGACCAAAGTAAATAGATTACCTATTTGACAGATTCAATTGTTTATGTGGATTTTTTTGTCTGTTTTTGCTTTGTTAGGTTTTTTGTTTTTGTGTCAAAAAGGCACTTATTCGTTTTAATTCAAACACAAATTTATCTGGAACTCGCCAGCAGTTAGATAAAACATATAAATATTTACCTACTTAGTTTATTTTTAGATCATAATTTACAGCATCACTAAGTGTAACTATTTGAATATCTACTGACTGGTAGGTAACTAATTTTAGACACATGTAGTACCTACGCTATGCGTTGTCAGTCAGTAAATGCTGATATTCAGCTGCATCCGGTTAGACTGGAAGCCGACCCCCCCAACATAGTTGGGAAAAGGCTAGGCAGGATGGTGTTGTCAGTCAGTAAATGAATGAATTTAAGATTTTTTATTACCTAATAAGATCATATTCTAATATTATTATCAGTATTAGAGTAGATATTATTATAGAATATTTTATGCCTACATATCTACTTCGAATACCTCTGACTCACTGAGCTAACGACACGACAACACGACGAAAGGAAATGCAATCGGCTCAAGGGCGTCCTTGCTTTGCCCTCTTAAAACCTAACATGTTGTGATTATTATGTTGGTACTTGTAGTAGGTAACTTGTGATTAATGTTCTCAGCTGTCGAACGATTTTAAATATTGATAGGGGGGAGGGTTCAGTTCAATACTCCGAAACAGGTTTATTGTTTTTGTGCTGATTATTTTTGTAATCTGAATGACTTTGAGCTGTAGTAACATTATTTTGAATAAATATTATAGTTTCAATAAAAAAAAATCATTGTGTTCTACATTTTGGTAAATTGGAATATCAAATTCGTATAAATTGGGACGTGGAGACACTGTACGGTAATTTCGCACATGATTTATAAGCAGTCGTGGCCGAGTGGTTAAGGCGTCTGACTCGAAATCAGATTCCCTCTGGGAGCGTAGGTTCGAATCCTACCGGCTGCGGATCTTTTTGCGCTTCTTAGCATAACATTTTTTAAGTAGTTTAGTATTATTTATTTATTGTCATTTATTTTTGCTTTCTTGTATTTAAAATATCTCGTAAAACTATAAATTAAATGGACGTTATAAAATATAAAACAATCAAACCTTTTTCTAAGTTGGTTACCGATAACCACACCGTAGGTAGGTAATTGATGGATTACTCATATCAACCTTGACTACATATTTAAATCTACGTTATCAACAATTTTCTCAACAAACAGTTATTTTATTAGACTCTTGTTCTTGACTCAGCACAAATCTTCTGATTTGATTTTCTGCCCAATTTAAGTAACATTTTTTATGGAATACTGACTGGCGGGGTCATTGTGTGACATACTATCAGTAGTAATGACTTGCATTTTGACAGTTTGACAACATTCATTGCGTTACTTACGTTGTTGAGCAGTCACATTTTTCGAACATACGAAGCAATGGATTAGCTCCTTTAAAATGATTCAGATTCTGATTGACGTGTGTTACGCCATTGAGGCTGCTGAATCTTCTACTCTTCATTCTGTACCTATCTCGGTGACTTCCGCTTCTATAAGTACCTACAACTTTGTATTTGGTGACTTCTACAGCTACATTTCTTTATTTGCATCTGTTCTCATACATAAGTTCTTTTAAAGCTATAATTCATTGCCACGTTGAATGGCATGGCAATACTAACTTTGACCAAAGTACGACCCAGCCCATACATACGTTCTTCTAAAGCTATAATTCATCTGTCAATAATTCTTCTTTCAGCCTAAGGTCTTAATTAAATATTATATATCCAAGACCTATTCTAGAGAGAGAGATGGAAGGAGAGTAGGGTGGCCTTTGTCCAATAGTACAGACGCCAGCACATCAAGCTACTACAATCTGTTAAATTTCTTTAATAGATTTTCAACTTTATCGCTAAAGCATTAAGGTTCAAGGTTGATTGGGAAAATTTGACAGTTTCGGGTAGGTTGACCTGCTGGCGTCTGTACATTAATGGCTGTAAAAAAAAGGTCTATTCTGGATTAGACTCTGTTATATTTCCTAATTTAATCAAAAGTGAACTGTTGGATTTCGATAATGTATGAATTTGATAACATTCGTCGCTCTGAGGTTACCTCCTAACGTGAGGTCACTGGGTCACTTACATCTTTCAAAATTAGCCTATTCATATTCATTTATTGCATGGTTGTTATTAGCTACATACTTTATTGTATATTTAAGTTCTTCCTTCATCTACATTTATTTTAGCAACGATTATTAGACTACTTGCTTCATCATCTGCCGAGCCTTTTCCCAACTATGTTGGGGTCGGCTTCCAGTCTAACCGGATGCCGTTGAATACCAGTATTTTACATGGAGCGACTGCCTATCTGACCTCCACAACCCACTTACTGGATAATACGATACCCCTTGGTAAGACTGGTTGTCAGACTGTCAGGCTTCTGACTACCCGTAATGACTGTTAAAGATCCGCGAATGACAGCCCGACTACTTGTTTACAATGTCAAATCATCATACATTCCGTAACTTTTTCTTTAAGTCAATAGGTAACAGTTATTATTTATTTATTTATTTATATATAAAAACACATGAGACACTACAAAATAACAGAGACAACAAAATAACAACAGTTCAATAAAAACAACAAATCAATCAATAAAAACAGTTCAATAATAACAGTTTTGAGGGAGGAGCAAGCTAGACGAATATTTTAGCTCTGCCACAACTTCACAAGACGTATTTCTGTTGTGCGTTCTAGAGAGTTGTGTAGCAGTAGAATACATTGCTGCTCTAAATGGTTAATTTGAAGATACTCTATTTATAGAGACGTTTGACCTATGTGCCAAATAAAGATTAACTTCTTTATTTGTGGAACCCTCCGAATGCCTCCGATCAGCAACATCAATCTAGTGCGACTTTCTTGCGTACCAACTATCAATGCTCTTTTCTGTTAGTAATTCGGGGTGCGAGATACTCCAAGTCGATGTTACGGTACCCGCGTTTAGTAGTTTTACGAGTCTCAGAAAAAAGTTTGGCTTTATGGAAACCTGTATCTAAAACAGTCTTCCAAGGGGTAAGGTGTTACCCAGGGCAACGTGTTACCCAGTAACTGGGTTGAGGTCGCTCCATATAAAATACTGGCATTCAACCATTTACTATTCAGCTGTTAGACTCGAAACTGACACCAACATAGTTGGGAAAAGGCTATAGGCAGATGATGAAAAGTCCCTTTTTAAAGCCGGAGTCCTCTGGGGGCCTAAAAAGGCCATTTTAAGCAATACCTACCTCTAAAAGCTATTAATTTCCTGAATTCCCATTGTCAGTTTGTGACCATTTTACGATTTTGAATATCATTCATATTGTTATCCTATTATGATTCTGCCAAAGTGGCCAATCATTTACGTTGTCGAGCAGACGAATTTCTCAAACAAAATATATGAAGGAATGGATTATGAATTTTCTTCAAAATCCTTCGAATGGTGATCGAAAGACCTAACCAACAGGGTGCTGTTTTAAAGTAGGTATGCCATGATATCGTTACGGCCAGTCGGCCACCCCTTGGCCTCTGAAATTCCATTTCACTGTACATAAGCAAAACATTAATTGAAATAACACGAGCTCATCAGATGTATTACACCAAAAACACGTCATCGGCCATTGTGTAAAGAGGGCTTTCCGAACCATGGTCCAATAAAGCCACGCATTTGCCTGCGTGCGCACGCTTACGGAAGCTACCCTCTTGTATGACCTCCCTCCTCAGAGGACCGTGTGGCCTAATGGATAAGGCGTCGGACTTCGGATCCGAAGATTGCAGGTTCGAGTCCTGTCACGGTCGAAGGCTTTTTGTGGATGAAGGTCGTTGAAGTTCATGTGTCGAACTTTGTGTTGGTAATGTTAAATTAGAAGGAAAATTATGTTTTTGGACGATAAATAGGTAGGTAGTTTTTTAGCAAAATATAGGGAAAAAAAACCACAATAGTACCTTATGTTAAAGATTTTTTTATATTACAGTATAATTACATTTTTGTACATAGGTACATGAACGTTTTGTTGTGTCAATTGATAGCTACTAATTAGTTGTTTCGGTAATAACTAACGAAACAATTTGGTGGTTTTTGTATTTTGTAAACAACTTTTAATAACATCAAAGTAATTACCTAAACTTTAAGTATAATAAGTTTGTATTTTTTATTATGTAACGTTTATTTACTGTAAAAAAAAACTTTAAACGAATTCGTTGAATTGAATAAAACAACAAAAAGATAATTTCTGAAATACTCCTGGCCTACTATGGTTTTTCTACAATTTCATCAAACGTAAACTGTAAGCAAAGAGTACTTAATTAATTAGAAAACCAGTTTATGTAATAAAAAAGCTAAGATAGGCGCAATAAATTCTTAACAAGATAATAACCCGTTCCCACCAATACCGGAATGTTACGTCTAAAACCAGTTGCGACATCTACATGTCATTGCGTAACAACTATGCAAATGGTGTCACGATAAGAGTTTCACTACTGGATACGAGATGGCGCTGATAGCAATTAAAACTAATAGTTTGACTTAAGGTTGAATATTGAAAATATAATTTGAAAACGCTTTAATTGTGTTTAGCAATTTGATTATAAATGTAGAATTAACCATTTTTAATAAAAATCAAAATAAAATGCCACAATATCGAGACCATTTTTTTTATTTTGTTTCTAAATGGCTTGTTCTCTTTTGTTTCAGGATCATTAAAAACATCATTCTTAGCTGGATCAGCGTTCACAGTACATTGGCATTTAGCATATGCACACCGAGTAAGTGATCACTATTTTTGATTAGTCTTTCACAGCCCGGCTAGCTCAGTCGGTAGAGCATGAGACTCTTAATCTCAGGGTCGTGGGTTCGAGCCCCACGTTGGGCGAAATCTTTTTGTTCATGTTTTGTTTCTTTTTATTTCAGGGAGGATTTAGTTTGAGGATATTGGACGATTTGGAAAGACCACTGCTTGATCTGACGCCAAGAGCCGGTGGAACTGAATTTGTTCGAGATGATGTTACGTAAGTCCATTTTAATAGTTTGTTAAATACCTTCAGAGTACCTACCTACTTATCAGATATTTCGCTTAGTTTATAATATCTAGATGCCGACCGAATTTCGTTCTCGGTTTTTAGCTATTTTCGGCCGAAATATCAATATTCGGCAATTATCGTATTAGGCCGAAAAAAAATGCAAAGTTTCTGTCTGTCTGTTTTCAGTCGGACTAATAATATCTAATGTTGGTTTTTTACAGCGCCCAAAAGTACGAGGTGCGTCTACCAGGCGACTTCACGTGTGAGAACTGCACGCTGCAACTGCAGCGCGAGGCGGGCGAGTGGGGCAGTAACTACAGGTTCTGGTCCTGTTCCGACATCGACATACTACCACGTGAGTATCATTTACAGATAATATAGTCCTCCAGACCGAATTTCGGCTATGCGGATACTAGCCATCAATATTGGGATGTGGCACAAGTGTGTCCGCAGGCACAGGTGCAGTCTCTCTTTCTTCAGTCTCATAGTCCGATGGGACGGCAATCCGACACGACCGGAGAGAGATCAGGCGCAGAACCAACGGCTTAGCGCGTTTTTCGAACTCCGGACTGTTACTAAGAAAGTCCTAATCGACGACACAGACAATATCATGTACAAGGAGCTTCATAAATGAGTTCTTTTATGGCGACTAAAGCGTCTCATCTAATGCCCGCTTTCACAAACACTTGGCGACTCCTAAATGTATCTATATAATCTTTGTGGGACTGTCTTTTGTAATTTTGACGTTCGAAAAGTGCTGACTCTCAGCCTAATTCGAATAAATGACTTTTGATTTTTAAAAGCCATGAATATTAATATCTAAAACCAATTTAAATTGCCAATTTATCAACTCATTTCTGCGACATCTTAATAATATTTAGCAACGAACTAATTTACCTAATAGAAATGCTAATATATTTAGAACAAAATACAAGATTGTCGAGATGTGGCCGTAATCGTTTGGCATCCGAACGATCTGTTAAGAAGTAAGTCAAGGTAAACTTGCTAACACTTAAAAATATGCGCGGCTCATTAGAATAGATAAATTCTCTTGTAGTATTTTGACAGCTCAGATATATCATGGGATAAGTAATAGAATTTATGCAAGATTGTGCATTCGTTAGTAAATAGATCTGTTCAAGTTTTGCCCTCATCTTTACTTGTAAGACATTTTTGTCCTCTTGGAAATCGGTTGCCATGGTATGGGCATGTCAATCCATCAATCAACTTAGCCTTCGCAGTCCATTGCTGGACATAGGCCTCTCCCAGGCTGCGCCACAACACCCTGTCCTCCTTCCGCATCCAGTCTGTCCCAGCAACCTTCTTAAGGTCGTCCGTCCATCTAGCTGGGGGGCGTCCCACACTACGCTTGCCGATACGCGGACTCCACTCCAGGACTCGTCTGCTCCACCGGCCATCAGTCCTTCGAAAACATGGCCAGCCCACTGCCACTTCAGTTTCCTTATTCTGCAAGCTATGTGGGTAACTCCGGTTCTTTTTCGGATAATTTCATTCCTGATTTTATCCTTCAAAGGGCATGTGATGCGGAGGAATGAGGAAAATATCGTGAGCAGCGTTTTATTGCGTTATTGACTTTGTTGAGCACACTTGTTTTTCGAACGTATGAAGCAATGTATTAGCAATATGCTTAAAAATTATTAAAATTGTGATTGATATCGTGTTATGCAATTAGGGTGCTGCCGATCGTTTCTGTAAAAATCTCACCGTGAAAACTTGGGTGAAGTGAGCTGTCAATAGTGTCAATCCCTAGCATTAGTTGGCATGACAGCTCACTCCACGCTCACTTCACCTAAGTTTTCACGGTGAGATGGTTACAGAATCGCACTGCTGCCTGTTCTATTTGCATAACTACAATATATTTAGCAAGGTATTCCCATTACTACTGCCGTCTGATTGAATGCTCTATCTGCATTTAATAAGCCGCTGTTCGGAATGTTAATGAATGCATCTCATTACAATGCATTAGATTGCCAGATAACAATGATTGGTTTGACTGACAAGGCTGTAAAGATTTAAACGACAAGATTTGTATTTGTTGTAATTATGTAGTTACGGAGCTCCCTAACTACTTACCTATGTACCGTGTGGTTTCCGGGTGGTAAATTTTCATTAAGAACTAATTTATACTTAATATAGCTGTATTAGGGTTGATTTTATCAAAGTCCAGGATATCTTTTATACGTGGAATAAAATTGACGTCTGACAGGTCTAGTATGGATTTTTTTTTTTCGTAGTATAGGACTTATTACTAGGTATAAAAGTTTGGAGAAATTCGTCCTTAGGAGAATAGTGTGTATCCCTAAATAAAAATAACTTCTTTAGACTCGAGAGAGCATGAGTCGTAGAGATATGCGAGAGATCCACCCCCAGATCAGATTATGACACATTAACCTTTTACAACGTCAAATAAAATTAACCAGCGAAACTCCGCGTGTAATCACTTGAAGTGAGAGGAAAAGAAATCAGTATTTTATTTTTATTAATTATTAAAACTTTGTGTAAAAAAATAATACTGTATAAAGGCGGACTTACTGCCTGAGGCATTTTTTACTAGTCAACCTTAGGGTGATGCAGAGACATTACATGGTAGGTGCAACATACGGGACAAATAGCTAGGAAATCGCCACCCATCATGTATATGAAGCTTACACAAAAGACAACAGATTTCTAAACTGATATTGCAAGTACCTATCTTTATTTAGCATTGCGCCCCGCAGGTTTACTCGCATAAGTTTCGAACCTGTGGAAAAATCGGGATAAAAAGTATCCTATGTGTTAATGCTGGTTATAAACTATCTGTGTGCCAAATATCATCCAAATTGGTCCAGCCGTTTGAGCGTGAAGAAGTAACAAACATCCATCCATCCATACCAACTTTAGTAGGATTGTAGGTATAGCGTAATGTTGAAGTGTAACAATCGAATGTATTTCCTTTCTAAATTCCAGGCAAAGAATATCACGAGACATGTTCAGGCCACGGCTTCTACATCCTGGGGCGCTGCAAGTGCAACAAGATGTTCTCCGGGGCGCGCTGTCAGTTCAGCGACGAGTGCTCCGACGATAACGACTGCGGGCTGAGAGGCAAATGCATCGACGTCAACGCGACTGAGTCCCCCACGAAGATGTGCTACTGTCCCTTTGGGTTCTACGGAAAGGGTTGTAATAAGAGTGAGTATTGTTTTTATGTTACTGGGCGATAATAGCAGACGAGCTGCCGATCGATTCTATAAAAATCTCACCGTGAAAAGTTAGGTGAAGTGAGCTTAGAGGGAGCTGTTAATAGTGTCAATCCCTAGCATTAGTTGGAATGACAGCTCACTCCACGGTCACTTCACCTAAGTTTTCACAGTGAGATGGTTACAGAATCGCACTGCAGTTCCCGTAATTAAAAACGTTCAAAATTTAGTCGCAGTCTCATTTCAGCGACAATCGATGTGAAAAGGAGATTTTAGAGGTATTTTTGACAGATTGAGACTGAGATCACACTGTGAACGTTTTTAAAATTACGAGAATTGCCGCTCGGGTAAGGGCCGTTACACATGGCGCCGCCGCTGTGGCGGTGAGTGTTGATACCGCGGCGGCGGCGGAGACAATGAAACGTTCCATGTCCCTTCCTACACGGCTACTCCATACATACCCTCCAAACAACAGCCTATTACTCTAGTAAAGTGTTCTTTTACTCAAAGTTCTACTGATCAGCAGTGCTATTCTGTAACCATCTCACAGTAAAAAGTTAGGTGAAGTGAGCTGAGAGAGAGTTGTCAATAGTGTCAATCCTTAACGAAGACTGACAGCTCACTTCTCCTAAGTTTTCACAATGAGATTCTTACAGAATAGACGTGCTGTACCTACTATCTTTGCTGAAAATAATATGGTCCACCCGGAGACTGTTCAAAAATTACTGCACAATCCCGAGATGAAAATAATACATCTTGGTGGAAATTTTTGGTGGAATGACTTTGTATCTATATCTAAATCTTACATTAATTTATTTTATATCCTCAGAGTCGCCATGGAAGGACAAGAAAGTGAACCTCGGCCTGTACAACAAGCGAGAGCTGTCTAAAGACTTCGACCTCTACTGGAGGATCCTGAAGGAGGAGGCGGAAGTCGAGTTCGTCATGAAGGTCAACGGCACGTCGTATGTGGGTGAGTGACGTCATCAGTACATAGCACGTACATAGCAACTGGATACATAGGGCTTGGGAAGCAGCCTGTCTTTTCAACAAAAAAAAAAACAAAATATTTTATATAACATAAACCAACATGGGCAAGACTTATGTATGGTCAGAAGCTAGGTGCACGGTTCCATTTTTTTTTTTTGAACATTGCCCCATACTAGGAATTTCTCCTGTGTCATCATGGGTGCGTTTACAGACATATAAACTCACATACACAAACAGCCAATTGATAGTTATCTATGGATAAG
This sequence comes from Apamea crenata, assembly GCA_949629185.1. Taxonomy (NCBI): domain Eukaryota; kingdom Metazoa; phylum Arthropoda; class Insecta; order Lepidoptera; family Noctuidae; genus Apamea; species Apamea crenata. Next base: position 2,675,596 of record OX451376.1, on the reverse strand, counting down.
AGCTGGCAAAACCTCTACGGTTACTCTTTTAAAATGTTTTCTTACTATAACGAGACTAACAATAAGTAATTATGGAAATAAGCGTGTGTTATAGTAGTTAGGATGAGGTCACAATCTTTATTTGCTACGTTTATAGGGTTACTAGCTGCGCCCCGCGGTTTCACCCGCATAAATTTCGATCCCGTGGGAATATCGGGATAAAAAGTATCCTAGTTAATCCTGGTTATAAACCATCTGTGTGCCAAATTTTATCCAAATCCGTTCAGTAGTTTTTGCGTGAAAGAGTAACAAACATCCATCCATCCATACAAACTTACACGCTTATAATATTAGTAGGATGTCGTAAAGTTAACACCGTATAAATATACATCCACTCTTTAAAAAGGCATTGAAAATAATAATCCATGTTAGTATTATGGCAATATTCTCCAAGATATTTCATTTGTTTGTATTCCAGGTGTTGGTTGGCGTCCAAGTGGTATAACGAAACAGTGCAAGAACTTCCCAGTGTTAGGGCCTCCTATGGATGCTAAAGGTAATATCCAATTATTTTTCTAAAAGGTATTTGATTTAAATTAGCTATTTAGAAAGATAATTATTCAGATCATTTTGTTGCCGTTTTAAAAATAATTTTCTAGTTTTTGTAAATATTATTGACATGTAAAACCTACAGAAATAAATATAATTTAATTTTGAACATTTATCAATCATTTTAATAACCTTATTGGTAATTATATTTTCGAGCCGTTTCTCGGGTTGTGGGGTCCGAGTGCTCATGGTCTTTTTAAGGAAATTTCAAAACGACTGGTTGACACGTCCCATGACCCAAGGGCTGGCTTTTACCTTGGCCAGAGGTTAAGCATTGCCATACAACGTGGCAATAAGTTAGGATATAATTATTTTAGTGTTAGCTTGTAAATTGTAATAATTTTATATTATTTCTTTAATTTCAGCTACCACACAAAAAACCGAACCCCTACCGCAACCAGAACCAAAAGCAGAGCCAGAACCCAGTGCAGAACCGGAACCGAGTTCGGAACCGGAGCCAAGCCCAGAACCGTCATCAGAACCAGAACCGAGCCCAGAACCGACGGCAGAACCTCATTCTATTCCGGAACCTAGTGCTGAGCCAGAACCCAGTGCTATCCCAGAACCAAAACCCGAACCAGAACCGACTTCTGAGCCAGAACCGAGTCCCGAACCGAGTGTAGAACCCGAACCGGAACCGAAAAAAGTACCAGCGAATGACAATAGGAATAAGAGAGTTGCTATGCATTCCCTTGACGGATTTGATTTCAAGAACCTTGGCGATGACGTCACGGTGAAAACTAGTGTTTCTTATAAGGTGTCTAGTTCTAAAGGTAAGGAGTACTTGTTGTAGATAATATTCTATCTCTAAGATGATTTTGATAAAAAAGCAACACACAGATACTACATATACACATGCTATTTTCCATTGGCTACCAAATGCTTATCCCGAGATCATGATCGTCGCGTTCATAAATGTCACTTTTTTTCTGGAAATCAGAAGGCGCCCTCTGTCGGCGCGACCAAGCGTGCAGGGTCCCCGAAAAAAAGTGACATATGAACACGACAATCGCTTGGTCGCGCGCCGATCGCTTTTGGTTAGGACGCATGCTCGGTATTCAGCTGCATCCGGTTAGACTGGAAGCCGGCCCCAACATAGTTGGGAAAAGGCTCGGCAGATCATGCATGCTCGGAATTACAATTAAAAACCACTATTACCATAATTATTTTTCATCATTTTCTTATGCTATAATTTTGTGATGATGAGCCAGGTTAACACAAACATAAACCTATTTGTTTGAAACATTTCGTTATTTTTTTGTTTGCCGATGATGCACAAAACACACTCAAACAAAAAAATTTAAAAAGAACATAGCGTTTAATTGCGGTAAACATGACGCAGAGGAAGAACACGAACACAAAAAAATAACAAGTTGGAGGAAAATATGCGCACTAAATCTGTTAATGCACCGACACTGCTTATAAAATCTATTATATTTACTATATACATATATATTACATAATTATAAGACCGAAATTAATATATCTAAACATTGCAGGTCGTAAAAAGCGAGCAGTAACGGAGCCCACGAGTAAGTTACCTAACCCTCACACTATATATACCGCACCACACTTAACACTACGCTAAACGAACCACCACAGCCAAGCGACACTCAGCACATAGAATTATATAATAATTATAGCAATATTTGAGGCTACTAACTGCGATATTTTATTATGTTCTGGCGCTACCTGATATGTACTCTTTTTATATGAATAATCGACGAAAAAAAAGAAAAGGTTCTAAAGTGATGTATGCAAAAAATGTATGAGATTTCTTGTGAAACTAGGCAATATTTTTTTATAATTTTTGTGAAAACTTGATCTCTAAAACAGTTGTAAAAAACTACGAAAATGCACTTTATTAGGAAGGTCTGTTTCCAATGACTACCTTATTAATGATCATTAAAAATATCAAACAATATAATACAACAACAATATTTTTGTATTTGATTTTTTTAATTTAAAATGATTTTCTATCATTGCAAAACTGTAAAATATTTTCATTTACCGAAAATATGTATCTGCTGGACACCCAAACAACATTTGAGCCCAAATGAAGTATCAGGTAGCGGTGGGATGAGCTGTATTATATGATGCTGCATGATGAATTATTTTTACAGATTCGGACACTACAACAACTCTTAAATCCCATAATTACTCTGTTGTATCCACTGCAGAACCCACAGCTTCCCCGGAACCTACTTCCGAACCAGAACCCTCACCCGAACCCCATGCCGAACCCGAACCCACCCCCGAACCCACCTCTGAACCAGAACCTAGCCCTGAACCAGAACCTAGCCCTGAACCCACCCCCGAACCCAGTGCGGAACCTAGCCCCAAACCTAGTGTGGAACACAAACCAAAAGTTACAACTAAACCAAAGTTCAAACCAAAGTCTAAACAGTTAGCTGAACTTAGATCAACCCCTGAACCCACACCGGAACCGAGTTCGGAACCGGAACCGAGTTCGAAACCGGAACCGAGTTCGGAACCGGAACCGACCTCAGTACCCGAACCGACTGTAGAACCCGAACCGAAACCTGTGCCGGAACCTACATCTGAACCAGAACCTTCCCCAGAGCCTCATTCAGAGCCAGAACCTAGTCCTGAGCCAAGTTCTCACCCAGAACCCACTTCTGAACCAGAACCCAAACCAGAACCCACTTCTGAGCCAGAACCTGCTTCTGAGCCAGAACCCACTTCTCATCCCGAACCAACCCCAGAACCCACTTCTCATCCCGAACCAACCCCAGAACCTAGTTCCGAGCCAGAACCTAAATCTGAACCGGAACCTAGTCCCGAACCTACTCCTGAACCTTCCATTGAACCTATCGCGGCATTGGAACCTGAGACATTGCTAGTGAAGGGACTGACAGACGAAGCAGGTAACGCCACATGCTTTGCACTATCTTACATGTTCATTGGTATTGAATGCAGCAAAAGTTACAAACGAATAAATTGAGAACCTCTTTCATTCCTTCTTTAGATGGCGAATAAAAGTTAAGGGCGTTGAAGGTCCGTAGCTTACCTACCAGTCCGCCATTTTGATTTTTTTTTTTCAAAATGGCGGCCGTGCATGGAACCTATATAAACCGATAGCTGACATCAATGCAAACATTGAACTTATTATGACCAAACCCCGTAAAGTGTCACGTTTCCGAGAAACTAACGTTCAATTTTGGTTACGGGACATCCATATTTTTTCAACTTGCTTACAACTTGTTGCATCTATAGATGTTTGAATCCATCCTCTTCATTATATTTTAATAATATAATAATTTATTTAATAATAAAAACGCTTACAAAAGGTGTACAATTAGCCAAGAGTGGCAAATTTCCCATACAATTATAGTGCCTAAAAGTAAACTACAACTAAAATATTTTATTATTTATTAGGGGTGCAAGTAATTTAAAAACTGTCTAAAAAGAAAAAATGCAAAAAAACGTTCCAAAATCGACACAAAACATTCTATACAAGTATGGTGATCAATTCTTTTCTGAATAAAAACGGGGACCAAATCACAAAATAAATTACTATTTTCTTTAACGGGAAGAAATCTACAGTTGTCTTTATGTGAAAAATAAATAAACAAATATAATATATACAGTTTTATTTGATCGTCAATCAAATCTTGATTTCTTGATTGATCTTTTAATTGTATCGATACCAATGAATGTGTTTGTATATAAATTAGATGTATTTGTATAGCAATTTACTGCACTTGTCAATAATTATGTAAGTAATTCAATATTTTTGTGTTTAACACCAATATACTATGCTTTCTTTATGTTTATGAAAGGAGTGAAATAGATGACTCAGAAAGAATGATTATTATGAATGTATCTATTATTAAAATTGGGCATGAAAATTGGAGATGAATAACTCTAAACAACCCATATAAATTCTGATTTTTAATTTGCTAGCCTAAAACTGCGATCCACCTTTTTTTTTGCCAACATAACATTATTTAAATTTTAGTAGGTACTATTACTATTTGCTGTCTTTAAAGTCTATCAAAAACTTCTTCGAAAAAGTGTCGAATTAGCGAGCTAAGATTTTATGAAAGAGTATTCTTAGTCCAATTTTATTACTGGAAATTATTTATTTACCTACTGCTGTAAATCTTAAATATTACAGTACCTACTTGCTTGGTTTACAAACCAAGTTTCCAATATTCATGCTCTATTTATAAGAATACCAACTTCACATAACTGTCATTCTTAAACTATCTCCATTCCATCTGACTCTTGCATGCAAGAAAGAGATAACAACATTCACAGTACCTAAATCTTGCATGTTAGTAATATTCGCTTTCAATTTTCTGCTTTAATATTTTCTAAGCTTAGCCGGGCTTTTGGGTGCCACCTCAATCCCTTCTCCCTCTTATCCAATTCCTTTAATATTAAAAACTCTACCTACAACTGATTTTCTTCAATCTTTTATCTTTACTGACATATCTTGTTCCTCTGTGTTTTTTTTTTGTTCCAGTCATCAATTTATTTTTTGTTTTGTTTTTTTTACTTCCTTATTTCCCTTTTTAACAAACTTCATAGAACGGAGGAGGTAATTCTGTTAATAATTTCAGAACTGTTTTGTATAAATTGTGTGTTTTAAGAATTAATCTTTGGTGAGTTTGTACATACGATGGGTAACAATAATAATAATGTTTTAACCAGCACCCTGATCGCGTAACAGACTATCAATCTTAATCTGAATCAACTTGATGGATATTGCTAATCCATTACCATGTTAGAAAAAAATGTCGGCTCAACATCGTAAAATAACGCAATGAAGTTGTTGAACTGTCAAAATGAAAGCAATGGCTTTCATTTACTACTGATAGTGTGTTACGCTATTACCCCGCTGTGGTTTACTACTGATAGTGTGTTACGCTATTACCCCGCTGTGGTTTAGGCTGGTATCAGGCAGTGGTAAGATGTTGGTGGTATGGAAAATATTGTAGTGGAAAATAATGAGAATCTTTTTTCTGAAACATATTGAAAAACCCTGTTCTATTGAGTCTCTTTTATTTCTAAATTTAGTTCTCTTTTATATATCCACTCTACAGGGTGGCAGGGACGTCGACACGCGAACAGAGGGACAACTCTCGTAATTTTAAGAACGTTCGCAGCCTCATCTCAGTCTCAATCTGTCAAATAAACCTCAAATTTCCCTATATTTTGACAAGTTTTTGACATTTGTTTGTCGCTGAGCTGAGACTGCGACTAGATTTTGAACGTTTTAAATTACGAGAATTGGGCTTCTGATACCATGAATTCAGCACATGATTCTAGATCTATAAAAAAAACTGCCTTTTTATAGAAAAGTGCAATACCTATGCGGTCAAAATGTATGAAACCGCAATACAACGCGGATTTCAGAATCATGAACTGAATCCATGGTAATAAGGTAAGCGCGCCTGCCACCATGTACATTTATGTATTAGATTTGAAATACCACACACTCCTTTGTTGATTTCAACCCCTATTATCACCGTAGCAAAATAAGAGGTACCTACTTAAAATACGTTTATGGTTTTAAAAAGAAATAAAGAATGTGTTCAAATATAAGATTATAATATATTTATAGTCAAAATTACTTCTGTAAGTTTTTACAGCAGCCCAAGTCGCTGAAATACTTCTTCAAAGGTCGATATTCCTCCATAGTTCTCAGTTTTCACTAGACTTTAACTTGTTGTAAAACATAACTGGTACGTTTTAGGTTACTTCCCCGAGCACGAGTACGTGCCTAAGTTCGACTTCAACCCCATGGACTGCACCGACATCGTCATCGGCTCCGCGAAGGGCAACTACCATCGAGTGCTCGACTATTACACCAGAGATAGGTGAGATTTTGATCTTTATTTGGCCTATTCTTTCGTTTCTTCTGCGATTTATGCTGCTCTCTCAATTCAGAACGGTAAAGGGGATAAGCAGAAAGCTATAGCATCGGCGATCAGGTATTTTCTTAGTTGCAATTTTTTAACCGCGCTCAAATACAGCACGCAAGTTTAGAGGACGTTTGTCCATGGAGTTTCTTGCCCGTTCTTCTCCATAGGTACCTACTACGCTTTGGAATTGGTAACTAGCTTCATGTTTTTCAAAAGTGCCTGTAAATGGTTTAATTGAAATAAATGCTTTGAGTTTGAGAAGTTCAAAATCGAAATCAAAATCAACTTGAAAATATCCGATCGGCTATAGGATGTGTATTATTGCTAGCCTTTTGGCGATGGGAAAATTTTTCTTCATTGCTTACGCAAGTAAGAAGAAAGCAAGTAAAAAATAATATCTTGAACAAAAAAAAAATCTCATTGGGACAACACGGGCTCATAAGATACGTTGGTGGAGCCCGTGTTGTCCCAATGAGATTTTTTTTTCACGGTGGTTTGGCCAAAAAAGTCGCAACCTTACCTATATCTTATGCACTCAGGTCAACTCCCCGAGTGGACACATTCTGGGGCGGTCACGACGACATCACGGCGGCGTCCGGTTACGAAGAGAATGGAGTCACCACCATCATGTTCAGGAAGAAGATTAAGGTAAAAAAACTATATTTTACCACAATTGTTGATTTCAGGATCTACTATACTTTTGTGGGATTGTAATTTCATTGGTTAAGGTTCAAAAAGAGCATGACATGGACATGATGATGATAGTTACAGTCCCGGCTGTTGAGGGAATGCTTCTTGACACTTGTGAGTGCGACAAATTCAGCGGTAAAATATTGTAAAAAGACTGTAAACTGCTACCTATCAGTTTACAGTCTATTGTCCCAAAAGATCATTATCTTTTGGGGGGCGCTGTTGGTAAATATTTGTACAATTGTTTTGTGAAATGTATTGAAAAACAAGATGGCGGTTTTAGTTCCGATTTTGGTCACGCGCCAATAGTTTTTTCTATAGCTCTTTATGGTTTATTCTAGTAGCTAATAAAGATCAAATTCGCAAAACACATATTCGTTTGTATGAAACTGACAGGTGTCAAGAACGCATTCTCTCGTCGGCCGGACTGTAATGCATTTTCTGAGCCTATACGCAAAGGGAAACGACAGAATCAGTTTTTCTAATGATAAGTTTATTCTTTCGTTTCTTCCCCCCGCTATTCGATAATTTAACTTGGTCTATTTCGATCAGGAATAATTCTTCGATCACATTCTTTGCCTTTGACCTCGAATACGCCTTGTGGAAACCGATGGTCAAAAACCACGATGTTACACACGCAATTATTAGCTTTAACTTCACTATAAGGCCCACTTCCACCAAAAATCACTAAATGCATTTAATGCTAAACTTATATCAGACACCATTCAGTCTCTGTTATCTTCAAAGGATTGACAGAACGATGTTTATAAAGCTAAACACATTTGGTAATTTGTGGTGTAAGCGGGCCCTAGTGCTTTAAAATCGGGCAAACCGCTTGAGAAGTTGACATACCTGGTAAGGCACGTCGAAACTCGCAGCGTGGTGCTCAAGTTTTGCGTCGAGATATCATTGAAATATGAGTTCTAGGATGATGAAGATAAGACATAATGTTTTCAGCTTTATGATCATAAACCAAACTCCTTTTCAGGCTAAGGAACCGACAGACCACTCAATCGTAGACGACGCAATGCACGTGATCTGGGCACGCGGCCAGGAACCCGGACACTACGTGCACTCGCCGCCCTCGGGGCTGGAGCGAGGAACTGCCTCTACGGGAGACTTCTATAGAGTGGACGAGCTCAAGTACCACGGGCACGGCTCACAGAGGGGCGTGGCTAGCATCAACTTCTTTGGTGAGTTCTAATGCATAGATATAACGGCGCAGGATAGCTAGTGGTTCAGCAGCTTCAATATCATCAGGATTGTGCTGGAATATAGCAGTTCGTCCTGGGCGTGGTATGACAGTGGCCACGAAACCATCGATGCGACGCTCTGCTTAGTGTAAAAAAAGTTATTTATAGGGTACTTAATCCAACCACCTGAGGGGCAATTCTTGTAATTTTAAGAACGTTCACAATCTGTCCTTTCCTGTGTCCTCCTACCTTTAATTTGCCCACATTTTTGACAAGTTTTTGACATTTTTTTGACGCCGAGATGAGACTGAGAGATTTGAACGTTTTAAACGAGAATTGGCCTTCAGCTCACTGCTGGCTGTGATTTGCACAAAGTTATCCGAAATAATGCATTATTTGACCTTGATTAGATGATCAAGGTCATATAATGCATTATTTAGCTAGCTCTTAGTGTTAAAAACATTTATACAACATAACATTACAACACATAACATCACCGCCATCATCGTTTGATCATAACATTTATTTTCATACCCTTTCAACTTATTCTGCGTTCGCTATTTATTTTCCAAACATGTAAACAAATATGAGTTTTTGTTAAAATAACTTTAATTCCTACACAATAAAGTTCAGTTTGCGCTACAACTTTGGTAATTTTTAAGACGTTTTCAATAGTACGTAATCATTCTGAAATCAACTTAATTTACACTGAAATAAAGTTGATATTTGTTACACTTGAAATTAAAAAAAAATCTATCAAACTGACCTTCACACCTTCATCCTTACAGAAGAAACAAAAGTATCAATCTCGGGCGGCATCGTGGCCCTCCCGGACAAGTGCGGCGCGCAGTGGCGGCTGCCCGCGGAGTGCGAGCCCGCCAACCGCACGTGCGACTACGTGGCCACGTGGGAGTACCTGGGGCAGGTGGGACTGCTGTGGCAGCTCTTCATTACTCACGTTTGGGCATGATCCTCTTGGTCGCGTTCTTCATTACTGAAGGTCGTGTCCCTGAAAGGCCTTCGTGGTGTGACTCCTATAACCGATTGGCCGGAGAAGGGTCTTCGGCCAATCAAATTCTAAACTACACTCGAGAGCAATGAATCCGGGTCACTTAAAGAATGTTAAAAATCTCGGAAACTAAAAATGATAGGTTAATGCAATAAATTGTACTTAATAGACAATGTAATACTCCTTAAATGAAAGTAAAAAAAATATGAGTCACCATACATTTTATTAACACAAAATTACATAAAGAAAAAAACTGCTGATCTCTCCTTAAAACAAAAATAGGAAACATGAAATTTTTGAACTTTATTACGATTTTCTTGAATTTTAATACTTCGTATTGCCTCCTCGTGCTTCCATTACTGCGTTTACGCGGTTTGGCATGCTGTACACCAAGTTCCTTATACGATTTTGGGGAATATTCTCCCATTCCTCTGTGAGAGCAATTTTGAGCTCACGAAGCGTGATTGGGGGAGGGTTTCGTTGTTTTACGCATCTGCCTAGCTCGTCCCAAGCATGCTCGATCGGGTTGATATCCGGGCTGCGCGCTGGCCACTCCATACGAGTAATGTTCATCTCTTGAAGGTAGTCATTCACAATCCTACCTGTATGAGGTCGGGCATTGTCATGCATAAATATAGCATCCTCACCTAAATTGACCATAAATGGACCAACGTGATCATTGAGGATTTCTTCCACATATCTTACGCTAGTTAAAGAGCCGTTTTCTATGATCACCAGCTCTGTGCGACTTTCAGAAGAAATTCCGGCCCACACAAGTACAGACCCACCACCGTAGGCTACTTTTTCTTCGATGCATGCTTGCTTGAATCTTTCCCCTGGTCTTCGATACACTCTGTGTCTTCCATCGTGCTTGTAGAGCATAAATTTTGATTCGTCGGAGAACATAACTTTTGACCAATCTTCAATACTCCAATTTACGTGGCTCTGGGCATATCTTAGTCTTGAAATACGATGCCCACGCTCCAGTTTAGGGCCGTTTGCAGGTCTAAGGGGTTTTAAGTTAGATTCAGCAAGCCGACGTCTTACTGTCCATGCACTTGGGTTACTTCCTCCGAGGCGTCGAAACTGATTTGTGAGTTCAGTTCCTGTGAGAAAGCGATTTCGAAGCATGGAGCATCTTCTCGTGCTGTGGTACACCTGGTTCTGCCCGTTCCTGGTCTGCGTAGGTTAGAACCAGTTTCTTCGTAACGTCGGAGAACTCTTTGTACTGTTGACAGCGACACACCGACAGTCCTGGCTGTATCGCGCTGACTCCGGCCGGTTTCCAGCATTGTAAGTATTCTGGTGCATTCTTCAGGCGTAAGCGACATAATTTCAGCTTGAATAATGAATATAGAGCACTATCAACATGGTTTATGTACCCACATAAATGACAGATTACAAACAAAAGCAAAACCAAATGCTGTAATTTCGTAGTTCCATCTATGAAAGTGGCCCTTTTTCAAATTTGATTTTTTTATGATATAACTTTACAATAACTAAGAAGTTTTAATAACTTCATTTAAGGAGTATTACATTGTCTATTAAATACAATTTATTGCATTAACCTAGCATTTTTAGTTTCCGAGATTTTTAGGATTCTTCAAGTGACCCGGATTCATTGCTCTCGAGTGTAATATTATAAAGTGAAAATATTTGTTTTTTGTATATTTGTTTGTTACGCTTTTACGCTAAAACGGCTGAACGGATTTGAATGAAATTTGGCACATGGTGGGTAGACCATGATCTAGATGAGGACATAGGATACTTTTTATCCAGATATTAACCGTCGGGCCCATCTAGTTGTGAAATTAAATATTTAGTTTTTATTGTTTGTTTTTTTTTAGGTGCGCGGCAAGGACTCTGTGCGCTTCACTATCACCACCAAGCAGAGCAAGCATTGGACTGGCATCGGGTTCAGTGACAACAGAAAGATGGTACGTTCTTTAATGGGTTTTAGAGGGTCTCAAGGGCGCTTTGTAAAATATATAAGCGCCCTTGAGACCCTTTAGGGACCAATAGATCCCTAAATCTCTGTCATGAAATAGATTTGGGGGAATTCCCGGTGCGACAATTCCCGCCCGCATGCGTTTAGAGAGCAGTGGTGGAGTGGTGGTCCAGTAATAACAACCCCGCCTTACGAGTTGTAGGTCGTGGGTTCAAACCCAGGCAGGCGCTTTACTTTGTGTAAATAATTTCATCACCACTGCTCTCAAAATAGTGAAGGACAACAGTGAGGAAACCGGCATGTCCTAGAGCCAAAAATTCGAAGACGTGTGACATCTACCAACCCGCAGTGGGCCCGCGTGGTGGATTACGTTACGGTCCACTCCCTCACACAGAGAGGAGACCTGTGTCTCAGCAGTGGGAACATTATAAGCTTATATAAGTGTTACCAAATCCTCTTTCCCAAAAGATAAACAGATAATACAATAATCCTATTCCCTTCTTTCTTGCAGTCCCAATCCGACGCAATAATAGGCTGGGTGGACGCCCGGTCTGGTCGTCCGTTCCTCATGGACACCTGGGTATCCGGATACTCCGCGCCCAGGGTCGACCAGCGCCAGGACTTGTCCCAGGAAACAGGCAGTATGGCGGACGGAGTCACGACCCTCAGCTTTGTGAGGAAGAGGAACACGCAAGACCAGAAGGTAACTAACTATCAAAGACATTAGGTATTTGCGTAACACATTTACAATGTTTACGCTTTTCATGTTAACAATTCAACAACAAATTAATTACTAGCTTACCCCATAGACGTCGTCCTTTCCGAACAATAACTCATATAATTGTTATATGAGTTATTGTTCGGAAAGGACGTCCAGTCCATAGACAAAAGGACGTTCAGTTTTTTACGGATTTGAATATATTTCGGGAAAATTTACAAATTTTTCTTTCTGTAAATACCTAATTTTCACCTCTGCGGAGTTTCGCTAGCTAATCTAATTTGACCTGCATAAATGATCTATTTCAATGTAGAAATCCTATAATTGGCTTCATGGATATCACGTGACTTAATGATTCTAAGATATTTTCTTGTAACTTGCAATATTTGTGTTTTGGTTATCAACCTAACTTCAGAAGTTTGGAGTTCCTAAGGATAAAAATAATAATTCTAAACTATGTTCAGACAGTACTGGGTAAAGTTTATATTGGCAAAAACTGGTCGAGTTGCGTTGCAGTATCGTAAAATAAAATACAAAAAGATATGCGTCGGCCGGGAATCGAACCCGGATCAACTGCTTGGAAGGCAACTATGCTGACCATTACACCACCGACGCATGTGGTGGAGCGTTTCAATTTACTGCATGCATATTCCAAGGTCCTAACAACTTCTATTGTTGATACAGTTTGTTATTAATTTAAGATTTAACAGAATGTTTTCTACTTTTAGTTTAGGTACACCAGCAGTGCGATTCTGTAACCATCTCACCGTTTATTAAATTCACGCCTGATTCCGAAGATTTTAATAATAAAATCTAAAACAGTGATTCTAGTATTTTTTGCAAATATGAAAGCTATAATATTGTTTGTAGTTTTTCCCACTTGCGTCTAATTAACACATATTTTAGATAAAATATCCTGTCTAAATATATACAGTTAAGAATTTCAGATAATATAATTTTCAAGTTATGGAACAACAAACTGGATGTATTACGTAAAAAAGTTCAAATTCTATTGCAACCAAAACCTTATTGGTACATTTTGTTACAAATTGTCACTCAAAAATCAACTTTGAATACATTTCACTACAGATTTAGAGGCGATGGAATGTAAATTATCTAATCTTATGGACACTGCTATACCTACACTTAGAATCAAATTTTGAAAAATAATTTCTAGATTGAGATAAACGAAGAATTTCATTCGCCATATTGGAGATGTTATCATTAAATCTCATTACACTAAGGCTCATTCTAACTGTGCGTAAAACCAAACATTATAACAATCGTAACGCTATAAAGTGCAGATGACGTCACATCACATATCTTTGCACATACGGCTTCAAAAAGATGACAAGGATTCATTTTAATGTCTACAAGGTGGAGACTATACAACAATAATTAAAATGCGTATATATCTAATACTGTTCCCAGTCTACATACGAAAATTCAATCAAATACATATATCTAATAGTTTAGTCACTATACCTAGCTAGTTAAAAATTGGCAAAAACATCGCTACTATTTAGTTTGTTTGATAAAATCACTTTTTCTTTTTTAATTTCGAAACTAAGATTTGTTCGATAGTTCCAAAATATTTTTACGCATTATATTTAGTATTGCCAGTGTTTTTATTTATTACACATTATATAGCTCATAACTTATGTTCCATAATACTGTACCTATCTACTCTTCTTAGCGTGTCGATAGCAATCTAACCTATCGACAAATGGTGCTGTGTGAAATGTCCAGGGATATTATTATTAATATTATTATAAAAAAAAACAATAATAAAAAAACATCATAAAAACTAACTAACTCACACAATGTTATGGAACAAAGAATTTAGATAATCTAATGAATTCTTGTCGATGTACCTTTACAAATTTTTGAGGCTGACTGTACTTCGTAAGATTTGATGACTCTCTTTGATGGTCTTCGCGTTGCAAACAACGGTGGTCATTGATTAATACTTTCTCTTTTACTCAGAACAAAATAGTTTCTTTCCACGACACATTTCGCATTTTTCTTACAAAACTTTCGGCCCCTTCTGTTTCTAACCTATTTCAATTTGTTACAGGATCTCGCCTTCACCGACTCGCAGTGCCTGTATATGATGTTCATCACTCACGGCGGCGGCTTCGACGCGGTGAACAAGAGAACCAGCAAACACATGCAGACTCCTATTATTACTGACGAGAGAGTCTGCATCAGGCCTTGTGGACCTGGTAAGTACTTCCACAACAGTCGTGTTTTAAACAAAACATAACGATTAAGACCCATGCCCGGAATAACTTATGATTTGTATTTCGATTTTAGACCCACAAATATTTTTCCGAGTAGGAATCGAATCCGCTACCCGACACGCAGAAGCCTATAGCTATAAGCAACTTCAAAAACTGTACCGTCAAACTTAGCTTGTTAAAATAGATATTACATTTTTTGCATAGAAAACAATATTTTTCTTAGTCTTTGTTGAATATTAACTTACCGTCGCTCAAAACCTGCAGTCTTGAAAAGTAATTTCTTCTGAACCTATAAATCTTGCGAATTGTAATTACAAATTGGAAAAATATCTTTGTCAGTCTGTCACAAGTCAGTAGTAATAGAACGAAAACTGCCCTTACTGTTATTAACTGCTAAAATCGATGTCAAAGTCCAAATGTATAATAGGCGGCGAGGAGTTGACTTGACACCTGCAGTGCGATTCTGTAACCATCTCACCGTGAAAACTTAGGTGAAGTGAGCGTGGAGTGAGCTTCATTCCATCTAAATGCTAGGGATTGACATTAATGGCAGCTCACTCTAAGCTCACTTCACCTAACTTTTCACGGTGAGATTTTTACAGAATCGATTGGCTGTAAGCAGTGGTTACAGGTGTAAAGTTTTAATAAAATAATAAATATAAAAAATAGTTTTAATGTGAATTTGTGTTTTTACTAACCACAAATTAAAACTTTAAACATTAGGTATAACCTGTAATGATAGTAATTGGAGATATAAATAAATAAATATCAACCATTTCCCCCTCTCAGAACCAGTCGAAGAAGAAATAACCACGGAACCTGTCCTCCCGGGCCAGTCGTCGTACACAGTACTGATCCGCATCACCGGGCTGGGCGACAGCTTCAAGCCGCCCGCGGCCGGCAGCCAGGAGTACGACGAGCTCAGCAAGCAGGTCGCCGACAACCTGGCGGCAGAGCTGGCCAAGAACAAGGGCTACCACGCAGTCGTTGTCAACGGGTTCATGCAGTAAGTGGTAGTGGTCCATGGTATTGTTTCTGCCATAATTGTTATTTCTACCATATAGATAATTATTTCTACTATTTCATTACTTCACTACCATTATTATTTCTACTAATTTTGCTCTTTTTGCGATCATGTTAACTATTACATAATATTATCATAACTTTTGATTTGAGAACTCTGAAGGTCGGTGAAATTATAAAAAAAAACATGACTTTGGAAATAAGTTAGGTATGGAATTACTTTGCGGAAATCTATGACTTATTTTTTTACTGCATCGGCAATCCCCTCAGAATTGCAATACTTGTCTATGGGTGTAGTTAGAAACAACATCTTCAAAGATTCCTACGTTATAAACAATTTCTATAACGCTGGAATCTTTGAAAATGTCTGCTCAGAGCAGGCTCATTTTCATCTCTGATAAACATGTGTGTAATTTTGAACCCAGTACTAAAATTACGTTTATTTTCACAGAAACGAAACCAAGGCCATCATAGCTGAACTGACTCTGAAGTCAATAGAGTTGAACTCGATAGAGGGCTCCACGGGCCGCGCGCTGGACGGAGACAACTCTACCGTCGCTGAGCTGGACGTGGACAGGTGGGAGCGGCTCGTGCGGGACTCGCTGGCGCGGGGCCGGGTCGGGAACCTCAACGTGGACCCCGAGTTCCTGGTGTTTGAGCCGATGAGCTGTGAGTATCTTAAACTTGCTGTATTTTGTTTGTACTATCAGAAGGGCAATTCCCGTATAATTTTTAAGAACGTTCAAATTCCAATCTGTCAAAAATACAATCAATTTAAGTACATACATTTTTGATAAGTTTTTGACATTGATTGTGGCTGAGATGAGATTGCGACTTGAACAGTCTAACCTGATGCAGCTGATTACCAGTATTTTACATGGAGCGACTGCCTATCTGACCTCCACAACCCAGTGACTGGGTAATACGATACCTTGGTAAGACTGTTTGTCAGGCTAAATATGAACATGCCATTATTAATGTTATCGTTTCTCTCCACAGTGATATCCGAACGCCCAACGGAAGAAGCGCCCGGTAACGCTCGCACATTCTTCGGTCTCGCAGAAACCAAACTATACGTCGTCGTAGGATGTGTGGCCGCGCTTATATTAGTGGCGTTACTACAGGCGGGATGCACACTGTACCGCAGCGGCAGTACCGCGCAGAAGACTAAGGTAAAACTCTAGATGCCACTAACTATGTGATTGTTTTGTTGTGTGTTGTTGTGTAATTGTATCACTAACATAGTTGTAAGTTTGCTTTATTGTTACTAACATTGTATGAGTCTCATTTATTATTATTATGTGACATTAGATGACACTATGCGACATTAAATATGTATCTATATGACATTAGAACTTCTAACGTCATCTAAGGTCTTCTAATTTAGACGACCTTAGATGACGTCATCTATTCACAAATTACATTGTAGTTAGATGTCTAGCGGCCCTTATATTAGTAGTACTAGCTTCTGCCCGCGGCTTCGCCCGCGTGGGTGTCGGAATTATTATCAGGATAAAAAGTATGTCCTTCCTTAGGATGCCATCTATCTCTTTGCCAAATCAGAAGTTCAGTGGTTTAGGTGTAAAAATGTAACATACAGTTTCAAGTACAAATCCTCCCCTTAAAAATTGAATAACCCCTTTTTGCCCCGTCAGGGGTCAATTTTCGACCACTTTACATACTTATTATTACTTAATTATTTTCTGTCAAAAGTATTAATACTGAGTTTCGAGTTAATTCGACCTCGCATTCAATTACTTCCACACAAACTTTAACACCCCTATATCCCCCTTTGAGGAGTAGTTTTGAAAAACTTATAATAATAAACTTTATTTACTTAGGCGAGCATTCTTGCCAAGTTTCAAGTTTATTAATTATATGAATAACATTTTTCATATGAACTGTATCCCCGCTTTTCATCCCCACAGGGGTGGAGTTTAAAAAAATCGTTAGGGATGTATTCATAACTTGTCTCAAAGATTATTTATACTAATTTTCGAGTTAATCAATCCATTCAGTAAAATCCTCTCCTGTAAAATTGACTACCCCTTTTCAAACAATTAGGGGTAGATTTTCGAAAAACCCTGATAGATATTATTCTTTATTTTAGGGCTTAAGTATAAACACTGAATTTCGTGTAAATCGGACCGCGCATTCAAATTCTTCCACGAAATCTTCAACACCCCTATATCCCCCTTTGAGGGGTAGTTTAGAAAACTTATAATGATGAACTTTATTGGTTACTTAGGTGAGTATTCATGCCAATTTTCAAGGTTATCCTAACGAATAAGATTTTTTATATAAACTGTATGTCCGCTTTTCAGCCCCACAGGGGTGGAATTTTGAAAAATCTTTTGGGATGTGATCATAACTTGACTCAAAGATTATTTCTACCAATTTTCACATTATTCTTTACTTTTAATTTTAGGTATAAATACTGAGTTTCGATTAAATCGGACCGCGCGCTAAAATTCTTCCATACAAACTTTGAAACCCCCCAATCCCCTTTTAGGGGGTAGTTTATAAAAACAAAAAATGCCCAACTTCATAATTCACTTAGATAAGTATTCGTGCCAAGTTTCAAGTTTATTAACTCATGGAATAAGATTTTTCATACAAACAGAATCCCCCCATTTCACCCTGGTGGATACCTACTCTTTACGAAGAATACACCCTCCAAATTTCATGTCTCTAGGACCAGCGGTTTAGGCTGTGCGTTGATGTCTCAGTCAGTCAGTCAGGACTTTGAATTTTATATATATAGATATAGATTACAACAGGCGGCATGAACGTTGTACCGCAGCAGCAACGTATCGCGCAGAAGACTAAGGTAATAATAGATGACACAAGAAGACATTGGATTATGTCATCTATGTACAATAAATTCTTTGTGACTACACGTAAATTTATATCCCTTATATGCCTTTATGTGTATATATGGTATTACTACAGGCGGGATGCACTAATTCATAATTCTTCCCTATACACCTTTAGATTTCGTGCTAAAAAAATGCAGCTGGATCACGTTTTTCTCCATCTCAAACTTTCAATTTTCTCCTTCGCAGTCTTTATATTTTAGAATATTGAAACTGTATCAACACATCCGACCTCTTTATTCTAGGACCAACTGATCCCCAACTTGGCATGGAAGGACTACTCGAACGCGAACACAAACTACGCATTCGAACCGTTCGAGAACGACGACAAGTACAACAGTACCGCCTCCACCGCCCCCCTGCGCCACCGCAGCACCCCCTCCCGCCCCACCGACCCGCCGCCACCACGCCCCGGCAGCGCGGCCCGGCCCGGCAAGCCGCACGGGCTACACGAGCCCAATGGCCAGCACAGGCCGAATGGCCAACACGAACCCAATGGCCAGCACAGGCCGAATGGCCAACATGAACCCAATGGCCAGCACAGAGGCAACGGGCAGCACATGCCTCAGGGGGCCAATGGTCAACACATGCCCCATGGTCAACACATGCCTCATGGCCAACACGCGCCTCACGGCCAGCACGGAGCGAACGGTCACGGGACGAATGGTCGCATGACGCCGAAGCATCAGAACAGTGCGGCGCAGTACTATCATGAAACGAGATCGCTACAACGACCTAGAGGAGGTGGCCAGTATGGGTGAGTTTATTTTATTACCAGCATCGATCTATTCTGTCTTCTATTTCGTGTCACTGCCACGACTGTTTTTAAACTAGCTGCGCCCAGCAGTTTCACCCGCATAAGTTTCGATCCCGTGGGAATATGGGGATAATTTATTTATCCATTTATTTCAGGCATCAAGGACCATTTAAAACACATACAATATAAAGATACAATACAGACACAATATCTTTTTATATATGTAAAAAGTAAAGGCACTGATCTGCCGGTTTTGTAAGGTAACACGGGCCAAAGCCAAGTGCTACCCCTGAGAGTACTAACCTAAGTGATAATTGATGATATAATATGGCGTGGTGTTATTATTATTATTATACTAGCTGCGCTACGCGGTTTCACCCGCATAAGTTTCGATCCCGTGGGAATATCGGGACAAAAAGTATCCTATGTGTTAATCCTGGTTATAAACTATTTGTGTGGCAAATTTCATCCATACAAACTTTCGCGTTTCTAATATTACGAGTAGTAGTGTGCTAATGCTGTTTCCCAAAACTTTGCCACTTGTTGTCGGTGGCAGCGCACAGATCACTTTGACTGCATGTTTTGGGACACAGAGGACAGGAGGTGGAGCATGGTTTGTGACATAGCTCCACAGTCACACCCTACTATCGTTCCGCCAAGGTATTCTGTTAAAATCTCATTGTGAAAACATAGGTGAAGTATGCATTATAAAAAAAGAGGAACAAAAATGGCATCTGATAAAAATCTTCGATATTACGACGTGGGCATAGAAAAAACAAAATTTACAACTGATAAAAATCTCGATGAAGGTGTGTATAGTAAAAAAAATACTTCAACTGATAAAAATCTTCGATGCTACAGTTGAACTCAATGTAATTTTGTAGGGTTGGGACCTAGGGACATTATGAGACCTTTTGAGAATGGGGCCTTTGGCGAATGGAACTTTTTGCGAATAGGACATTTATTTTCACCTTCGATCGTTTTGATCGAAGGTTTTCACGGTGACATTTTGCGAATGGGACATTCTGCGTCGGATCCACCTATACTTATGTACCGGTGTCCATGTAAAGGGTTCGGGAGCTTGAACGCGGTCGCTCGGTATGATAGATGTATTGATTTAGAACCGCATCAGTGAGTCAGGAACACCATGACCGAACTTAATAACACCGTATTATAGGAAACTGTACCCGCGACTTCATTCGCCGGGATTTCGGAAAACAATAATGATTCTCTTTACTAATTAATTTTCTAAGATAAAAGCCTAAGTTGAAGTGAAAGTCCCTTTAAAAGCCATTTCGGAGATTAATCGGAACAAACAGACAGATAGACAAAAATAAAAAAATCATTTTTGTCTTAGTAGGTACCTACCGTAGGACTTTCTATTTTTTTATTAGCCGTTAATGTTTCACTGCTGGACAAAAGCCTCCCTACTCTCCTTCCACCTATCTCTGTCCAGAACTGCCAAGGACCAATCATTATTAAATGAGACCAGCTCATCCCGCCATCTGGGCCTGCCGCGATGTCGTTTTCCATTAGGGGACCCACTGGGTCGTAAGTTTGGCCCATTGATCGTCTGACATGCGGCAGAAATGTGTCCAGCCCAATTCCATTTAAGCGTGGCAGCTTTCCGAGTACTAATACTTTCTATTATTGTATTTGTTTCTTTCTTTCTTTTCATTTAGTAAATAGCTGTTATTTTTATATTATAAACAGACACTTTGTTTTTATTTTTTGTTGAGAACGTCTACGTATTTAAAACATTAAAAAACCAAAAAGAACATTCGTAATTGAAATGGTTAGAATCTAACTGATAGATCTGTAAATAGAAAGAAACACTTGTCTAAACATAACGTCATCAATTCACGCTAGAAACTAGCTCACACCGCACAAAACCAAAATTAAATATTTACAAAACCTTCAAAACACCATAAAAATCCACTCAATTATCAATCTTAATACCACATGAATAGAAGCTACAACACAAAGGGTAGGAAGCGACAGAGGGTGTCTAATAAAGGGGTGGTGTTTGTACTCAAGCGTCTCACAATTTCGCGCCGTTAGTACATGACCGTGTGGCCTAATGGATAAGGCGTCGGACTTCGGATCCGAAGATTGCAGGTTCGAGTCCTGTCACGGTCGACAAGCAATTTGTGACACAACATCACAAATGTTCCACAAGTTGCTTTTAGATACTTTTGATATTGTTTTTGAAAGTTGTGCACTTCAATGTTGTTTTTTTTTTTAGAGATGCTTATTTATCAACTTTTTACTCTACACAAATGTTCCACAAGTTGCTTTTAGATACTTTTGATATTGTTTTTGAAAGTTGTTCACTTCAATGTTGTTTTTTTTGAGAGATTCTTATTTATCAACTTTTTACTCTAGTCTTTGATCAACAATAGTACTATATTCAGATGTTATTTGTTTCAAATTGACGTTATTTCAAGTTAAACCAATAGCAACTTTATTTTAACGGTAATTAAGTTGATTTCTGAGTGACTAGCACTATTGAAAAAATTATAAAAATGTTTGAAGTTGTAGTGTAAACTGAAGTTTATTGTGTAGGAATTAAAGTTATTTTTCCATAAACTCATATTTGTTTACATTTTTGGCGAATAAATCGCGAATTAGTGCTATTGTCGATCGCAGTATACAATAGAAACGAATATGTTGTTAATACATTATTATTAAGTAATCCATGTAGTCTCTAGTGGATGTTGCATAAATGAATTAAGTGGATAATTAAGTCAAATAAATTATACTTGCATTGCAAATTAAAATGATATTTGTTTTGCTATATTGTTTATTTACGATATAAAACTATTTATTTACTTAATACTCAAATCCTTATTGCATTCCATATGTGTTACATAGATGGTCGGACACAGCAAAAATTATATTCCCTGATATTCCCACGGGATCGAAACTTATGCGGGTGAAACCGCGGAGCGCAGCTGGTATTTACATAACAATGACATATGACTTTGAATTAATAAAATACATGACGCAAATGCAATTTTCAAATTGCGATTCTACATTAATGTACACTTTTATAAATAGTGGAATTTAACATAATTTGTAGCTACGTAGTCTATTCCAAAGTTGCAGTGCCATTTACAAATTGCTTGCTTTGACTTGATCGATTGAATAATTAACTTGAAAAATTGAGTTTAATTTTCGTCGATTATTTTTCAAATACAATTCATATACTTAAACAATATTTTTTGGAAAAGGTGTTGATATAAATAGTTGAAACTTCTAAATATCGATGAATGTGTTACCCTTTAGTGACTGATTGCGTAAGAATTTAACCTGAACAGGGTTTATTTACACTTTCATCAGATACTTTTCGGATACACCATAGTTCAATGGCATCCTACTAATATTATAAACGGGAAACATGTGAGGATGGATGGATGTTTGTTATTCTTTCACGCAAAAACTATTGAACGGATTTTGATGAAGCATCAGAATAACACATAGAATACTTTTCATCCCGATATTCCCACACACTTATGTGGGTGACGACGCGGGACGCTGCTAGTTTAACCATATATTTACGAGACAGTGATTTCACCCTATAGTCAGACAGTTCTTAATCTCCATACAACTAAGCAATGATGATAAATTTAATCCTATTTTAATATTCTGTTCCCAGCTACACAAACCGCCCGGACCGCAACACGTACTCGTTGCCGCGCGGCGTGCGGCCCGAGCCGGGCCTGTCGGCGCACCCCGACTTCTACTTCATGCCGTCGCAGCGCAAGTACGAAGGTGAAGTAGTCAGGGTTTACGTAGACTATCGGGATAGGCGACCCCAGTAGTTCAGGGAGTAGAGGGCCTGATGTAGATTGATATGGAAATAGTGAGTGTGGTCAGCTTGGGACTGTCAGTAGAAGCGATAAGTTGGTGAAGTCTGTTCCAAAAGTATACCTTTGTTTTGAAAAATGACTTTTCGTCGTCGTTTTATCAATATTTATTTGGTTATCAGACTCTCGGGCTTCTAACGACCTGTAACGTCTGTCAAAGATCGTAGAATGACAGCCGGGTCCAACGGTTTAACGTGCTTTCCGAGACACGGAGGGGTCTTGGTATGTAAACATGGTCACCCATCCACGGACCAACCGCGGCTAGTGTAGTTTAACCTAATCGATCAACCGTGCGGCTGTTATTACTTGGCCACAAGCCCCAAGCACTTAATAGGTATATTGTTAATAATATCCCGTAAAAATTTGTTTGCACTTTAGGCAGCAAACTTGCAGCTATGATTTTTAAATACTTTTGTTCATGTGTCAAATATATTATATCACATCACTTCACTGTCTCCTAAAAGATTCGATGAATTTCCTCTTCGGGCTCTAGAACGAAAATGAGCGCAAAATTAATTTGACAAACTGTCAACCGCGCGTAAACTGCTGCGATTGGTTGAGTGATTTATCAACAGCCAATCGCAGTCATTTACGCGCGCTTGACAATTTATCAAATTATTTTTTCGGGAACATGCCTCTTAGACTTGACCAGGCTTTCAGTATACAGGGAGAGAACTGAATAATAATTTATTTATGTTTTTGTCAGCGTAGATAATTATGTCAAAATACATTCTTTAGGCCCTGTGTACACGCACGTTTTTCTTGCCGTGAAAAACTACGGTTTATTCGCCGTGTTGAGGCACGGTCGTCAGTGTTGTATGGATCACTATGGATGCTTGTTGACAGACACGTTTTGTCTACGGCGCGGTTAATACACCGTACCATAAAGAAACCGTGCCGTGTACAAAGGGTCTCAGTGGGTTAGCTTTAGATGAAAATCAGGGATTACTTAGTTTGGACTTATGGTGTATTGTTATAAGATAGTCATTGCTTTGCGTTAATTTATTGATTTTGATAAAGAACATCAATATTAAGGAATTTGAATTATTTCAAACCAAAAGATATTTTGAATTAATTTAGCTAATTCTTTAGAAGCTTTTAGTACAAATTTTTAACAAATTAATACTTACTATAAGAGTATGCATAATTTGTGCTTATTTAAAATGATTAGGTATATTAACTGCTTATGATTTATAAAAGTGCCAGTATGTTATATTAATAATAGAATGCAAAATAATAATACTTAACATTATATTTAGACATTGTAATAATATGTAGATTGTAAGTACTTATGTATTTTATTTTAATGTTAGTTGGTAAACAAAGTGCAGCAATTTAAATCCGATAAGATAATTTAAAATTGTTTATTCATAATAATTTTTTTACATACATTTTAAATACTTATACATGGTGTGAAAAGTAAGAAAATACTGATATTCAGCTGCATCCGGTTAGACTGGAAGCCGACCTCAAAATAGTTGGGAAAAGGCTAGGCAGATGACATGCTGTGAAAAGTATTGTTGGTATTATACGCAGATTTACTTAGATACGAGAAAAGAACCTTATTTCCAAATCTTAAATTCTAATCGTATTTTCTTTACTTTGCATATTATAAAAATTGCTGCATTTTGGCACTTGGCGCGCTCTGTTGACAAATGTATGGCTCTGCATGAAATGTTCTGTAGTTATGTTATATTGTGTACGTTGCTTCAACCGCTTGGGACATTATTAACAATACGGGCTATTTAATTCTCTATGCACCATTTTCTCAAACGAATATTAACGCAAAATTAATGTGACAAACTGTCAAACGAGCATAAACTGCTGCTAGTGGCTAACGATAAATGATTTTATGTCTGTAAGTAGGTTTGCACAGACGCCAGCTGGTCAAGCTACCCGAAACTGTAAAGTTTTTCCCAATCAACTGTGAGCCTTAATGCTCTAGCGATAAAGTTGAAAATCTATTAAATAAATTTTACAGATTGTAGTACCTTGATGCGCTGGTGTCTGTACAAACACTTTTACACGTGAATCATATTTTTAAATCGGTATTTTTAAAATACCGCCAGCAGGTCAAGCTACCCGAAACTGTCAAATTTTCCCAATCAACCTTGAACCTTAATGCTTAAGCGATAAAGTTGAAAATCTATTAAAGAAATTTGACAGATTGTGGTAGCTTGATGTGCTGGCGTCTGTACCTACCGTCGATAATACTGCTACAAAAAAAAAAAATAGAATTACATAGGTCGTTCAACTGCTTAACTTCATCACAAAAACAAATCATTCTCATTTATTATTACAATTTTTGTGCATTTAATTATAATGAAATGTTTCTTAGAAAAAATACTTACGTAGGTAGGTACTGAAATTATGTATGTTTTGTTCAAAAAGTTAACACGACGTAGGGTAACAATGCCTCATTAACAATCATTATTATCATTTAATTTATTTAAATTTCCTGTACAAAAGTAGTACAAAAGACGGCATATCAAACTATACATTTCCAGTTTTACTGCTGCATTGTATAGGCTTTTCGTACAGTGAGAAGTCAGCTTATACTGGAACTGTATAGTTTGATATGTCGTCGTGCATTCATAGCGGACTTAGGACCAGTTTCTCGAACGAAAATTAATATGACAAATTGTCAAGCGCGCGTAAATAGCTGTGATAGGTTGATTGATTGATCAACAGCCAATCGATGCAGTTTACGCGCGCTTGACAATTTGACACATTCATTTTGCGACAATTTTCGTATGAGGAGCAGGCCCTTAATGCTACGAGGCGTTCTCTGCCAGTCTACCTCTGGGTTGCAAGGCCTACACTGTGTACTATTCTATTCTTTATACCTATTGTTATTTATTTTGACAATTGACCAGATCTTAACATTGATATTTACAAGAATAATGTTCTGAAAACATATATTTTGTCGTTATTTTATGCTTTCGGTTTGTTTCTTTACAGATTTTTGAAGGAGACTTCGCTGAATTCTGATTATTTTTAGTTACCAACATAACTCTGTAACTTTTTAAAGCACCGATTTATTTTAAGATTTTTATTTTTATTTCTGACAATGATAATAATTATTTTATATTTTTTATTTCCAAACCAGATCTAGTCTCATGTCACAGTTTTAAAAAATAAGTTATTTTCACTTCTAATTATAATTGTACTTAATTATTTTATTTTCTTCTTTTGCAAAAAAAAAGTTGTAAATATTATGTAATATTATTCGCTGTAAATTGCACTTTAGTTGTAAGATTCGACGAATAAATTAGATTATTCTTCTTCTATGGATAGTTTATTGATAACAAAATACGAGACAAATTCACAACGCGAGAAACGTTGAATAGGTAAACTAATTTAATTTACAAGATTATTATTTTAGTTTGAAAAATAGTAATAAATAATCAAAAGGAGGATTTTTCAATTTAGTTTATAGTATGAGGAGCCTTTGTATAAAAGCCTTTATTTTAGTGAATAAGTAAAATAATATTAAGATTTAATAAGAAATAATAAGTAATTTAATCATTCCGAGCCCGATATAGTTAAAATAAACGAAAATGAGTATTACAACAAACAGATGTAGAAATAAGTGTTTACCGTACCTAAGATTGTAAATGAAATAAAATATTTTTTTATAATTTACAAAATGGTTTTATTAATTTAATAAATACTTGTTCCCTTAACATCAGCCCCATATTAGTGCTCAATTGTGCGTCAACTGCAGAAGCAACTGCAGCCGTCGACGAGTGTTTACGGCTGCCGTCGGCAATATGTCGCTTGTGTATTTAAGTATAGTACACGAGCGGCACCTAGTCATCCGCCCCGACCCTTGCTCGAGCCAGCCCGCGCGCTGAGCCCGTAGTTTTAAATTCATCCAGCCAAATAAATCAAATCCAGCCTGTCCCTTGCTGCCCTCTCCCAGCGACGCCCTAAGTCGAAGTCCGTACCCCACAGGTGAAGCCCTTAGCGAGTAGTCGCTTAGTTTTTAAGTTTTTTTAATCCCTGGAAGCCTTAATTTATTGAGGTATCTAAAGGCAAGCCGGTTAAGCAGACGACCACCTCATAGGTTGAACTGCGAGATGCCGTTTTCAAAAAAGAAACTGATCGTTATCAACGGCAACCGCCGACACGCGTCGAGGGCTGCAGTTACCTCTAACGTAGACGCGTGTAGCTCGTGTGCACACTTAATTGTATTCTAATAATTTCATTACAAGTTGCTTCGGACACCTCGCACTTGCTTAGTTTTTATCCGCCACATATCCTGAAATAAGGAACAAAATATAAATAAGTACACATGTCATGCCCGGGCCGGGCGACGCGATGGAGCTTCAGTGCCCGGTTACTTATATTTTTACAAAAACTTTATACACAAGTAATAAAATACTGTACAAAGGCTTGAGGAGACGTAGATTTAATTTAAAATGAGTTTTAAATCTTCTTTCATTTTTTTGCAAACGGTAAACTTAAATCTTAGGGTAAACTCAATACAAGAATGTGCTCATTATAGTCGAATTATTCCGATCTGTCACCCCGCTTTGTCCCAGATCGGAAAAAAAAGTTTGATCTGTCCCCCTGTTAGCAATGAGGGGACAGTTCGAACTTTATTCACTCCTTATACACGAGCGGCACGCGCCAACTGCAGGTGTTGACAGCTGCAGTTGCTTGTACCGTTGGCGCGTTATATGAGCATTAAGGGGTAAACTTACAACATAACTGAGGTCGCTGCCCCTCCGTCTAAGCTCGGCTTCCATTTGCCTCGCTATCTCGTCCTGACGCGTGCCGTACACCTCGATGTAGTGGCTGGCGATGGTTAGCTTTAGATGAAAATCAGGGATTACTTAGTTTGGACTTATGGTGTATTGTTATAAGATAGTCATTGCTTTGCGTTAATTTATTGATTTTGATAAAGAACATCAATATTAAGGAATTTGAATTATTTCAAACCAAAAGATATTTTGAATTAATTTAGCTAATTCTTTAGAAGCTTTTAGTACAAATTTTTAACAAATTAATACTTACTATAAGAGTATGCATAATTTGTGCTTATTTAAAATGATTAGGTATATTAACTGCTTATGATTTATAAAAGTGCCAGTATGTTATATTAATAATAGAATGCAAAATAATAATACTTAACATTATATTTAGACATTGTAATAATATGTAGATTGTAAGTACTTATGTATTCTATTTTAATGTTAGTTGGTAAACAAAGTGCAGCAATTTAAATCCGATAAGATAATTTAAAATTGTTTATTCATAATATTTTTTTTACATACATTTTAAATACTTATACATGGTGTGGAAAGTAAGAAAATACTGGTATTCAGCTGCATCCGGTTAGACTGGAAGCCGACCTCAAAATAGTTGGGAAAAGGCTAGGCAGATGACATGCTGTGAAAAGTATTGTTGGTATTATATGCAGATTTACTTAGATACGAGAAAAGAAGCTTATTTCCAATCTTAAATTCTAATCGTATTTTCTTTACTTTGCATATTATAAAAATTGCTGCATTTTGGCACTTGGCGCGCTCTGTTGACAAATGTATGGCTCTGCATGAAATGTTCTGTAGTTATGTTATATTGTGTACGTTGCTTCAACCGCTTGGGACATTATTAACAATACGGGCTATTTAATTCTCTATGCACCATTTTCTCAAACGAATATTAACGCAAAATTAATGTGACAAACTGTCAAACGAGCATAAACTGCTGCTAGTGGCTAACGATAAATGATTTTATGTCTGTAAGTAGGTTTGCACAGACGCCAGCTGGTCAAGCTACCCGAAACTGTAAAGTTTTTCCCAATCAACTGTGAGCCTTAATGCTCTAGCGATAAAGTTGAAAATCTATTAAATAAATTTTACAGATTGTAGTACCTTGATGCGCTGGTGTCTGTACAAACACTGTTACACGTGAATCATATTTTTAAATCGGTATTTTTAAAACGCGGATGAGGTCCGCGTTTCCTATCTGACTAAGTACTCTGAGAAGAATGGCCGAAACAAACTCAGAGGTCACAGTCTCTTTTAAAGTCCAGACATATTCTTGGTCAGATCATGTAGATTGGTCTGAAGTCTGAATTGATCTTTTTGAGGGAAGAACCACACAGATTGAGTGGACTTGTCCGGTCAATGCACATAGTGTCACATTAACTTTGCAATCATTTTCGTTCGAGAAAGTGGTCCTCCATTTCGTACCTGACAATGTAATGACTATTCAAAACGTATGAATATTTAACTAACCTTTTACTACACCCACCTACAATATTTAAAAGTACATTGCTAGGTATTTATATAGCAAATTCAACAATGTATTATATTAATACATTATTCATTATTATTTATTGTATGTATTATTAATTTATTTAAGTATTATTGTTTTTTATGTATTTATGTTGGTAATTCAACATAAATACATATTAAATATTGTAGATTCAGGACATTTATAACAGTGTATAAGTCACTGTGCAAATGGTTACAAGTCATTGCAAAATAATATGTAGGTAATGCAAAATGAGAAAATGAACTATTTCAATTTTAAAACATACTGGCTGATTTATTCATTTACTGAAGACTGATTTTTCCAACGACAGTTATCTTTCACCTGAGGAATAAAATTGGCGTCCAACATACTTTGTTTCGAGAACCATGATTCCTCGTATAAAGATATCTGGATCTCTTAATAGGTCTATTGGTAATAATGTCCCGTATTTAATGACTAAAGGCACGTAGTTTGAATTGCTGCAGTAATGTAGGCATGTGCTGTGATTGGCTTATTATTTATTACATTCCGGCCGACGAGAGAATACATTCCTGACACCTGGCAGTGCGACAATTCTAGTAGCAATTAAGGATCGAATTAGCAAAACCCGTATTCGTTTGTATAAAACTGACAGGTTCATACAAAGACAAGAACGCATTCTCTCGTTGTCGGCCTCACTGTAGAATGCACTTTTGTTATGTATGTTGTCGTTTAACTTTTTGAACCAATGAAAAAAATACTGTTTGTTATTCTGACACACCTACACAATATAGGTACAGACGCCAGCAGGTCAAGCTACCTGAAACTGTCAAATTTTCCCAATCAACCTTGAACCTTAATGCTTAAGCGATAAAGTTGAAAATCTATTAAAGAAATTTGACAGATTGTGGTAGCTTGATGTGCTGGCGTCTGTACCTACCGTCGATAATACTGCTACAAAAAAAAAAAACAGAATTACATAGGTCGTTCAACTGCTTAACTTCATCACAAAAACAAATCATTCTCATTTATTATTACAATTTTTGTGCATTTAATTATAATGAAATGTTTCTTAGAAAAAATACTTACGTAGGTAGGTACTGAAATTATGTATGTTTTGTTCAAAAAGTTAACACGACGTAGGGTAACAATGCCTCATTAACAATCATTATTATCATTTAATTTATTTAAATTTCCTGTACAAAAGTAGTACAAACGACGGCATATCAAACTATACATTTCCAGTTTTACTGCTGCATTGTATAGGCTTTTCGTACAGTGAGAAGTCAGCTTATACTGGAACTGTATAGTTTGATATGTCGTCGTGCATTCATAGCGGACTTAGGACCAGTTTCTCGAACGAAAATTAATATGACAAATTATCAAGCGCGCGTAAATAGCTGTGATAGGTTGATTGATTGATCAACAGCCAATCGATGCAGTTTACGCGCGCTTGACAATTTGACACATTCATTTTGCGACAATTTTCGTATGAGGAGCAGGCCCTTAATGCTACGATGCGTTCTCTGTCAGTCTACCACTGGGTTACAAGGCCTACACTGTGTACTATTCTATTCTTTATACGTATTGTTATTTATTTTGACAATTGACCAGATCTTAACATTGATATTAACAAGAATAATGTTCTGAAAACATATATTTTGTCGTTATTTTATGCTTTCGGTTTGTTTCTTTACAGATTTTTGAAGGAGACTTCGCTGAATTCTGATTATTTTTAGTTACCAACATAACTCTGTAACTTTTTAAAGCACCGATTTATTTTAAGATTTTTTATTTTTATTTCTGACAATGATAATAATTATTTTATATTTTTTATTTCCAAACCAGATCTAGTCTCATGTCACAGTTTTAAAAAATAAGTTATTTTCACTTCTAATTATAATTGTACTTAATTATTTTATTTTCTTCTTTTGCAAAAAAAAAAAGTTGTAAATATTATGTAATATTATTCGCTGTAAATTGCACTTTAGTTGTAAGATTCGACGAATAAATTAGATTATTCTTCTTCTATGGATAGTTTATTGATAACAAAATACGAGACAAATTCACAACGCGAGAAACGTTGAATAGGTAAACTAATTTAATTTACAAGATTATTATTTTAGTTTGAAAAATAGTAATAAATAATCAAAAGGAGGATTTTTCAATTTAGTTTATAGTATGAGGAGCCTTTGTATAAAAGCCTTTATTTTAGTGAATAAGTAAAATATTAAGATTTAATAAGAAATAATTTAATCATTCCGAGCCCGATATAGTTAAAATAAACGAAAATGAGTATTACAACAAACAGATGTAGAAATAAGTGTTTACCGTACCTAAGATTGTAAATGAAATAAAATATTTTTTTATAATTTACAAAATGGTTTTATATATTTAATAAATACTTGTTCCCTTAACATCAGCCCCATATTAGTGCTCAACCGTGCGTCAACTGCAGAAGCAACTGCAGCCGTCGACGAGTGTTTACGGCTGCCGTCGGCAATATGTCGCTTGTGTATTTAAGTATAGTACACGAGTGGCACCTGTCATCCGCCCGATGAGCCCGTAGTTTTAAATTCATCTAGCCAAATAATTCAGATCCAGCCTGTCCCTTGCTGCCGTCCCCCAGCGACGCCCTAAGCCGAAGTCCGTACCCCACAGGGGGTGCCCTTAGCGAGTAGTCGCTTAGTTTTTAAGTTTTTTAATCCCTGGAGGCCTTAATTTATTGAGGTATCTACAAGCAAGCCCGGTTAAGCAGACGACCACCTCATAGGTTGAACTGCGAGATGCCGTTCTCAAAAAAGAAACGGATCGTTGTCAACGGCAACCGCCGACTAGCATCGAGGGCTGCAGTTACCTCTGACGCAGACGCGTGTAGCTCGTGTGTATGCACACTTAATTGTATTCTAATAATTTCATTACAAGTTGCTTCGGACACCTCGCACTTGCTTAGTTTTTATCCGCCACATATCCTGTAATAAGAAACGAAATATAAATAAGTACACATGTCATGCCCGGGCCGGGCGACGCGATGGAGCTTCAGTGCCCGGTTACTTATATTTTTACAAAAACTTTATACACAAGTAATAAAATACTGTACAAAGGCTTGAGGAGACGTAGTTTTAATTTAAAATGAGTTTTAAATTTTCTTCCATTTTATTGCAAACGGTAAACTAAAATCTTAGGGTAAACTCAACACAAGAATGTGCTCATATAGTCGAATTATTCCGATCTGTCACCCCGCTTTGTTTAGCAATGAGGGGACAGTTCGAACTTTATTCACTCCTTATACACGAGCGGCACGCGCCAACTGCAGGCGTTGACAGCTGCAGTTGCTTGTACCGTTGGCGCGTTATATGAACATTAAGGGGTAAACTTACAACATAACTGAGGTCGCTGCCCCTCCGTCTAAGCTCGGCTTCCATTTGCCTCGCTATCTCGTCCTGACGCGTGCCGTACACCTCGATGTAGTGGCAGCTACTGTTCGCGTAGTGGCAGGTCATGGCTTTGCGGTATAGCTGTGGAGTAGGTGGGAATTAGGTCTGCTAGATCATCATCATCATCATTTCAGCCGGAAGACGTTCATTGCTGGACATTAGGCCTCCCCCAAGCACCGCCACTTTCTGGTTGTGTGCTTCCCGCTTACAGTAGATTCAACAGATTCAAGACAAAGTCATCGGTTCACCTTGTGGGAGGTCTTCCAACGCTACGTCTTTCGGTATGCGTTAGCCACTCCAGAACCTTTCGGCCCCATCGGCCATCTGAATGCCAATTGTCGTAATTTAAAACGTTCAAAATCTAGTCGTTGTCTCATCTCAGCGACAAACACAAAATGTAGGGAAATCAGAAGTATTTTTTGACAGATTGAGACTGAGATCAGACTGTGAACGGTCATAAAATTACGAGAATTTCCTCTCTGTTTTGCGAGCAATGTACCCTGCCCACTGATGCTTAATTTTGGAAATTATCATCGGGCTATGTCGGTTACGTTGGTTCTCCTAGGGATCTCTTCATTTCTGATTCGATCACGTAGGGAAACTCCAAGTATAGCCCTCTCCATTGCCCTTAGGTGACTTTTAGCCTGCTAGATACTGGTGTACTAATTTTCTTCTGTCTCTTTCTTGTTCTACCTGATGACATATTTTCGATTTTTTTATTTTCCTGAATGGCTCCCGACTAGTCCCGACAGCTGTCCGAAAGCTGTCGGAAGAATAGCGGTAATCTATTCGTTTTTAGGGTTTCGTACCTCAGAAAGAAAAACAGAACCCTTATAAGATCACTTCGTTGTCCGTCTGTCTAGACCTTTTTTCTCAGGAACGCGTAGAGTTATCAAGTTGAAATTAATATCAAATACTCAGTCAGGGCTGCAATCCCTTGAAGCAGTGAAAAAAATAAACGTTCTTAGTAAACGCAATCAAAAGATACGGGCGTTTATGCCGCAAATTTTGACAGTCGCAAGGGTATCAAAACCTACAGTGTACCTACTTCCCTTTGACCTAGAATCATGAAATTTGCCAAGAAGCAATGTCATGTCATGGAAAAAATCAGAAAACCGTAAATTTGTAGTTACCAGTTACCTACAAATTTGTACGGAACCCTCGCCTCAGTGCGTGAGTCCGACTCGCACTTGACCGTTTTTTTTAAGTGCACTTTGTTGTGTGATGGGTAAAAACTGTTAAACTCGCGTCATGACACGTGACCTGATCGAAAATTCGTAAGACGGAGCTTGCATCAGGACACGTGGCCTGATCGAAAATTCGTAAGACGGAAGGAGAGTAGACCGCATTCCAAAATACTTATCAAAAATGCACAACGTTAATATTCAAGTTTTCACTTCTGCCGGCGTGCAACCCGTTTTTTTATTGTAATGTCGGGTGTGCGGAAATGTGCGGGTTGGTGATTTCAGACCGAAAGTCTATGCCGGTGGGGGTTATGGGTTGTCTATTCGATTTAAACTGACAAAATACACATGAGGATCTTAGATTTGTTTACAGCGTTTGGGAAATGGCTGTCTTTTGTTTGCAGATTTAAGTTAAACTAGCTCCCCCTCGTACTGAACAACTATTCAATCCGTAGTCACAAATTTTTGGTGGCTAGAATACATATTTGGCTTTATTTTTGCTACTGCTCTCTACAACAAACCTGAGTCTCATTAGGTCTGGAGCCATGCACGACGTTGGACTGGAAGAACACGGTGTCACCGGGGTCCATCTCCAGGTACACCCGACTGTGTTCAGGAGCCACGTCATTTGAGTTCACGATGCCGAAGAAAAATAGTTTCGCTGCCTGAAACAAGCATTCATATTTTAGATTGCCGTCTCATCTAGCGCTGGTACCAGCGCTAGATGAGACCAGATGCCCAGATGCTTGGGAACAAGAACAGTACCAAGAACAGTACCAGTAACAAGTAGAAGAAACCAATAGGTACCACTTTGCCTGACCTAGGAATCAAACTTAGGACCCCACGCTCAGTACTCGCGCTTGCGACCACAACACCAATGGGGCAGTTACGCCAGACCTACACTCATTGCGAAGATACTAAAATTCCTGTATGTAAAACACCAATAAAAAATTAGTTTATACCAGGCCATTGCTGGTACTCCATCCTCGACCACACTCATTTCTATCTATGGATAATTGTTATTACAATAATCATTTAACCAGATACAACATAAAACACATACATAATCAGCCTATAATGTTCCCACTGCTGGGACACAGGTCTCTTCTAGGTGAGAGGGAGTGGGCCGTAATCCACCACGCGGGCCCAGTGCGGGTTAGTAGACATAAAACACAACTTCATACTAATAGTTGTATGGGGGAGGAACTTTATATTGGAGAAGCCTAATCTACTAACGATAATCCTAAACTCACATTAACTTGCTCTTTGTGTTCATACAACACATCCGCCTTGTGTGACCCCGGCAGCATGTAGAGGCAGCCGTTGTCTCTGCTCACGGGGTCTATGGCCGTCCATGTCGCCAGGATCTTGTCTGCGGGCCGGAACGGGAAGTATAGGAGGTCCTAAGGATAGATGAGAAACCATTTTATTTTAAAGTGTTAAAAGAGGCACAGTGTGGGGGACGAGGGATTCCAGTTATGTAGGTTCTTAATTACGAGAGTAAATAAATAAGTCCAAAATCGTGGTGACAGAGGACACATTCGACATCTCTTTTAGTTAATATTGGTATAGTATTTTAGAAAAAAAAAGCAGCTAAAAAGCATGTACAGACGCCAGCACATCAAGCTACTACAATCTGTCAAAAATCATATAGATTTTCAAATCGGTAAAGCATTAGGTCCAAGGTTAATTGGGAAGATTTGACAGTTTCGGGTAGCTTGACCTGCTGGCGTCTGTACCAAGCTATCTCAGATACACAAAGTGAGATTCATAACTATTCTCTTTTGTAGTCGATATCGAGCCAGTTAGATTATTGGGGGGAATCCCATCAGTCCGCTTACCACCCATAGTTCACCCTATTTTCATCAACTCAGCCTATCGTAGTCCATTGCTGGACATAGGTGTGAGTTTCACATTTATATAATATCTTTGTTTATATTATCTGCGCAGATATAATGTGTTACTGTTTGTTTGTCCCAAATAAATAAATAAAAATAAAATAGGCCTCTCCCAGGCTGCGCCTCAACACCCTGTCCTCCGCCTTCCACGTCCAGTTTGTCCCAGTCACCTTCGTAAGGTCGTCGGTTTAGATCAACCGACGCTGGGGGGCGTCCCACACTACGTTTGTCGATACGCGGTCTCCACTCTAGGGTTCGTCTGCTCCACCGGCCATCGGTCCTTCGAGAAACATGGCCAGCCCACTGCCACTTCAGTTTACATAATCTGCAAGCTATATCGGTTACTCCAGTTCTTTTCCGGATAACTTCATTTTTTATTTTATCCATCAAAGAAACTCTGAACATAGCCCGTTCCACAGCGCGCTGAGCGACCTTGAATTTGTGGACTAGCCCAACTGTGACTGTAGCACCATATTATGTCATAAAGGGTGACACGCACTGGTTGAAGACCTCAGTCTTCAAACATTCTCCATCTTTTTAGCACATTTAAAAACGCCAACGCCGGGAACGCCAAGACTATCAGTTGCCTGATTTACTTGGTCGGCTGATAACTGCGTACCTGATGCGGTGGATGTTCGCTAGTACCCGGCGGTTTGTTGATGAGCATGAGGTTAATAGCAGTGAGGTCTTCCCCTATGAGCTGCGTCACGATGTGTAGCAGACGAGGGTCCTCGGAGTATGTGCTGTATACGTCGTCGAATAGAAGTTCCTGGATCTAAGAATGATGTAACGTAAAATCAACACCAATAATGCTAAGTAATTATAATAACAGTCGCTTGGGTCGATCTACAGATAAGCTACGTTTGCCGCGGTTGGTCAGTGGATGGGTTCCATCTTTACATATCAGGTCCCTTCCGTGCCTCGCAAAGAACGCTAAGTCGTTGGTCCCGGCTGTCATTCGTGGATAGTCATTACGGGTCGCCAGAAGCCCGAAAGTCTGACAAGCAGTCTTACCAAGGGGTATTACCCAGTAACTGGGTTGTGGAGGTCAGATAGGCAGTCGCTCCATGTAAAATACTGGTAGGTATTCAGCTGCATCCGGTTAGACTGGAAGCCGTCCCCAACTCTTGGGAAAAGGCTAGGTGCATGATGAAATAGCCAATATCAAAAGGTACTTTAAAGACGCGGCGTGCGTAAAAAGTCTTTGAACTATGTGGGTGACCTTGCTTGGGATAATTAGCTGTTTACAAATTAATAAGTCTAGTAATGCGCAGATTCAAATCGAATGGTAATTATACGAACCCGAACGATTGTTGTGTTGAGGTAACATAAAATTAAGTACTCGTAGTTACTTAGTATTTGTAAGCCAAATCTACATATGTAGGTACCTACTTAATAAAAACGCTAAAGAGCTTGTTTGTTTGAACGCGCTAATTTCTGGAACTACCTGGATATTTCATGAAATAGTCATTCGATAGGATTTTATGAACTTAGAGGGTTATATTGATGATTTTAATGATTATAATTATGTAGAGTCATATTTGTTACGTTCGCGAATCGTATTTTAAGCAAAATTCAACAAAACACTGACCTCGCATTGCAAACAAAAAAAAAATTAAGAAAATTTTATATTTGAGATTTGCTACCTATATTTAACGCTGCGGGTACTGTAACATCGAATTGAAAGAAAGAAAGAAAATGCATTTATTTATTTATTTGAGTAAGTATCTAGAGCTGAATTCAAGGTTACAGTTTGCGCATTGTGTAAAAATGACAGGATACATTTTTACTACTTATTTTTTTTTTTTACACTTTAATAAACAATACAAAACATTTTATAGTATGTACGGTCACCAAAGGAGATAAGTAACCAGGGCCGTCGGATATAGTTGATGTTTGGCAAGAAACTGATAGATGTTTTCGAATGAAATTTAATTTCATTAATAGAAAACAAATAGTTTATGTATCAAATTAAATTTCATTAAATAATATCCAACGATTTCTTACTAAACTTCAACTATATCCGATGCCCTGGTTACTTATCTCTTTTGCCGACTGTACATAAAGATACATTTGTTTTTTATTATCTTCTTAATAACTACCGAACCCAGGCAGACACTTTACTTTGTGTAAATTATTTCATCACCACTGTTCTCAAAACGGTGAAGGAAAATATCGCGAGGAAACATGTCCTAGAACCACAAATTCGATGACGTGTGACATCCACCAACCCGCACTGGGCCCGCGTAATGGATTATCGCCACTCCCTCTCACAGAGTGGAGGCCTGTGTCCCAGCAGTGGGAACATTATAGGCTGAGTATGTTATGTATCTTCATAATATTAATCCTTCTGTACGTGTGTTTGTCACTTAACTCCAGCCTCCTAAACAGTGTGTTTGTGTGTATGTTACAGTCATAGTGATTAAATACCTATTATACATAATGACTGGTGATATATAATAGCAAAATTGACTAGACAATGTGATAAATTAATCACTTTATCCGGATATTATTCATACTAGCGGGTCAAGGTTAGCCAAAGTAATAAATACAGTCTAACTGACTTGTTACCCGTCCCGCTCTCTTTATAAATTAAAGTTAAATAACTTTATAACAATGTTAATTAATGTAGAATTATTATCTATGACAATGTTATTTTAATTCTTTAAATAAACATTATATGTAATGTCCCAAATAATTACATTAATTAAATGTAATTATTTGGTACTTTTCAAATAACAGTATGATATTGCTACACATTATAGTTAGGTACCTATGGTTAAGGTAAATTGAACTTGTTTTATTACATTATCCAAGTCTTCGAAGATATTATATAAAATTGCTAGTTAATGTGATTAATTCTGTATCAATTATCACTTTATCTAAATTAAGTAGATATTATAAATAATGGCTAGATAATATATATAATATCCAGATTTATTACTTTGGCTGTAACATGTATATTTCATTATATTATATTTATATTTCATTGGTTCCTGGATGGTTTGAAAACACAATTGGACCCGGTAGGTGGCGCTGCTTTTCCGGGCAGGACGACATCTGCCGGGTCCGCTAGTAAAATATAAAATAAAAACACAACAATAACCACATTTATATTTTACAACTAAATAAATCTACCTTATTCTCAAGGCCAGTTAGATGCTATTTTTAAAGATCTACCTACCTACTCGTATGTACCTATTTATGTTTATGTGTTGTATTAATACTTATTATGGGAAAATGGTAAAACTCAAACTCAAAGCATTTATTCCAAATATAACCAATTACAGGCTCTTTTGGATTGTCATGGGGTCAGCGAGTCAGAAAGATGAAGCTAGTTGCCCATTCCAAAACCCAGTAGGTACCAATGAAGAAGAACGGGCACGAAACTCCACGGACACTCTTTTAAATCAAAATAATCATCATCTGCCTAGCCTTTTCCCAACTATGTTGGGGTCTGCTTCGAGTCTAACCGGATTCAGCTGAATATCAGTATTATACATGGAGCGACTGCCTATCTGACCTCCACAACCCAGTTACTGGATAATACGATACCCCTTGCTAAGACTAGTTGTCAGACTTTCGGGCTTCTGACGACCCGTAACGACTGTCAAAGATCCACGAATGACAGCCGGGACCAACGCCTTAACGTGCTCTCCGAGGCACGGAGAGGTCTCGGTATGTAAAGATGGTCACCCATCCACAGACCAACCGCGGCAAACGTAGCCTGTGCAGCTGTTATTATTTAGCCACGGGCCCCTCAAATAATATGATTACAAAATATTGGTTACATAATTTTTTTTTTTTTTGAATACCCGGCGAATGTCATGTACGGTCACCAAAGGTGACAAGTAACCAGGGTCGTCGGATATAGTTGAAGTTTTGTAAGAAACCGATGGATATATTAGAATAAAATTTAATTTAATTAAGTAATAGAAAACAAACAGTTCATTTATCAAATAAAATTTCATTTTCGCTAGCTAATTTCACAAATTAGCTAGCGAAACTCTGCAGACGTGATGGGTATTGGCTGGCACCTTTTCTTTTTTTGGTTTCGCGGTGGAAATCCTCATGGACTTCCTCCATCATGGGAGTGACAGTGGAGTATGCTGGACTCTTTCCAGCTAAAACCACCGCGGTGTTCCACCTCTACCTATGGCCGGGGGTGCGGGATTCGCATAAGTATTCACCGCTCCCCCGACAGGCTTATTGACACCTAACCGTGGAGTTTCGCTAGCTAATTTAATTTGACCCTGGATAGATTGAAGGTATAACCTCGGGCCCAGACATAGATCTTCACTCACTGTAATAAACACTTACCTTATTGATATAATCCTCTGCCTTGACCTGTGACTTCGACAGCGAGCGATCTTTGACCACAGTGACGCGCCCCTTCTCCACCCTCCCTTCGCATACGTCTGTGAAACGTTGTCTGCAAAGGAAACAATTTAATCAAAAAGTTATCGACTCTCGGCTTTTCGATAAACTATACATTTATTTGATTAAATTAAAACG
Organism: Apamea crenata; assembly: GCA_949629185.1. Classification (NCBI taxonomy): domain Eukaryota; kingdom Metazoa; phylum Arthropoda; class Insecta; order Lepidoptera; family Noctuidae; genus Apamea; species Apamea crenata. The sequence goes on along the minus strand of OX451376.1, from coordinate 2,635,508 downwards.
TTATCAAAGGAAAGGCGCTCCTTTTAAACCGCCATGCGGGTTTTTGGTGGAAACCCGCGGGGTAGTTGCGAAACACACTATCAATGGCTGTCATTTTGACAGTTCAACAACAGTAGCTGAGCAGACCAATTTTTCGAACATATGAAGCAATGGATTAGCAATATAAACAAGTACAAGAAGGAAAGATCTCCAGAGGAAGCAAGTGCCTCGCCCAAACGTTGTTAAGCATAGCGCCTACCACAAGTCATTAAATAATTATATTCAATAAACTGCCGACAGCTTGTTAAATAAGTGTCTATATTCCATTGATGAATTATAAACTAATACAATAGTCGAAAGTAACATAATTTAAAATTTTATTGAATTGTATGATTTGACTTATGACATAAATTTTTATATTTTTTATTATTTTTCTGATTTTAATGTAATTTGGATACCTAATTGTAATGATTTAAATATAGATTGCATGCATGATGTTTTTTATTATATATTTAGTTGTAGAAATTCAGACACGATGTAAAAATTGTTATTGAATAAATGAATTGAATTGAATTGAATATCATTCAAAATGTTTTTGATAGTGTGTTACGCGATTAGGGTGCTGGCTGTACTCACACTTAACGCACGAACATTTCCTAAAATCTGTGTTTAAACCTTACATTTTTCTAATCAGTTGATTCGCGCTTCCGTTCACTGACAAAAATTAATTAGGTTGTTGCCTCGACAAAATGACGCATTTAACTACCTATTCTAATTTTCGCATACAATAATTATCCCGATTAAAAAAAAAATTACCGAATGCAGGTCTAAGTACTCATTAATTTTTAGGGTTCCGGACTGAAAGGGTGCCAACGGGACCTATTACTAAGCCTTGCGCTGTCCGTCCGTCTGTCTGCCAGCGGGCTGTATCTCATGAACCGTATTAGGTAGATAGTTGAAATTTTCATAGTGTGAATTTCTATTGCCACCATTACAACACATAAAATAAAGTTAAAAATTAAAGGGTTAAAAAAAAAAACAAAAACACGTTTCTCGTGTCGAGACCCCCCACGAGAAACGTGTTTTTTTGCGGCGTTTTTTCCCTCGTGGTACGAAACCCTTCGTGCACGAGTCCGACTCGCACTTGGCCGGTATTTTTGGATTAATACGATACGTAGTTGGTGGCGTTTTGTAGTTTCTGCCTACCCTGATGCAAAAAAAGGCATGTACGTATGTAATACGACATGGTTACGATACCTGTAGGTAGTCAACGCTGGTATACCGATGAGCCTCTTGATGAGCAGGTATCCGTTATCTCTGTAGAATTGGAGCTGTTCAGGAGATAACGGGTATGTGGCTGCAGACTCCGCTCTGACCCTGAAAGAAAACACACATTATTTAACATACCAAGGTAGGAACTTACTCGAGATTTGTTGATTTAAGAGGGCGCACACAGGTCCACTAGCGCCACTACTTTAAAAACAAATATCTCGTGACTGAGAAGGAATTATGAAAATCTGTTCAATCAGCGACCTCGGTAAGTGTGTCTAGAATGTTCTAATACCTTTTATTAAGTTTCATATTGAGACACGAAGCAACAAAATTCGATCTAAAGAAAAGCGGCCACATTCCTATATGTCGTATTTAGTTGCTTCGTGTCTCAATAAGAAACTTAATAAAAGGTATTAGAAAATTCTAGACACACTTACCGAGGTCGCTGATTGAGCAGATTTTCATAATTCGTTCTCAGTCACGAGATAATATTTTTTTAAAGTAGTGGCGCTAGTGGACGTGTGCGCCCTCTTAAATCAAATCAAAAATATTTATTTGCTAGAATAATATGGTACATGAGGTGTTACAGTAAATTTGTTCCAGCATATCCTGCCATAAAATGGAGTGCAAATGCATTCACAATCAGCGATGTCAATTAATCTAACTTACAAATTACAGATTCTAGTGATTTGTCTTCTAAATAGTTAATAATAATAATAATAATAATAAATTTATTGAACCAATGTTACAGTAAGTTATTACCTTAAAATTAACTTAACTTAACATCAGTCTGTAACCGTTAGTAATCATCATTAGGATCTTTACGGCGGTCCCCAAACTAGGCGGCGCCTGTATCTTGGGGACCAGAGTTGTGATACATAATGCTATTTACCACTGGAGTTTGTGTAAGAATAGGTGAGTAATTGCAAATTATATAAAACTAAATTAAATATCGAGATCAAAGTAAAGGAAAACTTAAATCGTAAATTATTAAAAACAGAAATAAAGCTTAAATTGCACTGAACAAAGCCTAAAACTAAAAATATTAAACAATTAGAAATGAAATGTTAAACAATCAAAAATAAAATGCTAAACAGTGAAAAATAAAATGTTAGATAATCAAAAATAGTATGTGGGTGTGTTGGTGTGTGCGCGTGTGGTGTGTAGGTGTATTGGTTTCTGTGCATGTGGTATGTATGTAGGTGTCAGTGTCTGTGGTGGGAGTAGGATTCCGAGTTTGAGTTGAGTGATGTGAGAATGTTTTCCGATTCATCGTATGAAAGACTTAGTAGCCATTGTTTGACAACATTTTTGCATGTGGAGAGGGAGAGTTCTTTTGGGTCACAAGGCAAACTACTTGTGACCTTGTTATACACAAAAGTGTGTAGATAGGCAGGACAGCGTCTTGTTAGGAGAGATGTGGTCCGTTGTAGCGGGATGTGAAAGACACGTTTGGAAGTCAATGAGTGGTAGTCAGGTCGGATTTTTAGGGTTTTGTGTATGCGTAGGTAGGCATTAAGAATAAATAGTTGGCGGACACGTAGAACTTGAAACTCTTTGTACAGGGAGTCTGTGGGGTAGAGATATGGTTTTTTTAAGAGAACTTTTATAACAGCTCTCTGGGCTCTTTCAAGCTCAATCATTATTGTTTTTCCGGCTCCACCCCAAATAGATACGCCATATTGTATGATGGACTGGCATATGGCGAAATAAACCATTCGCAGGATGTCTTTTGGAGCGCGGTCTCTTAGTTTCTTTATTATATGTATAAGTTTCCTTACTCGACCAGAAAGAAATTGAATGTGGGGTTTAAATGATAGATTTTCGTCAATGAGTAGACCTAAATAACGAATAGATTGTGTCCGGTTAATATAATCGCATGAGCAGTCTTCGCGTGATGTGTTCAAATGGTTCTGCTGACATGTGTGAAATTTCAAAATTAGGTTGGGCGGAGGGCTAGATAAATGTGATTTGGAAAATGTTATTAGTTTGGTTTTCTTTATATTGAGGGTAAGTAAGTTATGGTCCAGTGTTTGCGCTACTGTTGCTAATCCTCCTTCCGCAAGGTGGTAGACCTGTTCCCAGGTGGGTGCGTGGAATGTGATAACCGTGTCGTCTGCGTAAGATATTAGTTCAGCGTTTGGAAGAGTGAGGTTCAGTATGTCGTTCATGTAGATTATAAAGAGTGTTGGGCCTAGTAAGCTGCCTTGCGGAACTCCAAAATTGATAGGGAGTTGACCACTTGAGTGTTCACCAGATTTCACATATTGTCGGCGATTGTTGAGGTAACTGTGAAACCATTCGAGTGGTTTTCCCTTTATTCCTGCTGTGTCTAGTTTTTTAAGGAGTAGATCTGTTGAAATTGTGTCGAACGCTTTAGCTAGGTCTAAGAAGACCGCCATGCAGCGCTCACCCTTTTCTATAATTGTTGATATGGAGTTTGTTAGCAGTGAAGCCGCGTCTTCAGTTGATTTCCCTTTTCTAAAACCAAATTGTCGCTCTGAAATTAGATGATGTTTTTCAAGAAAATTAACTAGACGGGTGTTAACCACCTTTTCCAGGATTTTAGAAAATATGCTGAGTAGTGCAATTGGTCTATAATTTTCAGGTTTGTCCTTAGGACCACTTTTATGTATTGGGCTTACTGCTGCAACCTTCCACTGTTCGGGAAATACTCCTGTTTCCAGGCTGAGGTTAATCAGGTAGGTTAGAGGTATTATAATTAAGTTTTGTATTTTCTTTATGAGTTTTACACTGATTTTGTCGGGACCTGGGGAACTATCGTCTTTTAACTGATTAATGAAGTTTGTAATTTCTGTTTCGTCAGTGGGATGTAGAAAGAACGAGAAAGGTGACGTATTTGGTGATGAGTACTTGCTAGTGAGGGATGTCTGAGTTTCTGATAGTCTTGTTAGTATGGTAGCAGCCAGGTTTTTGCCTACGGATGTGAAGTACGAGTTGCATTTATTGAGGGACTCGACGGGGTTGGGAGAGCTTGTCACTAAGTTGCATGTATTGTTCCTTTGGCCGCTAGAGTCGTACATTGATTTGAGAACTTTCCATAGCTTTTGAGAGTTTTTGTTATTCTCCTGAATTTGTCGACTGTCGTATTCAATTCTGAGTTTCCGTAAGAGATTGTTGCAGAAGTTTTTATAGCGGTGGTAGATTGATTTTTTTGTTTCGTTTTCAGGGTCAGACCTTAGTGATAGATGTAGCCGGTCCCGGTGACTTATACATCTCATAAGTCCAGGTGTGATCCAAGGCTGTATGTTACGTTTACTTCGGGGAATTTTAACTTTGTGTGTGTGTGTTTCTATTAACTTTGCAAGGATTCCGGTGAAAGAGGTAGTGGCAGAGGCTACACATTTTTTGTTAAGGGTGTCAGTCCAGTCAATTTTGGCTAGGTCTGTGGCTAAATCGTCCTCGCTTAATTTAAGTACCCAGCGATTTTTATGGACTCTAATGTGCCTGTGTTTGAGAGGGATGTGAGCCATTACTATTTCGTGATCTGTAATAGAACTCTTGCATACTATGCCTTTGGGTCTGTTATTGCTTTTAACAAATATGTGATCAAGGCAAGATTTGTGTCTAGTAGGTTTGGTTATAACAGGTAATAGGCCATAAGACGCCATAAGGCACAGATAATCGTGGTGTTTATTATTTGTGGTGCAACATAGGTCTATGTTTATGTCCCCGGTGATAATGACAGTTGGATGCGAATTTATCGTTCTAAGGAAAGTGTCTAGTCCAGCAATGAAGTTTGTAAGAGTGGTAAAAGATGGTGATCGATATAGCCCAAGTAAGGCTACTTTATTGTTCAGAATTAAGAGAAGGCTATCTGTATCCTGTATTGTAGGTTCGATTAAAGTAACGTCATGGTTAATTTTGGTGTATATGACTATACCGCCATTTTTGTTGTTTTGCGACTTAATGGTATAAAGAAAGGGTCCTCGATCAATTGCAATTGTCAATGTTTTTTGTATTTATATTGTCAATCGCTTCACTTGGATTTGGTAGAATATAGGTTCGAGGGCGTTTGACACTTTCAGAGGGCTTCTGAGAAATTTCTCCAACATGTGAAGCAATGGATTAGCAATATCCTACAAAATGATTCAGATTCTGATTGATAGTGTGCTACGCAATTAAGGTTCTGCAGGTTGACTGATCTTTGATGAAAGAAATGTTTAGGTATATGCTTTAGCTGCTTCTTTATGTGTGGGCGCATAAATTAACACGGGTCTATTACACTCGCACTGATTGGTACCGACATTTCCCGTACAGGGATCCTGCTTCTTTATACAAGCACCCATACAAACCTTTTGGTTTTGCAAAGCATGCAGTGCTCCAACAGCGATGCTTCTTGCGGGCAAAAATAAATGTCTTTGACACCGTTTGCCCACCCGCCACCGTCAACGGGACGTCAACGATAAACGAGATTGTTCCAACCGAGCGTCACGTCCCGTTGACGGAGTGTGTAAATGTATTTTTTTTTTTAAACGTTGCCCTACACTAGGAATTTCTCCTGTGTCGTGGGTGCGTTTACAGACATATAAACTCACAAAAACAAACAGCCAGAGCCGGAACAACTAATTGTAGGTCATACAAATATTTGTTCCGTGCGGGAATCGAACCCGCGACACGCAGCGCAGCAGTCAATCGCTTAACCACTGCGCCAACCGTGCCGTCCAATATGTATCGCTATTTCGGCGCCGTCATCTCGTTCTCGTTGACGTCCCGTTGACGGTGGCGGTGTACAAACGCCCTAACCTAACATTTGACCTGAACCACCAAACATCACACAATTTTACGTTACGTTTATCCAATAGATACATAGTTAAGAGTAGTGGTGGCCCAGTGGTAACGGCCCTGACTTACGAGTCGTAGGTCGTGGTTTTGAACCCAGGCAGGCGATTTACTTTGTGTAAATAATTTCATCACTACTGCTCTCAAAACGGTGAAGGAAAACACCGAGAGGAAACCGGCATGTCCTAGAACCAAAAAATCAAAGACATGGGACATCTACTAACTCGCACTGGGCCCGCGTGGTACATAACAGCCCATTCCCTTTCGAAGAGGAGCGGAGACCTGTATGGAGAGGAGGCCTGTGTCGCAGCAGTAGGAACATTTAGGCTGGTTATGCTACATAGTAAGCAAATAAGTATTTACCGTTTCGGAATTACTTTAAAATTCGCGCTCGCCATCCCACAACACTTTATTTCTATGTAACCACACACGAACAAAATCTTATTAAAAAAATATTATTATTTTGGTAACGCGTCGCGTAGATACGTCCTGTCCGTTTGTAAAGCGTTATCGAAATACTCTTGTCTGACCAAATTAATGCAATTATTTAAATAATTAGTTACCTATTGTTTAACGAATTAATCATGTTTTAGGAATCCGCAGGACATGAATGGAACAATTGATTTATTTTTGTTTGTTATAATAAAATACCAACAACAATGCATACAAAACTAGTATAATAAAATCAGACTGGTCAAACATTCAGGCAGGGATTGAAACCGGTACCAAAAGTACAGGTTCTGTTCCGGTACTTAGGCACTGCGCTGGGCCCGCGTGGTGGATTACGGCCCACTCCCTCTCACAGAGAGGAGGCCTGTGTCCCAGCAGTGGGAACATTATAGGCTGAGTACGTGTTAACGAGCGACGTAATATTTGCTGTGTTTTATTAATTTGTTAAATAATAACAAATTAATAAAACTTTTTATTATCTTTTAATTATCTAAAATTTTCCATAAACTTTTATTTTAATTTTATATTATTAATTTCCGATTACATACTTTTAAATTTTTATTTTTATTTGACATTGTATTTATGATTTGATGACATTTTATTTATTTTTATATTGTGACTTGTATTTATCTCGTGTTTCGTAACTTGTGAATGTACTAAGGGAGAACCTGAAATAAATGGATTTCGTTAATTTTATTTTTTATTAGCGGGTCTTGCCATTTGGTACCTGGGTACCGGTAGTCCACCTAACAAGTACCGGTACCGCTTGATGAGGTCCTGCGGGTTTGATTCACAGCTCGGGCAGTGTTATTGCGATTTTCCATCAGGGATTTCTCAGTAGCTGCCTGAGATCTGGTTTTGTGTCCTGTTGGTGGCAATAGACTCGCTTATTACGTGGGACTTAAACATAACTGGCGAAATGTTGATGTACTGTAGGTACAGTCACGTCCACCAATATGTCAACACTTGGCAACTTTCAATTGCGATTTTTTCGTGAAATAACGAATGCAACGTTGAAATACGACACATTACATACCTATGGGTTCGAAAATTCTATGTTAGTAACAACATAAAATTTAATTAAAAAATAAAGGAGTAGATCGCTTTTGAATAAAGCCGAGTGTATACATACTTTTGCTCGTGACTGTACACGTCTGCCTAAACTTTCGGGGAAATTCAGGCAGGGGTTGCTTGCTACCATCGACCTTGGTGTGATACATACCGGTACACGAGTAGTACCTGGAGTGCGATTCTGTAACCATCACACCGTGAAAACTTAGGTGAAGTGAGCGTGGAGTGAGCTGTCATTCCAACTAATGCTATGGATTGACACTATTGACAGCTCACTTCACCTAACTTTTAACGGTGAGATTTTTACAGAATTAATCTGCTGTACTATTGGTATTTCTAATCAGTATCGGTACTGTACCGGTACCAAACAAATATTTCCGTATATTAGAGTGAGAAAACAGATATAGTAAGTGATTAACAGACATTAGAAATTAACTTTCAAGGTTGCCAATCTTACGAGTTTCTTCGTACAAATATGACATTTGTGGTACGCGCCGGATTCTTGAATTTGATACCGGTTCTCGTTTGGAACCGGTACCCAGGTACCGAAATGGCAAGAACCGCTAAGTACCGGTACAGAACCTGTACTTTTGATACCGCTTCGGTTTGGTCGGCTTCCAGTTGAACTGAAAGCTAATAAAACCGATGACGTGCGTGTGAAAATAAAATAACTATTTTTTTATGTAAAAATAGAATTATATTTATTTAGATAATATCACAACGTCCAAAACCAAAAATTACAAAATACGCCAAGAAACCATTTAATTGTATAGCTGCTGGGTTTTTATATCAAATTAAAACAATGCAACAAAAACTTAATATTAATAATTTCAATGATTAATCACATCCTTATATCTTTGAATTATGCATTATAATATTAGCTTACGTCATTTTTATTTTGTTAGCTAAAAGAAACTATGCAAATTACAAAATAAACTTCCACGGTAAGCAATTATTTATACAGCGTGTATCAGAAGTGTGTGGTCATATTTAAGGGTGTGGTACGGACCATCAAACTGAACAACTTTCTCAAAAACAAAAACATACAATATGAATCCTGAAAACATAACATTCCTTTTTTGAAGTTATACTTCTTTAGGCGCGTTTTGAAAAAATGATGAGAGTGAAATTTTAAGATGCGCGCGCATCTCACAAAATTCACAGGTTAAAGCTGGTCGCAAAACCGCTCATTATTTTTAAAGCTATACGTCACTTTTTTCAGCATAAACCGGCCTGGAGCAAACAGGTTGCTATAAAAAATGCTCAAAATAGTTGAGCGTTTTTTATAGCAACCTGTTTGCTCCTATTGATTAAAAAAAAGGCAATGGACATTTCACTATAAAAAATTGGAAGCCATAAAATTCCGGTTTTTTATTATGCTTTTAATTTCTTTTAAAGGCCCGTGACTTGTTACCAACATTATTCAGCCTACATAAGTACACGCACCCATTTTTTTTTTGGCAGTCGTGTAAAAAAAGGGGCCTCCCCTTTTTTTACACGACTGCCAAAAAAAAAATGGGTTTACGCTACATCGCCATCAAACGACGTTGGGCATCCTATATTGTATCACACTGCTGGGGAAACGCCTCCCCTTTTTCCTAGCCTCCTAGTTTTTTGTCTTGAGCGATCTCTAGCCATGTTGGCCCTGGAAACCTCGTTAGGTCGTCACACCACCTTCGCCGTGGTCTACCTCGACGGCGAAAGTGGTGTACCAACATCGTAATCGCGAAAAAATTGTCGACTGTCCCATACAAAACTTCAATACCTACTCGACCCAAATGTCCCATGCATTTGGGTCGAGTAGGTATTGAAGTTACGGCTGATAATTTTTTCGCGATTACGATGTTGGTCCCATGGAGAAAGTTGTTCAGTTTGATGGTTTGTACCACACCCTTAAAGAAATTATGACCACACCTCTGATACATGCTGTATTTCAGTCAGATGTCTGAACTTTCAAAGAGACTGTGACGCGTCTGAGTTTGTTTTGTCCTTTCTTCTCAGAGTAGTCAGATAGTAAACGAGGACCTTATATAGTTTAAAAAAAATATGATGGACGTATAAAAGTGAACAAACCTACTTCCAGAAATAAAATCATTTAAACTTTTAGGTTAAATAAAAAAATATTCATCTTTGATATTTTTTACATTGCACGGTTACATTATATTAAATACAATCTTTGTTAAAAAAAAAAAATACAAAAACATATACAGACAATAATATTAACAATACCTTATATAAATGCAAGGATTTGTGACTTGAATATATATTATACATATTTCCATTAGAATAATAAAAATCTAGATAGGCGTATTTTCCAGTAAAAGTCACAATTAAATATCACAAGTCCCCCCCCCTTCACTCAGTAACAATATAAACAATAATAATTGGAATATATAAGAAACTACATCCGGTTTTTTCTGTAAAAATAATAATAATATAATAATAATAATAATATCCCAGGACATTTCACACAGCACCATTTGTCCCAAGCTAAGCAACCTAATGCTTGTGTTATGGTAACAAGATGGCTGATAAACTACTTATATCCATTTTTTGTTTTTTTGTAAATAGGTACATACATATTATAGATGAAAAACACCCAGACTCGGAACAAATACATTTAGGTCATACAAATATTTGTTCCGTGCGGGAATCGAACCCGCGACACGCAGCGCAGCAGTCAATCGCTTAACCACTGCGCCAACCGTGCCGTCAAATCTCACCGTGTTAACTTGGGTGAAATGAACTGTCATCTCAATCTGTGTGGTTCTTTCCTCAAAAGACCATCTCAGAGATCTACATGGTCTTCATATGATCTGACCAAGATTATGTCTGGACTTTAAAACAGACCGTGACCTCTGAGTTTGCTTCGGCCTTTCATCTCAGACTAGTCAGATAGGAAACGCCGACCTCATCTAGTTTTAAAATATGATTGACGTGTAAAAGTGTTTGTACAAACTTACTTATAAAATAAAATAATTTATCATACTTGACGTTATAGAATTATGAGGAACAGAGTGTAAAGTTCACTCATCCTCCATAGAAAAGGGATGATCCTCCGACTAGACGGGTGCTGTGTCTGGTGGGGAACTGCCCGACGATTGATGTCGGGACGTTGTATATATGCTAGTTGCGCGGCAAACTTTGCTTGCGAGGTGCAGAATTTTGCGTGACGTCACTATGATGCGGAGTTCGCTTGAAGCGGTAAAGATGCTGCTAGAACGCTAGGGAATCTAGGGATTGACAGCCCACTTCACCTAAGTTTCGGCACGGTGAGGTTTTTACAGAATAGATCGGAAGTTTCTTAGTACTCTAACCGAAAACCCACACCGTATAGTGAATAATATCATTGTGTTTTTATAAGTTAGATCGCACGCCCTTGACTTGCTTGCTCTTGAAACGCCAAACATCCTGAAAAGATAACAAGGAAACTACTTAAAAAGAGTCAGTCATTTTCCCAATGGGAAACCTAAACACGCAACGTCTATTAAATTGCACCCTTCCCTCATCACCCAAAACTATTGTGTTATTTCTTGTGTAACCTACCTTCTTCCGATTTGTTTATTTTGAGGTATGTGCTACTTGATTAATAATATGTTGTCTTTTTTATTTTTCATTAATAATTTCAAATATCTAAGTCGATTCCGCGTCAACAGATCTTGGGTGGGTGACCCATACTTGTGAACGCCTGCACGATTTGAACAAGACGCTGTAGCAAAAAGAACTGTTGCCTTTCTAAATTATTAGTCGCTTCTTCGTACAAATATTAATAAAATCTATATTTTTTTACCCAATGTATGTACGAAGTTCAAACTAAAATTTGTGAAAGTAGCAATTATAGTAAGCAATATTATTGATACAACAAATTTTAGATATTCTGCGTCCTTCATGCTGAACACGGAGGGCACCATCCATCCTGACGTCAGAATGGCTGGTCAAAAAAATATCATATTTCTCTGAATGTATCATATTATGTAGCAATTATTGAAGAAATATTTGCTATATTATATGGCTGAAAGTCTAAGTAAGTATATTATATGGCTGTCTGAAAGCCGCCGTCGCTGTCTGTTACTTTCAGAGCCGCTTGCCATAGGGAACCAGCCATTCTGACGCTAACAGTTATATGTGCATGCTGTGGTCTTCTGTTATTGAAGGAGCACACGTAAAAGAACCTTTTTTATTATTGTAAATTTCTATTGTACATGTGCATCCTTTGCTGAAGATCCTTTAAATAAATAAATAATATCTCCCGCGCCGAAGGCTAGTCTCCGCTTGACATTAGTCGCCATGGCCGGAACTCGGTCTGGAGGACTTTTATAATCAGCCTATAATGTTCCCACTGCTGGGACACAGGCCTACTCTCTTTGAGAGGGAATGGGCCGTAATCCACCACGCGGGTCCAGTGCGGGTCGGTAGATGTCACATGTCTTCGAATTTTTGGTGCTAGGACATGCCGGTTTCCTCACGATGTTTTCCTTCACTGCTTTTGAGAGCAATGGTGATGAAATAAATTACACAAAGTGCCTGTCTGGGTTCGAACCCACGAACTACAACACGTAAGTCGTGACCCCACTGGGCCACCACTGCTCAGTTGCTGGAGGACTTTTATACCTTATAATCTGACCTTCATCGACAAAATATACGAAAGTGGACGTCATTTTTTAAATTTTGTTTTACGTCGGAAAATTATAATACTGGCTGTATTGTACATTGACAACTCAAAATCTGACCTAGTTGGAATTTGACCTACGTGGAATCTGACCTTCATCGCCAAATCGATAATCGACGTCAGTACTCACAATATACTTGACTCCCATCCCCATCCCCATCTTCACCGTTTGTGCTTCCACCTCCTTAGCCAGGTGTTCCTGCACGGTGCCGTTCACGTCGATGTACTCGCAGGAGCTGTTCGCGAAGTGGAACGTTATCGCTTTGCGGTAGTTCTAAAGTACAGGAAAAAACATGATAATTCATAATTATGTATTATGCAGCATTAGGTATGCTAAGGGATGGCCGTTTTGCGTGGATGTGACGCATATTTTCCCCCAGCTTGTTCTTTTATGTGTTCCTTCTTTGCGTTGCTAAGGACCAGTCCTTATAGAAGGAGTCCAGCTCATCCCGCCGTCTCCGCGAATAATACTAGCCCTATACCTACCTTTAAGCTCGTGGTATAATACCAGCGCACGAGTCGTTCGAACGTTAAGCTACACTTGCCGCGGTCGGTTCGTGACCATTACATAAATCGAGACCCCTCCTTGCCTCGGAAAGCACGTTGCTAAGCGGTTGGTCCCGGCTGTCATTTGTAGATCTTTGATAGTCTTTACGGGTAGTCAGACGCCCAAAAGTCTGACAAACAGACTAACCAAGGGGTATCGTGTTACCCAGTAACTGGGTTGTAGTCGTCAGATTGGCATTTACTCCGTGTAAAATACATGCAGTCAGCTGCATGGGGTTAGATTGGAAGCTGACCAAAATAAAGTTGGGAAAAGCTAGGCATAGGTATAGATTGAGTTTGGCTTACCTTAGACACGTTTGGACCTGAGCCGTGCAGTAGATACGGGTGTAAGAACACGGTGTCTCCCGGACTCATCTCGAGGTGAACCCTCTTGTCTAACGGAGCGATCGATTCTTCGTCTACGCCGTGGTACATTTTGAGGGCGTCCTGAAATTATTTAAAATTATTTTAGTATGTTTTGTGGTTAATGTGTTATTTTTGCATTCTGGAAAGGGCCAAGGACTCTGAAATTAAATAATATGTTTTTTTTTTCGAGGATTGTTGAACCCCTTGGGTTTGGACTTTTTATTATTTTCCATGATTGAATCCATAGTAAGACTCTTGCTCTGCGAAAGTAAAATGCGGCGAGAACTTCCCATCGTTGTCACGTCGCTCTGAAGAAAACCATTGGGAAGGAAAAAAGACAAGTCGCTTCCATGAAGTAAATTGGTCGTTCAGAATTACCGTCTTCCCAGCGTGTTCATACAGCTCCTTGGCTTTGTGCGAGCCTGGTACCGCGTACAGGCAGCCGTCTTCAATGTTCCCGTGGTCTATATCATTATGATCTCAGTACATTAGTTTATTACCGTCTTCCCGGCGTGTTCGTACAGCTCCTTGGCTTTGTGCGAGCCTGGTACCGCGTACAGGCAGCCGTTCTCAATGTTCACGTGGTCTACGGCCGTCCAAGCGCCTATTATCTTCTCGGCCGGACGGAACGGGAAGTAGAATAGATCCTGGAACCAATAAGTGAGTTTTTGAGAAAGGAACTTTTTTTGAATCCTACTTTGTGTCCCACTGCTTGGGAAAAGTTAATTAATAAATTTCGTTTTAGTATTTGGAATATTTATCTGCATAGCTATTTGCAACCACTCCGATACTCTTCCGTGGCGAATCGAACATCTATCAATGTTATCGAAGCTATTTGTTATCTATTGTTGTATATTTTTTTGCGTAAATATTATCCTCTAGTCAGTTAAAATCAAATAGAGGATCGCAAATTGCTGTTAGGAGCAAGGCAGGTCAAGGTTACCGAAAATGTGAGATTTCGACACGACAGCCAGTCGAATGGTTGTGAGGGAGGAGTGGAAATCGATGTTTTGTTTTGTAACAACGTCAGGGCACATAGCTCGCAGAACGGACCGAAATTTCGGAAGTGACGACCGTGTCTCGGTAGGCGCAGCGTGTGTAGGCTTACAAGAAAAGTCCTACACCAAGAACGGTCCGGTGAAGGTTACAGAATTCCGTTGGATAAAGTGGTACAGCAGTGCGATTCTGTAACCATCTCACCGTGAAAACTTAGGTGAAGTGAGCGTGGAGTGAGCTGTCATTCCAACTAATGCTAGGGATTGACACTACTGACAGTTCACTTCACCTAACTTTTCACGGTGAGGTTTTTACAGAATCGATCGGCAGGACCGGTTGATGAGGCGATGCTTGAGGAAGCAGGGGACGTCGATGATGATAACACCGACCTGTGTGGGTGCTCACGGCTGATATTATTATGATGACAAGCCGTGCGCCCGACGGGGTTCCCCATCGGCAAAAATGACAAACTTCCAAACACTTTCATCCCCTATTCAACATCTATCAAGAACCTTACAACGATATTACAACTACTTTTACTTATAAACAGGAGTGTAAGTATCAACATTCACGTTTCTAACTTCAAAAATGACGAAAATCCATAAAAAAAACTTTCACCCCCTATTCAAATCCATGATGAATTATCAAAAGTCCTTCCTTAGTGTTAATTTTCATTATATAGGGAACTCTTGTGCAAAATTCCATGCTTCTAAACCCAGTGGTTTGGGATGTGCGTTGTCTGTCAGTGTATGAATGAATTTAGGATTTCAGTAGAATGTCACCTGGTGCGGCGGGTGTCGCGACGAGCCGGGCGGCTTGTTGATAAACATGCTGTTGACAGCCGTGATGTCATCTCCGATAAACTGTGACAGTACTGACAGCATTCGTGGGTGCTCCCCGTATGTGATGAATACGTCATCGTACAGGAGCTCTTGTATCTGGAAGTTATATGATCAAAAATTAATTAAAAACTGGGCAGAACGCTACAGAGCATGCCTTTAGAATCATCCAAATCTTCTGCCGAAAGAGTACACTAAGCCGGATCATAAAAAGCGGCTGAAAAGGTTAGCTGTGGTGGACCTTGCCAATGCCAACTAGGACATGCTGCCATAAAATATTATGAGGGAAATCACGCAGGAGAAACCACTCTGCATCATCAAATCCAACAACAAATCTGCTCATAGTCCAGAGACTGATCACAGAAAAACAAGAAAAAAAGGGAGGAATGTTGTTATGTGAGCTCCTCAAGTTCTGAGTTGAGCTACACGATTACTGACAAATGAAAGAAAGAAAGAAAAAGTATTTATTGCGACTCGTACAGGATCATAAACTAAACTAAACACAGTTAAAAATAAATATAAAACAAATTATATAAAAAAGTAACAAAAGGAAAAATGAAACAGGAAGTCCTATACGAGGCCAAAAGGCTCCTATCTAAGATGCTTGCACTGACTGGACTGGTCCACTTAAATCCTTGTGGTACTTTCCTCAAAAGACAATTTCAGACATCCATCTCCATGGTCTTCACATAATCTGACCAAGATTATATCTAGACTTTTAAAGAGACTGTGACCTCTCCTTTATAAGAGTTAGTTTCGACCTTTCTTCTCAGAGTAGATGTTCAATAGGAAACGCCGACCTCATCTAACTTATTTTTTATTTCATTTATAATATGACGTGTTAAAATGATTCCAATATCGTAATTACAGAATAAGAATAAACAATTTCATTTCATTTACCCCTGAGGTAATATTCCTCGCACTTAATTTCACGGTATCATGTAGAGTAAATATATTATGTTAATCAAGCCTGTGTGGTCGTTTTGTTCGGATTGTTCAACATGAAAATTCAATAAAGAGAGTAATGAAAACAAAAGTGTTCCAGAGCAAAATTGTTATACCACATAATATATCAGAAATGTGGAAAACCATGATAAAGACCAAAGAAACGATGGATGGACTGTGCGAATGATGATACGGCTAGAAGGGTGAAGGGTGTGCGTGTGATTACCGAGATGACGAATAATAGAGAAGTATGGAAGAAAAAGACATGTTGCGCCGACACCAAATAAATTGGTAAAGTGCAGGAGTGTGGTCATATTTAAGGGTGGGTTACAGACCACCGAACTGAACAACTTTCTCCACGAGGACAACATCGTACCGAATCGCGAAATATTCTTTCAACATTTGACATAGAAACTCTTTTGATATCAGAATGATTTTATGATTAGAAGGTTGTGTTCGGGGTCACCAGTACAGAGGTATAAGGAACAGGGTGTAAAGTTCACTCATCCTCCATAGAAAAGGGAGGACCCTACGGGTGATGTATCGGGTGGGCAACTGCCGATGATTGATGTCGGGACGTTGTATATTATGCTAGTTGCGCGGTAAACTCTGCGATTTTGCGTGACGTCATTGTGATTCGTAGTTCGCATGTGGCGATTGCTGCCGCCACCACTTTCACAATATGGCTGGTCAGAGAAATGATACAGTTAAACTAATGTTTTCCTATACCTACCTTATTAATATAATCTTCAGGCTTCAAGTTCTGTTTCGCTAGCGTCGGTTCTTTCACAACTCTCACATTGCCAGCCGGGACGATACCCTTGCATATTTGTATGAAGCGCTGTCTGTAAATTAAATAAGTAAAATAAAATAAAATAAGATTATTAGAGTCCTGCACCAACCGAAGATTGTCCTTGAGTGCATTTACATAGTGTATACGGGGACAATCGTCGGTTTGTGCCTCATTTCACTAAAAGGTTGTCTACCGGGTCTCTGCGGGTTAACTTGCACCTTCGAGGTAATTGGGTAAAATCAAAATATTTTACTTATGAAACGTCAGAAGCGAGGTGCACGGTTCCAATTGGTGCTTTCCTATGGAGAAGAGCCAGCAAGAAACTCCACGGTAACACACTAACAGTAGCAATGACTTTAATTTTGACAGTTCAACAACATTCATTGCGTTATTTCTGTTGTTGAGCGGACAAATTTTTCGAACATATGAAGCAATGGATTAGCAATATCCTTCATTCTGATTGAAAGTGTGTTGCGCAATTAGGTTGCTGGTTCGCCTTGCAAAGTTCCGTGACCCCAGGGTCCCGAGATATGTCAAAGAATAATAGTAATTTTAAAACTAAAAACAAAAGTTCACTGGCTTGAATTTAAGAATGACGCAAAAATACAAATACCTAACAGTTTATCACATGATAAACTGTTGATTATCGACTCTTTTTACATTAATTATTCTGTGTCACAAATTAGATAATTAAAGGTTTAAGATAAACATAAAATTCACAAGCACAAACAATAGGTAGTGGAAGAAAAACAACTATTATTTTATCATATTACAATTTTGTTGTGTAGATAAATATGTCATTATCTTACTAATATTAAAATTTTATTTGTTTCAAATTCACATTATGTCAAGTTAAACCAATATTAACTTAATTTTAATGGTAATTAAATTGATTACAGAGTGACTCGCACTATTGAAAAAGTTATAAAAATGTTTGGGTTGTATCGTAAACTGAACTTTATTGTGTAGGAATTAAAGTTACTTTTCCATAAACCCATATTTGTTTACATTTTTGACGAATATGTCGCGATTATATGTTAGAAACGCATTTGTTTGCACCATCTGCTGACATGATCATCAATCTCCAAGCCGTGCTTACATTTTTTGTGAAAAAAAATAAACCGGCAAGTGCCAGTTGGGCTCAATAAGCATATTTTTTTTTTTTTTTAGTTGGACTGACAGTTCACTCCATGCCGCTTCATCTATGTTTAAATGGTGAGATGGTTACAGAGAGAGGTTATCGCACAGCTGTACCCACATCTCCTGTATTTGTATATTTTATTGGTATAAAAAAAATGGAATTCAATAAAAATATTGTCATTAAAACTTACTTGTAACTGTAAAGAGAAGTGAAATCAATTAATTCTTTAATAACCAGGAAACCATTGTCATTATAGAATTTGATTTGTTCTGGAGATAGTATGTAGTTGTCTGATGCTTCTGCAAATACCCTGAAATAAAAACAGAATGTGGAAGTAGAAAAATGTGTAGTAAAAACAGTAAGTAGGTAGTAGAATGTGGTAGTAAAAACAGAAAGTAGTAGTAGTGAGCTACAGACGCCAGCAGGTCAAGTTACCCGAAACTGACAATTTTTCCCAATCAACCTTGAACCTTAATTCTTCAGCGATAAAGTTGAAAATCTATTAAAGAGATTTGACAGATTGTATTAGCTTGATGTGCTGGCGTCTGTACAATTCTTACTTACATTGCTCAACAGTGGAACTTTAAATCTCTTTAAACTCAATAAAAAAAAGTTACAGAGATTAGCACGTCCAAACAAATAAACAAACTCTTCAGCTTTATAATATTAGAATTTTTTTTTCTGCCCATTAATTCTACATTCTGTGAGAACCCTAATTCTCACACTGATTTATTATTTGTTAAATAGTTAGAAAAAACCGTCTATGGTTGCAATATTTGTAAATATTATGTGAGTACCATGTGTATCTAATTACTTGATTTATCTGTCAGTGCTTAATTTTTATTAATACTTTGTACAGACGCCAGCAAATCAAGCTATTACAATCTGTCAAATATGTTTAATAGATTTTCAACTTTATAGCTAAAGCATTAAGGTTCAAGGTTGATTGGGAAAATTTGATAGTTTCGGGTAGCTTGACCTGCTGGCGTCTGTACCTATTAGTAATTTTATTCTAGGAACAACATTTTCACATACAATAATAATTATTAATGTATAAAAAATATTTTAAGACATTTTAAAACAGTAACTATAGTTTCTTGTCCGTCCTTCTCCACACAAAACTACCTTTGGCCCCTCCAAAAGGTAGTTTTAGCTTCTAGAATCAATTCCATTTTGTTTTTAATTTTCATGTTTAACCGTCTATATAATAGCCTACTTGAAATAAATGATTTGGTTTTGACACAGATTTTGTACTACATTATTTCATGAGTTGTAATTAATACAATTATGTATTCTGCATACTTGTGGTTAAGTAATAACAGCCGCACGGGTCGATCGATATGGTTAAGCTACGCTTGCCTTGGTTGGTCCGTGGATGGGTAACCATCTTAGCATACCCAGACCGCTCCGTGCCTCGGAAAGCACGTTAAGCATTGGTGCTGGATTTCATTTGTGGATCTTTGACAGTAGTTACGGGTAGTCAGAAGTCCGAAAGTCTGACAACCAATCTTACCAAGGAGTATAGTATTACCCAGGTTAGACTGGAAGTCGACCCCAACATAGTTGGGAAAAGGCTAGGCAGATGATGATGAAATGAATAATTTACTACAGCAGAAAGGATATGATAGATTGATAAGTTTATAAATATGTAGTCAATGTTCTTTGGACATCAACGTCATCAACACAGGAGTGTGATTTGTTTGCTGGGAGATGGATAGATGCGTGTTGAGAATGGTTAAGATATTGCGAGAAGATGGATGTAAAATAAGAATAAATTATTGAATTGTTGTTCACATAAATAAAATGGACATTTGTAGCTTATTTTTATTTATAAGAAAACATAACCCTGTCTTTGCTGTCGAGCAGACGGATAAGAAGTATTTTAGTTAACCTTTGGGCTTTAAATAAAATATACCTGAAGGACAAATTAGGAAAAAAAAACGATTTTTACTAAAGTACGAAATATTTTAAATATTTAAGTCCTAAACATCTATTTATGGGACAAATGATCAATTTGTATAAAAGGGATAAGACAATAAATCTATTATCTACTTAGCAATTATTATTACCAGTTCTAACAAATAATTTACTATCGATAACAATAATTAGAAACGAAAACAATCCAAACAAAGTTTAGTTTAGAAAACTTTATTAGGTACTTACGGCTTAGGTAGGGCTTTAACACCAGCCAAAGAATCTACTCGCACCATTTTGAACACAAATAACTAAATATAAAAATAACTTTCAATAAACTTGTTCGAACGATTTGTAGTTGTTGAATGCGTTCAATGTTTACAAAAATAATTCATTGCCTCTCTCTTCTTTGACGTTCATGACGTTGAATGTATTTTGTAATGTTGACACAACATGTCACATGTTTCAAGTTTGATTAGTACGGGAGTATTGCCAAGTAATTTTTTTTTAATCTGATCCATGTTCAGTCCTTCGATATTCTTTGTTTGAAGATGAATTATGAATTTGAGAGAGATGATAATATTATTTAATTAATGAAAATATTATCATTCCGAAATCTGTAAATTTTTAAAGTATGGAAAAAGCATTATATTATAATGAATGTCAACGATTATCTCAATGCAACGATGATGTAGAATTAATATAGGTCTTGCCATACAACAATATACAGGCTGATTGGAAGATGGGTGCAAAGCTCTAAGCGAAGGCGCGTGGCGAAGATAGTACAGACAATTTAGCACCAGCCATGGTTGTCTTAGAAGAAGTCTAACTAATTTTGTTTTATTAAATTTTAATCTCTTTTTTCGAAAATTGTAAGTAAACTGCTTATTTATATATTTCAAATTGAATGACAAATGAATTTATTTTAATTTTATTAAAGTAATGTGTGTAAAAAAAACATGTTTTAAGCCTCTGTGCCATTACACATTTTTTTACAGACATTTAAAGTTCATAAAAAAAATAAAAAATTATAATAGGTACTCTAAACCTTATTATAAAAGAACCTTTTTGAAACTATACTTGATAATAACTCTTTCTTTTGAGGTATCATTTACGCGGATATCTTACAAATGATTTAAACCTACTACTTAGGACCTACAAACCAATTTGAGGCTTAAATTTTAAATTTTAGACGAATTATTTATCTTATTTTCTAAATTACTGTATGGGGACAACCTTCTGGATTCTGCTGTTGGCTGTCAACAAGGTGACCCCCTCGGGCCAGTGATTTTTAGTTTAGCCATTCACCCAATTATTCGACAGCTAAATTCTAAATTTAATGTTTGGTATCTAGAAGATGGCACCTTGGGTGGCGAAGTAGAAACTGTTATAAAGGACCACAGATTCTTAAAAAATTAACTTCATTCCATTGGCCTTGATCTCAACCTTTCGAAATGTGAACTATTTGTAGCGGACATTACTGACAGACAACTGAAACTTCCCAAATTTATCGCAATAGCTCCAAATATTAAAATTGTTGGAAAAAGCTCTCTTTGTCTCCTTGGGTCTCCAATCTTTGAAAATTCCTTTTCCGAATTTATTGAGAACAAAATACAAAATTTCAACGACGTTTCGGAAAGATTGTTCCAAATTAATACGCATTCGGCCATCACCATAATCCGTTACTGCTGTTTCGGCCCTAAATTAACTCATTTTCTTCGCGCTTCCCATTTAAGGAATCATATTCACCTTTTAGACAAAATGGACCAAACAGGCAAACATTAACTTCGATTTTAAATGTGGCCTTGGACGACCGAGCTTGGGCACAAGCCACTCTTCCCATTCGTATGGGAGGCCTCGGCGTCCGCAAAATTTCTAGTATTAGTTTACCGGCTTTCATATCCTCGGTCCACGGCACTGAGAAATTATCAGGAAAATCCTAGCCTCCACACTGATTAATTTTGATGTGCCCGCCCTGCTTTTTGTTGCACTAAATAAACGTTTTTATCTATCTTATCTATCTATCTTCACCAAGGCTATGGATGCCTGGAGACTCGCTTGCCCGAACTCAGATCTACCCGATAATCCATTTTCCCAGAGACGGTGGGATGAGCCGCTCTGCAGAGTAGTTCAGGATAATTTACATAAAACGTCTGTTACTACTGCGGAGCGTGCGCGCCTGCTGGCTGTGGGTAAATGGGAGTCGGGCCTGTGGCTTCATGCACTACCGTCGTCGAACATAGGCACTTTGTTCGACGACGATGGACCCATCCTTTGGCCCGTTCGCTCACCAGATCTGACCACGGTGGGTGGGGCTGGGCCAAGGAACTGGTATATACGAATGTAGAAATAAACACGAGAGAAGAATTGATAGGGAGAATTAATTCAGGGTTTGAAACCATGAAGCTGGAGATGGCTAACCTACCACTGGCGAGATGAAAAACTATCTATGTAAGAGTTGACATATATTTTTTCAATAGACTCCATTTTACACATTGCTTTTAGATAAACCTAACCTTTCTAATAAATGCTTAACAGTATTTCCTGTGTTTTCGCTCTGCAGACCTCCCCAACAAAGTTTATGGGCCCAGAGCAGTAAAGTGTGTTGTGAAAATTCGAAATTGTGAAAATTTGTAAAGTAGGTAGGTATACATGTAGGAAGAAAAATGACTTCGAATGTATGTACAGACGCCAGCAGGTCAAGCTACCCTAAACTGTCAAATTTTCCCAATCAACCTTGAACCATAATGCTTTTGCGATAAAGTTGAAAATCTATTAAAGAAATTTGACAGATTGTAGTAGCTTGATATGCTGGTGTCTGTACAGTCGGCCACCAAAGGAGATAAGTAACCAGTGTCGTCGGGTATAGTTGAAGTTTAGTAAGAAACCGATGGATATTTTCGAATAAAATGTAATTTGGTTATTAAGAAACAAACAGTTCATTAATTTAATTAAATTTCATTTGAAAAACGTCCATCGATTTCTTACAAAACTTCACCTATTTTTTTTTTTTTTATTGACGAAGGACAACTACGACAGTTGAAAGGTACAGGTGGAAGCATTGTTAATAAAGAATGACTTCTGGGAGTATGTAAGTGAAGAAAAGCCAAAACGGCTGACAGAAAAGCATAGTCTGAATTGATATTGGCATTAGATCCGATGATCCGTGTAGTTCATCTTGTAAAAAGGGTGGAGACTTCACGAGAGGGATGGTTAAAATTAGAGAGCTTGTTTGCATTAAGAGGACCAGGGGGGTGACCACCACCTCTTACAGCAGTATTATTATAATCTTACTTCCGTGTGTGAAAGAGATGGAGCTATACATTCCGTATAGCTCCATCCTTTTCCCACACGAAGTAAGATTAAAATAATACTGCTTTAAGAGGTGGTGGTCACCCCCCTGCAGTGCGATTCTGTAACCATATCACCGTGAAAACTTGGGTGAAGTGAGCGTGGAGTGAGCTGTTATTCCAACTAATGCTAGGGATTGACACTACTACTACTAACTACTAACTTTTCACGGTGAGATTTTTACAGAATCGATCGGCTGCAAAGAAAGCGAATTTAATGAAAAGGCTCATGTTACAAAGGATGAATGAAAACCAAAAGGTATATGTCGAGCACCTTGATTCCTTTTTTGAAGCCGTTGGCAAATTGGAAGGAATGCATATAAAAATCTATGATGATTAAGAAAGAACGATTATCAAGCATGTTTTCAAAAAGGTTTGAACAAAAAAAGCACCCCCGGTTTTTTTTTAAATAAGGTTTACAAATAGTATTATAAAAATTTTAAATTCTTTATTACCTTAAAATGTCTGTAAAAAAAATTTCTAATGGCACAGAGGCCTAAAACATGTTTTGCTAGATTGCTTGCACGTTACTCTAATAAAATAAAATAAAAAATGAATTCATTTATCATTAAGTTTGACCATAAATAAGCAGTTTACTTAAAATTTTGTGAATTTTCGAATAAAAAACATAAAAAATTGGGGGCTAAGATGGTTCTAAATAGGCTAGTTTCCTAAAAAAATCTAATAAGTCCGTCAGTTAGATTATGAAAAAATATTGAATCCGTATTTTTTCTTTTGTCAATAATATAAAAAATGATGAAGATATCGCCCGTTAAAGTTCCGCGTGACGTAACTTGCTTGCGACACTTTTGCAAGCAAGTGACGTCACGACCCCCCACTCCCAAATTTTGACGCGCTTTATCTTTGTCATTTTTTGTTTGATTGACAAAAGAAAAAAATACGTGTCCATTATTTTTCGATAATCTAACTGACGGACTAAATATAATGATTATTTTTTTACCCAGGAAACTACCCTATTGTCTGTACTATCTTCGCCTTAAAGCTTTGCACCCATCTTCCAATCACCCTGTCTATTGATTCTTGATTTGTGGGTTTATTTGATCCCTTAATGAACATCATCATCATCATCATTTCAGCCTGGAATCACCTACTGCAGGGTATAGGCATACCCTTTCTTCTGCCATACTTCCCTGTTCTGTGCGTTTTTCATCCAGGTATTCCCCGCGACTTTCTTTGGCCTAACCTTGGCCACGAACACCAAAAAAACCAATTGAAACGTGAAACAGAAAATATATACTTAAAAGCAAGTAAACACCGCTTTTAGAACTAGGTACTATTATAAATTTCATTTTAACGACAAATGCTGGGTTTTGAATAAGCTCCGGTGAATATTGGCACATGCAGGTTTCTGTGAACAATCATGTACATAAAGGGTTTATTAGCAACGAACTGATCATACATAAAGCGGGACTGCATCAATGTAGCAGTCGCTCTGCCAATCTCCATTCCCTCTTCACTAACGCCCAATTCCACTTTCTGCAGAAAATTTGTCAAGAACATCTGGTAATAGGATATACCAGGGAAATTAGCTTCTTGCTGTTCAAAAATAGTATTTATACCCATACTCATAAGGAGCTCGCTCCATCTATCAAAAACTGAAGATATATTGAATCTCGGAATTTGCACGGTGATCGTGGTCGGGCTGTTCTGTTCGTATAACTCGAATATGGAGCTTATATGGATAGTCTCCATCAAATCCAGCATGGTTGTGAGGGAAAAACCAGATTCTGGTAGAAATATTAACATGGAGTAGCTCTGCTCATCTCCGTGATATGGAAGTTCTAGGACTGTCGCCTGTATTTGTGAAATTGTTGTGACGTTGAATGATCCACACAGGTACATCAGGGAGACGTCACCAATTTGCTGACCTTCTTCGTCATAGAACGCATCGGTTGCAGTATCTTCGTAAGGGAATGGTACCTTCCATATACCTCTGAACGACATCGCGTCTATCGTAAGTGTCGAAATGCCAACCAAATCAATTGGCGTGACTATTTTATTTATAGCGTCGTCCGTATAACTTCGGACATGTGCGTTTATACTGCGGGCTGTTTCTATAAGGTCTACGAAGTACATGATCCTAGAATTATAAAAACCACCCTTGGACAAATCGTCGAAGAAACTTTGTTTGACGTTCAGCGAAGCGTTGAAGAAAATTGTGGAGCTCCGTTCCAGCAATGATGAGGCCAGGTTATTGGGTTTCATGGTCACTTGGTTCACGAGCTCTAAGTATAAGTGGACGAAACAATTACTGCCAGGGTGCAGTTGGAGTATTTCTTGTATTTCTTGGAGCGTTGTAAACGAGGCGCCGAGTGACATCGCTGAAAGTAGCGTCCATGGTGACAGCGCTGACGTGACGAAGTGACTTTCCGTTTCTTGATTGATCCTCTTCACTAACTTCAATGTGAACTTGTAGATGGATCTCTGGAAGAATGGCTTCGCCGTCGTATAGTTACACTGCGCCAAAACTGAGGTCCTTAACACCGATAAAAACAGAAATATTGTGATGAGTGTCACCATTTCGCCGACGATGTGAGAGATTGCTAATATTGTGAGTATTTTTACTGTCGTTTTAAGAGGTATGTTATCAAGAATTTTACGTTCATAACAAGGCCGGCCGCCGGAGTGTGTTATCATGTTGATGGTAACAACGTGGTTGTCATTACCTATTGTAGAATAATTATAGGTAATGGTTTTTGTTTTGCCTTTTGGTATTTTTTTTTACAAATTTGCAGGCTCATCGACGCTCAAACTGTAACATGAGTTCAGCTGAGTTCAGCACATGCTTCTAGACCCGTTAGAAATGTTTCGATGATTATGAAAAAAAAAATCTGCTTTTTCATAGAAAAGTGCATCACCTACGCGGTCAAAATGTATGGAAGAGCATTTTTTTTAATAATCGATGAAAAATTTCAACCCAGGTTCAGAATGATATACAGTTGAATCGATGGTAACAGCCTAACAGGTTGCGCATCTATGTTCCTGCCATCCTGTATACCTACTTTTGTTCTTTTGGTTTCGATTGTGTTTAGTTTAGTTTGTGATTTTCGTGTACAAGTCCCAATAAATGTTGGAGTATAGCAAAAACAAATCAAGAACTGTCAAAAATTAAACATTATTCCTCCGATAAAATTATCTGGCGTTGGAAAAATCAACCCTAAGATAGATAAAGATGAAAAAACTAGAAACAAAATAACACAAACGAACTCTGAAAGATAAAAGAAAAAACGCGGTATTTTTCTAGAATTAGTAGCACAACAACATAGTATTTTAGCTAAAACATTAAAAACAGAGGCTCATGTACAGACGCCAGCAAATCAAGCTACTACAATCTGCCAAAATTCTTTATAGATTTTCAACTTTATCGTTAAACCATTAAGGTTCAAGGTTGATTGGGAAAATTTGACAGTTTCGGGTGGCTTGACCTGCTGGCGTCTGTACATAATTATTATGTAGGTAATCACGTAAGACTGATGCCTTATATAACTTGAGTAATAACCACAATCAAAATCATGCCAAACTCCGAGCTGGGGCGGTGTTATCGGCGGGTCATGCTTGATAACGTGACTCTTAAAACGACAGTAAAACAACTCTCAATATATTAGTAGTCCTTTTACATCGCCAGCGAAATGGCGAGACTCGGAATAATATTACTGTTTTTAACGGTGTCAGTGCCTTTAATTTCGGCGCAGTGTAATTATAGGACGGCGACACCATACTTCAAGAGATCCGTCTACGAGTTTACATTGAAGTTAGTGGAGAAGATCAACCAAGAAACAGAGAGTCACTTTGTTACGTCCGCGCTGTCACCATGGACGCTACTGTCGGCGATGTCACTCGGCGCCTCGGACACGACGCTCCAAGAAATACGACAAGTGCTCCAACTGCACCCTCACAGATGTTTCAACAACATTTACTTCGAACTCGTGAACCAAATGACCATGAAGCCTAGTAATCCGACTGCGTCTATGCTAGAACGGAGCTCCACAATTTTCTTCGATGACTCCTTGTACGTCAAACAAAGTTTCTTCGACGATGTGGCCAAGATTGGTATCTGTGACGCCAGGATCGTGTCCTTTGTAGACACAGTTGAAACAGCCGCGATTATAAATGAACATGTGCGAAGTGTTACGAATGAAGCTATAGATGAAATCGTCACGCCAAATGATTTGGATAGCATTCTGATAGTTATGATAGATGCTTTGTACTTCAAAGGAGCTTGGAAGGTACCTTTTCCTTATGAAGATACTGAATCTAGTGCGTTCTACAACGATAAAGGTCAACAAACCGGTGACGTCTCCCTGATGTACGTTAGTGGATCGTTCAACATCACATCACTGCCGCAAGTAAAGGCTAAAGTCTTAGAATTACCGTACGGTGACGACAGCAGATACTCTATGTTAATTTTTCTGCCAAATACTGGTGTTTCCCTCACAACCATGGTGGATTTAATGAAGACCATCAGTATTAGTTCCATATTCATTTTGTACAAGCAGTATGGTGCAACAACCGTCGACGTGCAAATTCCAAGATTCAAAATATCATCCGACATTGATAATTTGAAGGAGCTCCTTATTGATATGGGTATTAAGACTATTTTTGACCAGCAGCAAGCTAATTTCCCTGGCATATCTGATTATCAGATGTTCTTGTCGAACTTTATCCAGAAGGCTGATATTGAGGTAACTGAAGATGGTACGGTGGCTGCTGCAGGAACTGCAGCGTTGTTTGCGTCCAGAATGATGCCGGAGCAATTCGTTGCTAACAAACCCTTCTTGTTCATGATTGTTGACAGAATCCTACATGTGCCAATATTTACTGGAGCGTATTCGAAACCCAGCATTTTCTAAACTAACTACTAATAGATTTGTGAATGATATCATGTAGGTATGTATGAGATTTGAGTAAATTGTTTAATGTTTTCATCTTGTTTTATTGACTTGCATAGTACTTGTAATGAACCGGTGACGGTAATTAGCAGATAGCTAGATATGACGAATAATAAACCTGCGGGGTAATTTCGTAACACACTATCAGTAGTAATGGCTACGTTTTATAATTAATTAATAATTTACGTTGACAGTTCAACGACATTCATTGTGATAATTTACGTTGTTGAGCAGACAAATTTTGCATTATGAAGCAATGGATTATCAGTATCCTTCATAATGATTCAGATTGAGATTGATAGTGGGTTACGCAATTAGGGTACTGGTTCAAACGGGCGCGTTTTTCCCGCGGCGGCTTTTTTCCGTGCACTGAATTTTCAACGCACTGATTAGCGACAAGAGTTGAAAATCCAACAGTGTGTTTTTTTGACGCGCTGGGATACGTTCTGTTGGATTCTCAACGTTCAGCTCAACAGCTAGATTTGAAAATCCAGTGCGCGATATTTTTATGTCCTTGCGAACATGGGCTAGCTCTTAGATCATAAATAATTCCAGTATAACATTTGGTTCTCATTTCTTATTGATGTGAGCTTAAAAATATATACGTTCACATAAAAATATTGATGGATGCTCATATTAAAAATGTCCGTGAAACTTTTTGCACGGTAATCCATAGACGATAAATAGTTATGTTCTGTAAAAACTATAACATCTACGAAAGAAATCTCTTCGTGAAATCTTAGGTGAAGTGGGTTTTTATTAAATAATTTTATTTTGTAACTTTGTACAAACACTTTTACACGTCAATCATATTTTAAAACCAGATGAGGTTGGCGTTTCCTATGTGACTAGTCTGAGAAGAAAGGCCGAGTGTCTCGGACTTAATTTATAAATTGATCGAACAGCTCGCTTCTGCAAAACAAAGATAGTATATAGTCTGAATATCGGCGGCATTTCCCCACAATAGAATACCGTACGACATTACACTATGAAAATAGCTAAAGTACACGGGCTGTCTCTATTTCAGTTAAATTACGAATTTTTCTAACAGCGTATGCTGCGGAACTTAGCTTTTTTGACAATTTATCTATATGTGGACCCCAACCCCACTGAAGCTTAGCATCCAAAGTTATCGATCGAATAGTTTGAAGTGAGGTGTCAATCCGTAGATACTCTAGCGTCAGGTACGGTGACAGTTCACTTCAAGCTTGCTTCATCAAAATTTTGACGGTAGGGTTTTAACAGAATGGACCGACTAATCTTGCTCTAGTCTAAATTGATATATTTAGTACCACACCACACGATGGTGAGTGGTCATCGTCGCCAAGCGGTCGTCGTGGACATCTGCAATACCAGAGATGCCTCTCATCTCAAGTCTCATGTGCTTGTTTCATTACAGCACTTCAGTTGTAATGTCAATAATTTTATTTTTTACATAGATTCTCTTCTATTTTGTGAGTGTGAGAACAATGTGTTGGAGGCTGTGTAGACTAATAGATGTTTCAATTTGTTGGCCATTTTTTATTTTGTTAAGTAACAGCCGATCGATTCTGTAAAAATCTCACCGTGAAAAGTTAGGTCAAGTGAGCTGTCAATTGTGTCAATCCCTAACATTAGTTGGAATGACAGCTCACTCCACGCTCACTTCACCTAAGTTTTCACAGTGAGATTTTTACAGAATCGATCGGCTGGTACAGGAAAGGACAGGCCTATACTAATTCGAAAACATTGTAAAAGCCAATTATTTTTAAAAGATTAACCGTGGAGTTTCTTGCTGGCTCTTCGCTACAGGAAACGATCAATTGGAACCGCGCATTTGAGGTTTCATAAGTCCTCCTATAGATTTATGTGAAATAAAATATTCCTTTTTTCCTAGACATCTTCAGAGCAGCATTTAACATTTCAGTTAGCTTATTTTTATTAGTGTCTAAAGGAATTTGGACAGCAGCCATTGTTTGTTTATTTTCTAAGTTTGGCTATCTGCGTAAATCTTTATTTTGATGCGTTAGGAATTCAAGAAATTCATTCATCTCTTTCTGTTTCCATCTGATATAACATAAATATTTCATGTGTTATGGTTTCAGCCTAGTTTCAGCTAAACTAAGATATGATTTATGTATGCATTCTGGGGATCTATACATTCTCCCAAAACAATTCTGGCGCAACCAACGATATTACATCAGTTAAATTGCCAGCAGTGCGATTCTGTAACCATCTCACCGTGAAAACTCAAGTGAAGTGAGCGTGGAGTGAGCTGTCATTCCAACTAATACTAGGGATTGATATTATTGACAGCTCACTCTAAGGTCACTTGACGTAACTTTTCACGGTGAGATTTTTACAGAATCGATCGACTGGATATTTTCAAAGTCGCTGTTCCTAACAACAACCAAGATTATAGACTTGGACTTACTGGCTTGGGAGAGGACTACGTCCAGCAGTGGAGTTGGACTGCGATAGGCTGAGTTGTTTTTTCCTTCGGCAAAAATAACGAACTTACATTCAAACTTTCATCCCCTATTGAACCCCTATAAGAGATGAATTTTCAAACTTTAGTGCTCATGTACATTACATAAGGAACTCTTGTGCAAAATTTCATGCTTTTAGACCTAGTGGTGTAACCTGTGCGTTGTCTGTCAGTGAATGAACGAATAGTTTTAATAGGGTCTGATTTTTCCAACGCCAGATGATTTTATCGGAGCAATGATTTTGAATTTTTGACAGTTCTTCCATACAAAATCTGTCAGACGTCAATTTTATTCCTCGAATAAAAATTATCTGTCGATTGAAAAATCATCCCTTAGTAGATTGTTTGCAAGAACATTATTTTCATCGAAAGACAGATAGGCCTATAATAAAGATGCTTGGTTTATTTAAAACTAGAACTCTCACTGAGCATTTTATTAAACAAAATATTTACTTTTCCCGTTTTCAGAAGCTAGCTTTTGCAGCCAGGTAAATGGACTTTAAATAGGTTTAATCAACATTAACAAATTACGGTTACTTCTTTTAAATGACGCGCATATTGCTAAACATAGGTAGACTCAAACAACACTTTCATTTTAATTTCTGGGGTTGTCATCTGCCTAGCCTTTTCCCAACTATGGTGGGGTCGGCTTCCAGTCTAACCGGATGCAGCTGAATACCAGTATTTTACATGGAGCGACTGCCTATCTGACCTCCACTACCCAGTTACTGGGTAATACGATACCCCTTGGTGAGACTGGTTGTCAGACTTTCGGGCTTCTGACTACCCGTAACTACTGTCAAAGATCCACAAATGACAGAAAAGTGATTATCATTTTAGCCGAAAGATGTCCGGCTGCTGGATATAATTCTCCATGCATGCATCCAGCCCCAGCCACTGGTCCTGCATTGCCTGCATCCAGACTCGCAACGTTCACCTGGTCGTGGGTCCTTTTTTTGGTCACACCTGCCATCCGGTCTGAGGCAACGTGGCCTGTGCACCAATCCTCTTTCTTTGGTCCCCTTCCTCATTTCTGAAGTGAATACCAACACAGGTAAACCCATGTGCAAAGCCAAGTGCTAATGCAAATCTGTTGCGGCAATCCAAATGTTTTCCACCAGGCTACTGACCTGAGGTGCTAACTAATTATGAAAGTTTGTTTATTTTCACTCGTCCATCGCAAATGTTTGAAGTTATGTTTCTAGCTAATAGTTTGTTGTTCTTTCTAGCAGGTGTACTGTGGATGCATACGTAGGTACTTGTTTTATAGATTTTTTTTTATGGTGGAATGGAGTGTTGTTACAAATATTGGTGAGTGATTCACCATGCAGACTTAGACGTTGACTCCTGAGTTTGTTTCGTAATTTTTTCTCAGGCGTAATCAGCACCCTAATTACGTAACACATTATCAATCTCAATCTGGATCATTTTGAAGGATATTGCTAAACCATTGCTTCATATGTTCGAAAAATGTGTCTGCTCAACAACGTAAATAACGCAATTTATGTTGTTGAACTGTCAAAATTTCCATTTTCCCATTGCTACTGGTTGTGTGTTACGCAAGTACCCCGCAGATTGGAAATGTGAAATCCATCTAGCTTAGCACAATCAGCCTACAATGTTCCCACTGCTGGGACACAGGCCTGTTCTCTTTGAGAGGGAGTGTGGGAATTTTATGTTCGAAAAATTCTGCTCAACAATGTAAATAACGCAATGAAAGTTGTTGAACTGTCAAAATTAAAGCCATTGCGAGAATATTTGTAAAACATAGGTATACAATAGTTCTTACATATAAAAAAGTACGCTATGTTTTGTCTTAAGACATACAACTAGTGGAGTGTGTGTGTAGTGTGTCTATTGTTGGTGTGTTACGCTATTACCCCGCCGGTATCAACGAATGATAATTCTGAGAGATTCTATCTTGAAGTTTGGCACCGCCACTCTCGTCTATTGAAAGGCTATGCAGATAATGGTGATGATTAGTAAACATCATCATCATCTGCCTGGAGGCCTGTGTCCTTAGCAGTGGGACGATTATATGCTAGTTATGATTGGATCAATGTTACATGAACCACCACCATCATCTGCCTATCCTTTTCCCAACTAAGTATTTTGGGGTCGATTTATAGTCTAACCGGATGCAGCTGAATAACAGTATTTTACATGGAGCGACTGTTTATCTGAACTCCATAACCCATTTATTCTTTGGTAAGACTGGTTGTCAGGCTTTCGGGCTTCTGACTACCCGTAACGACTGTCAAAGATCCACAAATGACAGCCGGGACTAGCCGCTTAACGTGCTTTCCGAGCCACGGAGGGGTCTTGGTATGTAATGGATGGTCACCCTTCCACGGATTGACCTCAACAACCGTTGCTTAACCTTGAAGATGCCAAAAATCAAGCTTTCTTATTGAGCCTAATGTAGTGGCAAAGGATCCCTTTCTAAAAATAACAATAACACAAATCCCATTAAGGCGAACAGCATTTATTATTAGTCAGACAGATTCTAAAATAACCGTAACACAGAAAAAACAAACAAAATATATTTTTGTACCGCAGACGTATCTGGATTCACTCAGAGGAAATCGGAGCATCATCACAATTAGCTCATCGATTCCGCAGATAGTCTGCACACACACACATACATCAGAGCAGATGGATAGGTACTATAGCGATTTGACTTGGCATCGCCTTGGATTTTGAGAGCAACACTACAGTACTGTAGAGTAAAAAGTAAAAAAAAACTTTTTTACAAAAAAAAAAAAATCAACCGACTTCCATAAAAACACTACAAAGTAAAAAATAACTTTAATTTCGGTAGTCGGTGTTTTTTGGAGTTATCTGTTTTTTTTTTCAATTAAAGGTCTTATATTTACATACAAAGCATTTTTACTGACTGTACCTTATATCTTTGAACTTGTTTTGGTATTAGTTTAAACAATGGTATCGGTTCGGAATAGAAAAAAAATATGAGTTGAAACAAATACCAGTGGTATTAGTTTTTGGTATTAGAATGGAATAAATCGGTGTCTTTGGTTTTTGTATTTCGTTTTTCGCCACCGACTTCCAAAATTAAGTTATTTTTCACTTTGTAGTGTTTTTATGGAAGTCGGTTGTTTTTTTTTTTTGTAAAAAAGTTTTTATTTTTCACTTTTTTGTTGTGATATTTTATTTTTATTTTTGTTGATTTTTCAAAAACCGCTTGTCCTATTTTGATAATTTTTTATGGGACCATTTGGGAAGTGTACCCTGTCCAACAAAAAAAAAAATTTTCAAATTGGTTGGCAAGCAACGGAGTTATGCGCGAACAAACATAAAAAAAAAATACAAACATCCGAATTGAGAACCTCCTCCTTTTTTTAGAAGTCGCTTAAAAAAAACGTACAAGGCTGATACATTTTTACCACTACTCAGGCACAGACACCTCTCTGCCGGATCACCTCGTTTTTTCTCTGCGTCATGTTTACCGCAAATGAACGTATATTCTTTCTTTCTTCCTTTTAGACGGCGGGGCAGGTGGCTAACACTGCGCAATGAGATATTTTCAATCCACAGAGAGAGATAAAAATGTTTTAGTAATTCTAGTGTTTACCTAGTTCTTTAGCAATTTAAAATAAGTGCATCCTGCACACTTATCTCTTTTGCTTACAATAAAACAGAAAAGAACGGTTTACTTTTCAAACATATTTTCGGTGTTTCTCTCCTGCCGCGCCTACTCAGATATAAAATTTTCACCCTGCTTGCTCATAAACGCTTTGGGCTCCCCTACCAATAGCGTAACCGAGAGGTTCAGCAAATTCGGCTATATAAATAAAAAAAGACCACCGCGAGCATTTTGGGTTTTCAGGAAAATCTCAGTACCTAGCAGCTCGGAATCTGGTTATGTCCGGTTCGGTTAGTGACAATTTGTGCGTCTTTTTTTGCAGGGGAGTAGCGTTTATATAACTGGCAAAATGTAAATATCTACCTCGCTCTTTGAGAAACACTGGCGTGATGTTACAGAAGTATTTCGATGTCTGAAGGGGCAGCTTTGACGAGACTGTTCATACTTACTGTTTTGTATGTACAGCGCTCTATCATATGATACCCCTACAATAAAAGAATAAGTAAAAGCTTTAAGTAAATGTGGCTGGTACACATACTAAGCGCAAGCGTCGAATACAGCATTGCGAATCATTCGGTCTTTGCATTAACACCTCTGTATACCCGATTAGGTAAACCGTCTTTTGATATCCTTCACAACTTCGAGAAACGACTCTTCGATGTGGATTGGACTCGGCAAGATGTGCGAAGCGGAGGACAGGGTGTTGTGGCGCAGCCTGGGAAAGGCCTATGTCTAGCAGTGGATTGCAATAGGCTGAGCCACACCACACCACACCACAACACCCTGTCCTCCGCCTTCCGCATCCAGTCTGTCCCAGCCACCTTCTTAAGGTCGTCCGTCCATCTAGCTGGGGGGCGTCTCACACTACGCTTGCCGATACGCGGTCTCCACTCCGAAGTGCAAAGTGCGAATGTTCGGATCGGACCGACACATGGCCGAACCGAATATGATTGAAAAATGCGAAAAAAGTTCGGATCGGCTCAGTTGGGTCGGGACCATAGTCTATATTCGAAAGAGTGTAGGAGTGTAGGATCGGAACCGACCGAACCAAATAGTAACTTCGTAGCATGAAAAGGCCGAACATTCGGCAATACGATACATTTACCACTTCGGAGTAGACCCCCAGGACTCGTCTGCTCCACCGGCCATCGGTCCGTCGACAAACATGGCCAGCCCACTGCCACTTCAGTTTGCTTACTTTGCAAGCTAACTCCGGTTTTTTTCCGGATAATTTCATTCCTGATTTTATCCTTAAAATAAATGTTTAACTTAATTTGTGGTCTTGTCAGTGTTAAACTTAATGTTAAAATAAATGTTTAACATAATATTTGTAGTCTTGTCATTTTTAAAGAGTTCGCATAATTATAATCTTCTATGATCGATCAGTCGGGATTGCTATTAACAATTTGAAAGGCGCATATTGTTCTCTGAAAGGAATAGTTCGCAAGTGAAAGTATGTCGTATTATTTGTTCAAACCTACTACAACCATACTATTATTAGATAAACTATTATCAAGAACAATGACTTGTCAGCCGTTTATCTAGCATTCACTAGTGGCTAGAACAGACTGATGCTTTCTGTCCATTCACTCGCAAACTCGTAAGATAAAGACCTAAGTAATTGCTACTCTCTCATCATTCTCCTGCCCTTATCCCAAACTATTTGGGGTCGGCGCAACATGTCTTCCTCTTCCATACTCCTCTATTACCCGCCATCTCGACAGTCACCCCCTTTCTAACCATATCATCATTCACACAGTCCATCCATCGTTTCTTTGGTCGTCCCCTACTCTTATAGCCATCGACATTCATACTCAAAACTTTCCTCACGACATTTTCCTCATTCCTCCGTAATACATGCCCATACCATGACAACCGGTTTCCACATAACTTTTCAATTACCGGTGCCACTTTCAAACTTCCTCTTATATACTCATTTCTTATTCTATCCATTCGTGTAACACCACACATCCCTCTCAGCATTCTCATCTCAGCTGCATGCAATTGCCTTTCATTCATCCCTTTTGTGGCCCAACATTCTGATCCATACAAGACAGCAGGTCTAACCATGGTTTTGTATATCTTCCCCTTAAGTTTAAGGGGAATGCGGGAGTCGCAGATTGTTCCCGTGACCTGCCGCCATTTCATCCATCCAGTGTTAATTCTGTGCTTAACCGTCCGATCTACTTCGCCATCGCTTTGCACGAGTGAACCGAGATACCGAAAATCGGAGCAGACTGGGAGAAGCGCGCCATCAAGCGCTATGGCTCTAGAGTTGGAGAGACCGCCGAAATCGCAGAACATATGTTCAGTTTTGGTTCTGCTGATTTTCAAGCCAACATCCTCCAGCTTCTGTTGCCATTTCTCCAATCTGCTCTGGATCTCGGATCCATCTTCACCGACAAGAACAATGTCATCGGCAAACAGCATGCACCAGGGGGCCTCTTCCTGTATGTCCGCCGTCAGAGCGTCCATAATCAACAGGAAGAGGTAAGGACTTAAAGCCGATCCCTGGTGCAAGCCTACAGCCACACTGAACTCGTCGGTATTGCCAGCAGCTGATCGGACGTAGGTACGAGATCGATTGTACATAGCACGAATTAACTCTACATACTTCCCGGGCAAACCTTTCTCTTTCAAGGCCCACCACAGAACATCCCGAGGTACCCTATCATACGCTTTCTCCAGATCAATGAACACCATCTGCAAGTTCTTATGTGCACGTCTGTACTTCTCGCACAACTGGCGGAGTGCAAAAGTGGCGTCCATTGTTCCTCGACCTGGCATAAACCCAAACTGGTTTGGGGTAATCTCACTCTCCTCTCGCAGTCTTTTCTCTATTACTTTCTCCCATACCTTCATACTATGTGACATGAGCTTTATCCCTCGATAGTTGTTGCAGTCCTGTACATCACCTTTATTCTTGAAGATGGGCACTAGCGAACTATTGCACCATTCTTGTGGGATCCCACCTTCATGCAACAACTTATTGAAGAATAAAGTCAGCCACATACATCCATCTTCTTTTAAACACTTCCATACTTCTACTGGTATATCATCTGGGCCCATAGCCTTCCCATTCTTCATACCTTGAACTGCCTTTCTTACTTCATCCATGCTAATTTCCCTCACCAAACCCATATTTACTTGTACCTCTTTAAGCACACCATCCCATTTATTCTCTTCGTTCATTAACTTTTCAAAATAAACCTTCCATCGTTCTTTTATTTCGTCATCTTTATACAGAACCTTACCGACGTCGTCTTTCATACATTTAATGTGAAGAATATCTCTCGTTCTCCTTTCTCTTGCTTTTGTAATCCGGTAGAGCTCCTTCTGGCCTCTAGGGCTGTCCAGTGAGTCATACAACTTCTCCTGCGCCTTAGCCCTCGAAACTGCTACCGCCTTTTTTGCCTTTCTCTTCCATTCTTTATAAATCTCCTTCTTATCTTCTTTCAAACTATCATTCCCGTTTTCTACACCCTGCCATTCTTTAAACGCAATTTTCTTTTCTTTTAGCATCTTTTGCACGTCTTCGTTCCACCACCATGTATCCTTTTCTATCATACCTTTCCCTTTCGATTCTCCAAACGTATCTTTTGCTACTCTCCTTATACAATCCGCCATCTCTTTCCAACATTCATTCACAGATTTTCCTTCCATATCCTTCATGTCAATCATTTTCTCTACCACTTGATTCTTAAACATACTGGCGCATTCCTTTTTTTCTATCATACGCCATCTAGTTTTGGGTGGGGGCCGTTCCTTGTTCCTACTGAACGAGACATTGACTTTAACCTCCATTATCATTAGTCTATGTTGTGAAACTAGGTCCTCACCTGGGAGCACTTTACAATTTTTTACAGTTTTAAGGCTGTTTCGTCTTACTAGGAGGTAGTCGATTTGAGTTGCGTGGCGGCCACTTTTATAACTTATTAGATGCTCATTTCGTTTCTCGAACCACGTATTTGTTATTGCCAGGTCGAAGGCCGAGGCAGCTTGCAGAAGTGCCTCGCCATCAGTGTTACGGTCTCCATACCCCCAACCGCCATGCGCTCTCTCATACCCATCCTTCTGTCTTCCTACATGCCCGTTAAAATCACCCCCAACATACACTTCTTCACTATCTTGCACATCCATCATCACACAATCGAAGTCCTTCCAGAACTTCTCTTTTACACAATCCTCACACCCTGACTGGGGTGCATACACACTAACTATATTAACCACTAAACTCTCCATAATCACTTTAACAGCTATCACTCTATCACTCACTCTTTTAACATCCACTACACATTCTTTCAACTGACTATCCAAAACTATACCTACACCATTCCGCTTGCCATCGCTTCCACAGTAATAAAACTTATATCCTTCTCCTATCTCTCTAGCCTTCGCACCCTTCCACTTCGTCTCCTGCAGGCACGCAATGTTCAGTCGTCGTCTTTTTAAAACATCTGCTAGTTCCCTTCCTCTTCCAGTCATAGTACCTACATTCCAGCTCGCACACCTCAATCTAACTTCTCTCACACTCCGAGCTTGCGTCTTACGTCGCACCCGCCCGTTCTGGTGCAACAACCCTTGTCCATTTCCCACAGAAGCCGGGTGCTGCCCCTGCGCGTCGCCTGTGGGGTACGCCCTAGCCCTATCGCGCATCATATCTTTTCCAATCATGTTGCTATAGGTTTTGGCAAAGTTTAACAGTCGGCCGCCAGCCTGACACCAACCCTCCTTGGGAATGCTTTTGTTGGTGGTTTACCCGCCACCGCGCGGAATTAAATGGATATCCCTCCATTTATCGGTCGTCAGAGCCTCGTTGGTTAGCAGCAGGGTGCACCGCGTGCAGGTGAGGTTGACGTTTGGGGAGTCTGGTTGTTGTGCGCTCCCCCTTACACCCCAATTGCTACTCTCTGTATAAGCAAATATAAGTAGTAAGTATGTGTGCCCCTTGGTTAAACCAGTCAGATTTCTTTACTAACTCTCTGTAAAACTATGTTCCATTTTCACCTCATTATCTTTTTTAGGGTTCCGTACCAAAATGGTAAAAAGTCTCTGTCTGTCCACCTGTCATAGCTGGATATCTCAAGAATTACTAATGCTATCCACTTGAAATTTGGAATAGTTTTAGATAACCTTTGCTCAACTGTTTTGCGAATAAGAAAGAAATATATATTTATATAGATTTTTTGCAACAGGGACTGAAAGTGGGTCTTAAAAATTTCAAGTGGGGCTACTAAGTACTAGGGCATGTGGGGTATCATATTATTATGATAGAGCGCTGTTTGCACGTTCTCAATATTTTTTTCTTTTTTTTAGGCCACATAGTTTTCGACTTTTGATGAAAAATGTAAAAAAAAATACCGATCCCCCCTTATCTGAGAAGTTTGCATAAAGAAAAATCTGAAATTATTCTATGTGATAGAAATGTATGTAAAAATTACAGGAAAAATAAAACGATGTCTCTAAATAGCACACTTTTTCAGAAATCATCAGTATGGTAGGGTAGGTAACCCTCGCTCACTTTTGTAACCATATTTCAGAGTCCGACCGAAACTGGTTTTCCGGCCGAAAGTGAAACCGAAACCGAATATTCGGTCGTGGCTTCAGTTTCGGCCGAAACCGAAACTCACGTGGTTAAGTATAAAATTCCTTAAAATACTGAAATTTGGTGCATTTTTTTTCAAATTAAGTTCTCAATCTAACTGCTGCCGAAACTTGATTATTGGCCGAAACTCGGCCGAAACCGAAACCGAACTTTCGGTCGGACACTACCATATTTATCTGCAAATAAATCTTTGACTTTGACTTCGGTGCGCGAGTCCGACTTGCTCTTGACCGGATTTTTTCTTATCATGTTTCATCATTATCGTTTTATGGGAGTCCACTGCTGGCAGAGAGCAGCATTACAAAGTAGGAACTCCATCTCAAAACGTACAGTTTTTATTTTTTAAACAAAGGCAAAATAGGCACAGATATTTTTAAATCTTGTTGCCGTTAACGGCGTACAGTCACGAGCGTGACTTTACGCCGGCTCGGCTTTATTCAAAAGCGATTTACTTCTTTATTTTTGAACGAAATTTTATGTTGTTACGAACATAGCATTTTCGAATCCATAGGTTTATGTAATGTGTCGTATTTCAACGTTGCATTCGTTTTTTCTCGAAAAAATCGCAATTGAAAGTTGCCAAGTGTTGACATATTGTGCTCGTGACTGTACAAATATCAAATACGGAAAATTAAATGACAAGCAAAATCAAAGCTAAATTAGATCCTAAAACAAAGTTGCTGAACAAAAGCTGAACATTAGTATTTTACATGGAGCGACTGTCTATCTGACCTCAACACCCCAGTTACCGGGTAGCACGACACCCCTTGGTAAGATTGGCAATGTCTAATCAGATTTACGTTTCCTATTGATTTAATTTCAAGTTAAACAAATATCAATTTTATTTTAGTAGTAATTAAGTTGATTTCAGAGTGACGAGCATTTTTATAAATGTCTTAAAAAAGTTTGAAGTTGTATCGTAAACTGAACTTTATTTTGTGAGGATTAAAGTTATTTTTCCAATAACTCATGTTTGTTTACATGTTTGGCAAATAAATCGCGAACGCTGATTAACTGATTAGGTAGGTCTGCGTGCTGAGCGTATTTTGACCTTTATTCTCTCACGTGTATAGTGTAGGTTGAACAAAGATGGGTCGCCTAACTGCGCCATTTTGAAGGTCGTCTCTCCATAGTCATCAGCACCGATTGACAACAATTTAATTATGATAATTCGTCTATAACTATCCGATCGTAAATGGTGATTAAACGACATTTATAGTTACGTTTATAGGTGTGTGTGCACGAATTAAATTAACATTTAAATGTGTCTCAACGCAGAATGATGGCCGAGTTCTTGGCGATTTATTAATCGGATTGAATTTATGAACATAGGGAAGTTTTGCTATGTGTTAGCAAGTTCATCGTCAAGGTTAGTCGAATCGCTGTGATTTATTGTAACGACACAAAATAACAAATTGCCTACAATTTGTCTCTTTTCTTTTCATTTTCACGATTTAATAAACACTGTTGGCTGGGGTACACTGGATGCGGAAGGTGGAGGCCATCAGGGTGTTGTGGCGCAGCCTGGTAGAGGCCTATGTCCAGCAGTGGCCTGCGATAGGCTGAGTTGAACTTTCCTACTAATATTATAAACGTGAAAGTTTGTATGGATGGATGTTTGTTAAATTGTTACTCTTTCACGCAAAAACTATAGGGTTATACCTTAAATTTGAAATTTATATTATTTAATTTAAACGTTTAAAACGGAACAGTACTGGGTTTATCTCCAACTCGCCCACGACCCTAGCTCTTTCGGCTGAAATTATAGCTGGCTGGCAATATTAAGATATAGCTATAGTCACCTACCTGATTTATTAATGATAAGGTATATTAGTTTTTTAAGGTTCACCTTTTATTGCTTTAGATTTATTTTTATAAATATACGGTGTTTGAGATAGTTTGTTGTTTCCTTATATATCGATACCAAACCACCTGTCCTTTCGGCTTATG
The DNA here is from genome assembly GCA_949629185.1 of Apamea crenata. Classification (NCBI taxonomy): domain Eukaryota; kingdom Metazoa; phylum Arthropoda; class Insecta; order Lepidoptera; family Noctuidae; genus Apamea; species Apamea crenata. The sequence goes on along the minus strand of OX451376.1, from coordinate 2,593,838 downwards.
TTAGCTTGCCGTAAGAAGCCAAAATTTACCCTCCCCCCCTACCCTTTTTATCCCAATATTGCAATTATTGTAGTCTCTCGAAATCATCATCATCACTCTCCTGCCTTTATCTCAATTTATTTGGGGTCGGCGCAACATTTCTTTGTCTTCCATACCTCTCTATTAGCCGCTATCTTTATAACCATAATTATCATCATTCACACAGTAGTCTCTCAAAATATCACTTTCAAAAATCTGTATTTTGGAAGCTAGGCCATTGGGCGTTTTTATCATTTCTAACGTGACGATACTATCATGGACGTCCACAGCATCACAATAACACAGGGAAGTAAAATATTAGGAAATATATGAAGACGCTTTTAAATTTCCCTCCACGATAACCTTATAACGTGCACGTATTTCCATACATTGTCTGTGACTACTTAGGTACTAATAGATGTTCAATGACTTGAAAGTATTAAGAGTACAGCTCGATCGCCGTCAGAATCAATATACGGCGTAAGTGGTGGCAGGTAACTCACTATCTCCAAAGGGTATCGCATCTGTAACCTGTGTAGTCACAACTTGTGCGGTAGAGGCACAGTATAATTATAAAACAGTATATCAACTAGCAACAATTGTTTCGATCTAGCCAGGCTCTTTGGAGCCTTCTCCTGGTGACGCCCAAGGACAACCGCAAAGACACCCTCCTTAGCGTGTACTCGCTTAGTTTATAAGTTTTTTGCCCCGGCTGGAGGCCTTCATTTCTTAAGACATCCAAAGAATAGCCCGGTAAAGAAGCTGACAAACTCCTAGGCTGATCTACAAGATGCTGTAAATAAAAAAAAAAACTATCAACAGCTTTATTACAGTATTTATTATTTCCCCTTCGCATCGCATCGTCTGCCCGCGCTGCTATTTAATTTTCGCTTAGCATTCGTTCTAACCTTTCTCTGCTCTGCTCCTAGGCGTCCTAACATGATGTTAAATAGAAAGAAAGAAAGGAAAGAAATAAAAATTGGTTTATTTATCACAGAAATACGTGCATACAAAAAGATAAAATAGTGTATCCTTAGCCTTCCTCAAGAATTCGGCTATCAAATGCAAAAATATCTTTTCTAAATAAACTCTTCAGCTTTTTTATTAGTATAGATAATCATAAACCTTCTGGTATAATTTCTCTAAATGGTAGTGAAATCCGTATCAAAATCCGTTGCGCAGTTTTTATGAGAAACGCGTTCACACAGACAAACACGAAAAGCGACTATAATTTTATAATAAATGTTTAGATATATAATTATTATCTTCGTTCCCCTTTGCAAAAAACCGCTGTCTGGAGTGGTTCTACTGCTTATTCTATGTACTGTAGCAGAGGTATATCTTGTACCTTGTAATTTGCTTCAGTTCCGGTAGTAGATATCAAGAGGTAATTGATTTGTAGTGATTCATCCAAGTAATGATTATGTGAGTCATCTTTTGGACCAGTAGTTTCAAGATCGGAGTTTTTTGTTCGGTTTGGTAACGGATGAGTAAAATTGAGAGTTGATTGACCTGTGTCTGTTACTAGCCACTTTTTGTGTCCTAACGTAAAGCGATTTCGCGCGAATACGCAGTCGTTTACATGACTTTTATGTATGTATGTAAGTAAGTATATTCTTTCTAATGCTTTAGCGAATAAAGTTGAAAATCTTTTAAAGAGAACTATAACAAAGGGTGGATATTTTTCGTTAAACTAAGTAGTTTGACTATCCGGAACAGAATGGAAGGAAGGAGAAATTTGACAGATTGTAGTTGCTTATTGTGCTGGCGTCTGCACATACTTTTCTGTTCTGTTTTTTCTTGTCTGTTTATATACCTATGTGTGTACACAAATGTTAATGAAAAAAAAAGAGATACACATCTATGATCGCGCGAGTACGTCATATTCATACAAACAAGCGCGTCGATCGCGATCTAGTGTGACAACCGTTTTCGGTTAGGACACGAACTTATGCAACCATCCGATTTTAAAGGTTTTTTGAATCTGTTAGCTGTGGGCAGCGCGATCGTTATCATCAGTATTGGGGTAAAGAAAGAAGAAAGAAAGAAAAAGTTTTTATTGCGACTCGTACAGGACTCGGACTCGTACTTTTTTATATAATTTAGTTTATATTAGTTTGTGATCTTCGTACAGGAAGATCACAAACTAATATAAACTAAATTATATAAAAAAGTAACAAAAATAAAAATGAAACAGAAAGTCCTATACGAGGCCAAAAGGCTCCTATCTCAGCATGATGCTGGGCCATTTAAAAAATAAATGTCGCAGCGCTGGGGTTTTACTCCGAAGAAGTATCGGCCGAATATTCGGCCGTTTCCTGCTACGAAGTTACTATTTGGTTCGGTCGGTTCCGATCCTACACTGCTACACTCTTTCGAATATTGACTATGGTCCCGACCCAACTGAGCCGATCCAAACTTTTTTCGCATTTTTCAATAATATTCGGTTCGGCCATGTGTCGCTATGATCCGAACATTCGCACTTTGTACTTCGGGGAAGACCCCCAGGTATTCTGACAGGGCCCGCTGTGTAGACTTATGTCCAGCAGCTTGATCAAGTTTGATGAACGTCTTTTGGCTGATGATCATCATCTTCCTGCCCAAAGGTACATGTATAAGATCCATGTTTCATATCATAATAATAATATACTGTGCTCGTCCTACAACTACTGATACTATGTTTCAAATTATAGGCGAGGACGCTGGCACCCCAAACACAAGTTAAATCTTACTTTGGGTGCCAGAGTTCATCGAAATCACTTTTCCTTTGTTGTAATGCTGCATAGTGTATAGACTGATAAGTCTTCTAAACAACTGAAGATAGTAAAGAAACTTTTTTTTTTATGTTACTTGATGACAGAGCGCTAAAAAAAACAAGTGCACATCAATTTGACGGTTAAAAGAAGAAAAGTATTTGACATATTAAGTATAAAAAAGTCGATAGCAAAAAGTTCTTACGCTAGTTGCGTCGCTTATAATGCTAAAGGAGATGACATCATCCCATTTTATAACGGGTACCAAACATAACTCATTCTAATTAAACCTTGAATTCGCATGTGTAGACTACGTAAAGAACCTCATTGATGAACTAAGTTTAATGTCGGCCTCAATAATTATTCAGAGTGCGCGCTTACTTTCGCAATTTGTACTGTTTTCTTAGGTGAGGTAAGTATATAACTTGACTGAATCAATTCTCACTGTGTTCTTGCGTTTTCTGTTTACCTACGTGCGTGAAATTTAAGTGTAAGGTGATTGAATCAATGTTTTGCTTATGGTTCTTCATAAGTCCAGATTGTACACTGTAAATGATAAATTATATTATTTTGTAACTTGGTTTGTACAAACACTTTTACACGTTACTCATATTTTAAAACTAGACGAGGTCAGCGTTTCCTATCTGACTAGTCTGAGAAGAAAGGCCGAAACAAGCTTGGAGATCACAGTCTCTTTTAAAGTCCAGAAATAATCTTGGTCAGACCATTTGAAGACCATGTAGATCGATGTAGCACCATAAAGTGTCTATATTAGATTTTTCGTCGCTCTATGCAGTTTTATTTTTGTGTCAGCAGTGATTGCCTAGTCTGTCGGCCGCGACTTAAGCACGAGTTGTAGGTCGTAGGTTCGAACCCAGACAGGCGCTTTACTTTGTGTGAATTATTTCGTCACCACTGCTCTCAAAACGGTGAACGAAAACATCGTGAGGAAACCGGCATGTCCTAGAAACAAAAAATCGTAGACATGTGACATCTTCCTAGCCGCACTGGGCCCGCGTGGTGAATTATGGCCCACTCCCTCTCACAGAGAGAAGGCCTGTGTCCCAGCAGTGGGAATATTATGGGCTGATAATGATTATGCTGTTGTCTTAGGTGAGGCAATTATATGACTTGAATCAATCAATTGTCACTGTGTTCTTGCGCTTTCCTATGTAGGTATATCATCATCTGCCTAGTCTTTTCCCAACTGTGTTGGGGTCGGCTTCCAGTCTAACTGGATGCAGCTGAATACCAGTGTTTTACATAGAGCGACTGCCTATCTGACCTCCACAACCCAGTTTCTGGGTAATACGATACCCCTCGTTAAGACTGGTTGTCAGACTTTCGGGCTTCTGACGATCCGTAACGACTGTCCACGAATGACAGCCGGGACCAACAGCTTAACGTGCTTTCCGAGGCACAGAGGGTATGTAAAGATGGTCACCCATCCACGGACCAACCTGACCTGACCTTAACCTGATCGATCGACCCATGCGACTGTTATCACTTAGCCACAAGCCCCTCCTAGTACAAATACCTAATTCATTGCTTCATAGGTTAGAAAAGTTGGAAAAATTCGTATTAGGTTAACAAATAACTACCACCCTGTATAACATTTATGTAACTGCCGATCTATTCTGTAAAATTAGGTGAAGTGAGCTTAAATTGAGCTAGGTCAATAGTGTCAATCTTTAGCATAATTATGCCGATTTATTCTGTCAAAATCTCACCGTGAAAACTTAGGTGAAGTGAGCTGTCAATAGTGAAAATCCCTAGTAGTAGTAGTGGTATCAGGTGAAATGACAGCTCACCTAAAGCTCTTCACCTTAGTGTTTACGGTGAGATTTTTACAGATTATATACATAAATATGCTGTTCTAAAACGAAGTACTGTTGCCGTAGCCAACTGTTACCTACGTGATGTAGGTACCAGTTGGTAGGTACTTAATGGTAGGTACTCACGACAATTCAATTAAATTTTATGTAGTAGTAGTAACTTACAATTAATTACTGATCAATAAACTGCTTAATTGCTGTAATAAATAGGTATTAATCGTCACCAATATTGTGGTTTTCAATGGGTTTACTATATTCATTGCTATAGGGTAGAAGACTTTCGGGCTTCTGACGACCCGAAACGACTGTCAAAGATCCTCGAATGACAGCCGGGACCAACGGCTTAACGTGCTTTCCGAGGCACGGAGGAGTCTCGGTATGTAAAGATGGTCAACCATCCACAGACCAACCGCGGCAAGCGTAGTTTAACCTGATCGATCAACCTGTGCGGCTGTTATTATTTATTTCGCCACGAGCCCCTCGATCATTTAATATCCTTCGAAATAAAAATGTAAATAATGTTGAGGTCGTCTTGCAGTCCAACAAGCTTAAATCAGATGCGGTTGAGATACCATTCAACATAATACTGCAATTAACCACATAATGATCAATAACAGTGATTCCAGCTCGCGACCTTACGTGAAGTCGTGTGTGCTCAGTAAATCGAGACAAATGCAAACATTATGATAAACGTCTGTGTTGCCACTGTGAAAATATTGTACTTGAAACTTATGGCTTGTGTTGCAATGTTGCGAAACTGAAAACCGTAAATTTAATCAGCAGTTTTTTTTTTGTGAACTTAAACAAGCGGCCGAATGCGAGACGAGCTCACATAGGTATCTTAGTACCTATCTATAGTCTATCCATACATATACTTATACTTCATCATCTGCCTAGCCTTTTCCCAACTATGCTGGGGTCGGCTTCCAGTCTAACCGGATGCAGCTGAAATACTTACTAAGAATAAAGTTGAAGAGTTTGTTTATTTGAACGCGCTAATCTCTGGAACTATCAGTCGGATTTCAAAAAATATTTTTGCATTTGTTAGCCCAATTCTTGAGGAAAGCTATAGAAAGAGGCTTTTAATCCTCACGCTACATTCTCTAAGAGCCGAGCAAAAATCAAAAAAAGAAAACTAAGTAATAGAGCACTGCGATGCGCATTACCCCGTCGAATCGCATCGGTCGGAGGCACAAAATACTTTACGCGGACGAAGTCGCGGACAGAAGCTGGTTTTAAATAAATTGAATTGATAAGTTGTGATCTTTAACCTGAGATTTATCTGCATGGCAGCGCCTTATCTCGGCTGGGTTTTACTGTGTTTACAATTGCTTGTCTGTCCTATCTATCAACAATAAATAAATAAATAAAAGAAAGAAAATCAGAAAAAAGTATTTATTGGGACTCGCACTGGAAGATCACAAACTAAATTCAACACAATCATATATTTTTTTTAAGTGAAAACTTCTTCGACAAACACAAATATTGAAAAAAAAAACAAAGTATATTTTGGGGCATCAGAATCGTTCCCATACTTTTTTCAAGAATATTTTACGTACAGTTGCTGCAATTTTATAATAATGTATGTACAAATTAAGAATTAAAATAATAGAAACATTAATTATACAAAATCACTTCTTTTAGCAGTTTTTATAAAAAAACCTTTTTCCAACTATGTTAGGGTAGGCTTTTAGTTTAACCGGATGCAGCTATACCAGTGTTTTACATGAAGCTACTGCCTATCTGACCTCCACAACCCAGTTACTGGGTAACGCGATATCCCTTGGTAGGACTGCTGTCGAATATCTACGAATGACAGCCGGGACATGCATGCATGTCCCGGCAGTCATCGTCGTTATTTTCCGTTTTCGTTATCAGCAACCTCGGCACAGTACACTGCACTTTCGGCCGATCAACAAGCAGAGCACCCCCTCCTGGTCAACGCAGCAGCCAGCCTCAACCCGGCGCTGTACGACATCCGACGCACTGGAGTATAACGCAGCGCCACCCCGACTCACTGGGGACATCTTCGCGGACAGTTCCGACTCACCGTGAACTATGCGGCAACTGGTTCCGACCCATTGGAACCTCAGCTGGCCTGGCAAGCATCGTAAGGTACAAGACTCAGCCCACTATCGATCTCCGGTCTCCGGAGGGGAGTGAAGCAGCGGTATCTACAACGCCACATGCGAGCAACGCGTCATACTGATGTCACGCAAATCCTGCATCTCGCAAGCAGAGTTTACCGCGCAAGTAGGAAGTTTGTATATACAAACTTCCCAACATCTATCATTGGGCAATTGCCCGCCAGACATAACACTTTTATTTTGATTTTTGCTCGTCTGGTCGGAGGATCCTCCCTTTTCTATGGAGGATGAGTGAACTTTACACCCTGTTCCTCATACCTCTATAGTTCCTATCAACAAAAACGAATCGTTTTGCTTACCAATGGTGGCGGCATGTTTTATTGCAAAACTGGGCGTATAAAATAGAATCGTAAGCTAATATTACCTGTGATAGCTACTTCCATATGGGAGAGTTTACTATGCAAATCTATGAGGATTTTGCTTCATTACTAGTAAAGATACAAGAGTTTTAATGTTAACCGAAAACGGTCCGTAAATTATAGGAATAGGCCATAATAGAGGAGTATAGAAGAAAAAAACGAATATAATAACCGAGTGCATCTTAACGTGCTTTCCGAGACACGAATCCATGAGCTAGCTGAGACAATCTAAAGTGCTAAATAACATTCCCAGACAGTTTCTTTTCACAGTAGTTTTCCAGTCTGTTGCGCGAATAACAAACAATTTAAGGCCATCTAGTATTAGACCTCAAGTGTCAGCTGTCTGCCTATCAACAATTCAACAGTCAACAGATATGTTTGATCAATCAATACTTTATAATCACTTCAATTGTTTTTTGTGACCAAAACAAGTGTCGCTGGCCTCGTTGGGTTAGTGGTCGCTACTGCTGTGCATGAGGTCCTGGGTTCGATTCCCAAGTTGACTTTGCCGAACCTTATTGGGTTTTTTCATCAGGGCGGGCGTTTTTGGGGGACTGTCTTTTATAATTTTGACGTTAAAAAAGTGCTGACTCTCAGTCTAATTTGAATAAATGACTTTTGACTTTGATTTTGAGGAATATCTCAGTGGCAGCCCGGAGTCACGGAGTAGAGGTGTGACATCTACCAACCCGCACTGGGCCCGCGTGGTGGATTACAGCCCAATCCCTCTCACAGTGAGGAGGCCTGCGTCCCAGTAGTGGGATCATTATGGGCTGATTGTACTTATACCAGCCCAGAGTCTGGTCTTGTGCTCGGTAGGCTCGCCCCCATTACGTGGGACTAAAACATAACTGACGAAAAGTGTACTATAGGTGCACCTCTGCCTAACCTTTCGGAGATTACGGTCGTGAAGTTATGTTACTTCTAATATATAAAATTCTCGTGTCGCAATGTTTGTTACCAAACTCCTCCGAAGCGGCTGGACCGATTTGTATGAAATTTTGTGTGCATATCGGGTAGGTTTGAGCATCGGCGAATATCTATTTTTCATACAAAAAAATAATAGAGAAATAATGTATATGGCAAAACAACGTTTGCCATATAGGCCAGCTAGTTATGTTATAAACAAAAGTGTTTTGAGTACTGTGTATTTTGCTTTACTTGTCTCTTGTGGTAAACAAAAACTTACGATAGATTTCTTCATTGAGAAAAATAAAATATGTATAAGAAAATAATATGCTACAATCCGGCTGCCTAGAGAATGCGTTCCTGACACCTGTCAGTGCGACCATTCTAGTAGCTAATAAAGATCAAATTCGCAAAACACGTATTCGTTTGTCTGAAACTGACAGTTATCAAGAACGCATTCTTTCGTCGGCCGCACTGTAATGCTGTTTCGCTGTAATTCATATTATATAATTTATTGTTGTTATTAGTATTAACTTATTTATTTATTATACTTCGGGTCGATCGATCAGGTTAAGCTACACTTGCCGCGGTTGGTCCGTGGATGGGTGACCATTTTCACATACCAAGTCCCCTCCGTGCCTCGGAAAGCACGTTAAGCCGTTGGTCCCGGCTGTCATTCGTGGATCTTTGACAGTCGTTACGGGTCGTCAGTAGCCCGAAAGTCTGACAACCAGTCTTACCAAGGGGTATCGTATTACCCAGTAACTGGGTTGTGGAGGTCAGATAGGCAGTCGCTTCATGTAAAATACTAGTATTCAGCTGCATCCGGTTAGACTGGAAGCCGACCCCAACATAGTTGGGAAAAGGCTAGGCAGATGATGATTTATTTTACTTCGATGGTCCATTTGTTTATCATTTGTGACTTCAAGTGACAGCTATGTGAACAGAAGCCAGCGATGCATAAATATGTAGGCTTTTATTTAGGTAGTAAGTGTATATTTACTTTTAAATTAATTATTTTTTAGCTTGAGTACGCATAGTTTTTATCATTAAATGTTGGTATATTGGCGTGGCTAGCGACATATGGCAAATAATTTAATTTAATGTTCTGTGTCTTGTAATGTTAATTACCCATACCTATTTTTGTACAATCAAGTATTTTCTAACTGAACAGGCAGCTGTGCCGTAGTTTGTTGCGCCACTTCTTCTTCCCAGCGATAGCATTCGGAAGTGGTGAAGGGTGGGCGTTTTCGAGGGACTGTCTTTTGTAATTTTGACGTTTGAAAAGTGCTGATTCTCAGCCTTTGAATAAATGACTTTTGATTTTGATTTTTATAAAAGCCGTGTGCCCGAAGGAATTTGCCATCTGCAAAAATAACGAACTTGCTTTCCCTATTTCACCACCTTTTGCTCTTTAAAACCGACATTCCGACCTCGCCGCCGAGGTCCTCCCTCACGACGTCCCCAACTAAATTGTCTCCCCCGAGCCTGCTCGATTAAGTGCCAGCCCGAGCCGTATATAGCTGAGCCTGCTTTAAATTCTCGACTGTGACCTCAGAGTTTGTTTCGGCCTTTCTTCTCAGAGTAGTCAGATAGGAAACGCCGATCCCATCAAGTTTCAAATAATAATAAAGCAACTAAACTTAGTTGCTTTAGGTCCACGAGCAACTGCTCGTGGACCTTGGGGGATGAATTTAAACAATCCTTCCTTAGGATATGTTATGCATTTCATGCTTCTAGACCCAGGAGTTTAGACTCTGCGTTGTCTGTCAGTGAATGAATGTTTGTTTGAATTACTTACAATTACTTACAAAGAAGAAAAAAGAAAGAAGAGAAGAGAGAAGTAATAGATGTTAAGATTTTGTTGAAGTAAAAGATCAATTTAAGATTTTTATGACGTAGATCCGTTTCCAACTAAAACTCATATGCTGTTCGGTGATTGATTCTAAAAAGATAAATCAAAGACTGCAAAAAAGATAAATCTAAGAAAAAATACAATAGTTAGGTACCTATATATCTAGTAGTGAAGTTTTTAAACGAATGCTCAGTTCAGTCCAATATGCACACAGCTTTGTTTGATTGCAAACAGTCGAACAAAAACAAAGATTTGATTAGAGTTATGATAACACGGAAGAGGAGTGAGATTTGATGTAGACAGCTCTGAGAACTCAGCGAATAAATAGCCAAAGATCAATAAAGACATGAATATTAGTGTCTAAAAAATATCATCATAGACAGATACAACGATTTAATAAACAGGGGGTCTACTCCGAAGTGGTAAATGTATCGTATCGGCCGTTTCCTGCTACTAAGTAACTATTTGGTTCGGTTGGTCCCGATCCTACACTCCTACACTCTTTCGAATATTGACTATGTCCCGACCCAACTGAGCCGATCCGAACTTTTTTCGCATTTTACAATAATATTCGGTTCGGCCATGTGTCGGTCCAATCCGAACATTTGGCCGAGACGATACATTTACCACTTCGAAGTAAACCCCCTGGATTAAAAGAAACATTATTCAGTAGACAGCATCGTTGGTCTAGTGGTCGCTAGCGCTACTTCTGAGCATGAGGTTCTGGGTTCGATTTCCACGTCGGGTAGTGTTCTTGGGTTTTTACTATCTGGAATTTCTCAGTACAGCCCGGAGTCTGGAATTGTGCCTGGTTGATGGCTATAGGCTCGCCCTCTATTACATATGTTTTAAACATAATTTTGCCAATTATGTGAATGTACAATAGGTACAATTCTGTCGATTGGGCACAGGTGGCAGTGATTGACGGCTTTGAAATAAGGCGTGATGTTATGTTGTTATTTAGTGGACTTTTTGTTGATTGATGTACAGTCCTTTCACAGGTTTACCTTACCACAGATTTACCTGTGACAACTAACATCAACTCAACGGGTTGAACGACATTGGGCAAGTCTGATATTCGTCAAATCGGCAATTCGTCAAATTTACAATAACTGTAACGAGAATAAAGATCACTGTGATTATGACAGTGATTCAATATCAGAGGTGAAATTGTGAAAGAACTGTAGGGTGAAATGAGAGTATATTATAATAATAATACGTCGTGGTGGGGCTGCGCGCTCCGAACTCTAGGCCTGTGCTGAAAGAGTTTACTTTGCCGAAACAGGTCTAGGGTGAGGAGCCACACCAAGAGAGATACAGCAATCGGCGAGCTGTTCGGCAGTAGCGACCCCACGGACCCTATCTCCCGGGAGAAATCTTGTTCCTCACCTCTGCCTTGCCTTTATTGGCCGGCTGGAGTGAACAATGACGAGGAACAAAGCTCCCACCTCATTCTTGCCTTTACTGGACGGCTTGAGTGGAGACTCGCAAGAGCAAACGTGTTCGAGGGAAGGAAGTATTCCAGTAAGTGCTCATAGGGATCTTGACCATCTTCCGGGCTTAGGGATTTTGGGATGCCAGAGCCCGGGAGTCCGGGGCTTCTGGGATTATTCTGAAAGCCGTGGAATACCTCTCCACTCCTCATAAGCACCTTAGGACATGTTGCCCCCTTGTTGCTACGTCACTATGTGCTAGCGACAGTTTCCGGAGGCCCATTATTGAGTGTGCAAGTCACCCCCTGCCATTTTATCCATGTATACATAAAACTTTGATCAGACAGGAACTATAGTTCTTCCATAGTTATTAATAACCAGTCCACTTTAGCCACCCAAACCCATAGTCCAAATTTGTATTTTTCCATACCCTGCATATTTGTAATTTGTATTTTTCCATACTTGCATAGTGCATACAGGGATAATCGTCGGGTGGTGGTACATTTCAATAAAATTTCCTAAGGGGCCTCTGCGAGTTGGCTTCGGCCCTTCATACGCCTTCCAAAGGACCGGAGCCCATGGTCCCGAGATATGTTAAAATATAAAAATAAATAATAATCGTAATGAGGCTATATATCCCGCGAAAGTGAGGAGGTCGAGGCTTTTTAAACGCTAAGAACCTCCACAGTCCTAGAAACCGACGTGGGGATGCATCGAGATCTTAAAGAGAACTGGCGCAAGCCAGTAGTGCTTGACACTAATGGACGCATGGAGTTATGGTAGAGTAAGGAGCTTCACGGACGCTTCTTCCGGGCTCTACATGGGACCCATGTAGATTTACTAGCATCCCTGGTTGCGTTTCGGTGACCTCTTTGGAGAAACCGAAGATTTTGTCTGTGCAATTATGGATGAAGTTATGATGACGAACAATTACCGGAGATTTATTGTGAAAGACGGCACGGTTGACATCTGTCGGGCATGCTACCGGCCGGGGGAATCAATCAGGCATATTATCTCCGGGTGTTCTCGTCTAGCTAGTGGAATCGGAGGTGCCGTACTACAGGTATGTGCCCGAGAGTATGCAGTGCAGTGTGCAGTGTGCAGTTCTCGAAAATGGAAATATCACATTGTACTGGGATCGATCCGTCATCACTGACAGGACTATTGTAGCCAATAAGCCTGATATAGTGATGGTGGATCGATCAGAGCCGCGCGCAATGATTGTTGATATAACTGTCCCGCATGATGAGAACCCCGTGAAAGCCGAGAAAGATAAACAAATCAAGTATCTTGACTTAGCTCACGAGGTTGTCGACATGTGGGATGTGGACTCAGCGATCATTGTGCCGATAGTCGTGACAGCCAATGGCTTAATAGCCAAGAGCCTCGACCAACACCTGAGGAGGCTCTCGTTGGGCAGCTGGATCAAGGGCTTGATTCAGAAAGCGGTACTTCTGGACACGGCTCGCATTGTCAGGAGGTTCCTCTCTCTAGAGTCCTGACTACAAGCTTGGACCCTGTTCCAGATACCGGTGGGCTACAATTTTTTATATTTTTAAATGTTTTTATACTTTTTATATTCTAATATTTATAAATATAATTTATGTGTTTACATTGAATTATAGGAGATAATAATAATAATTTATTTATTTGTATAGAATGCAGTTGTTACAATAATGGTGTTAGTTTCATATACATATATTCCCAGTACATTCTGTCTGTTGGCATACAAAAATATAGTGGTTAACTTTCAGATAATTTAGAATCTAGGTACTTACCTATATTCAAAATGAGATCATGAATCAGCTAAGTCCAAAATTATTTACATAATGATTTACATAATAAATGAGATAAAGTGAAGCAAATATTACAATTCATCATTTATAGAATCGGTAACAGAGTAATAACATTTCTCTGTCAGCAACGACGACAGGAGTTTCTAGAGAATTGTATTATGGGCAATTTGGCAATTTGTTAAATATATTATAATAGGTGCCATACCAATAATGTTTTTTTTAATAAAAGCAGTGTTATATCTACCAGTATACAATAGACTCTGAAATTTTGATCTCATGACAGTAGTTCGCATTTTCGTATCATCTGTTAGGTATATTATGTATGTGGTATTATGTATGTATAGGTATATTTAATAAAGTGTTCAATCTACGCGTTTTGTTGCTAGGCAGAAGAACGCCAATCACTTTGATTGTCATAATCAAAGCGACAATTTGTAGACAGCATTTAAGCCACTTAGACGCTGTCTACGAATTTCAAATAACAAAAGAAATGTCATACATACATACATAGGTACATAATCAGCCTATAATGTTCCCACTGCTGGGACACAGGCCTCTTCTATTCAAGAGGAAGTGGACTGTAATCCACCACGCGGGCCCAGCGCGGGTTGGTAGAGGTCAAATGTCTTCGAATTTTTGGTTCTAGGATATGCCGGTTTCCTCACGATGTTTTCCTTCACCGTTTTGAGAGCAGTGGTGATGAAATAATTTACACAAAGTAAAGCGCCTGTCTGGGTACGAACCTGCGACCTGCAACTAGTAATTCGCGGCCGTTACCACTGGGCCACCACTACTCTCTCAAAGGAAATGTAGGTTAATGGGACTTAATGAACATCTTGAGAAACCAAATAACATTGTTTTTTATCAAATTTCAATATCATCAAATTATTCGGCGGTCAACGGTTATCACTCTGTGATAAACTTAACACTTCATATACTTTACCTCGTATTAAACTTAAAAGTTGAATTAAATATGCAGTTGCTGATGACAGAAGGACAGCCTTCTGTTACGAGTTGCGATTTACTACTTTGCGGAAACTAGCACCTAGAAATAACCACTTATATAAAAATCTTCCTTACCCAGCGTTAGAAAATATTAAAACGTATTTTTTGATATACTTATTACTTAGATGGTTTCGTAATATAATTTTTTGCTGAGAAGTACGTTCGAAATATCGGTTTAGTGTCATCTTTGCGATTTTTTTTATCGAGTCAATTATTAGTTTCACGTTTCCGTCTTTAGTCAGCGCTTGACCATAATTATGTTCAATTTTGTTGAAATTATTTTAATTTTACGCTATATTTACATTAATTAGATATAAATAGCTCCAAAAAACTTAAAAATACTACAACCTCGCATTAAAACTTCGATACAAGAATATTCAAATAACCAGTATTTGAATATTCTTGTATCGAAGTTTTTCAGAAGAAAACTGCATCCTGGAGCTGATAAACTGAAGGAGAATGCCGTGAGGAAAGTTTTGAGTATGAATTTGTTAGGATGACCATAAGAGTAGGAGAAGACCAAACTGCCACGTTGGTCTTGTGGTCCTGAGTTCGTGTGCCGGTCGGGCAAAGTGTTATTATTTTTTTTTCCATTGGATCTAAGAAATCCCATTGGAAAAAACTCAATATCACTTTTACTAAGAAGTAACAGCCCGAAGTTTGAAAGTTGGCGGTGTGATACCCCCGTGCCTCGAAAAGCACGTTAAGCCGTTAGTCCTGCGCCTGCTCTCTTCCCATCGTACTATAGAGGACTGGAAGAGACCTCTAGGGTACCGAGAGGAATCAAACAACTTATAATATGACTCCTTTAAAATTATATTGGGCGAACGTCTTTACATATTACTCACTAAATTACCACTCACAGTTCTAAACCAAAAACCTAATTAAAATCTTTGACACTAGCTTGAACGTTCGAGTGGAACCTGGGCATAAATATAGCCGGCCTGCATCAAATGAAGTTGCCTTCGGCGGACAACCTCTACAGTACTATGAGAGTGAGGGAAGAGAGTGCACCTGTGACTGCGCACACACTTGTGCACTACAATATCTCCCGCGCCGAAGGCTGATCTCCGCTGAGATTGGTTGTCATGGCCGTCGGTCTGGAGTACTATTTATTGTGGCTCAGTGGCAGAATGTCACATGTCCTGACACCGGCGATTGGCTCAGGTGATCAATTGATTGATAGGACCATTACGTACACACGTACGTAATTTCCATACCTATTAAAGTAATTAATTTGTAGCGCATTCGTGATTAAGGTCAGATAACATAGTGGAATGTCGTCGCACACCGGCCGCCTGTAAATTAGATGGTGCGCAAAAAATGCGCGAATTGACACAAATGACCTTATGCTCTCCTACAGACCAGATGGTCTCAATGTGTTGTTATTATTGCGATGACTCGTATAGCGTTTTGTGGTTCTACTTCTGCAGGTCGATTCTGCACAATCTCACCGTGGAGGTCAGATGGGCAGTCGCTCCATGTCAAATACTGGTATTCAGCTGCATCCGATTAGACTGGAAGCCGACCCCGAAACAGTTGGGAAAAGGCTAAACAGATGATGGCAGATGATGATATGAAGCTTTAAGTGAGGTATCATTCCTCCTGATGACACTATTGACACTTCGGTCGTAGCGTTATGCCGAGCGATGGCCGTTTTGCGTGGTGCATATTTTCCTCCAACTTGTTCTTTTTTGTGTTTGTGTTCTTTCTCTACGTCATGTTTACCGGAAATAAACGTATTTTCTGCCTTCGTTTTTTTCTTTTACTTCTAGCTCGCTTCACCTAAGTTTTCAGATAGCCAGGAAAAGATCTCTTTTTACGATTTTTAGCTTCTCTTTCCTATTCCCGTGGACGATATCCAAATCAACACCCGCCATCTCTTTTGTGGACCGCCACACCACTATCACCATTACCACCATCACTTCTGTAGAAATTTAATGAACTGTCATTGGAAAGCCATTATGATGCAAGTCGGGCTAGTGGATTTTTGAAAGTAATACCTAATAGCTACACCTTGACTGATATGCTCTTGGGTTAGGCTTCACATAAGTGACTTTCCTGTCGAGTTTCATTCATCATCTCTTCCAAGTCTTCCTTATCAGTAAAAGTTAGCATTTTAAGTTTAGTGTTCATTTGGTTAAACATCGTGTATCAGCAATGTGTGATCAAATTTGAGGGTGTGGTATAGACCATCACACTGAAAAACTTTCAGCCATCCAATACATTGGAGTCGAGTAGGGTGTTGAAGTTTTGTATGGGACAGTTGACAGTTTTTTCGAGATTTTTTCGTTGAACGTGGGAAGTCGTTTAGTTCGATGCTCTGTAATTTTTTTTTTATATAAACTGTCCCACTGCTGGGCAAAAGCCTCCCATAAATCCTTCCAGGAACTCTTTTCCCACGCCACCTCGAACCAGCCCTCGCGGTACCCGTCCAGGTCATCTCGCCATCTCTTTCAGAGCCGGCCTTGGCGGCGCCGTCTATCTTCAGGCCCCATTGTGTGGAGATTAACATACGATACATACGGCTGATGTGACCCACCCAATGTCATTTGAGCCTGGCAGCCTTCTTTCCTACATCCAGTATGCCAGTTTTGGAACGCAGCAATACACCCTTAAATTTGACAGCACCTTTCTGATACATGCTGTATTGCTGATTAGATGCCTATCACAATCGGCTTCATACATCAACTTAATGCCACGGTAATTAACACTTTTATTATTCGAACCCTGCTGTGCGCTCGCATATTGAGTACCGCTGACCTAGACACTAAAGTCAGCAGATTCTGTGATTTACCGCGTCGATCGCCTTGACGAGTCAGTGTCGAATTGTCAGCCTTGCCGGTCACGGTATTTATAACTTTGAGAATTTTAATACATTACGGTATGGTGCGTAATGTATTAGCATACGCGATGGCGTATAAATAAAGAATATAGTCGTAACAGACGCACGCTAAGTAATAATAAATAATAACCTCCCGCCCGATTTCGGTCACGGTGGTTAATCTCAACGGAGATTAGCCAGGTACGCAGGAGATATTATAGTGCACAAATGTGTGCGTAAACACAGGAGCATTCTCTATTCCTTTACTCTCATAGTCTGATGGAATGGCAATCCGACACCACCGGGAAGAGATCAGGCGCAGGACCAACAGTTTTACGTGCTTTCCGAGGCACGGGGGTGTTAAACCGCCAACTTCCCAACTTCGGGCTGTTACTAAGGAATTCCTAATGGAAAACTCAATAACACTTTGTCTGACCTGGGAATCGAGCCCAGGACCCCACGCTCAACAGTCACGCTTGCAACCACGAGACCAACGGCTATCCCGTTGGTCTCATGGTTGCAAGCGTGACTATAAGTAATAACAGCTGCACGGGTCAATCGATCCTGATCGATCGACCCCACCGATCGATCGGTCATGAAAAATTCATTCATGATAATTTATTATATTACAAATGTATATTTTTTTAAACATTGCTAATTAAACGAATAGGATCATAATATTGAATTGATAGCTAATAATACTATCGTGCAGAAAAAATACAGTATTTAAAGGACCTAGAATTATAAGATTATTCAAGTTTTGTATTTTAAAATCGTTTGAATGGTAATTAAGTGTGGTTTTTTTTATGTTAATTCATTAAATTATAACCTAAGTGGGTCTTCCGCACAGAAGGTTCCACGTGTAACCGTGGTATTAAAAAACTTTGTTGGCCAAAATGGCAGCCACTAATCATAAACATAACATATATGTTTATGATCCCTCATCCGCACAATATGTGTATTAAATGAAGTCCATGAGAGAATTGACATATTTTCGTGCAATTTGAGTGAATTCGCAAGAGTTTTGTTGAATTTTGTTAGTTATAATTAAATATTAATATTCTGTGTTGTCTGATTTTATATTTTAGGTTATGTTTTTGTAGTACTAAAAAAAAAAGTTTTGTAGTTTTAAAGTTTTTTTTTTTGTTTTTTTATGTATTGTTGAAAGTGCTTTGTATTTTTTTTTGTTTAATTTAGATTTTTATGTATTAGGTGTAAGTTGATTTTTCTTTTATTTGGTGTGTATTTCCTAACCACTATTGCATTGGGCTCATCCTGTAAAGATAGTGTGTGTAAGTTTTTTAATAAATAAATAAAAATAAATAAATAAATAAATGATTAGTGGCTGCCATTTTTTTACACATCACGCCTTATTTTTTCCCCTAAGGGTTGGGTAGAGGTATACGGTATTAGGCGCGGATTATGAATTAATTATTTATTTTATTTGATAATAATAATATATATAAATAATAAAAAATATTATTTATTTATTTATTACTAAGTATAATTGCCCGTGACATCACAGCGGGCCCTATCAGAATACCAACGCTGCAACATTTGTTTTTTAAATGTCGCAGCATCATGCTGAGCCTTTTGGCCTCGTATAGGACTTTCTGTTTCATTTTTCTTTTTGTTACTTTTTTATATAATTTGGTTTATTTTTTAGTTTAGTTTTAGTTGTTTTGTCTTTAGTTTAGTTTTATGATCTTCCGGTACGAGTCGCAATAAATAGTTTTTCTTTCTTTCTTTTAGTACACCCAGATTTTCCAGTTAAGTATGATTTCACATTTCGTCAGTTAAGTATGAGTTTAAGTCATATGGTATACGGGTGACCTTATTCTCCTCAACCAGACAGAAATCTAGAGTCTGAGCTGCTACTGAGAAATTTCAGACAGAAAAAACCTAATAACACTGCCCGACCTGGGAATCAAACCCAAGACAAAGATCATCAGTAGCTCTTGCGACCGCTGGTCCAACGTGCACTAATCGTAAACGTTGACTTGAAAAATTGTGTGTAGGTATGGTTAAATCGGAAACAGTATCACATCAAAATTGAGACGGGAATTTCTGTATTTCCCATGGCCAAAAATGACGATCTTCCATACAAACATTCATCTCCTAATTAACCCGTTTGAACATGATAGCAGATAGGTTGGACGCGGCTATGTTCAAGCGATTCATCAATCTGTATGTGAGAGATGCGGGTTGATGAAGCGACATTATATGTTCCACTTATATTTTATTTTTGTACCTACTAACAATAGTTTTTAAGTTTTTTTTTTGTAACAGTATGGGCCCTGGTTGTCTGAAAATATTTTTTTTTAGGGCATTCATTTTCAAAAATCCTTCCTTTGTGCTCATCTTTCGAGAGCTCCCTATACTCTTGCAAAATTTCATGCTTCTAGATCTAGCTGTTTAGACTGAGCGTTGACTATCAGAAAATTAATTTAAAAAAAGCATGTGTGGATTATTATATTAACTACTAACGATTGTAATTTATCTGAAATAAATTAATTGAATAATTTAAAAAGCTAACAGTCTTAAAATAATAATATGTTGTACAAGTATATAAAAAGGAGGGTAAATAAACAAAGGCTATCAAAAAATTCGTCGCATCGCTGTCAATAGGATGCCCAAAAGGCTGGCAGCATTGCCACATTCGAGCCGTTTGGGGTTGAAACAACATGGGGGCGCCATGGGGTCCGAGTGCATACTTAATATTTCGAGACATCGCCAAGCGGTTGGTCGACTCTTCATGTAACCAGAGGGCTGGGCTATTAATTTAATTGAAAATGTATGAATGAATTTAAGATTTTTATTAAGTAGAGCACAATACGAACCAAATACTGAGCTCGAAAACAAAGTTAGACATGGCTCAAAAGGCTGCACAACTTAAACGGAACTGGGGATGCCATGACAGCCAGACAAACTGTGGGCCCAAATAGCACGGAGCTGGTGCCCTGAGACGGTGTGGCGGGGTCACAGACCACGTAGGAGATGGCGGGACGAGCTGGATATGTTCTGTCAAAACTGGAAAGAGGACGCGTGCGGGCTCCCAAAAGATGGAAAGAATGGAGGGATGACTTTGCCTAGGACAGGGGCAGCGTAGGCTAGTATAAAACATAATAATAAGTAGATGGATCCATAAAATATACATAGCTCGTTTATTATAATTAAAATGTTAATATTTAAACATAGGTAATGTCTACCACTTCTCTTTAAAAAAACTAAATAATTTGGTAATAATACTAGCCTCTGAATATTCAAGTTTGTTTGGACTGCTTATTATAATTATTGTGGGCCCAAATTATAATGATGGTTCCATATTTCACCAAATAATAATTGACTTGACCTTTATGTCTTTAGTAGTCATTTGTATTCTAACTAATTGTGACTTATTGTTTCCTTTTGAAAATAACATTCATATCGATCCATAGTTATTATCTTTATACAATATACGGCTGTATGCTTGAGGGGCTTGTGGCTAAGTAATAACAGCCGCACGGGTCAATCGATCAGGTTAAGCCACGCTTGCCGCGGTTGGTCCATGGATGGGTGACCATTTTTACATACCAAGACCCCTCCGTGCCTCGGAAAGCACGTTAAGCCGTTGGTCCCGGCTGTCATTCGTGGATCTTTGACAGTCGTTACGGGTCGTCAGTAGCCCGAAAGTCTGACAACCAGTCTTACCAAGGGGTATCATATTACCCATTAACTGGGTTGTGGAGGTCAGGTAGGCAATCGCTTCATGTAAAATATTGGTATTCAGCTGCATCCGGTTAGACTGGAAGTCAACCCAACATAGTTGGGAAAAGGCTCGGCATATGATGATGATATACGGCTGTATAAATAAAAAAAGCAATAGGTTGCGCGTCTGTATCCTACTAATATTATAAACGTGAAAGTTCGTATGGATGGATGGATGGATGTTTGTTACTCTTTCACCCAAAAACTACTGAACTGATTTGGATAAAATTTGGCACACAGATGGTTTATAACCAGGCAGGATTAACATATAGGATACTTTTTATTCCGATATTCCCACGGGATCGAAACTTATGCGGGTGAAACCGCGGGGCGCAGCTAGTCAAAAATAACTGTGCTCACATACGTTTTATCAGAATAAGTAATTGTGTGTACGTTATCCAAAACAATTAATTATGACCCCCATTCTGGGCCGTTCGTATTAAAATTATCTACCGTGTTTCTTGGTTAACAAAAAAGTAGGATAATGAGGCGAATTCACAGAAAGTCCTTCAAATAAGACAAACCTTACATTATAACTTCGTTTGTCAAAGGTCGTGTGTCATCATCTTGTGGACTCGTGTGCCCATCACATTTCGTAACGTTGACTATATACGCATATCAAGTATCACGTTATTACGGTAAAGGCAGAAATATGGTTATTGGTAAAGTATGTAAGTACTTGATCATGCAGAATATCAGTTTTCTACTAAAATCACAATAGGTAACTAGGTAAAATTATCTAGTATAATTTGTTCTAAAAGTATCTGATAAAAGTGTAAACAAACGCAGTTAAATTAGAACGAAATCACTCACTAAAGGCTAAAAAATTAGTAAAACATTTATCTGTAGTTAACAGGTTTCTATTCAACTTTATATCTCATCACTTTTACCAACAATTAATAATTATGGTTTTGAATAATATGATTAAATTAATGAACATCGACAAAAATTGGGTTTTATCCCATTGTACCCTTAATACACACTACTATGGTTATGGATTACATTTGGGCCATGAACCTAAACAGATTCTTCGCATCATCACCAATTTGGTTGATACAGAATTTTATGGAATGTGCCTAAATCAGCGGGGTGATTGCGTCACTATAAGTAGCTTACTAGGTTGTGGACGTCAGTCGCTCCATGTAAAATACTGGTATTCAGCTGAATCCAGTTAGACTGGAAGCCGACCCCAACATAGTTGGAAAAAGCTAGGCAGATGAGTAACGCAAACTTATTATGTGGAATGTGTCCAGATCGAAGTCTATGAGCTGTGACAACAAATAATCTATTGTTCTTGTCAAATGGATTGATGAGTGTGACGATAGTCATTTTTATTATCTCACAAGAGAATGCTACTGTTCTGTCTCTTCGCAATTCCGCCAGGAGGATTTAGGGCATGAGATGATGACGCCGATTCCCTTGTTCACAAACTAAACTATCTTTAAGTTCAGTGCATCTTTTTTCTTTCTATTTCATTAAGAAAAGGACAGAAGATAAATATTAGTTTAGTCCAGTCAAATTAAGATAAGTACTCCATAGACAGTTTAGACGTGATTAAAAAAATAGCAACTAAAAATACGTCAATTTATGTCAGACGCTGAGTAATTTGATAGGACTAAAGTAATATTTCTCTCCTGTCCTTTTCTTAATGAAATAGAAGGAAAAAAAATGCACTGGACTTAAATTTATTTTAGTTTGTGAACATGGGAATCGGCGCCACTTTTAACATTTCTATTAAATAGATGCACAGCAAGATCGCCTCATGCTCGCCTGTCCGACGCCTCAGCGTCATCTATTTCCGCTTCAATACTTTTTCAAGTACATCAATGTAATACAACATTGCCCGTTACGGTTCAGCAGTCTATTGCTATTATTATGTACGTATCATCCATCATTATTCTTGGTATATAGAGCGGCGTCTGCGACCTTTGGAAACTAATGCAGCGTAGAAAATGAGATCACAAATTACATCAACTAACGGATTTCCGTCGATGTTCTAATACTTATTGGTATTTATGGTGTTCAATGGCAATGAAATTAGTAAGTACGAGTATATTTATTATTAAACATGTGCTTATTGGAATTTCTCAGTAGCATCTCCGCCCGGAGTTTGTATTTGTGCCTGCTGGCTCGGCCCCTGTGGGACTTCAAAACTGGCGGAATGTGGGTATACTATAGGAACAGCTCTGCCTAAACCACCGAGGAAATAAAAAATGTTACTATAATAATACAGGTGTGTTTATGTTCATCACCACTGCAGTGCGATTCTGTAAAAATCTCACCGTGAAAACTCAAGTGAAGTGAGCTTGTCAGTAGTTTCATTCCCTAGCATTATTTGGAATGACAGCTCACTCCACGCTCACTTCACCTAAGTTTTCACGGTGAATCGACCGGCTGCTCTCAAAACGGCGAAGGAAAACATCGTGAGGAAACCGGCATGTCCTAGAACCAAAAATTCGAAGACATGTGACATCTGCCAACCCGCACTGGGCCCGCGTGGTGGATTATGGCCCACTCCCTCTCACAGAGAGGAGGCCTGTGTCCCAACAGCGGGAACATTATACTGATTATATTATGTTATATGTTCTTGATTTTGTAATAATTGCGGTCATTAAAAAGAAGGCAATCAAAACTTTTTACTAACTAAATAACTACAAATACTGGCACATTACACAAAACATTTGACAGATACAATTTAAAAAGGAAAAATAAATGTTATTCTCATAAAAAGTACATGGCAACCTACACAATATATTTGACGTCTGCATTTCTACATTATTGACCCCCACGACACCCCCCTCGGACCGCGCCTGTTATCAGTACCAATGTTTTTTTTTATTTTTAAAGTTCAACAACATTCGTTGCGGTATTTACATTGTTGAACATGAAGCAACGGATCAGTAATATCCTTCAAAATGATTTAGATTCAGATAAATAGTGCGTCACGCAACTAGAGTGCTGCATTGGGACAACACAGGCGGATTTATTTATTTTATTATTCCTTTGAAACTCTTTGAGAGCAATAATAATCATTATTTAATTTTGGACAGTCATTAATCGGATTGAACCCGTCCGTCCGCTAGTGAGAAATTCTTGGCGGTAAAATGCCACATTTTATCCCAATTTACTGCACTGCGCTGCTGCAACTGCTTTTCAACAACATGGTTCAATAAAATTCAGGTTAATTCGAAATCAGACCAAAAATATTTTATCCATCTGTTGAATCAGTTGCACCCTAATTACGTAACACACTATCAGTCACAATCTGAATCATTTTGAAGGAGGCTAATCCAATGCTTTATATGTTCGAATAATTTTTTTGCTCAACATCGTAAATAACGCAGTGAATGTTGTCGAACTGTCGAACTATTTTTTTTTTTTTTTTTTTTTTTTATAAATAAATATCCCTGGACATTTCACACAGCACCATTTGTCCCAAGCTAAGCAACCTAATGCTTGTGTTATGGTAACAAGATGGCTGATAAACTACTTATATATATTAAAGCCATTGTTACTATAGCGGGATGAGCTGCTGGACTCCTTTGATAAAGATTGGTCCTTGGCACCTCTGGAAAAAGAGAGATGGAAAAAGAGTGGCCTTTGCACAGCAGTAGAACATTAACGTATAAAAATAATAAAATAAAATGCGGTGCTTATTTTAGTCCTGCGTAACCACGCCACGAACTAAACAGCACATTATTTTGCTTATAGCCGAAAGGCTGATTGCAGATATACAAAAAAGTATCTGTCGGATCTATATGTAGATAAACATGATCTGAATCTAGCATCAATATGTAGACACACTAAGAAAATATAAAGTGTCATCCATGGTAGGTCAACTACGTGTAAAGCTGCGTCCCAAACATTTATGTTTTTCTTTTAAAAAATTCTGCAACGATCTCATTGTTTCAGACCCTGATAATCGATACCAGAAACGAATTATTTTAAGCAGCTCCGTTTGACTTACAGTACAGATACTGTGTTCTGTGTTACTTTTTTTCAAACTTTGGCCTTATCTCGAATTCACAGTTTGGTAGGTTCATCATTCTAAACAAAATTTAAGCCATACCTACATAAAGTATGTCTACTAGATAAAGGCGATAACATTATCCAAAACGTAATTAGGCGCGACCTTAGACCAGTTAGTTCGGCCGCTAATGTACCACATACGACAGTCACCGTTAGGCGCGCGCATAATTAGGTTACCGGCAAAACAACCTATAGGGCCGGTTGCCTAAACAAGTGAACTCAGTACTTGTAGTATCTTACTACAACACCTCAAACCATTCAGAGCATATTTCAAACTTAAAAGTTCATAAACGAATCTAGACGAGATACGTAGACATATCTTTATTTATAACTGTTACTCCGTACGAGCTGCGCGATCGGAGGCGGGAGGAGCTCATTCAACTTACAACGCGCGCGCCTTCCAGTTGCTCGGTAACAACGCTGAACACAGCGCGCGAAAATGCATATTAAACTATTTACGTTACTCATTCTATGGACTTGCAGCGTTTTAGCGCACTACCGTTGCAGCAAACAATCAGCTCTGCTACTACTCAAAAGACCAGCGTACGACTTCTCAGTGAGAATATTGCAAAGAGTCACTCAAGAAACAGACTCGCACTTTGTTTACTCACCCATATCTACCTGGCTGCAGCTCTCCGCGCTAGCCGAAGGAGCTGACGGACGAACCTTCAAAGAAATCTGGAATGTTACCAAACATCACAAGAACAAATGCTTCAAAAAACAGTTGAGTGATATTTTAAACAAGCTCAACAGAGATTTAAAAGTTGAATGTAGGAGAAAGAGTGTGATTGCTATGGACAAACTGATGGCTGTGAAGAAATACTACGTGCGACAGATAGAAAAACTGTACGGGATCAAAGCATTGTTGCTTGATTTCAACGAGCCCGTGAAATCTGCGAGGGAGGTGAATCAGATGATTGAAGACGGTACCGGCGGAGTGATCGACCATATAGTGTATTACGATGACTTTATGTCCTCAGTGCTTCTTATGAGTGATGCGAACTATTTCAAAAGTGATTGGAAGACACCTTTTAACAGTGACACTACGATACAACCCTTTTACTCTCATAAAGGAATGAAAATCGGTGAAGTGAGTATGATGAACCGAGTAGGATCATTTAATATCGTAGAGTTCCCACACATAGGCGCTACGGTGTTAGAAATTCCATGTGCAACACGTAGGATAACCATGTTAGTTTTTTTGCCAAAAGAACGAGTCTGGGTCAGTGACATATTTTTCAATCTACAGAAAACTAGGCTGTCATCTATTTTCAATATGTATAAACATAACGGGGAAAAGGTCGTAAATGTAACGATGCCTAGATTTAAGCAGCGTACTGAGGTGGAGAATTTGCCAGAACTAATTTACGATATGGGAATCAAAAAGATATTCGATCCTGAAAAGGCAGAATTTAGAGGCATCAGTAAATTTAATATGCACGCATCTCTTATGACGCAAATTACTGATATAGAAGTAAATGAGAAAGGGGTAACAGCGACCGCCAGTTCCCTGATCAGGAATGATACTGCGATAGAATTTCTTGTAAATAGGCCTTTCGCGTACATGTTAGTAGATAAAACAACAGATTTCATTCTATTTGCTGGTACTTACTCGGTACCCAGTGTGATTTGAATAGGAAGTATAAAACTAATAGTCTTGATGTATGTGACGGATCGAGAATCTCTTCAGCGAATGATTTGATTGCGGAATGCATTCGCGATGTTTTGTTTGTAAATAAATCCTGGAAACGAGGACGTCTGCGCTGAGTAGATAGAGGGAATGAGCCGTTAACATAGATTGACATTTTGTGAACTTTAGTGAAAGTACCCGAAGACATTATTGAAGTGGCTGAAAGTATAAAATGTTCGAACTAAAAAATAACTATATACTGCATCAACACTAACTTTTAAAACGTTATAGCCTCTTTCATTTCATTGAATGAAATGCTTGAGGACGAAATTATCTATTTATTTACGTTGATGTAAAAATATTTTTTTGGAATGTCTGCAGTTCTAAACTTTTGATTAAACTTTGGCTTTCTGAATTGAACTAGTTTTTTTGATCTTCCCAAAAATATTAGTAAAAAATTACTGTTTGAAAATGACGTTGTTTTGACGTCCTGAAGGCCAATTCTCGTACTTAAGAAACGTTCAAATTCAAGTTGCAATTTCATCTCGGTGACAATCAATGTCAAAAACTTGTCAAAAATGTAGGGAAATTACAGGTATTTTTGACAGATTGAGTCTGAAATCAGACTGTGAACGTTCTCAAAAATACGAGAATTGCCACTCTGAAACAAAAGAAGTAGGTAGGTAATATCAAGTTGCTTTAAGCAGGCATTGAAAATAAAGCGCTGATTAATAAAAATAATATGTTTATTCATAACAACAATGCACTTATAACAATGTTTCTATGACTAATATCACATTAACTGCTTTGTACAGCAAATAAAATATTTAAATATAACAATGGTCTTATTGTAAATATTTCTATAATTAATTATGACTATCTTCTTCCTGTATTCGACGACAAGGCATGTATCTAATCGACCCTCTAATTATTCCCATTTTGCGCTTCTAAAAATATTATTGAACCCTCTAATATAATTATTGCACCTCTTTTTGTGAAACTAAATAATTCCTATTTTGGGGTCCTAAAAATACTAAATACTTAAGTAACTGTGTAAACAACTTGTATGTAGTACATATGTAGGTTGGTCACAGTTCTATCCTAACCTAACCCATTCAGTCGGGGTGCCCTGGATTAGTTACTGCGACCAATTCGGCTCGCTGGCTGGTCACAGAGCCAACCTAAACGTTACTGCGAGTTGCGACCAAATGGGAGAAAAGACCAGACAGTTGAAAAGAGGCTCGATTATTTAAAAAAGTGTGCAGCATTAGAAGCGCAAGAAATTTTTAGAGGATCAATTAAAAATGTCTCTTTTTTAATACAAACATTTTGAAGGTTATTCTTACGCGAGCTACAATAATTTGTACTTGGCCGTGGTTCAGTATTTCTCGGTATAGTGACAATACATTATAGTCTTTAATATTTATTTACTACTATAGATAGGTACTCATTCACAATTTAATGAATGTGTATACAGTTGTACTTTATTAGAGTAGTATAATCGGTTTGTTGGGTACAGTTTTAATTTTACAAAAACTAATTTTGTATTTTGCTTAAAAATAGGTATGTATTTCATCGAACATCTAATAGTTCCCATTTTACGCTCCTAAAAATATTATTCAACACTCTAATATAATATATATGTATAATAATATATGAATGCGTTTTTTTTTTGTGAGCCTCAAGTAATTCCTATTTTCTTCTTGATCTTAAAAATGCGAAATAGGATAACTGTGACAAAATTGGATGTACCCTGAGAGAAAAGGCCAAAAAGCTAAAAAGAGGCTCATATATAAAAAAAGTGTGCATCGTTAGAAGCGCAAAAAGTTTTTAGGTTCAGTTCCTATCAGTTAAATATTTCCCTTAAAAATATACACTTTCTGGCGTTATCTAGATATTATCGGTAAGGCCACTTAAATCACGACTCGGTTTCGTTTTCAACACTACAAAAAATATGTAAAATAGACACGTCCTAATTTCTAAAACGAACGATACGTCTCTCTGTACATTTGTTATCGAGTTAATCGCCCTAATTTAGTATCGAATTACAATATTAATCGATTCCATATCCACAACTGAAACCCACTAATTGAATCGATATGTCAAACTCATTTCGACAATTGTGACCAATTTATTTTGTAACGACAATTTCCAATCGATTGTATCGTATTTCAATACGATACAATCGATTGGAAATTAGTAATTAGAGCAGTTTTAGGAAGAAACACAAGAATAAACTGGCTTTGGAATATCGATACGTAGCTTTCAATGGTCTCTTTCTTCGTCCCTTGAAAAGTTCGCACATTATCAGCAGGGAAACCTAGAAAAGAAAAAAAAAAAACATTTATTAAGTAGGTGGCACAATTATTTACTCAAACTCTCTCTGCCACAAAATGATCACCGATATATGTCTCCAGAGGGCAATTTAATTAAATCTTCAAAAAGTTCTTTGAATGTGTTGATAGACATACAGTAATCTACATATATATTTAGATAAATAAATGAATCCCTATTTCCCTTGGTCACGCCATAACTTGAGAACGACTTTACCGATATCATCCATTTTTTTTTTAAGTTTTCTAATACTTCGTAGAAGGGTCTTAAGGAAAAAAAAAATAAGAAAGTTGCTTTACGCGGACAAAGTCGCTGGCAGAAGCTAGTATAAACTAAAATCCAGATCTAAATCAAAATAGTAAAGATAAAACTGAATGAAAATGAATTACTGTCTCGTTAGTCAAGTCGCAGGCGCTACTGCTGAGCATAAGGTCCTGGGTCCGATTCCCAGGTTGGGCAAAGGGTTTTCCCATCTGAAATTTCTAACTGGCGAAGTGTGGGTATGCTATAGCTATGAGGTGTATAGCTATAGCATACCCACACTTCGCCAGTGTCTAACCCTTCGGAGACTAAAGGCTTGATGTTAAAAACAATGACCAAAAAACACTTTACAGTTCCAAGTTTGCGTTGACCAAGTTTGACCACCAATATTGACTACAGCAAAAAAACACAAAGGCTATTTACCACAGAAATGTTCCCGTACCGTTTGCAAATAACTGTTGACCGCGGCTTGTGGGTCAAAGATCAAGAATTTTTATTTGAACGACTTAGCTATAAAATATTCGCCATACCTACGTGTTTATTTTCCGCCATTGTACTCATGGCGGCTTAAAAAAAGAATTTGTATAGGCTGTTTACGATCACGTTTTTGTTATTTATCACGTTAATGGCGGCATTAGTGTTTTGTGACAGTTTCCATTATTTAAATGTTTTATCTACTTAATCAGACTATAATGTTCCCACTGCTGGGACACAGGCCTCCTCTCTTCGAGTGGGAGTGGGCTCATAATCTACCATGCGGGCTGCGGGCTCGTAGATGTCACATGTCTTCGAATTTTTGGTTCTAGGACATGCCGGTTTCCTCACAATGTTTTCCTTTATTGTTTTGAGAGAGTGTTTTTTATTTGTTTGTTTTCTTGCAAAGTATTCGTGGTAGCGTCTCCGGAGAATTATATTAAAGAAAGTTTTTTTCAGAGACAATGCGATTTTTTTTTCTGCACCCGATATTTCTCTTTACCATAAACTAATAGTAATTAACCTTTATTATACCAAGGGACTAATATTGAAACTTTCTCAGCAAAGTAGTTACTACTGCTTTCTCGGGCGTCGTCGCGAGTAAAAGCTAGTATTTGAGTTATTACGACATCTGCGCCAATGGCTCGGTACAAGGCCGCTGTGACGTCACAGCGAGGAATTTTAGAATTCATAACTCTGGGTGCGTTTTTTCATTGACTTAGTCACACTTTATAGATACCTGTACGTTTTTTATCTAGTTAGTCGAGAATAGTGTGAGTTTTCCGGTGTATTTAGGTTCAAGGCTCCCGCAGACACGTGCGACGCGACTTTAGTAGAACAATTTCTATAAAAAAATTCATGGAAATTGTTCTACTTGAGTCCACCTGTCTGCTCGGAGATTTGAAAATCCTTCAGACGGGAACACGTATAATATACTCGGTTACTGATTCAGACTAGTGTGAATAAATAACGACTTACGTCCTCAGCAACTAAGCTGATTCAGGGTTCCGTACCTCAGAAGGAAAAACGGAACCCTTATTCTATTGAATAAAACTCTATTCACTACTAGGCGCTACCTGAGAGTCGAAAAAACTTTACAATTAAAAAAAAAGGAACAGACTTCGTCTGAGACAAGTTTAGCTAAACACGTTGTAAATGGCCTAAAATATCATCCCTTTCAAGCTTTGGACCCATCTCCCAAACAACCTGTATATCTGTGGACGGGAACGTCATAGCAGAGCCGTAGAAATAATGTTCGGTCAGCAATGTAGCCGCCGATTACCAAAAAAAAAATGCTCTCACTTCCTGC
The DNA here is from genome assembly GCA_949629185.1 of Apamea crenata. Classification (NCBI taxonomy): domain Eukaryota; kingdom Metazoa; phylum Arthropoda; class Insecta; order Lepidoptera; family Noctuidae; genus Apamea; species Apamea crenata. Next base: position 2,563,120 of record OX451376.1, on the reverse strand, counting down.
GAGTTGATCACCTGAGGGGCAATTCTCGTAATTAAGAACGTTCACAGTCTGATCTCAGTCTCAATCTGTCAAAAAAACTCTAATTTCCCTACATTTTGACAAGTTTTTGACATTTGTTTGTCGCCGAGATGATACTGCGACTAGATTTTGAACGTTTTAAATTACGAGAGTTGGCCTTCAGATTAATAATAATTAAAGAGGAAGTTCAGTGCTTTGATGTTTACAAACATAAACATAACTGGCGAAATGTGGGTGTTACTATAGGTCTGCCTAACCCTTCGGGTTACAGATGTGATGTTATGTGTACTTCCATACTTATACATATACTTCCTACAAAATTACAGGAAGTGTGAGCGCTCATTTTGGTTCCTTATTGATCGACGAAAAAAGGTAAAGGCCATCGTGTCAACTCGATACTTCCAAAAAAGAACATTCAATTAGTTCCTGGGTTCTTGTTTTTTCAGCTTTTTTTAATTACCGTGAAAAAATATCTTTATAATTGGGTACGTTATAACTTGTGACATTTTTAAGGTGAGGTTTCGATGAGTAGAGTAACATAAACTTCACGCCCGTATTCTCCAAAGAGTTAAGCAGAGGCGCACCTATATAGTAAACCCAAATATCGCCTGTTATGTTTAAGTCCCATGTATGTAATAGGGCGAGAGCCTATTGCCGTTAACCGGGCTGCTAGGCAGTCACTTAATGTAAAATACTAGTATAGAATAGAATAGAATGAGATGTTTGTTACCCTTTTACGCAAACAGTACAGAACGGATTTGGATGAAATTTGGCACACAGATAGTTTATAACCAGGAATAACACATAGTATACTTTTATCCCGACATTCCGACAGGATCGAAATTTATGCGGGTGAAACCGCAGCTAGTCAAGCTAGATATTTCCAGCTTTAGTTGGCCTCACGTTGCGTTGCGTTGGCTTTTCGAACAATGAGAAGTCAGCTTCTACTGGAAATATTTAGCTTAATATGTCACCGTGCATACAATGTCTTTAGAAATCAGCCCTAGTTACATTTTACACTGGCAACTTTGGCACTATCTCAATAACATTCAGGAATGTTTCTAAGTCCATTGGACTTAGCAACACGGACCTGTACACAAAGTCTAATGAAAACAGCTCTACTTAGGTACCCGTCCCATCGACAACGAGGAAGCGACTAGGTATCGACTATTATCTCTTTCAATAAACGGACAAAAGATGTAGGTCTCGTATAATTTATTAATGCAGATGCATACAGGGTGGCAGGGACGTCGACGCGCTAACCTTGAATTCAGCACATGATTCTAGACCGCCTAGAGTAGACATTTTTAGGAGGTTATCAAAAAAAAAACAGTTGTTTCATAGAAAGGTGCATTCTATGAAACAACTGTTTTTTTTTTATAACCTCCTAAAATGTCTACTCTAGGCGGTCTAGAATCATGTCTACTTACGCGGTCAGAATGTGTGGAACAGCAATGTTTTTTTTAAATAACCGACTCTAAATTCGGCGATCATGTGCTGACTCCATTGTAACATGTTGCGCTTCGATGTCCTTGCCATCCTGTATATTAATAGTATATCGCTGACTGTTTACACTGCCGATGAGAGCTCTTTCTCCCCTTTCGCAGTGCGAGAGCTATCAAAGAAAATGCTCCGCGACGCTCGTTTGGCGGGCGGAACACTCGCTGAGAGACTCATCATGCGCCTATAGCAGTCCACTGCTAACTAGAGCCTCTGCTATTGCACGCCATTCAACTCGATTTTCAGCAATTCTCATCCAGCTGCTACCAGCCATTCTGCGAAGATGGTCGTTCCACCTAGCCTGAGGCCGTCCCACCTTACGTTTACTGATTCGTTGTTTCCACTCAAGAACACTCTCGCTTGGTAAATATGCATACCAGCAAGTGAGCAGACCCTGGCTGGAGGCCTTAATTTATTGAGGCACCCATGGGCAAGTAGGGTTAAACATCCGACAACCTCCTGGAACGACTAGCGAGACGGCATTAAAAAAAAAAATGGGCAGTCATTCTATTCGTCGCACTCGCTCATTGGTCAGCGACAAAACTATCCTGAACTACAAACTTACTGCTCGTTACTCGCCAACTCGTGTCTAGTTGCTAGTTTCACTCGCTTCTCGCTAATCGTCGGCAGAGGGACAGGTTCCTTACTCCTACAAGTACTTAGTCACTAATATAGACTTGTACCACTGGCCTGTGACCTCGATCGTGTTAGGTTAAGCACGTGTTGTAGTACTGCATAATCTGCGTCTGTTTGCTTCAGTAGATAGTTATAGTCTGTGGCGATATCGCCCTATCTCAACTCGGATTAAGTTACTATGTGGAGAACTTTTCTGTTCATATTTTTGAACGTTTGTGTTTCAAATTGTGGAGGGAACGAGCCAAATCAATGTTACTGGCTGAAATAGGGTAGTTTCCTGGGTAAAAAAAATATGATTATATTTAGTCCGTCAGTTAGATTATCGAAAAACAATGGACACGTATTTTTTCTTTTGTCAATCAAACAAAAAATGACAAAGATAAAGCGCGTCAAAATTTCAAAAAAAATTCAAAATTTCATTTGGGAGTGGGGCTCGTGACGTCACTTGCTTGCAAAAGTTTCGCAAGCAAGTGACGTCACGCGGAACTTTTTATATATTATTGACAAAAGAAAAAATACGGGTTCAATATCTTTTGATAATCTAACTGACGGAATAATTAGAATTTTTCCTTTTAATTATTGTCTGTCATATAGAATAGGAACTTACATAATCTGTGACACAGAAGGTGACTTTGGCGATTGCATATTGAAATGAAACTTCTTAAGTGGCGATTCTAGAATTTTATTGAGAGTGAAATTTCAAAGACGCGTCACGTTTCGGCACTTTTCGTTACATGAGAGAGAAGAAACATATAATATCTCTCTCTGTCGCTCACACTAAATCTCTCTTATTCTTTATTTTTTTTTATGAATTTTCACTTATATCACGTGCACGATGCTGCACGTGCAATATTATTTTTGAAATCTTTTTATTTTAAAGTCTGCGTTTGTCGGTCTCTACCATTAGTAACTACCTACCTAACAGGTGCGTGAAAATGGCGAAATGGAGGGGCGGAATCATAGAGAAAATAACCAGTCTTTGGGCGGAATGGACGGTCCTTCAGAAAATCCACAAAAAATTCTAGTGAATTTTCAAAGAGTTAATATTATAAAAGACGCCACTTTATTCAACTCACGTAAAACGATACTTAAAGTCAATCTTTAGTGCGTTAACGACAGCAAGAAGTAGTTTTTGCAGGAGTCAGGAATGGCCTCTAATAAATATGAAACAGACATGATTTATTTTATCATTTGAAATTCCATTCGCCCATCGAAGGTCTTTGCAAGCTGACAAAATAACATATGTATGTGAACATGTACCTACTTACCTATAATTTGTAGAAACACAAAATTTACATTATGTACTAACTCGTACCGTAAGCATCGACCTTTATCTAACAAAAGAATATTACAAAGAAAATGTAAAATATTACCATAACTAAGCAAGGAGTATTTACAATTTACATACTCATTGCTTGGAACTCAACACTACAATAATAATAATAATAATAATAACTTTATTTCGGGTGGCATAGACCCATAGAAACCTTAACCTAGTACACTTTACAAGACACAATGGCAACACAATGGCAATGGCATGACAATGGTTGGATTTTTTGAACAATAGACTATTATAGAGGTATTCGGTAATAATTTATTTTAGTTGTACATGGATCTTTTGGCGCGTGGTAAAAATCGGAACTAACGCCGCCATCTTGTTTTTTCGATACAAAAATATAAATATGCCTAGCCTTTTTCCAACTATACTGGGGTCGGCTTCCAATCTAACCAGAGGCAGCTAAATACTAGTATTATATCCAGTTACTGGGTAATACGATACCCATTGGTAAGACTGCTTGTCAGACTTTCGGGCTTCTGACTACCCGTAACGAATGTCAAAGATCCACGAAAGACAGCCCCGACGAACGGCTTAAGCTGGTTTCCGAGGAACGGAAAAGTTTCGGTATGTAAAGATAGTCACCCATCAATACAATTTCACAAAATAATTTCAAAAATGTTAACCAACAGCGCCCCCTGACAATATCATTCAAGCGGCCAAAAAAACCCTTGAAGCTCTGTGAAATGATGACGATGTTGGGGTAGGCAATGCAATTATTATGACAGCTCTTGAACTATTACGAGTACAACCAATCAGAGCGAGTTAAATCGACATAAAACAAACATTCTTATCCAATGAAAATATAACAGTAGTAGAACTGTTAAATGATTTATAGTGAGATATTCATTCGTGTTCATTGTATGCAGCTGTCATTCGTAGATCTTCGCACCTATTAGAAAGTTTAAATAGGCGAAGCCAAAGTAGCTGTCTTATTTGATAAATAAACGAATCGATTGCTGTAAACATCGCTAAGTCAGTTGGTCAATCGATGTGGTCCTGTTGAACCACTCAATTTGGTATTTCATACCGCAAACCAATATTTATAGTATGGAAACTGACTTAATCACTGTCTCTTGCTCAATTAGATATTTGTTATAGCCTTTTTTTTTTTTTTTTTTTTTTTGTCGCTGAGAAATGCTTTATGCATGCCCGCCTCGCGGGGGACGAGACGGGGTATGTGGGACTCCCTGTCGGAATGACAGTATACCCACTAAAACTCAGCGGTGTTCCCTCATTCGCCGTGATGGGAGGGCCACGGGAATAGGCATAGCCTTTACCTCCATAGCCCTCCCGGCGCATGCCCGCCTAGATGTTATGGCGGGCCCCGCATGCCCCCCACATAGGGGGGCTACGAAAATGGCCGGGACCACCTAGCCATTCCCGTCCAACACTGGTGGAGGCCTGTGCAATGCAGGCAACGGTGCCCCCGCACCCGTTGCCTGCTGGCCCCCACGCCCGCCTGACTGGCGGGCCCCGCATGCCCCCCAAGATGGGGAGCTACGGCCGCAGAGGATAGGGAGAGCGGCAACGACACACCGACACTCCTCTTCCCCTGCGGCCCCACCGCGTCCGCCATCGAACGGTGGCGGCCCCGTCGAGGCCGCGGAAGGTGGGGAGAGCGGCAACGTATCACCGACACTCCCCCACCGCCGCGGCCCCCAATCCTCAGCCGCGATGTCTCCCTCACGGGGGACATCGCGGCCCGCCTCAGGTAGGCTGCGATGTCGGCCAAACGGCACCGCAACCTACCCGCCGGCCGCTACGTCGTCGGCTTTTCCGCACAGCCTAGACGAGCGGCCGCTCCTCGGGTTCCTCTTAGCTTCACCGTGGCCCAATCCACCACGGCTACTGAGCCCCCCCGCCTCGACAATGCGGGAACCCACCGGGGGGGTATTTGTTATAGCCTGGCCAGCATGGCCCAACTACCTTATCTATAGAAACGTGATTTATTTTGTTGATAGATGCTCAAAGAATATTGCGTTTACGTACTTAGACGGATCTGTGTAGCTATTCACAACCATTCGACAGGCTATCGTATGACGTATCAAATACACACATACACAATACACGATACACACACACATTTCGATGATCTAATTTGCCTTGCCCCCGACAGCAAACAGCTGTCGAAAGCCAGTCATCTGTTTGATTTAAACTGCCAACATTTTCGGGTTTTGGACTTGTGAACAGTTTTAGAGGACTCCTACGATAACATTGATTGATGTTCGACACGGTACAGAAGCGTATCGAGTGGTTGTGAATAGCAGTACTGCAGTAGTATTATACTGTAAATATGCATATGCATATGCATGAAGTGAGCTGTCAATAGTGTCAACCCCTAGTATCAGCCGATCGATTCTGTAAAAATCTCACCGTGAAAAGTTCCGTGAAGTGAGCTTAGAGTGAGCTGTCAATAGTGTCAATCCCTAGTATTAGTTGGAATGACAGCTGACAGATGGTTACAGAATTGCACTACAGCAGTGCGATTCTGTAACCATCTCACCGTGAAAATTTAGGTGAAGTGAGCGTGGAGTGAGCAGCTCATTTCACTTGAGTTTTCACGGTGAGATTTTCACGGAATCGACCGGCAGGTGGAATGACAGTTCAATTAAATCTCACTTCACCTTAGTTTTCATGGTGAGAGTTCCTAAAATAGGATGATTAGTCAACGAACATTAAGGACAAAACACATCATTGTCCTGGAACAACATCAATTACGAAAAAAATATCAGTGATCGGTCTTGAAGTATTAAATCAAGGGCCTGCCAAAACTGGCAACCGATAAACTTGGCCATAAACTAAAATGATGATTCAAACCGACATTCCAAGATTCTTTCCAATTTTAAACTAGTAATCCATCTCGAGTGCTTGACTGACTTGGACATGTGGTACTACAGACGTACTCCTAATAATGAATGAACCATTATACTAATGGGTACGTGCGAGCAGGCACGCTTTGAATGTAAATACAGTCAACTGCAGTCCATGGTAACAATTTGACGTTCACGCAGGGCCTTTATATCGTAGCAGTTAAGGTGGTTTTCGTGGTTCAAGTCTTACTGCTGACTTACGGTCGACCGTACCAATTGAAGGTGAATGTTAGGCCAGCAACCACTGAGAGATATGCTTTGAACTTTGAACGATACATAAATAGTTTTGACTGCTATAAAAGTTTATTTGTTGGCTATAAAAGTCTTTCAGACCGTATTTCGGTAATGGCGGCCAATTTCAATCGAGAGTAACCTTCGGCGCGTGAGATGTTATTGTGCACAAGTGTGTGCGCAGAAACAGGTGCACTCTTTCTTCCTTCACTCTCATAGTCCGATGGGATAGCACGAAATCCGACACAACCGGAGAGAGATCAGGCGCAAGACCAACGGCAATGGTTTCCTAAGTGGTGAACGGTCACACAAGACTGACTGTCCAAATACAGTACCCTAATTACGTAACAAATTATCAATCTCAATCTGAATAATTTTGAAGAGTATTGCTAATCCATTGCTTCATATGTTCGAAAAATGTGTCTACTCAACAACGTAAATAACGCAATGAATGTTGTTGAACTGTCAAAATTAAGCTCATTGCTACTGATAGCACGCATTACGCAATTTCCCTGCAGCTGAGTGTTTTTTGACACCTTCATATCAGATAATGGTGAAAATAACAGATTTTCATGATATCCGATATATGTATTATGATGGAACCGCTTTCCTAGGAAACCAAAGTTTTAGAGAACACATAAAAATATATTTTTAGAACCGTTGTTAATAAAAGTTTAATGGGTGCTTTTCGCAGGTGTGTAACTCTTGAAACCTTTTTGAAGTGAAAACCTCTTTAGCGGCGTTGTGCACTTTTGTTGTGATGAGTAAAAATCTTAAACACGTGACCTGATCGAAAATTCATAAGACGGAGCTCGCGTTAGGACCCGTGACCTGATCGAAAATTCGTAAGACGGAGGGAGAGTAGACCGCATTCCAAAATATCAAAAATGCACAACGTTAATATTCAAGTTTTCACTTCTGCCGGCACCCCCTGGAGTGCAACCCGTTTTTTGAAGTGAAAACTTCTTTAGCGGCGTTGTGCACTTTTTTTTAAAACAATAATCTTTTGATCTAAATGGGAAGTCATAAAAAGCTTTTGCGTAGGCGTATCCATATGTTTTTAAATAATATAAAATATAATTAAAACGCTATGCCACGACTGCTGACGCGGATATAAATTATATTGCTATTGATACTGGTCGGTTCGTGGAAAGCACGCTAAGCCGTTGGTCCCGGCTATCATTTAGATCTTTGACAGTCGTTACGGGTGTCAGAAGCCCAATACTCTACCAACCAGAGACAATTAGTGGGGTATCGTGTTACCCATCAGGTAGGCAGTCGCTCCATGTAAAATACTGGTATTCAGCTGCATCCAGTTCAACTGGAAGCCGACCCTAACTTATTTGGAAAAAGGCTAGGCATATTGGTCTTTGACCTAATGTTTTTCGCTAACTAAAATTTTGTTATAATGATTACCATGGTCCTTATTTTCCCTAACTCCGGTCTGGTCATAAGGTACCTACATTAATTTCATTAGAAAGTGAAGGTGTTCCCAATACGGTACGGTACATCAAGATTTTAATAGGAAACCCGTTTCTATTCAATGGAGAATGGCTCGTTATGGTCCAGCAATGAGGTTTAATTATAACGATTAAGATAAGCTGCAGTAATTGCTTGTCCAGCCAGAATAATGTAAGAGAAAGTTGATAGTGTAGCCCTTTCATAGCTAGTATAGAGGTGATGATGTTGATTTCTTAATTTTAATTGACAGTAGTAAGGTCTTAGGACTAATTTTTACCAAAGTCAGTCTTTTATGTAATCATCATCATCATCATCTCAGCCGAAAGACGTCCACTGCTGGACATAAGCCTCCCCCAAGCACCTCCACTTCGACCAATCGTTTATCTGTTGCATAAAATTTACGTCTGACAGTTTTTATATGGTAGAACTGTCAAAATTAAAAAAAAAAAATGATTCCTGCGAACATATTTGTAATAACAGTAGCTATGGGTTTCATTTAGACAATTCAACAACATTCATTGCGTTATTTACGTTGTTGAGCAGACAATTTTTTCGAACATACGAAGTAATGATAAGCAATATCCTTCAAAATGATTCACATTGAGATTGAAAGTGTGTTACGCCATTAGGGTGACAACCGCCAACTTATCGTAAGCGATATTTTTACGAAAATGCAATTTTTATCGTATACGATATAATTTTCAATATAGTCTAAGATAATAGTCGCTTGTGATAAGTTCGCGGTCAGGAGTCGATTTATTCGCAAGATAAGAATTTGAATTCGCCTTTAATGAAGTTTAAGGTTATACGGTGGCACCAATCAACCAATGTTTGTGACCAGAAGGCCAATTCCCGCAATTAAAAACGTTCAAAATGTTTGACTCTTCACGTGACCAGAGCGCTGGCCTATTTTTAACCCAAAGAATCAGCATTGCCATCCAACGTGGTAATGCTGCCAGCCTTTTGGGCACTTATCCCAATGACAGCGATGCTTACGAATTTTATGATGCCCAATGAACTCCTGCCTTTTTCTTATTTTTTTTATTATATACTTGTATAATAATAGATATTTTAGTGTTAGCTTTTAAAAGTAGTAATTAATCAGTGTATGTCAAAATAAAAGAAATATATGTCGCAATCTCTTTCCAGCGACAATCAATGTCAAAAACTTGACAAAAATGTAGTAATGTGTGTATGTAATGTTGTTGAGGTATTTCTGACAGAATAAGACTGCGATCAGCCGGTCGATTCTGTAAAATCTCACCGTGGAAACTCAAGTGAAGTGAGCTTGATGTGAGTTGTCAGTAGTGCCAATCCCTAGCATTAGTTGGAATGACAGCTCACTCCACGCTCACTTCACCTAAGTTTTCACGGTGAGATGGTTACAGAATCGCACTGCAGATTGTAAACGTTCTTAAAATTACGGGAATTGCCCCTCTGATCATGCGCGTCATTGTTTATTTATTTCCTTTGTTCTATTTGAATGTTGGCTCAAAAATCTTAATTGTTCTCAGACGAACGGAACCCCGCGTGATTTGTGTTGGGTGTGGCCAAAATGACGTTGCTGTGTAACATACGAGTACATTGCAGCGTCATTTTAGCGATTAAAGAACCGCGTGAAAACTCTGGTCTCGCCCAACCCATGGAGTACGTCACACGACAAAAATATTTTTAATGTAGACGCTAGAAGAAATAATTTACAACTGTTTTTGCAAACATAAAAGTTCTTGGCAATGTATCAAGGAGAGCAAAAGAAAAATCGTGATGGCACCATAACTGACCATATCATAGACAAGACACGCGACACTTTTATTTTTGAGTCAATGTTCGAAAGAGTGTAAGAGTGTAGGATCGGGACCAACCGAACCAAATAGTAACTTCGTAGCAGGAAACGGCCGAACATTCGGCCGATACTACTTCGGAGTAGACCCCCTGGATTTTATATCCCAATTTTCCCACGGGATCGAAACTTATGCGAGTAAAACCGCGGGGCGCAGCTAGTACCTACATAAACAAACAAATAGATCAATATCACATCCGGCCCAGAAATGTCAACACCATAAATCTTACATAGACGATTCTATTTTCAAAGTTTGTTTATAAGGCATTTCCGGTCACTGAGCATAGACAAACGATTTATGACGAAATATGTAAAACTTTATGACATTTTCATAGTTGCTGGGACGTTGCTGGGTTTTCTTATCGAAATAAGAAATGAGTGTTGGTACAAATCCAAATACAAGATCGTTTATTGTCACAATTAGCATTATACATTAAGACCTGTTTGGTCCCTTTATGCAAACAATGTCTGTATTAGGAGACCCCAAAAGGTGCCTATAACCACAGAATAACTAATACTACTACTATAAATCTATATCATAATATTTATCTTCCAGCTATTTATCGATCTGTTTGCAATAATACCAGTAAGATAGCAATGTTTTACTTTAATTTCCGTGTTTTGATAAAACTTGTAGGTATTTTTACTACTCTGAACACGACCTACTTATGTACTTAACTACATGAAGAATAATATATTTTATAAAACGTGAAACAACGTATAGCTCCAAAGTATACGAATAATGTGCATTTTTAGAAGTGCTACGTCATATTGCAAATGGTGCAGCGGTGGCCAAGTCGGCCCCCACTTACGAGACTTACGGTCGTGGATTCGAACCCAGACAGGCGGTTGACTTTGTGTAAATTATTTCATCACCACTGCTCTCAAAACGGTGAAAGAAAACATCGTGAAGAAACCGCCATGTTCTAGAACCAAAATTCGAGGACATGTGACGTCTATCAACCCGCACTCGGCCCGCGTGCCCAGCCCACTCCCTCTCGAAGAAAGGAGACTTGTGTCCCAACAGTAGGAACATTATAGGCTGGTTATGGTCCCTATATTATCTTCGGACCATCGCGTAAAAAATATAGTTTGTGAATGCGATCCAAACGGTAATGGTAATCATATGAATGGCTTGATTAACAAATGCTACTTGTCTATAGGGACCAAAACTTACTGATTATTTATTTATTTATTATTAAGGCACATCAACAATACAAACACAAACATTTAAAAATAACAGACCACAGAGATATGGACTCACAGAACAGATACAGACCTCTTTATCTGTTCTATGCATGGACTAGTGTTTACGTCAATTACAGACGTGCACAGCATTCACAACAAAAGAGAAGAAAAAAAAACATAGCATTCACGCTACAAAAAATAATAATAACAATAAAAGAAAACAAAAACAACAAAAGAACAAAAACTAGCTAAAATCTCGGTAGTAGAGAGAATACCCTCAACGACTTCATTGATTAATTTCCAACAGAAAATTTCATTGAATTTTCTTGCGTCTAAAAATTCTAAGCTGCTTTCGTGCGTGGGCTTACAATGTTTACATAATTTTTATGTATCTTGCAACAGTTGCAATATATTATACTATCTAATAGTAAAGCTGAAGATTTGTTGTTGTTTGAACGCGTTAATCTCTGGACCTATCAGTCGGATTTGAAAAATAGTTTTTGCATTTGTTAGCCCAATAGGCTAGTTTCCTAAAAAATCTCTAATTAGTCTGTCAGTTACATTATCAAAAAATATTGGACCCGTAATTTTTCTTTTGTCAATTATATAAAAAATTATGAAGATATCGCCTGTTAAAGTTCCGCGTGACGTCACTCACGCCTTGCGACACTTTTTAGCATGGCGTGACGTCACGACCCCCCCCCCCCCAAATTTTGACGCGCTTTATCTTTGTCATTTTTTGTTTGATTGACAAAAGAAAAAATACATGTCCATTATTTTTCGATAATCTAACTGACGGACTAAATATAATTATTATTTTTTTACCCACGAAACTACCCTATTCTTGAGAAAGGCTATAGGCTATTTAACATCACGCTAGGAATCTTAGGAGACGAACATAAAGAAAAAAAGTAAGAAAGAACGCTAAGTGAAAAAGAAGTAATAGCGAAGGCAGGCGATGGGATGGGTTGGGGTAACAAGAAATTCCTCGCGGCGGAAATAGGAAATGGTCATTTTTTTTACTCTCATGTTCACGAGCAGTTGTTTCATAGATATTTCTGTCAGATAGTGTCACATAGTTGTTAATATCTTGTATTAACTCGTACAATGTAACCTTCTGTAAGTACCTAGTCACATAAATTTGTTTGTTCAAGTGTTAAAATAATAATTTTATGAAGTGCTGAATGTTTGTTTACTTTGTATGAAAATATTGTTTTGTAACAGTGTGTCACAACTCACAGTTAAATTGTTTATAAGTATTTACCCTTTGAGGATTTTCAGTTTCACTGAAATTAATGAATGGTTTGCAGAGCCCGAATCATATAGTTCGCACTAGTGCACAACTCGCTAATGATATTTAAAGATGAAAGCCTTCATCATAAAAAAATACAAATGTTATCTGTCGTTGTCGACAGTCGTTGGCGCGCTCTCCTGACATCTGTCAATCTATTTTATTTTCATATTTGGATGTATTTTCTTATCTTATCCGTCCTAACCACGGAGTACAGTGGTCCTAACCAAAACAGTGACCTGCCGGTCGATTCTGTAAAAATCTCACCGTGAAAAGTTAGGTGAAGTGAGCTGTCAAAATAGTGTCAATCCCTAGCATTAGTTGGAATGACAGCTCACTCCACGCTCACTTCACCAAAGTTTTCACGGTGAGATGGGTACAGAATCGCACTGCTGAAAATGAAATGAGTGAGTGAAATGAAATGGTGTATTCTGTAAAGTCGGAATCACTTTTACACGTCATATTAAAAAAAAAATCAGCTGGAGATGTAGTCGACATTTTCTATCTGACTACCACATGAGGCATGGCGAATTTTGACGTACAGACGCCAGCAGGTCAAGCTACCCGAAACTGTCAAATTTTCCCAATCAACCTTGAACCTTAATGCGTTAGTGATAAAGTTGAAAATATATTAAAGAAATATAAAAAGTAAGCTCCATCTGAGCATTCCCAAATGCAACTAGCTAAATTTCACCAAAAATAAAAACATAATAAGGTTTTCATACTCTTTGTGTAATGTTTTATTGAATCAAGTAAACTCGATTCGTGATCTTGGTATATTGCTTGATTCAAAACTCTGCTTGGATTTGCATATTGATCAAATCGTAAATAAAGCATATAAGATGTACGGATTTATAATGAGGTCCACTCATGACTTTAAACGGATCTCCTCGTACCTCTGTCTGTACAAAACCCTAGTTCGCTCTCAGCTCGAATATGCCGTATCCATCTGGAACCCATACTATGGTAAATACATTGATACGATAGAAAATGTCCAACGTAGATTTCTCCGTGCGATGCACTACAGGTGTCACAAAACATATCTGCAGTATAACCAGTTGCTCAGTAAATACAAGCTTTTGACGCTCAGCTCTAGACGTAAACAATTAGAAGCAATAACATTGTATAACATTGTTAATGGCAATTTTGACTGTATAAATTTAAACAATGTATTGTGCTATGCAGTCCCCAGGACTGTTCATAGACGGCAGGTGCGTGAAGGCAAACTCTTTGCAGTAGGTACCTGCCGTTCTAACACTGGTCTGCGTTCGCCAGTACGGCGAATGGCAGCAACCTACAATGAAGCATTTGAACATATAGATATATTTACATGCTCTTTGAATAGGTTTCGTAGCCTTTTGTATGAGACGCTTGAACTCCTGGACTAATTGTTTGTAGCTTTAAAAATACTGTTTTTATTTGTTTTTATTTTTTTATTTCTTGTATTGTTTTTTTTATAATATTGGCGTAACTGTCATGCATGAACAGTTCACGTCCTAGTGATTAAGGTTTAATTTATTCATGGTAATCCGTGAACAGCGCTGTGGGTTACATTATTACTTAAGTAACTTATGTTTTTCTGTTTATAATATTGCATAATGTAGCTGTTTGTTGTTCCTATATAATAAAATAAAAAAAATAAAATAAAAATAAATAAAAAATAAAAATTTGACAGATTGTAGTAGCTTGATGTGCTGGCGACTGTACATACAAACACGACTTGTTTGTTGCACGATCGCGTACTCCTTTGACGCGTTAGGACGCGGCCTTATTTAGCTAATTTTTATGGTAATTGTAAGAATATTTTGAAGCTATATTAACCCTTTAGAAGAATTAAACAATGGTATGGACAATACTAACAAATTGACTAAACGCTCAAACAAAAAAATTACGTCACTTATTCAGATAACCCTGCACAGGCGGACAACTCATCATCATATGTCATGCGCACAGACTAAGAAGAGAAGAACCCTTCTGTCATGCGCAAACAAACTCTCAAAAATTCTGTCATTACAAAAATTATAAATTCATATATTTCTTTCAACAATACCGGTGCCTCATAACAGGAAAATAATATTATAAATCCTTAGGCGATAACACTGAAGTTTGTTCATGTTTCTAGGAATCGTCTACAAAAAGTCTGAACATAATCGGTGGTGTCGAATTGTTCGGTAGTGTGAGCGGAAGTCTGGTACTTACTGGTTCTAAGAACTGTGGTAACACTGGACTGTCGACTGTAGGCGAGATCTATGTCATGCGGAACGAACGATAGGGCTGGAGTTTTATCGATATTTTAGTTTTTTTGAGATAAACATAACCTACGGACGGGTCCGTAATAAATAATGACAGGTGTCCATGGCTAAATAATGACAGCCGCACAGGTCGGTCGATCAGGTTAAGCTACGCTTGCGGCGGTTGGTCCGTGGTTGGGAGACCGTCTTTACATACCAAGACCACTCCGTGCCTCGCAAAGCACTTTAAGCCGTTGGTCTGACTGTCATTCGTGGATCTTTGACAGTCGTTACGGGTCGTCAGAAGCCCGAAAGTCTGACAACCAGTCTTACCAAGGGGTATCGTATTACCCAGTAACTGGGTTGTGGAGGCCAGATAGGCTGTCGCGCCATGTAAAATACTGGTATTCAGCTGCATCCGGTTACACTGGAAGCCGACCTCAACATAGTTGGGAAAAGGCTTGCCAGATGATGGGATAAACATAGCATCACGCCTATTATTTCCCGAGGAGTTAGGCAGAGAGCTAGTTCAGACGAAACCTACAAAATGATATAGGAATGAATGTTCGTCTACTTCATCTCCCTTTTCGATCATTCGGTAGGAGAGTGAAAGATGCCGAGTGACGGTAAACAGTCCTACATTTCGCCAGTAAAGTTTAAGTCCCATGTAATAGGGGCAATATGCTGAATAAGTATGAAGAGAGGTTTTTAAAAATATGGGTAGTTCAAGAGTACGTTGATGTCTCGGGGACAGTCACGGAGGAATTACAGCTCAGGCAACGCGTAATTATTATACAAGCCAAGAAATACATTCATCGGTAAAATTCGAGATGTTTCTATAAGTTTAACAGTCACTATTACCATTAAGATTACAACTAAATTATATTTAGAAATTAAGTCATATCAGAACCCAACCTTGTACATTAGATAAACATACAACAACAATATATTTTACACACGTTAAATAATATTATCTTTAAAACTATATCCTTGGTGTTTATCTATCTGCAAAAACAATAAAAAAAAAAATAGGAAAGATAAATTCGTACTAGATAAGTTTAGATTTGGCAGCCCTATTAATAACATAACATAATATTACGCCTGTGATCCCCAAAGGGTGAGGCAGAGTTGTGAATGTGGGTGTACTTTAACTGTGGTTAAAGTACACCCACATTTCGCCAGTTATGTTTAAGTCCCATGTAATAGGGGGCGAGGGGCTTGTGGCTAAGTAATAACAGCCGCACGGGTCGATCGATCAGGTTAAGCTACGCTCGCCGTGGTTGGTCCGTGGATGGGTGACCATTTTCACATACCAAGGCCCCTCCGTGCCTCGGAAACCACGTTAAGCCGTTGGCCCCGGCTGTCATTCGTGGATCTTAGACAGTCGTTATGGGTCGTCAGTAGCCCGAAAGTCTGACAACCAGTTTTACCAAGGGGTATCGTATTACCCAGAACAGGGGTCTACTCCGAAGTGCAAAGTGCGAATGTTCGGATCGGACCAACACATCGCTGAACCGAATATTATTGAAAAATGCGAAAAAAGTTCGGATCGGCTCAATTGGGTCGGGACTGTCAATATTCGAAAGAGTGTACTGTAGGAGTGTAGGATCGGAACCGACCGAACCAAATAGTAACTTCGTAGCAGGAAACGGCCGAACATTCGGCCGAAACTACTTCGGAGTAGACACCCTGGGTTGTGGAGGTCAGATAGGCAATGTAAAATACTGGTCTTCAAGTAAAATTCAGCTGCATCCGGTTAGACTGGAAGCCGACCCCAACATAGTTGGGAAAAGGCTCGGCAGATGATGAAGGAGGGGAGCCTCGCCATCAACAGGATAGAAATCCAGACTCCAGTAGGGTAATTGCATAACATACTAACAGTAGGAATCATTCAGGATAGGTAGGATTTCATTTTGACAGTTCAACAACATTCATTGCGTTATTTACGTTGTTTAGCAGATTTTTTTTCGAACATATGAAGCAATGGATTAGCAGTACCCTTCAAAATGATTCAGATTGTGATGGATGGTATGTTACGCGATTAGGGTGCAGGCCACTCCTGAGAAATTCCAGAAGGCCAATTCTCGTAATTTAAAACGTTCAAAATCTAGTCGCAGTCTCATCTCGGCGACCAACAAATTAATGTCAAAAGCTTGTAAAAATGTAGGGAAATTAGAGGTATTTTTGACAGATTGAGACTGAGATCAGACTCTGAACGTTCTTAAAATTACGAGAATTGCCCCACTGGTGTTAAAACCTAATGACACTGCCCGATCCGGGAGTCGACCTCAGGATCTCATGCTCAGTAGCAGTGCCTGCGACCACTAGACCAAAGACGTAGCCCTGATAACAGCCGGGTAATAAAATCGTGGAAGCGTATCGGATTGATCGAGATGCAAACATTCCCCATTTTATTCGGTCATCGCCCGCGCCGAGTTACACGGCCCACCTCTCAATGGAAAACCCAACTCTATAAAGCGTTTGTTACCAACAAACTTTATGGACTTCCTGTTTTTCATGGAAAATGGGTTATCTGTTCAACGGTACGTAGCCGATCTATTGAATGCATGCGCTCGTGGCTATATGATAACAGCTGCATGCGTGGATGGAAGGTTAAGCTACGCTTGCCGCGGTCGGTTCGTGGATGGGTGACCATCCATTACATATCGATATCCCTCCGTGGCTCGGAAACCATATCAAACCGTTGTTCCGGCTGTAATTTGTGGATTTTTGTCAGTCAGAAGCCCAAAAGTCTTACTACCAGTCTTACCAAGGAGTATCATGTTATCCAGTAAGTGGGTTGTGAAGGTCAGATAGGCAGTCGCTCCATGTAAAATACTGGTATTCAGCTGCATCCGGTTAGACTGGAAGCCGACCCCAACATAGTTGGGAAAAGGCTCGGCAGATAGATTTTGATTCATACTTTTTTCTTTTTTTTTCTTCTGTGGTTTGGACCCTGATAGATGCATAATTTCATAGGACACGCAGATCTTATGGTCAAAGCAAGTTTATTCTAGTCCATCGCTATTTTAAATCTTGGCCTGAAGTAGCAAAAAGTGTAGTAGACATGGTCAGCTTCCAGTCTAACCGGATGCAGCTGAATACCAGTATTTTACATGAAGCTACTGCCTATCTGACCTCCACAACCCAGTTACCTACTGGGTAATACGAACCCCTTGGTAAGACTGCTTGTCAGACTTTCGGGCTACTGACGACCCGTAACGACTGTCAAATATCCACGAATGACAGCCGGGACCAACGGCTCAACGTGTTTTCCGAGGCATGGAGGTGGGTCTTGGTATGTGAAAATGGTAATCCATCCACGGACCAACCGCGGCAAGCGTAGCTTAACCTGATCGATCTAGTATGTGTGTTTACATTGATTACGCAAACACACATACTACACACAGACACACACGCACACACCCACCCACACACACACACACACACACACACACACATTTTGTACCTACTAAATAATTAAAATACAAAACTTATGTTTACATGTTTCTTGCTATTCTGTTAATACGATAAGGAAGAGCGGAGCCTCCTGACACAGGCATATTTACATGCTTAAAAGGAGACTCCAGCAACTAATTATAAGATGAAATTTGTCAAAGAAATAAAGATTTTTGTATTTTGTATTTTTTGTATTTGATCTTCCCGTGCGGCTGTTATTACTTAGTCACAAGCCCCTCTCGGATTGATACGTGCTACAGCCTACACAAAAAAAAAAAACTTTGCTATAGTATCTTGGCATTTTGATTGAGAGTTAACCTCTTGATCTTACCATTCATGAGATCATTCATCATTGTTATTATTTTTATGTAACTACGAAAATTAAGATAAAATTAGTTTTATCAATTTTTAGGATGGAACTTGCTTAGCGATAGAGTAAGTCAATCTGTCCAGCATTTCCCCAACTATGTTGGGGTCGGCTTCGAGTCTAACCGGATACAGCTGAATACCAGTGTCTTACCTGGAGCCACTGCCTATCTGGGTAGCACAATCCTTTCATCCCTTGGTAACGACCCGTAACGACAAAAAATCTACGAATGACAGCCGGGACCGACAGCTGAACTTCCTTTCCGACGCACGGTGGGGTCTCCATATGCAATGGATGAACATCCATCCAGGAACCAACCGCGACAAGCGTAGTGTTATCATTTAGCCACGAGTTATTGTTATATGCATATAAAAAAAAATAAACTATTCTAATAAGACCAATGTTATATTAAAATCCGACCGTTGAAATTATGAGTTCCTGACACCTCATTGCGACAATTCTAGTAGCTCAAAAAGATCAAATTCGCAAAACACGTATTCGTTTGTATGAATCTGACAGGTGTCAAGGACGCATTCTTTCGTCGGCCACACTGTAGTGTTATTGTTATTATTGTCACAGCCAACTGGTTAAATTAGCCGTTTAGTCAACCGGATGGCCTTTGGAAGTAGTGCTCGCCTCGCTTCGCTCTCTCGGCTTGCACGCGGTTGATCACAGTTCTAACCTAACCCATATGGTCGGGGTGCCCTGGCTAAGTTACTGCGACCAATTCGGCTCGCACGTGATTGGTTACAGTTCCAACCTAGACCATAATTTATTGAATAACATTCCGGCCGTTAGTGACACGGCCGCCGTTTAGTTTTAAAAGCCTAGGCGGTTGACTAAACGGCTAATTAAACCAGTTGGCTGTGACATACATATAATAATAACAATAACACTTAGATACAGTGCGGCAATAATAAATGATTTTATTTTGTAAGTAATTAAGTCTGTACAAACACTTTTACACGTCAATCATATTTTAAAACTAGATGAGGTTGGCGTTTCCTATCTGACTAGTCTGAGAAGAAAGGCCGAAACAAACTCAGAGGTCACAGTCTCTTTTAAAGTCCAGACATAATCTTGGTCAGATCATATGAAGACCATGTAGATCGATGTCTGAGATGGTTTTTTTGAGGAAAGAACCACACAGATTGAGAGGACCTGTCCAGTCAGTGCAGTTAAGCAATCTTTTGATATTATTGATATTATTACTGCACGCATTTGTCAGAAGCATAGCATAGCAACACCTATAACGTTGATGGCTGAACTAAAAATAGGGCTGTAATTTTAATTTGATAGACGCTAGTAACCTGTGCTAGTAACTGTATTTTAACTGGGCTGGCTTTTAACGAAGTCGGTAGATATAGCTACCGTTATTAATAACGTTATGACGCCATTTTTTTGTTATATTTATATTTGTTATTTATAAATAAAATCGTGATGTCAAAACTGCCAGGATGACTGACGTTTGATTTGTTTATGTTATTTTATAAGAGTATATTTTTGTGAGAAGATACATTTTTGCAACGGTAAAACATGATTATTTATGTAGCAACTGAATGTAATTTCAATTTGTGAGACAACATCGGCCATTTTATTAAAAAGCTATTACGTTGAAAACTTTTGCGAGCATTGTTAACATAAACAAAATGGAATCTAGATTCTTGTGTAAACATTTTAGAAAAATCCAGATTATATTTTGCGAAAAATTGCATATGGTTTTAAAAATAATAATAGGTACATGTAACGTAAAGATTTATTTTAAATATGGTGTTATTTAAAATAAATCAAACCATGATTTGTTTAAAATACCACAATATTGATTCACGTTAGCTCAAATATTTATGCGTTACATTATTTATTTAAACTTGGCCTCTTTTCGGAACCAACTGTAAATTTATTATGATAGACAGTCGTGTTCTTGCTAAAATAATTACTTCGTTTAATTTTAATGATATGGTTAGGAGCCAACAGTAAACTCTGGTTTTAGGTTCAACTATCTAGGCCATCGGTTTATGTCTGTGATCTTTGCTACAGATCTGATAATAATATCAAGAGATTGCTTAACTGTCATAAATGTCAAAATGGATTGACTCTCTGTCACGGCCTGTGAAGTTTGTAGGGTTGGGCAAAGGTATTCTATTATGAAGCCTTCGATTGACAATGACTATGAGATGCATGGAATTAGTATGTACTATCTTGATGCGATGTCACGTTGCTTCTAATAATCAAGCGGGTCTCGGAATACATAATTATTGTAAGTATCACAAATTGGCAACATGTCAATGCAAGATATTTGTTTTTATCTGACATTGGTGTCATAAAAGGTCGAATGCTGGAATGAGCAAGGTTCGGTTAATCACTAGGTACCATTGTTTGATTAGGATATAAACCTCAGTTTTGAGCCATAAATAAAGTGGACGTAACAACAATCCATAAAGATCGCAATTTTAATTGGCAACAAAATGAGTTGGCGCCACACATCAGTGTTGCCAAGTTCAAGTACAGAACAATTAATTTGTAGACCTCTATTTTTGACGCTAACTATTTTGCTACCATTTGACCTCACATGAGTAGGCCTTGACAAGGAATAATGACGAATATGCCGTAACGCGTTTTAATTACATAAAAACTAGTTTCTTTTAATTAACCGATCGGATATGGTCCACATAAATAATAATGACGCAAGACTTAAAAGCTCCCGCACACAAACGTGACGCGACTCTGTGGTGTGGTGTGGTGGTGTTATACCAGCGTCGCTTCGCGCCTGTCTGTAGGAACCATAAGACCACACTAATGTTAATATGGTTCTTAATGTCTTCTAATAAATGAAATCCTCGTAAAAGTATTGATGTATTGCTTTTTGATTATTTATTAAGTTTTAATATGTTTTTATAATTAATAAAATTTGTATTTTTTCCTCAATAATTGTATAATTAATTGCATGATTTATATACCAACCTAATATAATTTAAAAATGTTATTTATAATAATGAAAGCTGCTACCAACTTAAAACGTAGTTCCTTCTCTAGTCTATTCACTATAACTAACTTAAGTTTTAACCTATAACATACACATGACTTAAAAATATAAAAATATTCTTAGTAACTAATGTATTTTTATTTATTTAAATATCCAAACACCACGGGACCCAGTGCGTGTTGGGAGATGTCACATGTCTTCGAATTTTTGGTTCTAGGACATGCCGGTTTCCTCGCGATGTTTCCCTTCACCGTTTTGAGAGCAGTGTTGTTGAAATAATTTTCACAAAGTAAAGCGCCTTTCTGGGAGCTGGACTCCGTTGATAAAGATTGGTCCTTGGCAGCTCTGGACAGAGAGAGGTGGAAAGAGAGTAGGGAGGTCTTGCCCAACAGTGTGACATTAACGCCAAAAAAAAGCGCCTTTCTGGGTTTGGACCCAGAAAGGCACTTTACTTTGTGTAAGGTCATAGATTCGAATTCAACCAGTCTTACCAAGGGGTATCGTATTACCCAGTAACTGGGTTGTGGAGGTCAGATAGGCAGTCGCTTCATGTAAAATACTGGTATTCAGCTGCATCCGGTTAGACTGGAAGCCGACCCCAACATAGTTGGGAAAAGGCTAGGCAGATGATGATGAAGGTCATAGATTCGAATCTATATGACTTACAGATACTAAGTCGCGGCCGTCACCACTGGGCCATATTTGCTCTCAACTCTCACTAATACCTAAGACTTAAACATAACTGGGGAAATGTGGGTGTACAGTCACGAGCACCAACATGTCAACACTTGGCAACTTTCAATTGCGATTTTTTCGTGAAATAACGAATGCAACGTTGAAAAACGACACATTAGGTACATAAAGCTATGGATTCGAAAATGCTATGCTTGTAACAATATAAAGTTTCATTTAAAAATAAAGGAGTAAATCGCTTTGAATAAAGCCGAGTGTATACATCATTTTACTCGTGACTGTACTATAGAGGCACCTCTGCCTAACCCGTCGGGGACTACAGGCGTAATGTTATGTTATAACATAACATCACGACTGTGCAGGTTACCATCATCAGCGTAGCCTTTTTCCCAATCATGTTGGCGTCGGCTTCCAGTGTAACCAGATGCAGCTGAATACCAGTATTTTACATGGAGTGACTGCCTATCTGACCTCCACAACCCAGTTACTGGGTAATACGATACCCCTTGGTAAACTGGTTGTCAGACTTTCGGGCTTCTGACTACCCGTAACGACTGTCAAAGATCCACAAATGACAGCCGGTACCAACGGTTTAACGTGGATTCCTAGGCACGGAGGGGTCTACCGAGACCCCTCCGTGCCTAAAGATATATAAAGATGGTCACCCATCCACAGACCGACCGCGGCAAGCGTAGCTTAACCTGCAGCTGCTGCTGCTTACGGCTGTGCGGGTAAGGTAATGAATTAATTCCAAAACTGATAACTCACCTAAGGTTATTGGTACTTACTGATTATCTGTAATTAACAGGGTACGATCTTAGAAGTGTGGTCGTTAATTACTTGCGAGACACGACAGAACTATGTAAGTAATTAATTAATTCCAATAACGACTGATAACCTTAGGTTGAAATGCAGGCGCTTCGCATTATCAGCAGTTAAAGGTAAGATATCCATACATCATCACATCACGCCTTTGTTCCCCGAAGGGTTAAGCAGAAATGTCTTTATAGTACCTACACCCACATTACACCAGTTATGTGTGATAGGGGGCGAGTCTGTAGCCATCAACCGCTCCCTAATCCCGACTCCGGGCTGTGACTGAGAAATTTCAAATGGAAAAACTCAATAACACTATGACCGACCTGAGAATCAAACCCAAGACCTCATACTCAGCAATAGCGCTTGCGACCACTAGACCCAACACGGCAATCCAGACATTTATCTGGAACCATTTACAGGCACTTCTGAACTGTCAAGGAGTCGGTTAGTCAGAATGTTGAAGCTAGTTGATCATTCCAAATAGTAGGCATTTAAAAAGAGAAGCTTTTTTTGACCTGTGGAGTAATTCCGTAACAGACTAGTAGGCTTTCATTTTGACAGTTCAACAACATTCATTGCGTTATTTACGTTAATGAGCAGACAAATTTACACAAATATGAAGCAATGGATTAGCAATATCCTTCAGAATGATTCAGATTGAGATTGATAGTATGTTACGCGATTAGGATGCTGTAGCTATTGAGATACCAAGAGCTAAAAACATATAAAAGTGTTCAAACAACTCAACAGCATCGGGATCATCGACTCTTAACCACAATGCATTGTGCCCCAAGCGTAAGCACCGGTTGATACCACCATAACACATGCAGGAACACAAAGCGTAAGGTCGAGGAATAATAGATGCAATCAATACACAAGCTCAATTCAATGGAGGAATCACTACAGATCAAAACATTGATCGATCGGAATGTAAGGACAACGACGGGGTCAGGTATTTTTAGATTGACGTAAGGTGCGCCTTAAGTCTGTCATAAAATTAATAAAAAGATGTATAGTTCGGCCGACGGTGACAAGAGAATGCGTATTTGACACCTGTCAGTTTCATATAAACGTATACCTACGTGTTTTGCGAATTTGATCTTTATTAGCTACTAGCTTTTGCTCGCAACTTCGTCCGCGTAATATTTGTGTTCCCTCGATCTACCAGGTCGCATCCCATTGCCTGCCCGCGCTATTATTTCGTTTAAGTTTAGTATTATTTTATTTTTTCTCCTAAGGTTCCTAGCGTCATGTTATATATATAGCCTTCCTCAAGAATTGTGTTAACAAATGCAAAAAGACTTTTCTAATCCAATTGGTAGTTCCAGAGATTATCGCGTTCAAACAAGCAACGTCTTCAGCTTTATTATAAGTATATAGCTGACCCGGCAAACGTTGTTTGGCCATATATGTATAAATTATTTCTAGCTGCCCGGCGCTACTTCGTTCGCGTGGTGTCCTACCCCCTACCCTACTCCTACCCTACTCCTACACTACTCCTACCCTACTCCTACCCTACTCCTACACTACTCCTATTCTAGGGTGGACATCCCTTATCACTTAAGGGTTAAAAAAAAAAAAAAAATAGATAGTAGCCGATTCTCAGACTTACTGAATATGCACAAATTTCATCAAAATCGGTCAAGCCGTTTCGGAGGAGTATGGCAACGAAAACTGTGACACGAGAATTTTATATATTAGATGTATAGAATAGAATATAGACGGGTTGATCAATCAGGTGACTATCTTTACATACCAAGACCTCTCCGTACCTCGGAAAGCACGCTAAGCCGTTGGTCCCGACTGTCATTCGTGGATTTTCTCGCTCTAGAAACGTACAAAAGTTTGTAGCTCCCGTGTAAGTAAAAGAGATACATTATATTACGAGTAATTTTCCCAATCAACCTTGAACCTTAATACTTTAGCAATAAAGTTGAAAATCTATTAAAGACATTTGAGAGATTGTAGAAGCTTGATGTGCTGGGGTCTGTATATACGCATACCAGCGAGTAATCGCTTCTCGCCGTCGCGCGTCGCGCACTCGCTGCTCGTTGCTCGCGTACTCCATTTTAGTTACTAACTCTACTCACTTCTCGTTAATCGCTGGCGGTGGGACAGGCGCCCCATACTAATATTATAAATGCCAAATTGCCAATACGGCCGAACGGACATCGGTAGAGCATGACCTAGATGAGGACACAGGATACTTTTTATCCCGGTTGTACGTTCCCGTGGGATAACTTCCAACCTCTATGTGGGCGAAGACGCGGATAAAGGTCAGTAGATGGAAAGGATTTTTCAAGTCGTAAATATTCAGGGCCCTAATTCACTATGAGTGGTCATAGTGAATTAGGGCCCCGAATATTTAACGATTCCTTACCGAATCCACGTCAATTCCTTAGGTAATCGCGTGTTTCTCGCGTTGATTTCAATAACATGCCACACCACTAACAACACCGCATTTTGTCATCCAACCTCTTTATTCTAATTGAAACCAAGTAACAGCTACACTGGCCACCTAATGTCAGAATTATGAAAATGCCATTTGAGTTTTCTTTTTAATTTGTTTATTTAAAAAAAAAATTAAGGGCTATAGATTTATTTTTCCATCTGAAACAGCCTGCTTTATAGTAATTATGCGCTTTAATAATAATATAAACTCTTTATTGATGATGTAATGATGGAATTTTAGCAACTGATTTAGGAATAACTATCGAAGATAAACTGTCTAATATTTGTGAAGTTTCAGACAGGTACGTATTACTAACAATGAGGAGGAAAAGGAGGAAAAAAATATGAAACAACTGGTAACAAAAAAGATAATGCTCAAGATACTCAAATAACTAAACCATGCAAGCAAAGCAAACTAAGCCGGAAAATACTGGGGAAAATTAAGATTTGTTCAAAAGAATCGTCAGAACGTACTGTTAAACATACTTTACAACATAAAAAAGACTACACGGCTAAAAACTGAACGACAAAACAAGATCATGATAACGGGATACCCAATCAATTATGTAGCTATTGTAACACTTTTTTACTGGACAATAAAAAAAGCGCTCGTGCAAACAAAGTTTTAAGGCACCAGTTCCTGTGCGTTTAGATAGACCACGAGTACACATCTGATAACAGAGGCTGATAAAAGCTAAACGGCATATTACCGTGTTTTATTTTATTTTATTTTTTATTGAGAGGAACGGCAAACAGTTACATTATAAGGACTTACAACTAGTTTAACAAAATAGCAATTTGGTTATAAAGTAACCACAACGCTGTCCACAGGTAGGCATAGAAGTTTAAGAGAAAAAAAAGAGTTAATCGCTAGGAACATTAATAGCAGTACGTGTGGCAAATACTTAATTAAAAGTTAAATTATAAGAAAAAAAAAGTGTTGTGTTGTGTCGTGACGCGGAATGCACCAATCAAACGTGTTAAAAATATAAACTTGAATACTTAGACAATTCACTTTTAGTGGTACTATACACAGTAAAATAGTAATTTAACTCGAGACCACTTTCATCATCTCTTCTAGCTGACAGAAGGAGAAGAAAAACCCTCCAACCTTTCCCGCCGTTTTTCATGAAAAGTCATCTATGGGTTGCCACAACTCAAAAGCATCAAATGTTAAAAATGACAATGTTGCAACCCACAAATAATATTAGTTTAATAGTCGATTATTGTATATGCTAACAAACGTATCTGCAGTGCGATTCTGTAACCACCGTGAAAACCGTGAAAACTTAGGTGAAGTGAGCTGTCATTCCAACTAATGCTAGGGATTGACACTATTGACAGCTCACTCTAAGCTCACTTCACTTAACTTTTCACGGTGAGATTTTTACAAAATCGATCGGCTGTTCAGGACGACGTCAAATCACAATAAGTTTTGATTGGCTAAAACTGCGTAGACAACAATGTAATGTAAATCCGGCTTTATCTAGTCCGATCTAGCCTGTCCCTTGCTACCCTCTCCAGCGACGCCCTAAGCTGAGCTCTGTAACCCACAGGGGATGCCATTAGCATGTAGCCGCTTAGTTTTTAAGTTTTTTTAAGCCCTAGCTGGAGGCCTTAATTTATTAAGGCGCCCACAGGCAAGTCTGGCTAAGCAGACGACCACCTCCTTGATTGAACTGCGAGATGCCATTCATAAAAAAAAGATGATTTTTGTTTTAAAAGTTCTCTAAAAAATCGAAAGTAATATTTGCAATGTCGAATATAAAAATGAAATGCTGTTCGTTGGTAAGCGCATCACTTCAGAACGGCTCGACCGATTAGGCAAAGTTTTGTTCTTAATAGTCCTAATCAGCACCATAATTACGTAAGACACTATCAATCATAATCTGATTCATTTTGTCGGATTTTGCTGATCCATTGCTTCTTATGCTAGAAACAATTGTCTGCTCAGCAACGTAAATAACGCAATGAACTTTGCTGAACTGTCAAAATCAAAGCCATTGCTATTGATAGTGTGTTACGCAATTACCCCGTAAGTTCGTACGGAAAGAAAAAAATTGATAAGTTCCCGGGAAAGTTGGAAAATTCGGGAAAACTGTAAGTTCATTTTCAGTGGGAATTTCGTATGAATTGTTGAGGACACGGCCATTACGTTCGTCGGGTCAGCTAGTTAATAATAAAATTAAAATAATAGATCTAGAAAGATTCTTTCTTAAGAGACCTTCATGTTTCAAAGTATCATGTAACAAAGATATGCTTTTTTTCCCTCATTTGTGAGTTGATCCCGTAGTAAAAGTGGTTCATATTCACACACCGAATACTAATAGATTCAAAGACAACCGGTAGTATAAACCTGTATAATCCTTTAGAAATATTCGTGTCACCTGACTGCAGAGGCGGTAGATAGGTACAGACGCCAGCACATCAAGCTACTACAATCTGTCAAATTTCTTTAATAGATTTTCAACTTTATCACTGAAGCATTAAGGTTCAAGGTTGATTGGGAAAATCTGACAGTTTCGGGTAGCTTGACCTGCTGGCGTCTGTACCTAAATATCCTGTGCCTAGTTTCCAAATTTTATGTGGCGCAACACTACCCACGACGCCTCACGGACTAGGCAAACGGTGACGGTTAGATACTCTCGCGTAAATTCTAAGCGTCGAAGGGAAATAACTCCATAACTAATTGATAACTGACTACCATGTCGGTCTAGGTAGACCAGTATAAATGGCCTATACACCACATCTAGCATTTGTCGTGTCGGCTCACAAAAAAAAAAACGGGTTGCACTCCGGGAGTGCCGGCAGAAGTGAAAACTTGAATATTAACGTTGTACATTTTTGATATTTTGGAATGCGGTCTACTCTCCCTCCGTCTTACGAATTTTCGATCAGCCGGTCGATTCTGTAAAAAACTCACCGTGAAAAGTCAAGTGAAGTGAGCTTGATGTAAGCTGTCAGTAGTGTAAATCCCTAGCATTATTTGGAATGACAGCTCACTCCACGCTCACTTCACCTAAGTTTTCACGGTGAGATGGTTACAGAATCGCACTGCTGGTCACATGTCCTGACGCTAGCTCCATCTTACGAATTTTCGATCAGGTCACGTGTCCTGACGTTTAACATTTTTTACCCATCACAACAAAAGTGCACAACGCCGCTAAAGAAGTTTTCACTTCAAAAACTCCGCGCACCTCTGTGCTCATACTAATGTTGGACTAATATTGAGGTGGCCGGTGGCATAGTATATTTTACAGGATGGGGTCCGGATGAGGATGACAGATTACTGATCAGCGTGTTAAAAAAACTTCTCGTCGGTCCAGTGGTCACACGCGCTACTGCTGAGTTTGAGGTCTTGGGAACACGATTAGAATAGTTGGTCGCCCTAATTTAACGCAAGACAATAATAATAATAATAATATCCCTGGACATTTCACACAGCACCATTAGTCCCAAGCTAAGCAACCTAATGCTTGTGTTATGGTAACAAGATGGCTGATAAACTACTTATATATTTATGCAATGTTTATGTTCTTTCTCCAGAATTAGCTTACTGACAGGTTATTGTTATTAACTTATTTATTTATTTTACTTCGATGGTCTTAGTTTATCATTTGTGACTTCAAGTGACAGCTATGTGAACTGAACCCAGCAATGCACAAATATGTAAGCTGTCACGCCCTATAAGCCCGGAGGCTTTTATTTGGGTAGTAAGTTTTTTTTATTTACATTTTAATTTTAATTAATTATTTTTTAGCTTGAGTACGTATAGTTTTTATTATATTTGTTGGTATATTGGCGTGGCTAGCTAGCATATGGAAATTAATTTAATTTTATGTTCTGGTCTTCTAATGTTAATTACCGAACATAGGCACCTAGTACCTATTGTATACAATCAAGTTTTTTGTAACTGAACAGACAGCTGTGCTGCTGGGGAGTTTGTTGCGCCACTTCTTCCCAGCGATAGCACAAGGAAGTGGTGAAGGGCGGGGGTTTTTGGGGGACTGTCTTTTGTAATTTTGACGTTCATAAAGTGCTGATTCTCAGCCTTGAATTTGAATAAAAGACTTTTGATTTTGGGTTCGATAGAGGTCTGACGAGGATCTGAGGTTGGGGGCCGGGCAGTTATTGGGAGTTACATTAGGAATTTCTCAATAGCAGCGCGGAGTCTGAAATTGTGTGCGGTTGATGGCAATTGGCTCGCTCTATTACATGGGTCTTAAACATAACTGGCCAAATGTAGGTATACTATAGCTACATCTCTGACTAACCCTTTGAGAGGAATACATGATGTAAAGTTATGTAACATTGAACACCATAAATACCAATAGCAGAACAGGCTCGCTCCCTATTACATGGGATCTATGGCGAAATTTGGGTGTACTTACTACGGATACACCTCTGCTTAACCCTTCGGGGAAACAAATCATGATGATCGATACTGCTCTCTAAACGGTGAAGGAAAACATTGTGAGGAATCCGGCATGTCCTAGAATCAAAAATTCGAAGACTTGTGACATCTACCAACCCGCACTGGGCCCGCGTGGTGGAGAGGACGCCTGTCTTATTGATAACTGTTTATGATTACAGGGAATATGGTAATAAACCCAATGCGCTGGTGAACGTTCAAACCAATCAATTTGACCCGAGGGCATAGAGTCTTGTCAGCAACAGACGACTCAATCGCATTCCTATGTTTGATCGGAATCAATCATTACAAATGTCATATGTATTTTGATGATACGATCTGTTGACATGTTTCATTAATGTTACAGATAACATAACATTACGCTTGTATTATCCGAAGAGTTAAGCAGAGGTGTTTATACATCCAAATTTCGCCATTTTGGCATCATCATCAGCCTACAGCAGCAGTCCACTGTTGAACATACGCCTCTCCTATTGCACGCTATTCAACTTTTTCACCATTTTGACATATAATGGCTTGGTGATGTTCTTCAGAAAGGTCAGGTGGGTAGTACTCCCAACCGGCGTGTGTGTATGACCAGCGGGGTAGTTGCGTAACAAACTATCAGTAGCAATGAGTTGCATTTTGACAGTTCAACAAC
Source organism: Apamea crenata (assembly GCA_949629185.1). Taxonomy (NCBI): domain Eukaryota; kingdom Metazoa; phylum Arthropoda; class Insecta; order Lepidoptera; family Noctuidae; genus Apamea; species Apamea crenata. The sequence continues at coordinate 2,532,671 of OX451376.1, read as the reverse complement.
ATTCGTTGCGTTATTTACGTTGCTGAGCAGACAAATTCGAACCTATTTTATGAATGAAACAATGGATTAACAATATCCTTCGAAATTATTCTGAGACTGCGGCTAAATTTTGAACGTTTTAAATTACGAGAATTAGCTTTCAGGCTGTGAACGTTCTTATAACGAGAGTTCGAATTACAAGAATTGCCCCTCTGATCACAGACGATTCAAGAAACCATGATTCAAATATAGTCAATTCATAATAAATGTCACGACTTCTCTTGAAAAGTCAATAGATCTTCAAGAGCGAGCTCTCAAGTGCATTTAAACTCTTGCGCAGCGATCGAGTTCCAAGTACCCGCCACCACTTGAGCTGTGGAGCGCTGACGGGTTGATTACTCTATGGCCTGTGGCCGTAACATTAAGTTGTTATAGCCAGTCGTATAATACACACGAAAAGTAGATTTTTATCGGAATACAAGACATGCGCCTGATTGTAATAACCATCAGAAAAAAATACGAATTACAATACTTACATACATTCATCTCATAGACAAGATTCTTTCCCTCCTTTTTTAGGATTCTGTAACCAAAGGGTGACAACGGAGCCCTATCACTAAGGCTCCGCTGTCCGTCCGTCCGTTTGTCTGTCAGCGGGCTGTATCTCATGAACCGTAAGATGTAGACAGTTGAAATTTTCATATTCCTAATGTGTTGAATTTTTTTATTGCCGCTAGAACAAAAAATAATAAAAAAAGGATTTGGTGTTCTCCATACAAGAAACGTGTTTAAACAAAAATGTAGCGTTAAATTTTATGGTACGGCGGTACGGAACCCTTCGTGTGCGAGTACGACTTTCACTTCAACGGTTTTTTATAAATGTATACATGTAGGTACATATAATATTATGATTATACATTTAAGACTGTTATCTTATATATTTTGGTCATACATTTCTACCCAACCCTTTGGGAAATCTAAGCATGATGTTATATTATGTTATGTGATATAATAATAAAACATTCGTCATGCAGCATGTGTGCTGCCATAAACCATATCAACCATAGAGAGCCTATTGTCATTCATGATTTGTTTGGCAAAGTCCCAATTTAAATCGCCCGAATTGCTACGGGGAATTCCACCATGGAAAAACTGAATTTCTGAGATGCCGATAAGAATTTGAGAGTAAGGAAAACCCGACATCGATAAACACGTACATCACTTGGTCTGACGAAGCGTCTATGATTGTACATACAATAGCCCGAACGAAAGTGGTAACAAAACCGTAACACACTATTTATTTATTTATCTATTTATTTCAGGCATCAAGGCCCATATAAACACATACAACACAATATTAATTTAACTTAAAAATACTATAAATACATACAACATTATAATTACACTAAAAACTAATTAACGCACACGAAGTATCTGCGTCGTGTTTCGCTGACTGGTGTCATGTAGCCGGCCGCGAAACCGGTACACAACACCCTTCGTCCAGAACTCTTCCTTGAGGAACTTCTCGAGATGATGTGTCGGAACACGCACCACGAACGACTTGAAGTACCAACCGCCACTATCAAACACTGTCTGAATCATTTTGAAGGATATTGCCAATCCATTACTTCATATGTTAGAAAAAATTGTCTGCTCAGCAACGTGAATAACGCAATGAATGTTGTTGAATTGTCAAAATGAAATCCATTACTACTGTTTGTATGTTACGCCATATCCCGCGCAGTATAAGTTGCATGGGTTCGTGTTCTAATAAAACTCCGTATTACACTAAGTCAGCTAATATCAAATCAAATTAAAATCGTTTATTTGCATAAAATCAAGGCGTCAAAGTGTGTTACCACAAACGTGTGGCTCTCTGTACTAGCGATAGTTCTAAAATTAAAATCGCGCAAGTTCGAGTCGGACTTGCACACGAAGGGTATAAGGGAACAAACGCTGAAAATAAAACCGTTTCTTGTATGTTAAAAATTTGAGGTCTTGGCAACATTGTCATCTCTACAACAGGCAAAATTATGACTCTGGTGTGCCTAGAATCTAGAATATTCCCTATGGGTGGTCGATACACGTTAGGAATATCGATGATCTAGGTACCACAGACTGGCACTAACATCCGTCTGCCATCCAAACTCAACTGTCAAATGTTTTATGACCACTGTTTCTAAATTCGGAACACCTAGCCTTTTCCTTAAAGAGGTTTTACACCCGTTCCAACCTTTTTAGGAGTCAGGCAGCATTCAAGTTCTGCGACATATTTGGAAGTAAGTGCAATTAAGAATTACGTGTTATGTATCTGGTAACCTAATCTAGGCAATTCACTAAACGACTGGGTGTTGTTTTGCTACCAGATGGTAAAACGATACAAAAGTAAAGTTGTCAAAAAATAAAAGGCCCGTTTTGACATTGACAGTCCTAGTAGTTAATAAAGATCAAATTCGCAAAACACGTATTCGTTTGTATGAAAGTGACAGGTGTCAAGAACGCATTCTCAAATGTCAAAACGGGCATTTTATTTTTTGACAACTTTCTTTCTTTCTTTTCTTTTTTCTTTTTTACAAAACGTACGTACGTACGTTACGTACTTTAGTTATAACGATTGCATTTCGCCATTTACGCTAGCAAAATGTATAATTAATAATGTATGTATGTATTAATAATATACCTATAATTTAAGTAAGTCTTAGTATAGGTAATACTGCTTGATATAACATGACATAACGCCTGGAATCCTCGAAGTGTTAGGCAGAGGTGCACCTACAGTACTGTTCTCAAAACTGTGAAGGCAAGCATCGTGAGGAAACCGGCATGCCCTGGAACCAAAAATTCGAAGACATGTGACTTCTACCAACTCGCACTGGGCCGCTTGGTAGGTTACAGCCCACTACTTCTCGAAGAGAGGAGGCCTGTGTCCCAGCAGCGATGAAGCAGTGGTAGCCCAGTGGCTACCACTGCTTCATCGGTATCTTTTAGTAATAAGGACGCGGTGAAATGAAATTACTTAACCTTAACATAGTTAGGTTAAGACTGGGTAGATGATGATGATTGTGTTTAGTTGGTCACTTAGCCGTAATTTGTAGAACAACATTTCCTACGATAGCTCAGGATGTGGAAGAATTGCATTTTGAGGCTACTTGCAACTATTGGGTACCAAAGTACCCAAAAGTATAGAACTTACTGGTTAGTTTTTCCTCATAATGGTGCAACCATTATGAGGAAAAACTTGTGTTTGAGCCACACCAATCTGCCTAGCCTATGCTATCCCAACTATGTATGTTGCGGCTTCCTGTCTAACCGAATGCAGCTGAATACCAGTGTTTTACATGGAGCCACTGCCTATCTGACCTCTACAACCTAGTAACTGGGTAACATGATACCCCTTGGTATGATGTAGTCTGATGTTCAGACTTTCGGGCTCCTGACTACCCGTAACGACCGTCAAAGATCTACGAATGACTACTGGGACCAACTTACGGCTTAACGTGCTTTCCAAATCCCGGAAGAGTCTCGGTATGGATGGTCACCCATCCACAGGCCGACCTCTGCAAGCATTGCTTAACCTTGAAGATCGACCTGTGCCGCTGCTATTATTTAGCCAAATATTATTTAGCTACATATGGGTACCATATGTAGCTCAGCCAGCAGTAAATTTACTATTTCGGGACAAGGCCAAAAACGAACAAAAGCACAGTGGGCTATAAAAATCTTTAAAACGTCTTGGATGTATAATACGTAACTAGCTGTGCCCCGCGGTTACACCCGCATACGTTTCGATCCCGTGGGAATATCGGGATAAAAAGTATCCTATATGTTAATCCTGGTTATAAAATATCTGTGTGCCAAATTTCATCCAAATCCGTTCAGTACTTTTGGCGTGAAAGAGTAACAAACATCCATCCATCCATACAAACTTTCGCGTTTATAATATTATATACTAGCTTTTGCCCGCGACTTCGTCCGCGTGAAGCAACTTTCTTACTTTTTTTTTCGTAAGAACCATCCTCGTACTTCAAGGAATATTCTAAAAAAGAATTAGCGAAATCGGTTCATCTGTTCTCGAGATTTGCGCTTAGCAACACATTCAGCGATTCATTTTTATATTATAGATAGTAGGATTTAAGATGGCAAAGTAAGATAAGTGTTTTAGGACAATCACGAGGGAAAATTAGGGCCTCTTGCGACACATTGTCATACAAACAGTGATAATGATGTTATCGCAAGATGTGGTTTACCTTAGAAGTTTTATAGTACGACGGGAGCGACCTTGGCCCTTTTGTGAGATGAAGTTACATCATCGACGGAAAATGTGTTACTAACTAGAAAGATTGCGACAGAGAGAGAGAGAGAGTCACGTCAACGCCGGCAGCCGCTGAAAACCAGCGCTGGGGCTCTGTCTCGTATAGGGTCTTAGCATTATGCTGAGTGATGGCCGTTTTGCGTGAATGTGACGCATGTTTACCTCCCACTTTTTATTTTTTTTGTGTTTTTGTTCTTTTTTTTATGTGTCATGTTTGCCGCAAATAAATGTATTTTCTATCTTTCTTTTTTCTTTTTTTTCAGAAAAGTGTAAAGACAGTATGACACTCGAATATACAGGGTGACAGGGAAACTCGACGTATTCCTTAAAAGGGGTTATAATAGAGATCATTAGCAACAAATGAAGTCCAGTTAACTAGGGGTCAAAACTGGATGGATAAAAATTAAAAAAAATGGCTACTAAAGACCTTTTATTTCTGAGATTATGTAAGTTTTGCAAGCATTTTTTTTAAATGATCACTTATTTTTCAACTTTCAGAAAAATGGATTGTGTGAGGAATGATATGAAAGAGAAGGGAGTGAATGATAGCGTGACGGTTGACAGGGGAGAATGGAAGAAGAAAACGTGTTGCGCCGACCCCAAGTAACATGGGATAAGGGCAGGAAAATGATGATGATGAACAAGAAGAGGATTGACTCGTTGGTCTAGTGGTCGCAAGCGCTACTGCTGAGCATGAGGTCCTGGGTCCTGGGGTGGGGCAAAGTGTTACTAGGTTTTTCCATCAGGAATTTCTCAGTAGAAGCCCGCAGTATGGATCTATGCCCAAACTGCGGATGTTATGTACTGCCAAATTGCTAACTAACTACCTACTGCACTTACAGGAAGTGTTAATCTTTGTAGCTGTTCACAGATGAGACATTGAGTGGCAATAAAAATGTCGTATAAGACATTGTGTGATTGACATGCTGTCTGTGTTTGCATTTCGGTGCGAGGAGCGGCCCTGAACGATGTTTTGATTTTAGCGCGGGCAACACTCCAGTCGCAGAGCGATACTATACGGCGCGAGCAACACCCTGATTGCGTACACACTGTCAGTTAGAATCTGAATCATTTCAAAGGATATTGCTAATCCATTGTTTCATATGTTCGAAAAATTAGTCTGCTCAACTACGTAAATAATAATAACGCAATTAATATTGTTGAACTGTCAAAATGAAAGCTTTCTGCGGGGTAATTGCGTAACACACTAATTGTTAGTGTGTGTGTGTACCCCGCAGAAACCACAGCGTGTAACAGAAAAAAATAATTGTGGTCGTACTCAAAAATGTGTGGCTGATTATTTTTTCGCGATTACGATGTTGGTCCGATGTTCAGATTGATGGTCTGTATCACATATTCAAATATGACCACACCTGATACAAGATGTATAGCAGTAATTTAAGTCAGGACGAAAGATGTTCTGGCTAAATCAGGACAAAAAAAAACAAAATCGGTTCAGCCGTTTGGGAGCTACGATGGCGCAGACAGACACACAGATATACAGACGCACACGCTTAACTTATAACACCCCTCTGTTTTTGTCGGGGGTTAAAAAGGACGAAAAGTATCCTTTAAAGAGACGAAGGGGGGACTGAGATTAAACTTTGGGAGCTAATAGAATTATTCGATGCTTTGAAAGTCAAAGAATACAATAGAATAGTCTTTATTATGTGCAAAAACCAGCACATCAAGCTACCCGAAACTGTCAAATTTTCTCAATCAATCTTGGACCTAATCCAAGATTGATTGAGAAAATTTGACAGTTTCGGGTTTAGCGAAAAAGTTGAAAATCTATTAAAGACATTTGACAGATTGTAGTAGCTTGATGTGCTGGCGTCTGCACAACGTTAACTTCAAGGCGTTCGTGGTGCGTGTACCGAATTGTTATCTGCCCGTCGTCATGGAAGAAGACTTCTGGCCGTAGGACGTGGTGTTCCGTCGCTGCCGCGGCCAAGTACCACAGAACAGCATAAGATCTAGCTAGAGAAGTACTATTTATTTTTTATAATAAAAGTATGTATGTTTAGGTTAAGGTATTTATCTATGAGCCTACGTCGCCTGAAATAAATGAATAAATAAATAAAAATAAAATAAATTACAGACATAAATATGGAAATTATACAAAGCATAGCTTTCAATGCAGTGCAGGCCTTATCGTCAACACCTAAGCAAGAATTTGCAATGCAACGTATTAAATTGATTGGGCTATAAAAAGCAAACCGCATGTGAATATTAAATCTCTGCTACTGTTTTAACAATGTAACTGTTTCCTTGAATCTTTTGTTGATTAGCATACCTAATTCTTGATGACGTCAGATGTATTTTACTGCCGTTTCTAATTCAAGGATATCGGTTACCGTAAGCTGATCGCCGACAATGCTACTCAAAAATAACCATTACGACTCCGCAATGCCATTGGAATATTAGTGCTTTGGCATTCTGGGTACCCATTGGTAATTGGAGAAGTGGTGGTTCAGCGACAACGGCCTCGAATTACTTTTTGTAAATCATTTCATCACCACTGCTCTCAAAACGGTGAAGGAAAACATCGTGAGGAAATCGGTGTGTCCTAGAATCAATTCGAAGACATGTGACATCTACCAACACGCACTGGGCCCGCGTGGTAGATTACGGCCCACTACCTCTCGCCGAGAGGAGGCCTGTGTCCCAGCTGTGGGAACATTATAGGCTGGTTATACTGTATCCTTGCTTATTGTTGCCGTATCTTCGTTTGAAGTATATCTCCTTACATACAAAGTTGTATGTTGTCATGCATTCATTGCCAGATTTAATCTAATCGAAATCTCAGCAGCCATTAGTAACAATTAGAAGCTTGTTTATTTAACGACATTTCCTAATTGAGATGTCCTAGCAACTGTTTTAACGTTAATTACTCTGATTGACTGCCCCTTTGGTGTCGTGTTCGCAGGTGTTACTGCTGAGCATGAGGTCCTGGGTTCGATAACCAGGTCGGGAATGTAATTGTTGGGGTTTTCCATCAGGAATTTCTCAGAACCAATTTTATTTATCTATTTACATTTCGGAAACTGTCGTAAGCAGCTATTATGACCAAGGACCATTCTTAAAATGGAACGTTCTATACATAAAAGTACTGCTATTTCCTATTTTGTGAATACAACTGCAGGTTTTATATGTATGTCCACGAATTTGGAAGCAAATAATGTCTTTTTTGCCTAATGTACAAAAAAGTGTCTTGTCTGCTCAAACAATAGGCATACCTATTTCAATTAGTTATATTGGTATTAAAACTCCACACAAACTCAAGAATGGTATTAAAATAAATTTATTTATACATAATTATAATGTGGGTGCAATTTATGATAATCGTGGTTAGTTCCTCTACTTCCTACTAGATGGCGCTAAATTCAAAAAATAAAATTCATTCGTTCAGCAACTCGCCACTATATTAAACTTCATCATTCATCATACAGTCATCTTATCCAAGCTTCGATCGAGAAATCGAAGGCGTCAAAGGGTTATTCTATGTGATTATTCCTTACCTCATCATTGGAAGGCGAACACCAGGATGAGTATCGGCACAGCAATAACGCAGACGACGTACACCGACGTGCGTGGCTCGCACTCTGATATGATGACGAACTGTTCGTTCCAGAGCGAGTCGTTGTTGCGGAAAGGAACTTCTAGCACTACCTGGAAGATAAAAGGAGATGATGAGTGAAGACTTGAAGAAATGGTGAAGGAAAATATCGTAAGGAAACCGGTATGTCCTAGGATCAAAAGTTCGAAGACATGTGACATCTACCAACCCGCACTGGGCACGTGTGGTGAATTACGACCCACTCCCTTTCAAAAAGTGAGGAGGCCTGAGTCTCAGTAGTGAGAATATTATAGGCTGATAATTTACGTCATGTAACATCCTGCATCACGCAAACAGAGTTTACCGCGCAGCTAGCATGAATATACAACGTCTGAGGATCCTCCCTTTTCTATGGAGTGATGAGTGAACATTTACACCCTGTTCCTTATACCTCTGATATGCAAATTACCAGCAATCCACAAGGCAGCTTACGGTAGTGCGTCACCGAAAGTTGTTCAGACTTTTGACTTTGGCTAGCCTTTATTAATCGGGTACCTACACCAACTTGGTCACCTCTTTCATCAGCTGCATCGGCCATCCAAATGGAGCATCCAGGCGTTCTTCAAAAGTTTCTGATTAATTAAGAACTCAACTCTCGGCGTAGTTGAATTAGCGTTTGTAGATGGTAACCCTTACTCTAAGAGCTTTATTATTATTTTTAGTTCAGCAAAAAGGAGGGTTATGATTTTTCCTGGGATGTATGTATCAGTATGTATGTTCATCTGTTCTAAACTACTTATCATAATCATTACCGAATTTATTATACGTAGTTTAGACGTTATGAACGGAACACATGAATATACATACATACATACCGTTCAAAATCATAATCCACCTTTTTGCTGCGCCGTAGTCATAATATATAATAATAAATAAATATCCCTGGACATTTCACACAGCACCATTTGTCCCAAGCTAAGCAACCTAATGCTTGTGTTATGGTAACAAGATGGCTGATAAACTACTTATATACAATTTTTTTTTTGGCGGGTAAAAGAACGAAAAAAATGGAACATCTCACCTTCTGGGAAGAAAAGATATCAAGCGACAGGTCACATCTCTCCGTATTGTTGATACACTCCCTGAGCTTGGTGCGCGCGACGTCGTATTTGGTCTTCTGCAGGTCGAACCGCGCGCGGATGTAGTTGCGCTGCACCTCGTTCTCCGAGTTGAACACGAAGAAGTAGTAGCCGTTTGCTGGTACCCTGGAACAGATAGGATTGAAGTGAGTATAGAGATATATGGTGGTAGTATACATCAATCACCACCAACATATCTGCTGAAGTATATTAGAGGTAGTGGTAGGCTAAAAGGATGGTTTTTGCCCTGCACAGCTATTCACAACCATTCGATACGCTTCCGTATCGAATCGAACATCAATCAATGTTATCGTAGGAGTCCTCTAAACGCTGTTCACAAATTCAAAGCCCGAAAACTTGTTAGTTTAAGTCAAATACACGAACGCAATTCTTCCGACAGCTGTTTGCTTGCTGGGGCAAGGCAAATCAGATCATCGAAATGTGTGTGTGTATTGTGTGTGTGTGTATTTGATACGATAGCCTGTCGAATAGTTGTGAATAGCTATGCTGGTTTAGGTTAACTCATCAGAAGTACAAAGGTCTCTTCTTGTTGTATCTATTGATAGCAACCCATGATCATTAAACTTGGGCCTTCTTTAGATTTTCTTATTAATATTGTAGGTAATAAATTATTGCCAAGATAACAAGCATCACATTCATTAATACGTATCGCAGGCCCCACGAAAGATATCATGCAAATTCTCAACATTTAGTCCTATCCTTGCGATTATAACATTTGGATAAAAACGTCAGGAATGAAATCCAACATAACTGCTATAAACATTTAAAAAATACGAAATATTTTAGAATTTTTGCAGCCGCCATCTTTGATTTTTATTTTGACTATTGGCTTCAGCACCCTCGAAAATCATGAAAATGATGTCTCTCTGTCTCTTTCTATTAAGTACATATATAGAATAAAAATTCGCATGACTTCGACTCAGACTTTTTCGTTTCGTGACAATTTGTTCCAGTTTGTCCTACCGTAAGCTGCGTCAAAAGAACTTCGTTCAAAAAAAAAACGAAAGAAAAATTGTTTATTCTGCACAAACTAAACGCACATTACAAAAAAAGACATAAAATAGACACATACAAAGTTACTAAAAGCCTCCTATTCAACCAATTAAACTATGACTATTTTGTCCATTTCAGTCGCTCAGAAAATGTGGCTATTGCCACATTATGATCCCTTGTAAATTTTTTTCATTTATATTTGTAATTTTTATGTTGTACATAATAAAAAGTATTCTATCTATCTATTTCTATACAGTATCGTGCATCTACTAAATCCTCACCTATATGTTAGCGCATTCGCCTTCGCAGCAGCAAACCCGTTCCCACCGGAGGCGCCTCTATGGCAGTGCTTGTGAGGAGTCAGAGGTAGGTTGAGGATTAGACCCTCGCACTCCAACAGGGCTTCCTCGCTGCTCGAGAATGATGACCAGAACTCCGAGTTACTCATATCGAGAGGAGTGTTCTCGTCGACTTTCATGTGGTGGTCTGCATAGCCGTCTACATCCTGGAATGAGGATTAAATTTAATGATAAAAACATTTTGTTCTTAGTAAATACTTCGGCTATTGAGATGCTTTACCGATATACCTACGTAACGAACTTAACTTTTCCTATGTGAAGTCTTGGATGGGCAATTTTATTTTTACAGGGTCAAATTAAATTAGCTAGCGAAACTCTGCAGACGTGATGGGTATCAATATCTGGCCACGCATGTAACTTAGATAAATCGATAGCTGAAAAGAATGCACCGTAGTGTCACATCCGAGATATTATCATTCAAAGTTGATCACGTGACGTCCATTTATTTATTTAAACTTTTCGCACAAAAAGGTAAAGGTAGGTAAAAAGGCGGACTTAATGTGCCATATTTTTTGAACTTGCTTACATCTTATTACTTCGAATGTTTAAAATAATCAAATGTAAATATAAGTTCCATATGTGACCGCCACTTTGGAAAAAAAAAAATGGCGGCGAGGTAGGTATGCCACGGATCTTCAATCACTAACAGACAAAGCACAGACTAAACCACTGGGCCTAGAAGCTTGAAATTCTGCACATGAGTTCCTTCTCTAACGAAGGTGAGCACTACGGAAGGATTTTTTTAAATTCATCCCTTAAAATGATTAAATACGGGGCAAACATTTGTATGGAAGTTCGTTTTTTCCGATGGATCTCATCGGGTGTGCCGGCTGTCTCTTAGAAACTTTCCGATGGGAAATCTCATTGGGTTCTTTTTCAAAATGTCATAGAGTTGAGTTACTAACCACTTCGCCAGCATTGTTCCTTTCTTCATCATCTTCGTTGAACTCCTTCACCAAGTCTATCTGTCCCAACATTGATTCTCTCTTCTTCCTCGCTTGTTCTAAAGCGTCACGGCGTTTTTCTGTAAAACAAATAAAACTTCTAAAATATGAGAACCATGTCTAACATTGATCGCCTGGACAAAGGTTTTAACGGCCATTAGTACTATCGGAGTAAGTATAGTTATAATGAAATTAACAGCTCGTTAGATAATATAATTGTTAGTAAATAAAACAAGTCCTCCAGACCCTATTTCGGCCACGGCGGCCAATCTCAACGGAGACCAGCCTTCGACGCGGGAGATATTATAGTGCACACTTGTGCGCGCAGACACTCTTCCCTCACTCTCATAGTCCGATGGGACGGCAATCCGACACGACCGGAGAGAGATCAGGCGCAGGACCAACGGCTTAACGTGCTTTCCGAGGCGCGGGGGTGTCACACCGCCAACTTCCAACCTCCGGGCTGTTATTAAGAAATTCCTAATGGAAAAACTCAATAACACCTTGCCTGACCCGGGAATCTAACCACGCTCAGCAGTCACGCTTGCGACCACGAGACCAACGGGGTAGTTAACAATATGATAATAAAAGATTGTTAGTAATAAGACGTCATGGCCCACCATGATACATGTAAGTATAGGTCTTATGATTTTCTAACGATTTCATAAGCTTGGCTGTTTTTCTCTCCATTAATTTCTCCAAGTTTATTAGGTCCCATCACTTAGTCCGTTGTCCAACCAGACAGGCCTGAGTTGGCGCCGCAGTGTCCCACGTGCGCCACTCGAGAGAGGGTGCGACCACTGTGGGAATGGCCGCACGGGAGGTGGGACCCGCAGAGGAACAGCGGGTCGAGGCCTGTCGGGGGAGCGGTAAATGCAAATTATGCAAATCCTGCACCGGGGCCATAGGTAAAGGTGGAACACCGCGGTGGTTTTAGCCGGTAAGAGACCCCTCTGTCACCCCCATGATGGAGGAAGTCCATGAGGATTTACAGGGGGCACCAAAAAAAAAAAAGGTCCCACCACCTGGCAGTCAATATGCAGACAAATGAACTATTATTAATCTACTATTAGACATTTTCTTGAAAAGTATTAGGGAGGGCGCCCAAGAGTAACTTTTGTCTTCGCAACTAATTTGTCTCTCACATCAAGTCGGGTTTGTATGAAAGTGCGTGTACGGGTTTGTATGCATGTAGCGACGCGATATCTGGGACATTTTTGACCGCGACCTTGGACGCAACTGTCGCCCGTCTATTGGTCGCTTTGCAAGTGCACGCACGGCGACAAAACAGTTGCCGGATAGCCAGTTGCCGTTCCACCGAAAATTTAACAAAAAAAGTAGCGTTGCTGTCGCTCCCGTGTGCGCGTCGTCTAAATCTCGGCGAGGAGACAGCGACAGAGAAAAAAGTTGCTGGGCAACTAAGTATATAATTATAGTTATATAGTTTACAATCATTTTGAAAATGTACCCTAAGTACCTGTTTAAACGTGTAATGTTCTCATCGTAAATAAATCCTTTGAGCGAGTTACATTAGACATAGCACTAAAGTCGTACAAACGACTGCACTAACGAACAATTTTACGTATTATTTTAACTGCAGAATGACTAAGATCTTCAAATATATTGGAACACATTCCATTGATATTGATATTTCGAGAAGAAGTATTGTTTTATGTCATTTGGCAACATTCCAATAGGGAGAAATTACTGAACTATCCTAGAACAAATGGAAATGAGGAAGCCCGATACTTGTATTGGGCTTCCTTGTTTATATTTGTTCTAGGTAGGTAGGTTAACGCGGACAAAGTCGCAGGCAACTAGCAACCCATTCATACAATCATTATTTAATTTTATCTCTCTCTATAATTTTTATACAGCGAGATATTTATTTACAATATAATCAGCCTATAACGTTCCCACTGCTGGGACACAGGCCTCCTCTCTGTGGGGATGGGCCGTAATCCACCACGCGGGCCTAGTGCGGGTTGGTAGATGTCACATGTCGTCGAATTTTTGGTTCCAGGACATGCAGGTTTCCTCACGATGTTTTCCTTCACCGTTTTGAGAGCAGTGATGATGAAATAATTTACACAAAGTAAAGCGCCTGTCTGGATTCGAACCCACGACAAACAACTCGTAAGTCGCGGCCGTTACCACTGGGCCACCACTGCTCACTGCTGATATTTATTTTATTAGTAACTAGCTTTTGCCCGCGACTTCGTCCGCGTGAAGTAACTTTCTTACATTTTTTTTCCGTAAGAACCATCCGCGTACTTCAAGGAATATTCTAAAAAAAGAATTAGCGAAATCGGTTCAGCTGTTCTCGAGATTTGCGCTCAGCAACACATTCAGAAATTCATTTTTATATAGAAGATAATTATGGATCAAAGGAATAAAGGCTAGTCGCTAAAGTAGTTTCATGGTCTGGCTATCTCCAAAGAGTATTAGGGGTTTTCTGCAAGAAAATTCCATTCAATGATAAAGATAATCAAGAAGCAGTACATTTCCCATCCCAGTCCCATCAATGTGGAAACCGTACAATCACCATGTGTAATTGTCCCTTTATCCACAAAACGAGCAACATAAAATATCTGGGGATAATAATAGACGACACACTCTCTTTCAAAAAACATATTGAAAGCCTAGTGAAAAGAGTACGCAAACTAATATATGTTTTTAAAAAATTGCGAACTTTAGCAGATTCCAAATTAATCACACAAGTTTATTTGGCCCTATGTCAAACTATAATTCAATACTGCATCACTTCTTAGGGTGGCGCACCAAAAACTAATTTGCTTCCTCTTGAAAGAGCTCAGAGAGCCATTTTGAAGGTAGCAAACTTCCATCCCTTCTTTTTTCCCACAGATCTGCTTTATAAATCCTGCAATGTACTAACGGTTCGCCAGCTTTTCATTATGCACTTAGTATTAAAACAGCACACCATGCTTACCTACAATGCCGACAACACTAACAAGAGACGGAATGATCTGGTATGCATGTCTAATGCAGCCTCAAAACATGTCTTTGTAGAAAGATTTATAACATTCTTAGGTCCATTCCTGTACAATAGATTAAATAGAAAACTAAGTACCTACCTATCTATAAACTAAATTACTATAGCTGTAAAAAAATATTCTTAATTATTTACTAACCAACAATTATGCACAGACAGAAGACCTACTTATTGTCTGCAAATAAAACTGCTAACACGCTATTTTACTTTTATTTACCTAAGTTTTAATTTAGTTTTTACGTTATACGCATTGTTAATTTATTATTTTAAGTATGTATGCACTTCCTAGCCTGAAGCACAGGTTCCACCTAGTTCAGGCAAATTAGCAACTGTGCGCTATTTTTAATTGTTAAGGTAATCAATGTAAAATGTGTTCCCTTTTTATAAATAAACGATTTATTATTATTATTATTACATTTTAAAATTGGGATACTGATGTAAAAAAACCGGCCAAGTGCGAGTCGGACTAGCGTACCGAACCGGAACTAGTAGCTGGTAAACATGGTACTCTCCAGGGTATAACATATTTTTTTATAATAGGTAACACTTACCTTCTCTCTCCGCCCTACTCTTCTCCTCATCGATAGCTTCAACCAGCACCTTCCTCAGTCTGTCCAACTCCTCACCGCTTCCCGTCACCACTGACATTATGTCTGGTTTCAGTTTTGTTGACGCCTGTAATTTAAATAAGAGCAAATTTACTATGGAGCTCGTCACAATACGTTGCAAAAAGCGTGTCTTCTGTAAAATAAATTGTTTGTATCGTATCTTAGCCTTTCCCCGATTATGTTAGGTTCCAGTTTATCCAGAATGCAGCAGTTGTTTTAAACTGTTATTGATACGAACATCAAATACATGCTACGAGCTATATTTTTTGTAATCCTGACTGTATGGTCAAGATTCTAAGGCGCCTGAATTTTTATGAGTAACAAAGACAAAGACATTTCTAATTGCACAAAGCTTACTATGCAGTAGACTACAGTGATTCGTTTACAATTATGGACAGAAAGCAAAGAAAGACAAAATACGTTTATTTACGGCAAACATGACGCTGAGAATAACACAAAAAAGAACAAGTTAGGAGAAAATATGCGTCACATCCACGCAAAACGGCCATCGCGCAGGATAATGCTATGACCCTATGCGAGACAGAGCCCCATCCCAGGTTTTATTATATAATAATTGGTTTAGTTTCTGTAACTAGCTGTTGTGAGAAGTTTTAGCTTTACTGTTAAGATTCAAAATAAAAGCCAGGGCGCCTGAATTTTTACGAGTGAGTCGAGCAAAACGTCCACTTATTGCAACATGAATAAATCCAGTAACTGTTGTAATATTTACCTTCTCCTGGTACTCAACGCCCATAGTCTTGTGCAGTTTGATCAGCACTCTTTTTCCTTTGTCTCCTAAAGCTTGCAGTCTGTGTAGCACGTCTTCAAACACCTCTTTCGAATTCGGCTCCGTAGGATTCTGCTGTAGTATATGTATATATTTTGGAAAATAAGTTAATAGCTAAGAATAATTTATTGGTACGAGAAACAATGAATGAATGAAATGCACCGATCCCAGCGTGGTTTGACCAGACTCGATTAGTCGAATGAAACCCAAGATTCGCACTAGCCTCCGTAGCCTCATGTTTCATGGTAAGGTCAGAGCCTCAGGTTTCATATCAAGAAGTAGAGCGGGGGACACTGTAATGGTAGGGAAGACGTGCCCGATAGGAAAGGATTTAAGAGCCATACTGGACCTTTACTGTGGGTATATGTAGGTACACATCTACCTAACCGTTAGGGTGGGGGAGCGTGGTGTTATATATGACAAAAGACTATGATTCAAGATTATTCATTAGAATCGAACACCCTGAAGCTTAACCCAAATATTGACAATGTTCTTAGCAAGACAATTATACACCATTCACAGATATCTTAAATCTACTTTGATAAGAAACTTTCCATTACATCTACAATACTAACTGTTTAGAATGACAGTTTCCTTTCTAAACATTGTTTATTTGCTCTTAGAAATCATAATTATGAGTAATACTATTTACATTAGTTTAACACTAGAAATAAGGACAAACTACGTGCCCCCTTTCACCGGCTTCATAAGGTTCACAACTCATTTGTTGGGCTTGGTATAACCTTTTATAACAAGATACCCTCTTCTTTTCTAGACTTGCCTTTTAATGCGTTTAAAGCTCAACTAAAATCCAACCTTTGTTCAAAGGCATACTATTCCATCAACGACTACTTAGACGATAAGAATAGTTGGTCACCCTAGTTTAACGCAAGACAATGTTTATGTTCCTTCTCCAGAATTAGCTTACTGCCAGGTCTTAGAACCCAGCAATGCATAAATGTGTAAGCTGTCACGCCCTTTATGCCTGGAGGCTTTTATTTGGCTAGTAAGTTTTTTTATTTACATTTTAATTAATTATTTTTTAGCTTGAGTACGTATAGTTTTTATTATATTTGTTGGTATATTGGCGTGGCTAGCTGACATATTATGGCAAATAATTAAATTTTATGTTCTGGCTTTGTAATGTTAATTACCGAACATAAGCACCTAGTATTGTATAGAAGCAAGTATTTTTTTTAAATTGAACAGACAGCTGTGCTGCTAGGGAGTTTGTTGCGCCACTTCTTCTTCCCAGCGATAGCACTAGGAAGTGGTGAAGGGCGGGCGTTTTTGGGGGACTGTCTTTTGTAATTTTGACGTTCAAAAAGTGCTGATTCTCAGCCTAATTTGAATAAATGACTTTTGATTTTGATTTTGAGATCACTAACTGCCATCATCGCTATAATATGTTGCGGCACTAAACGGCAACTCTCATCCAGCTCCTACCAGCCATCCTGCGAAGATCGTGGCTCCACCTAGCCCGAGGGCGTCCTACTTTACGTTTACCGATTCGCGGTCTCCACTCAAGAACACACGTCCACCCCAACGGTCATCGGTTCTACGGCTAATATGGCCGGCCCATAGCCACTTCAGCTTGCTTATCTGTGAGCTATATCGACAACTTTGGTTCTCTGCCGGATCACCTAGTTGTGGATTCGATCCCTCAGAGAAACTCCAAGCATAGCCCGTTCCATAGCTCGCTGAGCGACCATGAATTTATGGACCAGGCATACCGGGAGTGTCCATGTTTCGGCTCCGTAAGTCATAAACCTGACCTAATGATAAAATAAGATTTCGGTAATACATGCCAGACGGTAGAGTCAGATAGCCATTACCGTAGATACGGATATCCTCAAAAAAATTCAAGACTTCGCGGTCGTCTGGCATGTACTATCTTATATTATCATTAGGTCATAAGACCTTAGTTGTGTTCTAGTGTAATTGTGTAAACTATAGACAATATTGTAATCGTTCAACCGATTATTCTTGTCTTTGCAGCATTACAACAAGTTGGGATCATCATCCGAATCACTGTGAATATAATTCAAGCCAGAGTTTATACCCAGCTTCATGAATGAGGAATACATTACATTAACCGTAATAAAGGATCACTGACCTCTGATGTATAATCCGTAGCCACTTCTTTCATTTCCATAGACGATTTATCTTTCAAATCATCAGCCATCAATTCAAATTCTCTCTTTTCTTCAGCTCCTACATTTTCCCTTTCTGCATGTTCATCAGAGTCTTCTCCGATTATGTCTGCATTTTTTTCGACATTTTCATTATCAACGTTGTCGTTTTTGACTTTAACATCAACTATTGTGTTATTGGCTTTAGTTCGAGCTACAGTTACTTCCGTATCTTCTAGTGTGTTATCTTTAATTTTATTTACTTTATTTGGTAAAGTTTCTGTAGAATTATTATCCAATTTTGTCGCGCTGCTGTTGCCATCAAGATCTGTAAAATAGATAAATTCCATTGTAAGGTTTACAATAACTATAGAATTTCGACTTTATGCTTGTAAAGAAGAGAAGTGTTATGAGGACAATTCAGAGTGGCAGGGCAAAGCGCCAACTGTAACTATGAATTCAGCACATGATTCTAGACCCTCTAGCGTATAAATTAATTGACAGATAACAAAAAACAGTAGAGCAGTGGTGGCGGTGTTGTAGCGGCCCCGACTTAGAAGTTGTAGTCGTGGGTTCGAACCCAGGCAAGCGCTTTACTTTGTGTAACTCCTTTCGTAACCAGTGCTCACAAAACAGTGAAGGAAAACTTCGTGAGGAACCCGGCCTGTTCTAGAACCAATAATTCGAAAATATGTGACATCTAACAACCCGCACTGGGCCCGCGTGGCAGATAGAGCCCACTCCTTCTCGAAGAGACGAGGCCTGTGTCTGTCCTGTCCTGGTGCAGCCGAATGACAGTTTACATGTTGCGGCTGCCTATCTGACCTCCAGAATCCAGTTACTGGGTAACACGATACCCTTTCTACTGGACTGTCAAAGATCTACGAATGACGCAGCCGGCTCCGACAGGTTAACGTGTTTTAGTAGCATCAAAAGTTGCTTTTGCTGTTATCGTCAAAATCTTCACTACCCGTAATTGTGCCAATTTTGTCCATGTCTTTCCGAAAGTCTGTTGATTAATTGTTATTGTTTATTGTAATAATTGATTTACATAAATATTTACAAAATAGGGCCTCAAACTAGAGGTAGGTAAGAAATAATTGGATTCTCCCTGAAATAGGAATAAACACAGGTTTATTCCTATTTCAGGGAGAATCCAATTATTCACTTTCACTTTAACTCAGGTATCTCACTCAAGTGCATATACCTAAGTATCATCTTAAATTCCTACAAATAGTAAATAATTTATCTACTTTAACTATGGTTATATTCAAATTGAGCAAAATAGTATGCTCCTTTTTTGCATCATCGTAAGAGCCATTTTTTCGTTATTTATTGATTTCGTTAAAATTGGGCTAATAATTCCAAGGCCTATCAACAAGCTATCAATATAATCTTAATATTATAGTATCAATACATTTGTATATCATAAATCTTGTTACTGTCCTAATATTTAGATAATGTTATCAGATCTGATGAAGATTAATAAGGATATATCGTCTGTAACTAATTTTTATCAGTATGTGCCAAAATTCACGCACTTACATAATATCAATATTACGCTTTCTTAATTTGCATGTTATATCTTAGTTAGAAAGTTGGTTGTTCTGCAATGATGACATGGATGATCCGTTATCGTAAGATTAGGTATCGATGTCCTTAAAATGAAAGTGGCAATGGCCCCGATTTACGAGTGGGTTCGAACCTAGGCAGGCGCTTTACTTTGTGTAGATAATTTCGCCACCACTTCTCTCAAAATGGTGAAGGAAAACATAGTGAGGAAACCGGCATATAATAGAGCCAAAAAATCGCAGACTGTGACATCTACCAACCCGCACTGGGCCAGCGTAGTGGATCACGACCTATTCCCTCTCACAGAGAGGAGGCCTGTGTCCCAACAGTGGAAACTGTTTGGCTGACTATACATTAAAACCAATGGATTAGCTGTACAGGATAATGAAAAACGGGGATATATTGAGAATTTGCTGATGAACTAAAGTAACTAGCAATTCTTGGGGCTACCAAAATTGGCACACTTATGTTGGCGGAGCACATTGCTCGCAGAACGAATGGCTGGAAGGTGTAGCGTGGAAAGGTCTCCCGTAAAGTAGACCAGCAACCTGGTGAGAGACGCTGTAACACAAGGTGTGCGGTTGTGGGAGGCGCAGGACCAAACCTTGTGGAGATGCTGAGCGGAGCCCTATGTCCAACAGTGGACCTCTTTCGGCTAGATAACAATGCGGACATACCTTGAAAAGACAGCCATTTTCTCTCATCTTTATCCACGTTGACATCCCTGTGCCTATTGGTCACGTGCAGAGGTATAATGTTCGGTGGCGGTTTGTAGTTCTTGGCTATCTGGATCTTCGCCGCTTCTCGTAAAGCATGGAGACGTTCTAGGATTTCTCGTAGCTCCTGGAAATAACGAGATTTTGTTGTGTTATGAACTTTTTGATGAATTGCTTTGGTAGATAATAGTTATTTGGTGGAGCAATTAGTGGGGGCAAATAAATTAACTTCGTGTGAATCGCCTAGAAAAAATTATAAAATTTAAAAGTGTCGATTCGCACGTTTCGGGCGTGTAAATTCTTGCGAATCGACTGATAAGCCGTAGTGGGCCGTAAAGCTGCGTTGATTGTTGAAGCCGAACGTATAACCTCCGATCCGAGATAGATAACTGATCTGTACTGAGAACTT
Source organism: Apamea crenata (assembly GCA_949629185.1). NCBI lineage: Eukaryota > Metazoa > Arthropoda > Insecta > Lepidoptera > Noctuidae > Apamea > Apamea crenata. The sequence continues at coordinate 2,512,128 of OX451376.1, read as the reverse complement.
ATTTAATTAATTTATTTACAGGTGCTTCTTTCTCAAAGAAAAATGTCTAGTTCAAAGGCTTTATGATGTTACTTATTTAAAGATGTTTTTTTTATTTATTTATTTACTATATTTGGGAAAACAAAACAGTAGTATATTAAGCATAAACAGTCTTGTCTTAAAATTAAAAATAACAAAATAATATACTACCCACAACATTTTCCACAGATTACTACGAGTATATTATATCTCCCCCAATATGATATACTAGTCTATGATTATATTTATAATAAAAACAAGTTATTAGCAAACCTTAGGATCATGATCAGTGACGTCAACGGTGCCTAGGCTGTCAGCTGATGACGATGACGTCTCGTTCTCTTTCTTGTTCGGATCGTGGAAGCTGACTCCTGACTTGTGTCTCCTCATCGTATCTGTTTCAAAGGAATTAGTTTTAATGTTTCCCTTTTCTGAGAACTAAATTTGTAGAGGTGGAAGAAAAAGAGAAACAAAACGCACATTATAAATAAAAAAAAAAACATAAAAATATACACATACAACGTAGTCAAAAGCCTCGTACTCAAGCATATAAAATGTTGACAATTTTGTCCATTGCTTTGCTTGACGTCAGGGCCAGGGACCAAAGACAACAACACACATCATTTTTGACATTTGGATGGGAGTTTGTATTTCGATTCTGTCAGACTTTCACAGTTTCTTTTCTGTAATGACAGTCATAGTTCCCAATATGATATACTAGTCTATGGTCCGTAGTAATGTCAGTCGTTAAGTCAACTTCATTCACTGCCGGGCTTAAGCCTCTAGTTGTTTGTGCCAAAATCCACACTCGTGTGTCAATCTCAACTATTTACTTCCAGCGATATTTTGAAACTCACCGGGATGATTGGTTTTCCCTTTCACCAGAGCCAGCTCCTTTATCTTTTCATCCAAGGTGGTCTTGTTCAGCAGTCCGAGCTCGTAGGCTTCCTCCAACTCCTCGACTTCCTCTGAGGAGTCGTCTCCAATGTACGCGCAGTCCTGAAGGTGATTGTAGCCCTTGATCATGATGAGGGACGCGCCAGGATAGCTGTGAAGAATCTGGTCTTTAATACAGTATCTAGAGAATTTATCAACACAAATTGGATTGGATTTCAATTTTTTTTATCATCGTACCTGTGTGGTGATTAAAAATGTATATTGCAGGACCAAAAATGAATGCAATATCAAAAAGATAAATTCTCTCGCAATGACTGCTATTACTAACATACTGCTATAATAAAATTTATTTATTACTATAGACAACTAACTATTTACACTAGATAGTACATTAAATGACAAACTAACTTACTATACAAATAAATACAAAAACAAAGGACACTTAGGCCGCGTGTCCACGGCAAGAAAAATCGCCGGGTCTATGCAAGAATTCGAGTCTTTTCTACACACGACTAGTGTACACTGCGTCGGCGCTGCACAAGATAAATATCTTGTCTGGCGCAGACAAGATTTTTGTCTTGTGCAGCGCCGACGCAGTGTACACTAATCGTGTTTAGTAGTGTACTAGTCGTGTGATTTTTCGATTTTCAAGCGATTTTTCTTGCCGTGGACACGCGGCCTTAGGCGTCGAAGTACTCGTCCGCATAGCTGTCATCCGGAAACGTGACCAGAAGACTGGCAGCATTGCCACGTTGAATGGCAATGCTAATTCTTTGGCCAAAGAACTACGTGGTGAACGTGGTGGTCACGTGAAGTGTCCACCAGCTGACGAGAAATTTCCTAATTTACTGCTTTAATTATCTTACTTTTACTTGGTTAGCAGTGTATGTCTATGGCATATCTTAAAGGTTCCACCTTCTATTTAAAATCTTTATCGCCTTATGGCTTCAGGACACACAGGAGAGGAAAGGGGAAGACTTGTGGTCGCTAATTGCTGCTAGTAGATTGCCTAATCAGAATCATGCTGATCTTAGTTTTAACTTAACTACTTGTCGTTGTGATCTTGTTGTCCTAACTGCAATCATCTACAGTCTTCTTTAGTATATTTAGTATGTATTTATTTATGTATCTATAATTTTGGATATGTAGGTATATATCTGTGTATTTGCACCAACGACAGTCCCATGTTATGTCCAGGAAAATCACTATTCATTCTAAGGTTGCCTGGAAGAGATCGCAGAAGGCGATCATAAGGCCGCCCATTGTATATTTTGTAGTGTTTAATATATTTTTTTATGTTATGTATTTTTGTGATATACAATAAAGTATACTAGATAAATAAATAACAAACTGGACTTTTTAAAAGAGACTGTCATCTCTGAATTTGTTTCGGCCTTTCTTCTCAGAGTAGTCCGATGGGAAGCGCCAACCTCATAGTTTTTAAAATATGATTCAGTTGTAAAATTGTTTATGCACACAACAGAAATAAAATCATTTATCAATCTTACGCACCGCAGCAAAAGACAGATATTATTAGTATATTTTAGATAAACAAACCAAATCTCACCTAACACAAGCAGAAACGGTAACAGAAGATCCCTTCAGCAGATAGAAGCCCCAGTACTCCTTCATGTCGTCTTCTAGCTCCAGTTCCCTGGTCATGGACACCGGCACCAGGTCCTCAGTCAGCTCCGGAGGGCCCGGCACCACGAACGCGTTGAACGTCGTGTTGGAGCGCACCACCTGTGTCTAGAGGAAACGTGGACGGTCAGATTATGGAAGGTACCCGTGGGATAGTAATATGATCTTTCTTTCTTTCTTTCTTGTTTCTTTCTTTTCTTTATGGTTTCTTCTGTAGTTCAACTCTCCGTTTTCGTGAAAGATTCCTCAGTGGACCCCAGTGGCTCAGTGCGAGCTCAGTGTGGGTTGGTAGATGTCACATGTCTTTGCATTTTTGGTTTTAGGACATACATATCGGTCTCCTCATGATGTTTTCCTTCGCCGTTTTGAGAGCAGTGACATGAAATCATTTACACAAAGTAAAGCGCCTCTCTGGTTTCGAGCCTACGACCCACAACTGGTAAGTTACCACTCGGCCACCACTGCACCTGCGGTGCTATTCTGTAAAGATATCACCGTTATGACTTAGGGGAACTTTAAGTGAGCTGTCATTCCACCTCATGCTAGGGATTGACACTATTGACAGTTCACTTTCAGCTCACTTCACCTATGTTTTCTCGGTGAGATTGTCACAAAAGAGCACTATTGGTGACTAGGCATAGTATTTAATTGGTAGATAATAAATTATTCAATCGATTGACCGAAAGAAACGCATTGAAAAGACTGTGTTTGTTATTTTGTCTCGTAAAACATTTACCAAAGTCTCTAAGACTAACTGTACAGATAAATAATTCAAGATAACGTAATCGGTCAGAAAATTTAATAAATTATTTGGCTCAGGAGCTTACTAATCTTCTATTTTAAACCTTGTTTTCCTGTACATAAGGTGTATTTCCGCTTGCTGTGAGAAGATATAATGAATGTGTTACAACTGTTATCAGAAGTATTTATTTGATGTTTGTCTAGTCGTAAAAATGGAATAATGAGTATAGCAGTCGTACCTAACTCTTCTTGTATTCTTGCTGCCAAGTCGTAAATAACTGCTGTATTCTAGTTCGAAGCAGTTCGCCTTTGTATCTTAAGTATATTTTAATATACTTAGATATTTTCCCCCCTACTACATTAAAAAATAAAGGAGTAAATCGCTTTTGACTAAAGCTGAGTGTATTCATACTTTTGTTTGTGACTGTACACGAACTGTACACTGTATATATAATGAGACGTACTTTTATTTATATTTCCTTTTTGTATTTTCTTTTATAATATATAAGTAGTAGGTATGTTATGTATAAGAGCGCTTCTCGCCATCAAACGTAAAAGTTTGGCGAGTTTAGAATTATGTAACTGTATTAAAATATCAGTAAATAAATAAATAAAATATAATAATACTAGCTTTTTGACTGACAACGCAGGCCAACTGCGTTGTCAGTCATATCCTATGGAAACGTACTACCGGGATTTTTACCGGGTTTTTCATATAACTCTGAGCACGCCAGTAAAGCTCCCAGTTGGGATGATTTTTTTCGAAATTTTCAACAATCATCGCAATATTTTAGCCAATTTACACAAAAACTTAATTAATTATAGGTACACCTAAACCTTCCTCATGAATCACACCGTCTATTAGTGAGTACCGTATGAAAATCCGTTCAGTAGTTTATGAATTTATCGCGTTCAGACAGACAGCTGAAGCTATCTAAGGTAAACCTGTGAGAGGAGTAGGACTATAGTTGCTTTCAATCAAGGGTTGTATCAACCTAGCCAAAAAAAAATCTTTAATAAAAGTTCCATGTACGTTCATTTTCCCCTCTTCCTAAAAACCAGTTTGCAGCAGTTTGTTACATTACAATAGACACTGGACAAGCCCACTGAAACTGTGTAATTATTTCCTCAAAAAAACATTTCAGACACCAATCTACATGGTCTTCACATGATCTGACCAAGATTATTTTTGTGGACTTTAAAAGAGACTGTGACCTCTGGGTTTGTTTCGGCCTTTCTTCTTAGTCAGATAAGAAACGCCGACCTCAATTTGTTTACATTTTAAAATGATTATTGACGTGTTTAAAGTGTTTGTGAAAACCTACTTCCAGAAAAAAAATTACTCATTTATAATGAAATAGCTGCGCTCCGCAGTTTCACCCGCATAAGTTTCGATCCCGTGGGAATATCGGGATAAAAAGTATCCTATGTGTTAATCCAGGTCATAAACTATCTCCCCCTTTTTACAAAACAAGGTTTTTCTTTCGATCAGGTTTAAACCACTGACCCAGTTATTGAATTAAGAACCCAACTATTAAAGAAATGAAGTTTTTTTATACAAAAATGACAGCTTAGTTCGGTGATAAGTTGTCATTTTAGTATTAAGAACTTTGCCTAAATCGAAATAAAATTCGAAATACAAGTACTGACTCACTAGTTTAGGCTAGAACTAAAGTTAGGTTTCGTTTTGTAATAAGACGGTCTGTGTGCAAAATTTCATCCATATCTGCAGTGCGATTCTGTAACCATCTCACCGTGAAAACTTCGGTGAAGTGAGCTGTCATTCCAACTAATGCTAGGGATTGACACTATTGGCAGCTCACTCTAAGCTCACTTCACCAAACTTATCACGGTGAGATTTTTACAGAATCGATCGGCTGGTTTGGATGGGATCTACGAGCTAGGCTCATGAACATGAGATCCTGGGTTCGATTGCCGGGTCGAGCAAAGTGCTATTGGGTTTTGCTAACAGGTATTTTTCGATAGTAGCCCGGAGTCTGGGTGTGTCCGGTTGATAGCAATAGGCTCATCCTCTATTACATGGGGCTTAAATATAACTGGTGAAATGTGGATATACTACGAGTATAGGACAGGTACTCCACTGCTTAACCCTTCTGGGAAAAAACGGGTTGCACTCCGGGAGTGCCGGCAGAAGTGAAAAGTTGAATATTAACGTTGTGCATTTTTGATATTTTGGACTGTGGTCTCTCCCTCCGTCTTACGAATTTTCGATCAGGTCACGTGTCCTGACGCGAGTTTAACATTTTTTTTTTACAAGAGCAAAGACTGTGCACTAAGCGCTAAGTGCAAGCTACCTAAATGCATGGGTTGCACAATGTAATTTTTTTTTAGAAGGACTTTTACTTTTCATTTTATTGTTCTTTTAGTAAGCACACCTTTATGTCTAAGAAATAATGTTTTTTAAATTTTTTGGTACCTATTAAATATTTTTCCATAATTTTTGTTATGAACATATTTTTGAAAACGATTCCCGTGAAGTGATTAGATTCTAGATTAGATTCTTTATTTGCCTGAAATATGGTATTTTACAGATTTTATAACACACACAATAGTTCTTCATATTCCGCCTACTAAATTCAGCATGCAAATATTGTGACAATAGTAATAATTCTAATTAATTAAATCGATTTAAAATAAATGATTGAATTCAAATATCAAAAAAAAAATGTATTAAATCAAGGATCGGCTACAAATCAAATCAAAAATGTCAAATAAAAATAATTAAATTACAAAATAAGTGTACAAATAATAGAGAAGAAACTAAGTTACAAATTGTTAAATAGCTTAAAATCAAAATGTCAATTTAATTTTATGTCATGCAACTTTACCATTTGTCCTAGAATTCATAAATTCCTTAATAGTATAAAAACAATGTTCGATAAGCCATGCTCTGAGATGCTTTTGAAATAAGCTACTTCTCAGCTCTCTAATAACCTTTGGTATATTATTATATATGTCTATTGCCATTCGACTAGTGTTTTTATGGCAGTACGCTGTTCTACATCTTGACATTGCCAATTTTGTTGGATCCCTTGAGATTTTGCCCACGATGAAACGAGTTTGCATGAGAACAGAATGGCGGACCATATTAGTTAGTGAAGACTGTGTTTCAACTGACTCTCATACACGTGCTAAGCATGCTGATTACCTACTTCGCATATTAATATAATATTTATTTATTCATAATGATTAGTAAACAGCATTGTTAAGTGCTCATGATTGCGACATGTGCTTACGATGACACGTGTCTCAGGCTTGATCTAGACAGAATGCTATAGTCTATTTTACCTCTGACAGCAGCAAACTAGGGTAACAGCAACCTTATTCTAACTACAATAAAGATCACAGTGATTTTGAAGGACCTGTTAGCGGCAGCAACCCAACCGTAACCTTATTGTAACGAGAATAAGGATCAATGATTTTGACAGAACTGCTTAAAAAAAAAACTCGGAAGTCGACTGTTTTTTTTGTTTGTATTAAAGTTTTTATTTTACTCTTTTAAGTTGAGGTACAGACGCCAGCACATCAAGCTACTACAATCTGTCAAATTTCTTTAATAGATTTTCAACTTTATCGTCAAAGCATTAAGGTTCGAATGGGAAAATTTGACAGTTTCGGGTAGCTTGACCTGCTGGCGTCTGTACCTACAACCTAAAATCCCACATAAATTCGTATCACACCACTTGCTATGTACATATCAGTGACAGCAACTTATTATAACATCATTAATAAAAACTAGGTGCCAAAAATAAGTATTATTGAAGCTAACCCAAAAACTACCCAAGCAAAGTAAATAAAATTTATATGAGACAACCCCTGAGGTATACCCTATCCATTAAAAAAATCATTCATTAATTTTTAGGATTCCGTAACTCGAAAGGAAAAAATCGGAACCCTTATAGGATCACTTTGTTGTCCGTCCGTCTGTCTGTCAAGAGCAAGACCCTTTTTCTCAGGAACGCGTAGAGGTATCAAGCTGGAATTTATACCAAATAGCTGACCCGGCAAACGTTGTTTTGCCATATAAATTATTTCTAGCTGCCCGGCGCTACTTCGTTCGCGTGGTGTGCTACCCCCTACCCTACTTCTACCCTACTCCTACACTACTCCTACCCTACTTCTACCCCACTCCTACCCTACTCCTACCCTACTTCTACCCCACTCCTACCCTACTCCTACCCCACTCCTACCCTACTCCTACCCTACTCCTACCCTACTCCGACCCTACTCCTACCCTACTCCTACCCTACTCCTACCCTACTCCTACCCTACTCCTACCCTACTCCTACCCTACTCCTACCCTACTCCTACCCTACTCCTACCCTACTCCTACCCTACTCCTACCCTACTCCTACCCTACTCCTACCCTACTCCTACCCTACTCCTACCCTACTCCTACCCTACTCCTACCCTACTCCTACCCTACTCCTACCCTACTCCTACCCTACTCCTACCCTACTCCTACCCTACTCCTACCCTACTCCTACCCTACTCCTACCCTACTCCTACCCTACTCCTACCCTACTCCTACCCTACTCCTACCCTACTCCTACCCTACTCCTACCCTACTCCTACCCTACTCCTACCCTACTCCTACCCTACTCCTACCCTACTCCTACCCTACTCCTACCCTACTCCTACCCTACTCCTACCCTACTCCTACCCTACTCCTACCCTACTCCTACCCTACTCCTACCCTACTCCTACCCTACTCCTATTTTTCCTGAATTTTCTTTGCTATAAACCTCAAGGAGCCCGAGACCTTTCCAACGAATGCAAAACCGTGGAAATCGGTTCGTGCGTTTTAGAGTTATAGCGTCAGGAAGGAAAACCCGACTTATTTTTATATAGTAGAAGATACTCAGGTCTACTGACCCGTGGAGCTGTGAAAAAATCAAACTTCTACGTAATCAAAAGATACAGCTAGCCGTTTATGCCGCAAATTTTCGACACTCGCAAGGGAAACAAAACCTACAGGGTGAACCGTGAACTCAGAATCTTGATATTTGGTACGAAGCAACGTCTTATAGCATAGATAAAGGAAAAATTACGAGAACCGTAAATTTTTAGTTACATCATATAATAAAAATATTTTTAATAATTTTAAATTGTACGGAACCCTCGGTGTGCGAGTCCGACTCGCACTTGGCCGGTTTGTTTAAATCGATTTACAATTGCCGGAGATATCGCGAAACATACCCTACCTACATACTGTTGGAGCTGCTGAAGATTATAAAATACTATTTTTGCATTATATAAATTCAATCTCCTAGTATTATAATATATAATTGCATAGCACATATTATGTGAGCACTATGTACATACTATAAAGCTACCATTTACTGGGTAGGTACGTCTTTCATTGACTTGAATGTGCCCTGGCGGCTGAGAGTATGTCATGCTCATTCAAATGTCTCGCTGGTGGTGGCGCATGTGTTGGATCATTTAGCTCCCTTCAAAATGGTTGAGCTGAATGGTGCTAATCTATGCGTCATGGCGCCGTCAGTAGGGACTGGTCAACTTTTTGCTGCCATGGCTGATTTTAATTTAATATTTGTTTTTTTTTTTATCTTTTAGTTACGGACGCTTTTAACGTCCTGCATCGTTGTCACATGCATAATTTTTAACATGAATGATGTAACCAATACTTTGTAACCATATTATTTTGATTCAAAAGAGTGTCCATTGAGTTTTTTTCCCGTTCTTCTCCATAGGTACCTACTACGCTTTGGAATGGGCCACTAGCTTCATCTTTTTGACAGACCGACCCCTTTACAATTCAAAAGTGCCTGTAATAGGTTTATTTGAAATAAATACTTTGAGCTTGAGTTTGATACATACAAAAAAAAAAAAATTCTACCGAACCTCATCCTTTTTTTGAAGTCGGTTAATAAACGTTATTCTTTATAATAATACGTATTTGCACACCTTATTAGGTAATGATACATTGTACTTTATATTTACTTGTAACATCTGTTTATACCTACCTGAATTAAGCAAATAAATAATTTGATTTGATTTGATTTTTCTTTCATTTGGAAAGACTTCTGTAATGCCTCAATAGGAAGCAATACACGCAATAGAAGGTATTATAAGTTGTGCACATTTGCACGTACACAACTGTTCAAAAATTTATTTATTAGAATGGGGGACCAACAACACCGCGGAGCGAACGCAGGACGCAGTGTTTAACATCGACTAGGTCTGAGTTGTGAACGAAACCATAGCGCCATTCAGGAAATCGACTTGAAAGCACAACGCCATCTGTCGAGCTCAAAAGCAAACTTTTACGGTGTGTTCAGTATTGCGCTTCGGTAGTTCCTGCCAACCCCCATGGGATGAAGGCGTGTGTTTTAACTGACTTCAAAGAAAGAGGAGGTTTTCAATTTGGAAGTTTTTTTTTTAAAATATATTTTCAGTCATAACTCCGTCATATATAGACGGGTTTGCAAAATTCTTATTTAATATGATATATATTATAAAGGGCATACATTTATAAAATATATCATAATAAAAAAGAATTTCAGGGGTGGTCCCATATACATTTTATTAACTTTGCTTGTGTAGTTTTTGAGTTAGCTTCAATAATTCGACTTTTTCCACTTGGTTTTTATTGATGATGTTCCGATAACTTCCTGTCTGTCTGTCTGTACATAGCAAGTAGTGTTATATGAATATGTGTGGGGTAGGTACAACGTAAAAGTGAAAAATAAAAATCTTCCAAAAAAAAACACTACAAGGTGAAAAATTTTCGTTGGTTCAGCATTTTCGTTTTTTGACACCGACTTCCGAAAGTTATTTTTCATTTTGTAGTTCTTTTTTTGGAATTCGGTTGTTTTTTTTATGGAATGAAGTTTTTGTATGTATGTTTAGTATTACTTTCGGTATCAAATGATCTGACTTTAAAAGAGACCTCTAAGTTTACCCTTCTCAGAGTAGTCGGTTAGCGAACTCCTATATCAGCATGATAATGATGATGATTTCTACTCTAGAATCATGTGCTGAATTCATAGTTACAGTTTGCCAGTCTGCCAAGTCATTATTTATTATTATAATATACTCGTATATATACATCATTTGTTATCATATACATATAAATCATTTATTCTCCTTTCACAATAAGTGATCTTAAAATAATGCAAACTTGAAACTGTAAAACTTTTCCCACCTTTGTGAAAGACTGGTGCCTGAAGTAGGTCTTAGGAATAAAACGTAAGATATTAGTCATTTAAAGTCATTTGTCGTTTTTTATCATGTTAAGATATCAATACCTTTCACTTCTGCGGAGTTTCGCTAGCTAATTTAACATGAGCTAAGTTTTATTGCGTTGTTTTAGAAAATATTTTTACGTTTTATTGAATGCATGAATAATGTTGAATGAATCACTGTGATTAATTAAATTGGTAATCATACCGCATATTTTAAAAGTCCCATGACATTGGAATCATAGATGCGATGTTGGTAATTACGATTTTTATGGTAATTGAAGCCATCGATCGTCAAGAAATCGGTCTCAGCCAGTATATATTTAATGTGGTTTGTGTGCGTGTGTGTGTACTGTGTAATGTTTATGGTGTACATAATATAGAGAATTCTATCTATCTATATTATAATAATAATATGTTGCGATCATCAGTCTTCTAAGGAAGCGTGGTGATTATGACAAAGTTTCATCTGAAGGGTAATTCTCGTAATTTTAAGAACGTTCACAGTACTTAAATAGTTTTAGTTAATTTAGGATATAATTTTGTTATTTTAGTGTTAGCTTGTAAATTGTAATTGGTACCCTAATAAATATCTCTGATCTCAGTCTCAATCTATCAAAAATACCTCTAATTTCCCTACATTTTTGACAAGTTTTTGACATTTGTTCATCGCCGAGATGAGACCGCGACTAGATTTTGAACGTTTTAAATTGCGAAAATTCTGATCGTACATTTTGCCTTAACTCAACTATTCATAACTATTGGTATTATCTTCTTCACTCGCAACATAAACAATAAAATACCTCAAGCCGTAAGTAAAAATATTAGCCAGAGATGAGAGAGTAGTGCTGAGCTGCGCCAGAGACATCTACATTTAGAGCTAAGCCGATCGGCTTTTTTCAGAACTTGTTTTGCAGGCTCGTCAAATTTCAGGAAGCTGTTATGAAAAGACATAAATAATCAAGTAAAATTACGATCCCTGTTATATAATGAATACATACCTACTTGTTTTTTAGTTAGGTATTTAAGTTTGACAGTATTTCAGAATACCACTTTCAACGAGCAGAATCGCGTTATGCTATCGTATACCTAAGCGGCCGCGTTTTTATGTGTGTGTAAAAGGGCAGTGTGAAACGCGGCCTGTGTAAGACCGCACTGTAGCGGTCTCACACAGGCCGCGTTTTAAAATGCGTGAACCACACATGTCGATTTCCGAAAATAAGAAAAAAAAACCCTATTTATTTTATTATTGATTCGTGTCGAGAATCAGTAGCATAGTTACCTCCTTGAATTTGATGAGGATGCAAAACGACACCTTGTATAACCGTGCCGAATTATGCCGAACCGAAAAAGTTGACAGCTCAGGGTGCGCCGGGCAAACATAAAAAATTAAAGTATCACCACTCCTGTAGGTTTTTTCAATGCACCACAGTCCTTAAAACGTGCTCAACAAGACCTATACTCAACACGACCATGTGCAACAAATCCTCTGCTCAATATGGTCTATCTGAATATACCCCACGCTCAAAATGGCCGATGCTCAACAGAGGCTGCTGATGATAATAATGAGAAAGATTGGCATACAATGGTACACACCTACCTGGCACCAAGTGGGCGATATCTTACTGTCTATCAGCCGCATGTCCGTCATACTCATCGGGTACATCTGTCCGGAGTAGACGCGGTATCTGAAACAAGGAATATTCAGGTTAGTCTGCGGTTCTTTCGTATGTTAGAGTATACTTCCGACTAAATTTCGGCCATGGCGGAGAAATCTCAGTGGAGACTAGCCATCTGCACGGGAGATATTACCTACCTATAGTACACAAGTGTGTGCGCAGATACAGGTGCACTCTCTGATGGGACGGCAATCCAACACGACCGGAGACTGATCAGGCGCAATACCCACTGACGCTTTTGCCTGACCTGGGAATTTGCGCTTGTGGCCACGAGACCAACAGGGTGGCGATTTTAACTAGTCAGCAAAGCTGAGTGCATGTCGTAACAGCTATTTTAAAGCCATTTGTGTGCAGAGTATGGAGGCAGATTTTTTGGACTTGCCTTCCACACTGATTCACAGCTAATATTGTCACAGCTAATAACACAGCCAAGGTTGAAAATGCCAAAATAAGGTCTTTGAGAATAATTACCTGAAATATTGATCAGAGCCAATTAAGAGCGTTTCCATCCCAGGATTATGATGAAAACCTTATTTTAAGAAATGAGCAGCTAGCAGGCGGTCAACACACACATACACAACACACACACACGACACACACATATACACAACACACCCTCACCCCCCCACACACACCCCACACACACCCCCACACACACGCAACACACAACACACATTGGTGGTGTGATAAACACTTTAATTTAGTCCTCCCACCCGCACTATACTATCTAGTCAGTTTACAATGTATTATGTAAATGAATACACGATAAAACAATACTAGTACAATTACTACTTGCTTTACTTTAGCTTGACATAAATTGTGAAGCGTTGTTATGCAGACATCAGCTGTTCTTATCTGACACGTTGCATGTATGTCAACAGTGTAGGGATTATAGATTTTATTATCATTTATGTATTAATTATTACTCAAGCTGTAGCTGTAGTAAGGCGATTAAAAATGTTTATAATAATTAAGAGGTAATGTAATTAAACTTTAATTGTGTTGCAAGTACAAAGCCTGGCAAATTTTTATGACAACTTGCTAGATCGATAGTAAGTTAACGTGCTATCCGAGGTAAGGAAGAGTGAAGATTGACAGACTAATAAATTGTATTTAAACAAAGGAAGAAAAGTATTTTATTTAGTACACGGATAGTAATGAAAAAGAAGCATCTAAGACTAATAAAGTTAAAAAATAAAATAAAGAAAATGAACTGTGCGAGGCCATAAAAGCTCCTACTGCGATATTTAAAAAAGGGTTGCACTCCGGGAGTGCCGGCAGAAGTGAAAACTTGAATATTAACGTTGTTCATTTAAAATACTTTGGATTGCGGTCTACTCTCCCTCCGTCTTACGAATTTTCGATCAGGTCGTGCAGGACACATGACCTGATTGAAAATTCGTAAGACGGAGGGACGCGAGTTCCACATTTTTTACCCATCACAACAAAAGTGCACAACGCCGATTAAGAAGTTTTCACTTCAAAAATAAATACCGCAGCGCAGGTATTCTCACAGGGCCCGCTGAGATGACACGTACCCACCGACGGACATCCATAAATCCCACTCAATCAATCAATCAATCAACTCAGCCTATCGCAGTCCACTGCTGGACACAGGCCACTCCCAGGCTGCGCCACAACACCCTGTCCTCCGCCTTCCTCATACAGTCTGTCCTAGCCACCTTCTTTAGGTCGTCCGTCCATCTAGCTGGGGGGCGTCCCACACTACGCTTTCCGATACGCGGTTTCCACTCCAGGACTCGTCTGCTCCACCGGCCATCGGTCCTTCGACAAACATGGCCAGCCCACTGCCACTTCAGTTCACTTCACTTCATAAATCCCACTACGGGATTGAAAGATAATTTACGTATCATCATCTGCCGAGCTCATGGAGATGATGGAGAAGTATGGAAGAAAAAGACATGTTGCGCTGACCGCAAGTAAATTAGGATGTGAAGGAATGAGGAATGATGCCTCAACCTTTTGCCAACGACTTTGGGGTCGGCCCTTATACTGAATATCTGACTGCCTATTTGACCTCCACAACCCATTTACTGGGTAGTATCCCCTGGTAAGACTGGTGGTCAGGGCTTCCAGATTTTCAACAAATTGGTGGTATTTACATGTTCAATCAATTAAAATCTTACTGGTTGAGTTTAGGGTCAAAACTAAACTGAATTCAAATAAATAGACAGAAATACCCAGCAAATCATAACAGGTCTCTAACAGCAGAAATACTGATGCATAGGTTATCGACCAGCACTTATATTCAAGTGTCAGTCTGGAGATAATAATAGATGCTGTTATACACGAACGGTACTATAAGTGCTGATAATAGTGTCACTTAGAAACTGTGTCGAGAGAGACTCAAGAATCACGCGGTCTCCATGTTTAAAGAGGGTATTATAGTTACCCATTTTGAGGAGGAGGAGAGGGTTGTAGCTAAGTTATAACATCCACACGGGTCCATCGATCAGATTTAAGCTACGCTTGCCCCGGTTGGTTCGTAGATGGGAGACCTAGGCAAAAAATGGCTTGGAAGATGGTGATGATGACAGCTGACCATTTTTAAACAGACCGCGTCACTTAACTTTGTAGATCAAACTCCCAGTCTCCTATAACTAACAGGAGACCTTATTCTCCATATAAAGGGTTGTCTTGCTAAATGAGGCGTGCATGACTGGAACATCTCAAAACGTCAAAGCCCGCCAATCCCATTCATCATTATCTGCCTAGCTCGTTGCCAACTGTATTGGGATCGGCTTCTGTAGTCTAACAGGATGCTCCTGAATACCAGTATTTTGGAGCGACTACCTGACTGAGACCTGATCTGCAAGTCAGTTACTGGGTAACACGATACCCCTTGGTACCACTGGTTATCATATTTTCGGGCTTTTGACGACCTGGGCTTAACATACTTTTGAAGAACGCTTTCAGTCGCTTTCATAGTAAATTTTCATTCTCTCGCCCTTATCCCAATTTATTTGGGGGTCTTTTTCTTCCATACTTCTCTATTAGTCGTCATCTCGGTACTCACCCCCTCTCTAGCCATATCATCATTCACACAGTCCATCCATCGTTTTTTTACTCTTCCCCTACTCTTATAGCCATCGAAATTCATATCCAAAACTTTCCTCACGACATTTTCCTTATTCAGTCATAGTGAATGGACTTCTCAGTTTTGTATTAGCTGCTCCTTTACCTTAAATACAATGGCACTACGAGAAACATGCTCGGTAGACAGATGACCAGCGCCAGAAGTCGGCACAGCCTCAGCGGTGCTGTGTAGCAGGTGCGGGGGGCGAGGTAGCAGTTCCTGGTAACGTGGACCCCTCGTGGCGGGCGGAGACCAGCTGTGGAGAAATAACGGTGTATTACGGTGGAAAAAGGATGATAGCATTTATCACTAAGTAGTAAGTTACAACGGCAGACCAAAGCAACTGGAGAAACTGATTGAAGTAAAGTAGTGGCTGAGCAGTACAAAACTGTTGTGGTAAGTATCAGACATGGTCATCACATGCAGATTGCTAAGTAATAAATCGAGTAGCTGATCGAGGGGGCAATGAGATTGGCACATCGTATGCGGCTGCTGCTTGCGCACCGCAAATAACATGCCTTCTTGGGTTCTACGTTCAGGCTGAGGGCAGGACGCCTACACATTGCATGCTGCTCCGAACTGCACGCGTAGCTAAACCGCGTACCCCCTGACCTACGTCCAGCTATTACCGCACGCTACCTGAGGCCTTACGAAGGCCAGGCCGGCCATCTGCTGAGCCATTGTAACGAATACTAAATATGAAACTGATTTGCTAGTTTTTTTATCTCTTTAACCTAATCGTTACAGGACCTGTGCACAGCCTACCTGCAGTCCTACCCGTTACAATGGTCCTCACATGATCTGACGTTATGTTGTTGTGGGATTGCATAAAGAATGCATACATAAGCGATAGCAGCAATCGTGGTGGATTTGCTGGCATTTATTGAAGAGTTCCGTTATCTATCTCCGAAACTCATCATCAGATCTTTACGAAAATTAAATAGGACCATTTCGGAATAAACCTCTTTTGAACAAAAAATTTTTTTTTGCAAATCCGTTCATATACCTATGTATGACGTAGTTATGCCCGAACATACCTAAAAAAAAACAAATTAAAAATTTAAACATCCGAATTGAGAACCTCCTCCTTTTTTTGAAGTCGATTAAAAAGGATAAAAAGTCTGTGCATACAAAATTAAAATTAATTAGTTCAAAACTAGGTAGCTACCTAAAAAAAATGGCCAATAACCACCCTCATTGCCCCCACGATCAACGTCCCTACTATTAGGTAACCTAGTCAACGCCCGTTGAAAACTATGGTAGATAGATACCTTTCCCCCATTTACTCACTGTCTACCACCAAACGAGCATTTTCCTGCAGGGTCCACTTGGAAGTTTCTAAAAGTCTAAACCATCTCCGAACCCAAATGGGAAGGTGTAGGTCGAACCTTGTAAAGTGGGGCTACCTCGACGGAACGGCAGCAGGGTGTGGATGTGGAGCTGTGTCACAAACCATGCTCTACCTCCTATCCTGTCCTTTGTGCCCCAAAATATGGAGCGAGAGTGAACTCTTTTTTATTTTAATTACTGTCGTGCCAGCGCGGCAGCCTCACGAAGAATAAAAATAAATAAACTTACATTCTAAAGGCACTAATTCTTGCGGATCCATGTTTGTATCACATCACTCCGTCCGGATCACTCGGCAAACCTGTCGATATAAATTATAATTATTATAATTAATACCAAACTAACCACTTGGCGAACACCTTGGCTTGGTGTTAATTATGTCAATTTGTTAGTGGTTCTAATCAAGTGGATTGAGTATTTTGGCCTTATTAGAATCTAGGATAGATAATCAATAAATAAATAAATTCTATCAATCTGCCTAACTTTTTCCCAACTATATTGGAGTCGGCTTCCAGTTGAAGCGGATGCGTCTTCATTATATTTCCATAAAATATATGTATTTCCCCGAGCTCCCATGATGCCGTGAACGTCTTCCATATTACAATTCAATTCAATTCATTTATTTAGTCAGACAAATAAAATATCCATATAGTAAATACACAATTTCGACGTAACATAAAAATATAAGATAACTTAATCAGAATACAAATAAAAAAAAATACTTAATTATAATAATCATAATCAAAATAGGCAATTTAAAATAACAAAATTACGCAAGATGCACACTGTTTCAGCACTACCCCATGGAGGATGGAGGCCATCTTTTGTTGTAATAAGTTAATTCAAAAAACCATTTTGGAATTTTGTAGGAGTTGTTCTGTCGCCATGTTGGTTTGTTTAAAAAGGTCACTTATTTTGGCGTAAACCTGTACGAGACCGGCCGTGAACGGTTACATAACACACATGCCCGACTATTTGTTTTGTTAGTGTGTGTGTGACATTATCTCATAAACTAGGTACTGTGTTAATTGTAAGCATGTGTGAGCAGGTTAAAAATACTTCTGATTCCTTGTGGTTAGATATAGTTTTTTTCGCATACTTCAGTATAATAACAAAACTGACTATCATCCGATATCATTATCATATTATGTTAATACGGCATAATCTAGATATATGTATATTAAAAATTAAAGTCGCTTTTCATATCGGTCTGTGTGACTGCGTTGTTCTTCTTAACTACGCAACCGATTTTGACGCAGTTTCCACTATCACTTAGATTTATAGAATTGATTCCAGAAGTTTGATGTACCTATACACCGTGTTCATCACGTTATCCATAAACTTTGGCAAACACTTCTATAGCTTTTACAAATCAAATCTAACAAAGGAAGTAGTACTTAAAAAGGCTTCGTTATAAAGAGATTTGTAATTTCATTTAGGGCTGATTTTTTCAACGCCAGATAATTTTATCCGAGGAATAAGTTTGAATTTTTGACAGTTCTTCCATACAAAATCTGTCAGACGTCAATTTTATTCCACGAATAAAAATTATCTGTCGATTGAAAAATCAGCCCTTATTGAAATTGAATTAAGTCCAATCAACCAATCTTAACTGGTTGATTGGACTTGACTTGACTTGGTAACTGGGTTGTGGAGGTCAGATAGTCAGTCGCTCCATGTAAATTACTGATGTTCAGTTGCATACGGTTAGACTGGAAGCCGACCTCAACTTAGTTGGGAAAAGGCTTGGCAGATGATGATGATGTTAGTAAGTTTGAGTATCAATAAGTCAATAACATGAGTACAAACACGCATTGTGTAAACGTTACGCATCGTGCATGTGTCATGATTAAAGATAACCTAGAAAGTGACCATTAACTTATCTCTATGTTACTTAAAACTTTCTATCTATCTACTTGTCCAATCGCAGGCCATTCCTGTACTTAGGCCAAATTATCACTATTAAAGGCTCGCGCATATTCGGCTCTGCTAGACAGAGAGACTAAAATACTTAACATAATATCACGTCGGTATACCTCCTTGTGGATTACGGCCCAATCCCACTCACAGAGAGAAGGCCTTTGTCCCAGCAGTGGGAACATTACACGCTGATTATGCTATGATACTATGCTCCGTATCACATGCCCATACCATAACAATCGTTGATAATCTTGATGATAACAAAATTGACAGCAGTTGTAAAACATCCCGTATTATTTACAACCTAGTAAAAATAGGGCGTATCTTTATGAACTAAGCTTTCTCTATGCAGTCTAGTTGATACCTAATCTTCAAACATTATAGATAAGAACAATCGTGGCCTTTAATCCTTCAACAGCTATTCGTTCTGGCACGAGGCATTGTATAAGGCTTTCACACTGTTACAGCTCATTATCTACCATTATATAACTGCACCATTGGTCTAGTGGTCGCTGGCGCTACTGGTGAGCATGAGGTCCTGGGTTTGATTCGCAGGTCGGGCAAAGTGTTATTGGGTTTTTTCATTAGGAATTTCTTGTTAACAGCCCGGAGGTTGGAATTTGGCGATGTGCCTCGGAAAGCACTTTGAAAGCTGTTGGTCCTGCGCCTGATCTCTCTCCGGTCGCGGGTCACGTGATCGGAGAGAGATCAGGCGGACTTCGAGAGTATGAGCATCGGACTATGAGAGTGAAGGAAGAGAGAGTGCACCTGTGTCTGCGCACACGCTTGTGCACTATAATATCTCCCGCGTCGAAGGCTAGTCTCGGTTGAGATTGGCCGCCATGAACGAAATACGGTCTGTGATGCATATTTGCCCCTCAACTTGTGTTTTTTTGCGTTTGTGTTTTTTCTTTGAGAGGTGTCTATGGGTCGACCTATCTTTTTAATCTTTGTTTTTTTTTTGTTTCACTTTTTTTTATTGTTATATTTTTTATTACTTGTATTGTGTGTCTTTTGTTGCACTAAATAAACGTTTTTATCTATCTATCTATCTATCTTTGCGTCATGTTTTACCACAAATAAACGTATTTTCGTTATTTTCTTCCTACTATATCCTGTAATATTATAAACGCGAAAGTTTGTGAGGATGAATGCATGGATGTTCGTAGCTCTTTCACGCAAGAACTACTGAACGGATTTTGATAAAAAATTATAGTATCTAATATAGCTTATACATTGGAATAACACATATATTCCCACGTGATCGGCACATAAGTGGGTGAAACTGCGGGGTGCTGCTAATTTTTCTATAAAATATTCAATGAAAGAAAGAGGGTGTTTTTTTTGTGGAAAACCACATGGCCAGTTAATTTAACTCAGCGTAAATAAGTAGTTTTTGTTGTTATTCAAATAAAACAATAATGATAGTTGTATATTAGTTCATTATCTGACCACTATTTGATAGTGGGGTCTGACTTCTGACATTAAGACGATTAACACAGCAGACCTTTTGTTCTTATATATAATCAGCTGTAATAATAACAGATACTTTGTTATTACTTAATTGTTGACTGTCGAAACTATCAAGTATTCATTGCTGTAGGGATAATATCCTGGGGGCTTAATCCCAGCTCTTATAGCAGGGCAGGAGTTGAACTGCACTGCTTTTTTGTACCTAGTCATAGAACAAAAAAGCAGTGCGGTTCAACTTCTGCCCTGCTATAAGAGTTGGTGGTTAGCCCCCTGTTCTCTGCTGTCTGTTATCATTCGAAAGGACAATCCTCAGGTGCAACCTCGGTGCAGTGCTGGAAAACGAGCAATGGTGAACGTGGTACAACCATGAGCTCTTCCAATTGCACGAGAACCTAATGTTATTGATACCATTAAAATAGGACGTCTTCGATGGGCTGAAAGAATAGACGACACCAGTTCTTTTTGAGAGATTAGCTTTTGCTGTTTTATGTCAAATAAAATAATAGTTCAGGTTAAAGTTGATTCTTCGGTTGGGAAAAGTTTTATAGAGATTTTGCATAACGAATTTCTCTTGTTTTTGGTGGAAGCTTGATTTGTGGCCACTAATATCCACTCACCGATAGCAATAGGGATCACCCCAGGGATAATTATAGAGAGATAGGCAGATGCGACTTCTTTGGGGATACCTATATACCTTTTTGTCATGAATTAGGATGCCCACCGCTAGATAGGGTGTATCCTTATCGGTGAGTGGATATTAATGTATGAGCCTAAAGCATCTGTCTCACTGCCGGCGATCAACTAAAAACGAGTTTCCTAGCAATGTTCTGCCCGCGAAGCGAGCGTCGCTGAGCGAGTACTCTCTTTGATAGCTCTTGTCGCTGCGACCAACGAGTACTCGCCAGCGGTGTGCACAGACAGCGATCAACTATTAATAATTATGTACGAGTATCTCTTTTACTTACATGGGACCTACAATGTTTTTACGTTTCTTGAGTGATAAAATCGTTAATGGCTAGTCGCCTTCAGCGATCAACTAATAAGGGGTTGAACATGGACGGAGGTAAAGATTGTGGGGGTCGAACATGGACTAATCCATAATATCTTTTTATGGGAAAAGGGGCATGTTGCTAAGTAATAAGAGCCGCACGGGTCGACCGGTTAGGCTAATCTACACTTGCCTCGGTTGGTCCGTGGATGGGTGACCATCTGTACATATCAAGACCCATCCGTGCTTCGGAAAACACGTTAAACCGTCGTCCCGGCTGTCATTCGTGGATCTTTGACAGTCATTACGGGTAGTCAGAAGCCCGAAAGTCTGACAACCAGTCTTAGCAAGGGGTATCGTATCACCCAGTAACTGGGTTGTGGAGGTCAGATAGGCAGTCGCTTCATGTAAAAAACTGGTATTCAGCTGCATCCAGTTAGATTGGATCACAATCTTTTAAAAGAAAACCTTTCAAGCTATCAACAATTTTCTCGTCGCGGTGGAACAGGTGCCTAAGCCAGGACTATTTACTATGGAGCTTGCGTGGTCGGTGCGTCTACCGAAGCTGATAAAACCATCATGTAGGTACCGACTGACTACGCAAATACTGTGATTATCTATTACTTACTGTACTTAGTGTCAATCAATATTGTAATCGGTCAACGGTTTATTAATCGTATGGGGGTACAGTAAGGATAGGAAAATGAGATGTCAAATTAATCTGTAAATGAAGGCATGATAGTATAGACTATAGAGGTATGTGGAGCAGGGTGTAAAGTTCACTCACCTTTCATAGAAAAGGGAGGATCCTCAGAACAGACGGATGTTTTTCTGGTAGGCTACTGCCCAGCAATTGATGTTGGGACGTTGTATATATGCTAGTAGCGGAGTAAACTCTGCTTGCGCGATGCAGGATTTTGGCGTGACGTCAGTGTGATGCGTAGTTCTCATGTGGCGATGTAGATGCCGCCACCACGTCTTTAGTGTCGTTGTGCGAGAAAACGGTGACACGCTTAGTTTGTATAGAAAGTGTTGCCACCTCTAGCAGCGGCCGCCGAAACGTCTCCGTGCTGGTGTGTGAGGTTATCAATGTGGGTACTTGTTAATGCATAAGCATAATTTGAGAAAAATTATGGTAATTTTAAATTAAAGTAGGTAATATATATTTTGACGGCGCGCGACCTACTCGTAACGATAACGATATCAAATACGTGGGTCAACTGTTACAGCCAGGAATATAAAATATGCCAACAGGAAAACAAAAGAAATACTAGGCTTGGCTATTTAACCCAATCTGCCTAGCCGTTTCCCAACTATGTTGGGGTTGGCTTCCAGTCTAAACGGATGCAGCTGAATACCAGGGGACTGCTTACCTAATTTCCATAACCCAGTTACCTACTGGGTAGCTCAATACCTCTTGGTAAGACTGGTTGTCAGACTTTTGGGCTCCTGACTACCCGAAACGACTCAGACACGGAGGGGTCTCGATATTAATTCAATGGATGGTCACCCATCCACGAAACAACCGCGGCAAGCGTTGCTTAACCCTCGATCGACCCGTGCCGCTGTTATTATTTAGCTTCTGAAGTATTGAACAATGAACCTTGTGTTGTCATCTGGCATTATGCTGAGCTGAGACCCTTTTGTTATTATAAACTTTGTTTTCTGTTTTTATAGTTTTAAGATGTATTTATTTTGCTGTAATGCCAATACACGAAATTTTTCTTTCTTTTTTCTTTCAAAATGATTGGCGAAGAGGGAGGCGAAGAGGGAGCTGCTAAGTGCTACGTTCGTAGCTCGTAGCGGTTTGTAGCCGCTGTCTACGATGGCAGGAGAGAGGTTGGGCGCCATTGTATGGAAACTATACCCACGCTGTACAGAAATAAAATAGGGTGGAATAAACCAATTATAGTGTCTAGTGTCGATAGTATCGGTTGCATTAGTGTGGATACTGTCTGTTATGCCAAAAAAATGAAAGTATATTGTCTGTATTTTTTTTTTGACAACAATTAACTTCTTAGTCATGCATTGATGTAATTGCTGTATGGCGTTCCAGTGTGAGGATAAATAATAAATAAATCAATCTCTTGAAGGGAGGAGGCCTGTGTCGCAGCTGTGCAGCAGATGTAATTCCTTGAGTTAATAAACTTGAAACTTGGCACGAATACTTATCTAAGTAAATTATGAAGTTGGAGTATTTATACCTAAAATTGAAAGTAAAGAATAATGTGTATCAGGGTTTTTTGAAAATCTACCCCTGACGGGCTGAAAAGGGGTAGTCAATTTTACAGGGGAGGATTTTACAGCGTGGCTTGAATGCGTGGTTCAATTAACTCGAAACTTAGTATTAATACTTTTGACAGAAAATAATTAATAAACCTCCCGTGCTGAAGGCTCCGCTGAGATTAGTCGCCATGGCCGAAATTCGGTCTGGAGGACTTCATAACTCGCATATCACTGAGTCATTCTGTTTATCATCATCACCATCAGCCTATAGCAGTCCA
The DNA here is from genome assembly GCA_949629185.1 of Apamea crenata. Taxonomy (NCBI): domain Eukaryota; kingdom Metazoa; phylum Arthropoda; class Insecta; order Lepidoptera; family Noctuidae; genus Apamea; species Apamea crenata. The sequence continues at coordinate 2,488,597 of OX451376.1, read as the reverse complement.
CTGCTGGGCATAGGGCTCTCCTATTACACGCCATTCAACTCATTTATCATAATGAGACGAAATAATCAGCGTGTTTATTATCCAAACTTTTGTTTACGTTTAAAACATGTTTCATAATTACATTGTTATTTTTAGTTAATTACTTACTTACGGCCAATTAATGTACCTAATGACTATTTTGTAATGGTCTTAACGTAATTCTTTTTAAAATGTGCATTGTTTTAACATTAAAACAAAAGAAAGGAATTCCTAATGGTATGTAATATTGGACAAAGCAATTTTTCAGTTGCTAATTTGACTAAAATATTTTAATCAATTTCGTTAAGGTAAGATTAATTAATAACAAAGACTTTTTTTTTATTAGAGCATTTATTAGAGCCCAGTGGTAGGTATTAACCAATTTACGAGTTGTACGTCATGGGTTGGAATCCAGGCAGGCGCTTTACTTTGTGAAATTTATTTCCTCAACTCTGCTCTCAAAACCGGTAAAGGAAAAATCGCGAGGAAACCGGCATGTCCTAGAACCAAAAATTCGAAGACATGTGAGTGTCCGCACTGGGCCCGCGTGGTGAACTACGGCCCACTGACTCTCACAGAGAGGAGGGTTTAGTCCCTGCAGTAAGAACGTTATAGGGATCATCACTAACTATCGGTGAAGGAAAACATCTTGATGGCCATAAACAGAGCCAAGGGCTCCTGTTACGGGCTGATTCGGAAGTAGTTCGATATTTCGGAATGAATCCTAAAAAGTAACTTTCTCGGACGAGCCAAAACACAACGCGAGTATCGACAATTGTCCAATCATGTTGTCATTCTTTCTGAGTTCAGGCCCCGAACAGACCGTAATTTCGGCCGAAACTGCGGATTTCGCGCTTATAGAGTAGACAAGAAATCACAAAATCCTCATCTCACAGGACGGTTTTCTCAAAACGTGGATGTAATAGGGATCCATAAGGAGCGCAGTTGTAATATTTTCGCAATAATGAAAATTTTCGCTATGCGTTCAGTTCGTCGAAAAACTTTCGTGCATATTTTCGGTGGTTATTCGAAGTTATGAAATGTTTTTACTCAAGATTTGAAAGTTATTTATCAGTAGATTTTTTAGAACGGAAGAAAGAATGTGTAATGTTTATTTCTTGTAAGTTTTATTTTATTTATTTATTAATAACCGACTTACATTTACAGTTTTCTCGAGTTCTAAGTGTTTGCTCATGATCTTATCATGTCGTGACTTTTGAATAAGAAATCAAATACTTCAACTTCAAGATAGGTACTTAAGTTACTCATTCACGTTGTAATTAATGTCTAAAACATAACATAACATTACGCCTTGTTTCCACGAAGGGCTGGGCAGAGGAGTAGGTACCTACTTATGGTACACCCACATTTCACCAGTTATGTTAAAGTCCCATTAAATAGGGAGCGAGCCTATTGCCATCAACCGCGCACAAATCCAGACTCCGGGCTATTACTGAGAAATTCCAGATGGAAAACCCACTAACAAGAACTGGGAATCGAAACCAAGTCCTCATGCTCAGCAGTAGCGCTTGTACCACTAAACCAACGAATAAAACCGAATGTGTCAATGAAATAGTTTAATACATTTTAGCCGAGAAAACTAAAAACAACGGAGCATGGTGGATACAATACCGGTAGTAAAAATCTAACAAAAGAAAATTATTTTTCATTCAAGAATAACTGAAACAACACCTGTTAAAACATAATTAAACTAACTCACGTCGTTTCCTCAAAGCAAAATCGTTCACAATTCACAAATAACACACCAGCAATTAATTATGAACACTTTAATATTATCAACAAAACAAAGTTTAACAAACACTTGGCAATCTTTTTATTCCAAAACCAAAAATAACAATAAAATTCGCGTAAATGAAACGTTTTTTTCACATACGAACAACTGTTTCTGTTATAACTTTTCTCGTAATATCGCTTTCGTAAAAATGAATATAAAATAGTTGATCGCGCGTCGTTTCGCGTCAGCGACTGATGTGCTACTAATGTCTAAAATGTCTTTATGCCTTATCGCGTGCACGCATTCAAATTATCGAATAATACAGATTATAAATAGTGTAGCTATGTTTTTTTTTCCTTTTCAAACACGAGGCGTTCACGTTTCCAGTCAGTGGGTCAAAGTTGGCGGGAATCGTATCGTAATTCGTAATCGATGTTGGATTTTTTAATGGAGGGCAATGAACTGACTTTGTATTGTAAACAAACAGAGAAATTCTGATTCGCAGATTCGAAGTTTTGAAACACCAGTTTACTCCTACCACAAGCTCCGTACTTCGATCAAAAAATAAGAAAAATATTTTTTATTTATTGCGTTATACGAGTAGCTTACAAATGCTCGCGTGCTTACGTACGTACGTACGTATATATGTTACGGCTAATAGCCGAAGTGCGGCTACACCTGTGGGCTACACCTAGTTTTAGCCGGCTACAACTAGGTGCAGCCGGCCACATGTGGTTAAACTTAGATGTATCCTACTCAGCTTCGGTTAGAACTAGGCTTAGCCTTATCATAGCGGCTAGAACTAAGTGCAGCCGCACACCGGTGGTTGAACTTAGGTGTATCCTATTTATCAATCGGGAAACGCAAACGCATACATATGTAAGCTGTCACGCCCTATAAGCCTGGGGGCTTTTATTTAGGTAGTAAGTTTTGATTTAAATTTAAATTTTAATTAATTTTTTTTTTAGAGTACGTATAGTTTTTATTATATTTGTTGGTTTGTTGGATTAATGGCTTTTGATTTTGAGTTTGCAAGATCATCATCTCAAAACAAAACCAAAATGCTTAACTGAACTCGAAACCTAGTTCTAGCCAATGATAAATAGGATACAACTAAGTTTAACCACCGGTGTGCGGCTGCACCTAGTTCTAGGCGCTATGATGATGGCTAAAACTAGTTCTAACCGAAGATAAGTAGGATACATCTAAGTTTAACCGCATGTGGCCGGCTGCACCTAGTTGTACCCGGCTAAAACTAGTTGTAGCCGCAGTTCAGCTATTAGCCGTAACATATATGTACCTTCATATAATTATGTCCTAGTCTTCGAGTTTCGCTCCGTTTCTGTAGACCACAGAAATGTTAATATTGATTTAATTTATCTTCGTTAAATAAGTCGTTAAGGCGACTATCATTTCGTTCGTATGCATTAGTCGATAGTGAATTGACTGCAAGCAATGTTGCTATAAATAGTTACTATTGTATATAACTAGCTGACCCGGCAAATGTTGTTTTGCCATATAAATTATTTCTAGCTACCCGGCGCTACTTCGTTCGCGTGGTGTTCTACTCCCCTAACCTACCCCCCCTACTCCTACCCTACTCCTACACTACTCCTACCCTACTCCTACCGTACTCCTACACTACTCCTACCCTACTCCTACCCTACCCTACTTCTACCCTACTCCTAAGCAACTCCAACCTATTTTTAAATTTTTCTCTGCGTAAGAACCATCCTCGTGCTTCTAGGAATATTCTAAAAAAAGAATTAGCGAAATCGGTTCAGCTGTTCTCGAGATTTGCGCTTAGCAATACATTCAACGATTAATTTTTATATTATAGACTAGCTTCTGCCCGCGGCTTCGCCCGCCTGGATGTCGGAAGTTATCCCACGGGAACGTGCTACCAGGATAAAAAGTATGTGCTTCCCCAGGATGCCATCTATCTGTTTGCCAAATCAGAAGTTCAGTGGTTTAGGCGTGAAAATGTAACATACAGTTTCAAGTTCAAATCCTCCCCTAAAAACCGAATTAAGTACCCCTTTTTGCCCCGTCAGGGGTCAATTTTCGACAACTTTACATACTTATTATTAATTATTTTCTGTCGAAAGTATCAATACTGAGTTTCAGGTTAATCGGACCGCGCATTCAATTTCTTCTACACAAACTTCAACACCCCTATATCCCCCTTTGAGGGGTAGTTTGAAAAACTTATAATGATAAACTTTATTACTTACTTAGGCAAGTATTGTTGCCAAGTTTCAAGTTTATTAACTAAATTAATAAGATTTTTCATATAAACTGTATCCCCGCTTTTCACCCACACAGGGGTGGAATTTAAAAAAATTCATAACTTGACTCAAAGATTATTGATACCAATTTTATAATTAATCAAGCCACTTATTATAATTCTCCCCTGTAAAATTAACTTCCCCTTTTCACCCCGTTAGGGGTAGATTTTCGAAAAACCTTCGTGTATTATTAAAATACGTGTTATTATTTATTTTTAGTCTTAAGTACACACACAGTACACTGAGTTTCGAGTTAGTCGGGCCGCGCGTTCAAATTCTTCCACACAAACTTTAACACCCCTATATCCCTTTTGACGGGTAGTTTTGAAAAACTAATAATGATAAACTTTATTGCTTACTGAGGTGAGTCTTCATGCCAATTTTCAAGATTATTAACCTAACGAATAAGATTTTTCATATAAACTGTATCCCCGCTTTTCACCCCCACAGGGGTGGAATTTTGAATAATCATTTGGGATGTGTTCATATCTTGACTCAAAGATGATTTATACTAATTTTCGAGTTAATCAAGCCACGCTGTAAAATCCTCCCCTGTAAAATTGACTAAGTACCCCTTTTCAGGCCGTCAGGGGTAGACTTTCGAAAAACCCTGATACACATTATTCTTTCCTTTCAATTTTAGGCATAAATACTGAGTTTCGATTAAATCGGACTGCGCGCAAAAATTCTTCCATACAAACTTTGAAACCCCCCAATCCCCTTTTAGGGGGTAGTTTATAAAAACAAAAATGCCCAACTTCATAATTTACTTAGATAAGTATTCGTGCCAAGTTTCAAGTTTATTAACTCAAGGAATAAGATTTTTCATACAAACAAAATCCCCCCATTTCACCCTCTTAGGGGTGGAATTTCGAAAAACCCTTTCTTAGTGGATACCTACTCTTTACAAAGAATACACCCTCCAAATTTCATGTCTCTAGGACCAGCGGTTTAGGCTGTGCGTTGATGTCTCAGTCAGTCAGTCAGTCAGTCAGTCAGTCAGGACTTTGAATTTTATATATATAGATATTGTATATAATGATAATAACCCCACCGCCGTATCTTTACATTGACGTCGTGGTGGGGCTTGTGTGCTGCGAACTAAACCCATAGCCCAATATATTTTGTTTCCAGGTTCTGCACTAGTCCTGCACCAGCCGAGGTTTGTCCGTGGGTGCATTTGCATAGTGCGTACGGGGGTAATCGTCGGTTGGTGCCTCCGCGAGTTGGCTTCGGCTCCTGGTATGCCTTCCAAAGGTCCGGAACCCCAGGGTCCCGAGATATGTCAAAGACAATAATAATAATACCCATAGAAACCTTAACCTAGTACATATTTCGTTAAAAAAAGGGATAAGAATACATAGGGGATATAGTTTAAAGACCAAAATGAATGGCCATTGGTAATTCATTTCATTCCCAAGAGATAACAAACTTGGTATTATTTTATTCCAGGGATTATTTCATCCGTCAAGTTAAATGTCACTTCGCCTATAATTTGTTAATTTGACGAGCGGATTATGATGATTTTTACGAAAAGTTAATTAAACAGATGAAAGATAAAGAAAACTTTTAATTCCGGAAAATCTTCAAAGCATTTTACGCTGGTTTAATATTTTATTTGATCCAACTTTTATTTATTAATGATAAATGATAAATGATAAATGATAAATGATAAATGATTTTATTTTGTAAGTAGGTTTGTACAAACACTTTTACACGTCAATCATATTTTAAAACTAGATGAGGTCGGCGTTTCCTATCTGACTACTCTGAGAAGAAAGGCCGAAACAAACTCAGAGGTCACAGTCTCTTTTAAAGTCCAGACATAATCTTGGTCAGATCATATGAAGACCATGCAGGTCGATGTCTGAGATGGTCTTTTGAGGAAAGAACCACACAGATTGAGAGGACCTGTCCAGTCAGTGCACGCATTTGTCAGAAATCAGTGCAGCTCAACTCAAAACTTAAGGAGCTCGACGATTCGACGAACAATACCAAAGAAAGGACATTTGGGTAGGCCGCATTAATTACTCAAACTGCCAGACCATGACAAAACTAAGAGAACAGAGAGAAAAATAAAATATAATAAAAATAAAGTGACCCACATAGTATTCACATTCACAATAATTAAAATAATAGAATACTTTACAAAGTAAGCAAATGTCACAGTACTTATATATAGAATTCATTGATGTCAAAGTGTATATAAAAAAGAAAAACAACAACAAAACAGAAAAATAAGAACACTACATAGGTAAAAAATTGGAAGCATCTCAATCCCAAGCCTTTTTGTCCTCGATATAATCCTTAACGGTATAAAAGGCTTTCTGGCACAACTTACGTTTAATGAATGATTTGAATTTATTAAGGCTTAGATCTTGAACGGGGCTTGGAACTTTATTGTAAAAGCGTATACATTGGCATCTGAACGAGCCACCTATTTTCTTGAGCCTTGTTATAGGTACAACAAATTTGTGTTTGTTCCTAGTATTTATATCATGGATATCACTGTATTTTTTAAACAATTTTATGTTTCTATGGGCATATAAAAGATTTTCATAAATATATTGAGAAGGCACAGTCATAACATTAATCTCTTTAAATTTGTCTCTGAGCGAGTGTCTCGGACTTAATTTATAAATTGATCGAACAGCTCGCTTCTGCAAAACAAAGATAGTCTGAATATCGGCGGCATTTCCCCACAATAGAATACCGTACGACATTACACTATGAAAATAGCTAAAGTACACTAAGCGGGCTGTCTCTATATCAGTTAAATTACGAATTTTTCTAACAGCGTATGCTGCGGAACTTAGCTTTTTTGACAATTTATCTATATGTGGACCCCACTGAAGTTTAGCATCCAAAGTTATGCCCAAGAATACTGTGCTGTCTTCAGGATTCAATTCTTCGCCCTTTATCAACACATTCGTTTTCACCTGCCTAACGTGAGGTAGCGTAAACTTAATGCATTTAGTTTTTTTCTCGTTTAAAAGTAAATTATTAACATTGAACCAGTGGACTACTTTAGAGATCGCGCTATTTACATCGTCAGTAACCAGCTGCTGACGTTTAAGTTTAAATAAAAGTGAAGTGTCATCGGCAAACAACACTATATCATGATTATCCTTTATGAGGTACGGCAAGTCATTTATATAAATAAGAAACAAGAAAGGACCAAGAATTGAGCCCTGTGGGACTCCCATTGTTACTATAGATCCGGGAGATCTTTTTCCATTAACGACAACGCTCTGAATCCTGTTACTCAAGTATGAAGTAAGAAGATTCAGAGCATTGTTCCGAATTCCGTAGTGGCGGAGTTTCCTGATTAACGTTTCGTGAAGAACGCAATCGAATGCCTTGGACAAATCACAAAAGATGCCCAAGGCATCGCATTTATTTTCCCATGCATTATAAATATGTCCTAAAAGTTCAACACCGGCATCAGTAGTTGAAGCTTAATTAATAATAATAATAATTAAGCTACGCTTGCCGCGGTTGGTATGTGGATGGTCTTTAAATACCGAAACCCCTCCGTGCCTCGGAAAGCACGTTAAGCCGTTGGTCCCGGCTGTCATTCGTAGATCTTTGACAGTCGTTACGGGTAGTCAGAATCCCGAAATTCTGACAACCAGTTTTACCAAGGGGTATCGTAATACCTAGTAACTGGGTTGTGGAGGTCAGGTAGGCAGTCGCTCCATGAAATGTCGTATTCAGCTGCATCCGGTTAGACTGGAAGCCGACCCCAACATAGTTGGGGAAAAGCTAGGGAGATGATGACGATGATATCTATACTAAATATGAAAGTTACGTAGATATAAAAGTTTGCTCGAATTCGCTTTAAGAAGAGAAGAGGCTCCGTGCCTCTGAATACTTTTGGCTACTAAGATGGCGTAGTATCTTGTTTTAATTTTGTGAGCAAGGTTTTTTCAAAACTAAGGTCTTCAACCAGTGCGTCCTGCCCGTTATAACATACGGTGCCGAAACGCGGGCACCGACGGGTTGGGTCAGTCGGGTTTGTTCACTTTATGGTTGATCACCGTGCTTTGGAACGGGCTGTCCTCGGCGGAGTTTCTTTGAAGGATAAAATCGGAAACGAAGTTATCCAGATATTCAATAAATTGTAGTTTAGGTTGGAACTGTAACCAATCACGTGTGAGCCGAAATGGTCGCAGTAACTAAGCCAGGGCACCCGACCAAATGGGTTAGGTTAGAACTGTGATCAACCGCGTGCGAGCCGAGAGAGCGAAGCGAGTATTACTTCCAAAGGCCAGGCGGTTGACTAAATGGCTAATTTGACCAGTTGGCTGCGACAGGATTACATTAGGAGAATTAATGTTGTGTAAGGAAACGTTTTGATTTGTACTTATAACTTTTCGAACTTGTTTTGTATAAATAACCCATCTAGGTTAAGTACCCCTATTTCAAGTCTTTCAGTTGTACATAGCTATAGGAGTGCTTCAAGCTCTAGTAACTGCGGGGAAAGCCTGAGCAATGGATGAATTCATATAACAATATAACACTCTATAACACGCGCAATATATCAATGTATTATTAGGCTTACGACAAAAGAAAATCCTCGCCCCGCCTTTCACAACACTGATTGGCCAATCTCGTCACACAATCAACCAATCACAGCCCTTCCTGCCAACCCCATTTCGAAATTTAAATATTGTTATAGATTTTTGCCAGTCGCCTTCGATTCGTCGCGCTGTCAACACGTTTTGGTGCGTCGTCGATTTATATAAAACTGCATTGTGAATTTTTTTATAAGTTTTTGTTAGTGATTTCGTTTTTATGCCAACCGTGACAGATATTCCAGGAGGAAACGGTATGAAACTTGCTGGTTCTTAATTAATTATGTGAATATTTTTTGATACAGACTTATTGTTAAAATTATGAAAACAGATAAACTAAATTCAGGCTAAATACGATAAAGGTTGATTTAAAGTTACACAACGAAAGGAATTCTAAGCATTTCCTAGATTGTATTAATTTTCACAAATCTAGAGAGAAGTAGGATTGTTTTCAGTTCCTACTGAAAAATTACCGAATACTCGAATCATTAATCAAATCGAACACCCACACTAAAAATGTCAATTTACTAAATGTTTTTGTAACCTTATTAGCAGTACCTAGGTACGTTGTTATTCTACCAAAACATGGTAGCAGGAAAACTACAGGAAATTGATACATTTTTGCAATATTTACCCAAAAATTGTATGTGTACAGTGAGAACACAAAAATAATTATTTTGGGCCAAGTATTTATGATGCATCAACTACCTCATCGTCTATCTTTTTGTTCTATGACATTTCAATCAAAGAGTACCTATAAGATTGGATTCTCAAACAGAATCCACCAAAATCCAGTCTAATAGATACATAACATTGATTCTTTCATAATCAGCCTATAATGTTACCACTGCTGGGACACAGGCCTCCTCTCGGTGAGAGGGACTGGGCCGTGGATGGTACATATCTTCGAATTTTTGGATCTAGGCCATGCCGATTCCCTCTCGATGTTTTCCTTCACTGTTTTGAGAGCAGTGGTGATGAAATAATTTACACAAAATAAAGCGCCTGCTAGATTTCGAACCTATGACCTACAACTCGTAAGTCACAGACGTTTCTACTGGGCTACCATTGCTCTCGAACATTGGTTCCTAGCTTATTAGCAAATAAATGCATCTTCAACACCAATAATTTCAAAACACATAGGTACACAATTATCATCTGCGATACCTCTGGCCTTGCAAATTCAAATTCAAAATGATTTATTTGCTAATATGGGTAATTACATAAAGTTGTTAAAAAACTAGAGCATAGTTCAACTAAATATATTTCGCCTTGAGGCATGCAAATCTCAAGCTTAGACTGTATCACAACATTGTTATACAATTACTTACTTTTTTTTTTGCGGATAGGAAATCATCAAATGACTCCTCCCGCTCTGGTTGGAGCGGAAGGGAGTGTCAGACTCTTACTGACTAAAACCCACCCGTGTTCCTTCCTTAGCCCTTTATGTTCCCTGGCCTGCCTCAGCGACAACGCCCGTCTTCAGCGGGTTAATTACATAACACACTAACAGTAGGAATGGTTTTAATTTTGACAGTTCAACAACATTCATTGCGTTTTTTACATTGTTGTGCAGGCACATTTTTCGTACATATGAAGCAATGAATTAGCAATATCATTCAGATTGTGATTGATAGTGCGTTACGAAATTAAGGTGTTGGCACTGTGTTACAATACAATACTGGCCTGTATGTCGGAATGCATCCTTTATGTGTGACTCGCCCAGTCCCACCTTCAAGTAAATGTTTTTTTTTAGTAAATGTGTATTATTAAAATGAACAAGTTATACTGTAACTGGTGCTCAGTTAATAATAGCGACATCCTGTGATAACTGTTTCCTGCGATAGCCAACAATAACGGCGCTTTATATAGACGCAGGCGCAGCTGGTTTATTTACTTCATCGCTGTAATGTGACCCTGTTTCATCATCATTATCGTTAGGTATAGTGTCATGCAATGCTAATTCTTTGGTCAAAGACGATTTTTCTAAAATGATTGTTAGTGATGATGATTCGTTAAATGACCAGCTCCTATCTATCATTGATATGGATGGCTCAAGTCATAGAACTCTTTAAGTTACTTAGGTCATAGTAATTCTCTAACCATCTCTCTCTCATCACAAATTAACCTTTTCTTAATGTAATTTTCGCTGCAGTGTATCCACAAACGATGGCCTCTGACCAGGAGTCCTGCTCTGATGAAGAGCCTGACAGTGAGATGTTGAGCGATGACCTCTGTCTACCTGACAGTGATGACGACAGACAGTCTGGCAGGAATGTACAGGTGAGAATAGTCTTATAAGCAAAAAAAAAACTTCGACTTCAAAAAAAGTAGGTTCTCAATTCGTTTGAATATGTGTTTTACCTTTATTTTATGTTTGTTACCTCAGAACTACGATGTATAAGCCGATTTGCAAAATTCTGAGTTAGCTACAATAGTACAAAGTGAAAATAAAACTAAAATTTTGGAAGTCGGTGTCGTTAGTTTTCTGACACCGACTTCCAAAATTTTAGTTTTATTTTTAAAACTTTAGTTACCTATACCGAAATTAAGGTATTTTTTCACTTTGTTGTTGTTTTTTTTTAAGTGACAACATTGTTACAATAACGGTTACAGATCATAATTTGGACCATAATTATATACCATAATTATTATGTTTCAAAAGCACCACATTACTGAATATTCATAATATTTTTCAATGTTGTTAGTCATTATTGGTTTATCAATTAATACACAACCAATCACCTAGATCGCTGCAGGTATGTCTGATCTTGACAGTGACATAAAACTCTTATTAGAGTATATCAGAAACAGAATCAAAATCAAGAGTTAAGCAGAATCTCTAGTATGTTCCCTTCCTTCATCATCATCTGCCTAGCCTTTTCCCAACTTTGTGGGTTCAACCTCCAGTCTAAGGATGCAGCTGATCATCATCATCATCATCTGACCTTCACAACCCAGTTACTGGGTAATACGATACTCCTTGGTAAGACTGGTTTTCAGACTTTCGGGCTTCTGACGACCCGTAACGACTGCCAAAGATCCACGATTGGCAGCCGCGATCAACGGCTTAACATGCTTTCCGAGGCACAGAGGGGTCTTGATAATTATGTAAAGATGGTCACCCATCCACGGACCAACCTCGGAAAACGTAGCTTTACCTGATCGATCGACCCATGCAGCTGTTATTACTTAGCCACAAGCCCCTCCTTCCCTATGTTCCCTTCCTTCTTCTAATGAAACAGTCGCAAATACTTCTTGACACGTTTTCAACAAGTTATTTCTTCACAATTCCAACGAATCTGGTGTTATAATGAAACTCCTGTATCACAGAGTCTACCAGAAGACCTGCCTTCACTCAACTCATGTCTCCTCCGACCTCCTCGAAAGCTTTTCACCAACTGCCGTGAGCGCTGGAGACAGCAGAACGTCAGCGGAGCCTTCGCAGAGCTGAGGAGATTGGTGCCCACACACCCGCCTGACAAGAAGCTGTCGAAGAATGAGATACTGAGGATGGCTATCAGGTAATAATTAATATCTTCTCTTGATGCTGATATAAAGTGTTCTAGTGTGTGGAGAATATGGAAATCATCATGAATGTCCTAAGAGGTGTGTGCGGAACATGGCATGTCCCCGTCTCATGCATGGGTCTGTTCGGAAAACAGACTGTTCACATGATTAGGGTATAAATTATCCTCCTCTTTCAATGTTTATCCACGGATCATGTTAAAACTTCAGATTCTATAACAAAAACGGCGCGCATTGTTCTAAAAAGTTACCTGGTTTTTTTCCATTTTAACAGTATGTATTTATTCGACAGGTATATAGGCCTACTCTGCGAAGTCCTAGAATGGCAAAAGACCCACGGTCTCTCCATGAACAAAGAGAACTCAGCAAGCCTCGCGATCAAATGCGAATCCCCTTTGAGCCCACAGTCCCGACGACTGCGCCTAAAAAGACCATTCTTCAGCGAAGAAGAATGTCCAAGAGCAAAGATTTACCACGAAAGTAATGAATACCAAAGATATGGTAACGAAGAAAATGAAGAAGTAAGACGGGGTTATCAAAGACCCATCGGCAGCAGAACAGACTTCTTTTTCGGTAAAGAGCACTTGAGAGTTCTAAGGAATCAGTTTTACTTCTCTCCAAGATGGCGGCAAAATATGCCGTTCAGAAACTTGGCTGATAGGAATGGTAACAACCTGCTGATGATAGCTCCAGCACAGAATGGTAAAGATGAACACGATGGTAAAATGCAAAATGGTCACGGCAGTAAAGACAAAAATGATAAGGATGGTAAATGAATGGATGTAGATAATTGTGGAATGTTAAACTATTGTTTCCGAGGAGAGCGGTGATCGCTACATAATATAACATAATTAGCCTATTAAGTTCCCACTGCTGGGAAACAGGCCTTTTCTCTTCGAGAGGGAATGGGCTGTAATCTACCACACGGGCCCAGTGCGGGTTGGTAGATGACACATGTCTTCGAATTTTTGGGTCATGAAAATTATTTACACAAAGTAAAGTGCCCGCCGGCCACCACATAGTGTCCGCAATTTACCAGAGAATGACGTCACTGAAACGTTTTGTATGAAAGTAAGTAGGTGTGTTTTAATACACTCGAGAGCAATGAATCCGGGTCACTTGAAGAATCCTAAAAATCTCGGAAACTAAAAATGCTAGGTTAATGCAATAAATTGTATTTAATAGACAATGTAATACTCCTTAAATGAAGTTATTAAAACTTCTTAGTTATTGTAAAGTTATATCATAAAAAAATCAAATTTGAAAAAGGGCCACTTTCGAAGATGGAACTACGAAATTACAGCATTTGGTTTTGCTTTTGTTTGTAATCTGTCATTTATGTGGGTACATAAACCATGTTGATAGTGCTCTATATTCATTATTCAAGCTGAAATGATGTCGCTTACGCCTGAAGAATGCACCAGAATACTTACAATGCTGGAAACCGGCCGGAGTCAGCGCGATACAGCCAGGACTGTCGGTGTGTCGCTGTCAACAGTACAAAGAGTTCTCCGACGTTACGAAGAAACTGGTTCTAACCTACGCAGACCAGGAACGGGCAGAACCAGGTGTACCACAGCACGAGAAGACCGATACTTGGTGAACACCATGCTTCGAAATCGCTTTCTCACAGGAACTGAACTCACAAATCAGTTTCGACGCCTCGGAGGAAGTAACCCAAGTGCATGGACAGTAAGACGTCGGCTTGCTGAATCTAACTTAAAACCCCTTAGACCTGCAAACGGCCCTAAACTGGAGCGTGGGCATCGTATTTCAAGACTAAGATATGCCCAGAGCCACGTAAATTGGAGTATTGAAGATTGGTCAAAAGTTATGTTCTCCGACGAATCAAAATTTATGCTCTACAAGCACGATGGAAGACACAGAGTGTATCGAAGACCAGGGGAAAGATTCAAGCAAGCATGCATCGAAGAAAAAGTAGCCTACGGTGGTGGGTCTGTACTTGTGTGGGCCGGAATTTCTTCTGAAAGTCGCACAGAGCTGGTGATCATAGAAAACGGCTCTTTAACTAGCGTAAGATATGTGGAAGAAATCCTCAATGATCACGTTGGTCCATTTATGGTCAATTTAGGTGAGGATGCTATATTTATGCATGACAATGCCCGACCTCATACAGGTAGGATTGTGAATGACTACCTTCAAGAGATGAACATTACTCGTATGGAGTGGCCAGCGCGCAGCCCGGATATCAACCCGATCGAGCATGCTTGGGACGAGCTAGGCAGATGCGTAAAACAACGAAACTCTCCCCCAATCACGCTTCGTGAGCTCAAAATTGCTCTCACAGAGGAATGGGAGAATATTCCCCAAAATCGTATAAGGAACTTGGTGTACAGCATGCCAAACCGCGTAAACGCAGTAATGGAAGCACGAGGAGGCAATACGAAGTATTAAAATTCAAGAAAATCGTAATAAAGTTCAAAAATTTCATGTTTCCTATTTTTGTTTTAAGGAGAGATCAGCAGTTTTTTTCTTTATGTAATTTTGTGTTAATAAAATGTATGGTGACTCATATTTTTTTTACTTTCATTTAAGGAGTATTACATTGTCTATTAAATACAATTTATTGCATTAACCTATCATTTTTAGTTTCCGTGATTTTTAACATTCTTTAAGTGACCCGGATTCATTGCTCTCGAGTGTAGATGACATTGGAAAGTCAAACCCCGGTGCCATCATGTTTATGATAGCAGTCACTGCGACCGTTTTGTGGCTGCAACCACCCTTTAAGGTGGATGCTCCAAGGTAGCCCGCGAAATTCAAATTTGCTTACGTTTTTTCCAATTTGCTGGTCAGTACTAAGTCGTACGTTGATTAAAATATGATTCGCGGCCGTAACAAATATGTATTTACAGAATTATAATCATTAAAGTCATCAAAACAACTCTCTAAGATCAAGTAATCCTACTGAATGACTATTTCATTAAATCTTGACATTTTAGGATTATGCTAACTTAACAAGTTGTATTACTGCTTTTAATGATTATAATTCTATAAATACATATTTGTTACGGCCGCGAATCATATTTTAATCAACGTACAACTTAGTACTGACCAGCAAATTGCAAAAAACGTAAGAAAATTTGAATTTCGCGGGCTACCTTGGAGCATCCACCTTAAGGAAACCGTATCTTTAGCAATATTATTCGTAATAGTAGGTAATTATAATGACCCAAGAAGAGTTTAATGCCAAATGTGAAGGAAAATGTTCAAATAGTTTTCTCAAAGATATCTCGATGTTTTAATTTCGTTATTTTATCCGTCCGATTTCTTTTATTTTTATATCATTTCAAACACTATTAATAGTAGTATTGTTAGTATGTTCATTTTCATTGTGCACATTGTTATCCCTCCCATGTCTCTGAGAATCTCGTTCTACGAGTATGTATAAAGTATTTTATTAATATTTTATTCTTGTAAATAATGCCTAGATTTTAATGATTTCTGTAGAATAAGTAAGTTACATATATTATATGTAGAACTTGGTTTTGATTGCTAATATTAGCAAACACTATCATAAATCCCACCGTTGCATGGGCAAATGAGATTTCGACGATTTTCAGTTCTTGTGCCTACAGCACATACCTCGGTAGGCAGAGGTCCCCTCGGAAGACCCTTCGGGGAATACACAAGAGTGTGTTATATAATGTGCCTGTATCTTTATTTTCGTTCCAAGTTTTGCTGCCGGTTCTAAAAGGTTTAAGATGTAAGTGCTTAGTTGTAAGTTTAATTTTGTGATTCCTATCAATAGTCAATTTAATTAATTCTTTGTTATTTCAGTCACAAATTGATATTTGTGTCGTTTTATTCTTAACTTAAACAATGTAATAAAATTTAAACTACCAAGTAATATTTGCATTTGATTTCTCTTTCCCTCTTACACATTATGTATCATCTTTCTCTTTCTGTTGAAAGGGGCGGGTCGCTCCGCCCCTTGCCATTTTATGATGGAAATTGAATTTCCACCCCCTGAGGAGATGACTATGGAGTGTTTGTTCACCTCCCTTATCTCACGTTAGCAGAGGTTCTAGGATAAATTGTTTTATGTTTCATATTGATGACATTCATGAGGAAAATGAATATGAATGTGGATGGCTATAAGAGTAGGGGAAGACCAAAGAAACGATGGATGGAAGTGTGTGAAAGATGATGTGGCTAGAAATGAGTCACCCCACCGAGATGACGACTAATAGAGAGGTCATTAACAACTACCTAGCTAAATAATTCCTATTTTGAGGTCCTAAAAATCGTTAGTAGCTAGTCGGGCAGTTGCCCGCCAGACACAACACCCGTCTGGTCGGAGGATCCTAATCCTACATAAGTTCAATATTTCCCTAAAACAAATTCACAAGCATTTCATAGTAGTCATGTTAACTATGCATTTATCGAATGAATTCATTATCTTACTGATGGGCTTCTCGTTATGTGTCATTAACAACTAATTAGTCAGTAACGGTGAAACAGCTTAAGTAAGTGTTCACCAACTCCGTACGAAAAGTGGGGTAATGGTTTTAACACGTGTGTCATTAGAAGGTGTCTTAATTAGGTAGATACGCACAATTAACTTTAAGTAAATAACGGTACCTCCATAATTCGAATTTTAAATATGAATTACTCTTTAATTTTTAGCTAGATATCTAAAAAAATCAGTAAATTTCCCCATGTAGGTTAGACAGATTTTAAAACTCCTTAAAGTAGTTTTAGTTACTCATGTTTAAGAGTTAAACTGTAATTTGAAAACATTGTTAAAGTCAATTATTTTTAAAAGAGTAACCGTGGAGTTTCTTGCCGGCTCTTCTCCATGGGAAACGACCAATTGGAACCGTGCACCTAGATTCTGACGTTTCATGACGACCCATGTAGCTTTTGTGAAATAATATATTTTGATTTTGAAAAAAAAAACCTTCAGAATCCATTTGATAATTAAATATAATTTATATACCTATATAAATGAATCCCTATTTCCCTTGGTCACGTCATAACTTGATAATGACTTTACCGATTTCATCCATCTTTTTTTAAGTTTTAATACTTTGTAGAAGGTTCTTACGGAAAAAAAAATAAGATAGTTACTTCACAAAAGCAAAAGTCAGAAGCTAATAAAAAATAATAATCATTTAAAATCTCCCACACACCACAAAAATATCAATAACGCACGAACGCCTACTCAAACAAAATAGCAAATGATGACAAATAAGCAGATTTGCCTTGATACCCTTTATAATCCTCCTTGCGTATGCGAGCGCGCGCGGCACGCGACCGCACGGCGCTCGTGCACAAGCCCGGGCGGGCGCGAGATAAGGACAGATTGATTTTTATTAGACCAATAGTAAGCTTAAGTGTGATTTTATGAGATTTCTATCTAGGGTGGTGGTGAAAGTCAGTGTGGCATTTTGAAGATAACGAGGTATTTTTTATTTATTTATTTATTTAAACTTTTCGCACAAAAAAGGTACAAAGGCGGACTTAATGCCTTAGGCATTCTCTACCAGTCAACCAAGGGTGGTGAAGAGATTAGATGGCAGGTGCTTTGGTTGAGAGGGACAATGATAAAAAACTTAAAACTATGTATATAAATAGGTTATATACACATACATACTATTACTATAATATATACTTATAATATATATATATATACAAAATCAAGGAAGAGAGGTGTTAAGATGACTCTACGCTATTTTTTAAATTTGTTTTGAAAATAACTCTGCAATTTCCGCTTAAATGCATACCGACTGGTGGCCGTCCTGATATCAAGAGGAAGCGCATTCCAAAGAAGAATGGACTGAATATGAAAAGAAGAATGAACAAAGTCAGACGTATGAGAAGGACAGAGTAAGAGGAGATTGTTAGAAGAACGCAGATTCTTAGTGTGTGAAGAACATAGATATTGGAAGTGAGATATTAGATAAGAAGGAGGAGTGGGAGAGTTGAGAAGGGAGAAAAGCGTGGTCAAAGCGCGCAAACTTCTTCTTTGGCGAATGGACATCCATTTGAGCTCAGACCTATAGCTCGACACATGGTCATATTTCTTGAGGTTGAATATGAACCGGATCCCATTGTTAAGCAATCTGTCGAGCTTATCCAGCAACACCGCATTCAAATCAAAGTAGCACACGTCACCATAGTCGATTAGAGGGAAAATCAAAGTCTGCACAAGCATGGTCTTCGTCTTAGCGGGCAGAAAGTTTCTCAAACGGTACAGCGATCGCAGAGTCCCGTTGACCCTTTGACTAACACTAGAGACCTGGCGTTGCCAACTAAGCGTTGAGTCAAGATGCAAACCGAGATCTTTCACAGTGGGTGTAATGGGTATGACGGTACCATTAAAAATAAGAGGTGGAAGAGAGCTAAGCGTCACCCTACCCATCATGCGTGAGCTTCCAATTACAATGGCCTGACACTTCGAGGGGTTTACTGACACCCCGAAACTATCAGACCACTTTTTGATAGCATCTAAGTCACGGTTTACATCTGCTATAGCATTCGACAAACCTTCTACCCGCTCAGCTGCATATAATTGAAGGTCATCAGCATATAGATGATACGAACACCGAAGACAGTGAGTTATAAAATTAATGAAGATGGAGAATAATAATGGAGAAAGAATACCACCCTGTGGGACACCAGCATCCAGGTCACGCCAACTCGATGAGCTCTCATCAACGCGAACCGACTGCTGCCGTCCCCGAAGATAAGAAGAGAACCATTCCAGGGCCTCCGACGAAACCATAAGATGAGAGAGGATAGAAAGGAGAATATCGTGGCTGACGGCGTTAAAGGCATTGGAGAAATCAATTAAAACCAAAACGGTAATTTTAGTATCCTCCATCGCCTCTCTAATGTCACCAGTCACTTTAAGGAGAGCGGAGGCTGTACTGTGCCCAGGCCTGAACCCAGACTGAAAAGGGCTAACGAGGTTGTTCCGATGAACAAACCCCGTAAACTGCTTGTGCACGCAGGCCTCGAGCACTTTAGACAGGAATGGGAGAATGGAAATGGGACGAAAATGACTGGGTAAGGAGGGATTTGAAATTTTAGGGAGTGGGCGGACATAGGCCATACGCCACAGGGATGGGAATTGTCCAGAGTCAAGAGAAAAGTTAATGATGTGGGTAATCGGAGGGAGAAGGCTATCAAGGATCCAAACGACCATACTACGACTGATGCCATCACAGCCCACAGCCTTGGATTTTATGGACAGGATGATTTTTTTAATTTCGTCCAAGGTCACCGGAGAGAATTGAAATGGTTCTATGATGGGACTCGCTAGGCCAGTAATGAAATCAACCGTCTGGGACAACATTTGGGAATCCAAATGACAAGAGGTTGTGAAGTGACGGTTGATATCATCAAGGCCTATTGTATTAGGAAAATCCACATGACGTGGTCTGCCGATACCAAGAGTTCCAAGGAACTTCCAGATATCAGCAGGTGAAGAAGAAGATATGTTCTCGAGAATATGGCGGCGTTTAGCGTTGCGTATCATCTGATTACACCGATTCCTAGCAGCTTTGAAAAAGTTTCTATTATTTTCACTGCGATCCTTTTTCCTGGTCAATAAGCATAATCAGCCTGTAATGTTCGCACTGCTGGGACACAGGCCTCCTCTCTGTGAGAGGGAGTGGACCGTGATCCACCACGCGGGCCCAGTGCGGGTTGTTAGATGTCATACGTCTTGGAATTTTTACTTCTAGGACATGCCGGTTTCCTACCGATGTTTTCCTTCGCCGTTTTGAGAGCAGTGGTGATGAAATAAATTATACAAAGTATCTCGCCGCACTGGGTTTAAACCCACGACGAACTTGTAAGTCGGGGCCGTACTCGGCCACCATTGCTCTACTGGTGACGGTGGTGGTCTTTGAACCTTTACTGGTGGTAAAATAGCCATAAAGCAGGCAGACTAGACATGGGCTTTGAATGGTTGAATGTACACCTAGCGCGACCAGGGGGCTTACCACTAGCAGAAGTTGAACTGCTCTGCTTTTTAGGGTTCCGTACCTCGAAAGGAAAAAACTTGATTTTATATCAAATACTCAGGTCTACTGACCCTTGGAGCTGTGAAAAAATCAAACTTCTAAGCCAACGCAATCAAAAGATACAGCCGTTTATGCCGCAAACCGCAAATTTTCGACACTCGCAAGGGAATCAAAACCTACAGGGTACTTTTCGTGAACTCAGAATCTTGAAATTTGGTACGAAGCAACGTCTTTAAAGCACAGATAAAGGAAAAATTGCGAAAACCATAAATTTTTAGTTACATCTAATAATAAAAATATTTTTAATAATTTTAAATTGTACGGAACCCTCGGTGCGCGAATGTTTCACAATTATGTTATTTCAAGTTAAACAAGGATTTCAGATTGACTATCAATATTGAAAAGTTATAAAAATGTTTGTAGTTGTAGCGTAAACTGAACTTTATTGAGTAAAATTTAAAGATATTTTCAAAAAAAATCGTATTTGTTTACATTTTTGTCAGATTAGATATAATTTTGTGTACAACTTTTATTCTTTTTTGTAAAAATATTTCTTTAAACTAAAAT
Source organism: Apamea crenata (assembly GCA_949629185.1). Taxonomy (NCBI): domain Eukaryota; kingdom Metazoa; phylum Arthropoda; class Insecta; order Lepidoptera; family Noctuidae; genus Apamea; species Apamea crenata. Next base: position 2,467,887 of record OX451376.1, on the reverse strand, counting down.
TACAAATCAGTCTTCACGTTCTTCTTCGCTAGATTCCTGAACTCTCCAATAGCTTTCAGGACATCTTCAGAGAAAGGCTTGGGCAGCTCGAACGCCAGGAAATGCCCTCCATCGTCCATTACTGTCACGCCTGCCAGGTTGGGGAACTTCAGCTTCAGAATGCAAGGAGGCTGGTATGCCAGTTCGTGTTTCGCTTGGAGAGCCCACACTGGTACTGGGGTTGGGATTCTGAGGAAAGGAAAAATATGATTTTGTTATTTTTTATTCACGTCACAGTTAAAATAGACAGTCCCCGAATACTTCAACGCTTTCTAGCCTTCTTTGACAAAAAACTGATGCAATAAGATAAGATAATTGCAACTCCTCAATTCAAACTCCTCATTTGCAACTCCTCAATAGCAACTCCTTCAAAAACAAGTTTTCGTTAGGAATAAGGTAATTTGCCAAATATTTCTTCTTTCGCCGGTTTTTGTTGAATTTTTAGCGCATTTTATTCGTTTGTGTTAAAACTTTTTAACACAAACTAAAAAAATGCGCTAAAAATTGCGTTCATCTATCCTTTTATCTAGTTTCACTCGCATAAGTTTCGATCCCGTGGGAATATCGGCATAAAAAGTGTACTATATGTTAATCCTGGTTATAAACCATCTGTGTGCCAAATTTCATCCAAATCCGTTCAGTAGTATTAGCGTGAAAGAGTAACAAACACCCATCCATCCATCCATACAAACTTTCACGTGAGTAATATTAGTAGGATAATGTTTCGCTCTTATTACGATAGCAGCTGCAGCTCCTGCACCCTAATTGCGTAAATCACAACATATAAAAACAATTGTTTTCCCAACAACGTAAATAACGCAATGAATGTTGTTGAACTGTCAAAATTGAAGCCATTGCTATTGTTAATGTGTTCCGCAGTTACCCCCGCCGGTTGAAGTTTTTTTAAATCTAATCAAATATTACAAAAAATAAAAACTTAATCTTACTCGTCAAGCTTCCACCCCATGATCTTCGAGTTGAAGGTCTCAGAGTACAGTCTCATGGACGTAGTGATGGAGCCGGTGGCCCAGTACATCATCAGGTTATCAATGAGCTGTTCCTTGGTGAAGCGGAAGGTGAGGCCTCCGTCGAGCTTCGAACGGTGCTCAAGTCGGGTCCAGGTGGAGAACTTTTCGAGGATGTATGCCAGAAGACCGGCTGGTGAATCGGAGAGGGCGACGCCTGGAAAGAGGAAGAAATATTTAATTAAAATTTGTGCACCCGTTATAGAGCTACGAAGATACATACAGATAGACAATGGTTTCTTCTTCCTTTCGTTTCAACCGTACATCTATGTAACCTATACATAATCAGCCTATATTGTTTTCACTGCTGGGCCGTAATCCACCACGCGGGCCCAGTGCGGGTTGGCAGATGTCACATGTCTTCGAATTTTTGGTTCTAGGACATGCCGGTTACTCACGATGTTTTCCTTCATCGTTTTGAGAGCAGTGGTGATAAAATAATTTACACAAAGTAAAACAGGGTTTGAACCTACGACCTACAACTCATTACTCGTTACCTATACTATTTGGGCTAAAACCAAAATATTTTATTTCACATAGACCTACATGGGCACTTATGAAACGCCAGAAGCTAGGTGCGCGGTTCCAATTGGTCGTTTCATAAGGAAAAGAGCCGGCAAGAAACTCCACGGTTGCTCTTTTTAAAATAATTGGCTTATACAATGTTTTCAAATTACAGTGTTAATAGTTAGATGTGGGTGGACAGTGACGGTAGGTGGCCACGTCTTTATTATGAAATTTTTATGTTGGGGTTTTATAAATATAATTATTTTAGCTTGGTTTGCAATCACACCGAGACGGTTGTCCTGGCCCTGATGAACAGTGGTTGCCGCTTATAGAAATTAATAAACGAATAATAATGCTTTGGGTAGCTAATGGCGCCGATTCCCTTGTTCACAAACTAAACTAAAAAGTTCAGTACATCTTTTTCTTTCTACGAGTATTTTTCATTAAGAATAGGACAGAAGATAAATATTAGTTTAGTCCTGTAAAATTAAGATACTCCATAGACAGTCTAGACGCGATTAAAAACATGGAAATTGAAAATACGTCAATTTACGCCAGGCGCTGACTAATTTGACAGGACTAAACTAATATATATTTATCTTCTGTCCTTTTCTTAATGAAAGAAAAAGATGCACAGAACTTAAATAAAAAAGATAAAAATAAGTTAAATTAGAAGTTAATTAATTAGAAGTTTAGCTTAATTTTTTTGATTAAATTTAGTTTAGTTTGTGAAGAAGGAAATTGGCGCCAATGTCTTAAAAATGTATGAAACAGAAAATATTTATAAAAATTATGAGTTCACAAGAAGAGACCGGAAATTTTGACACTCTTGTCGAGCCTTCGATAGCTCAGTTGGTAGAGCGGTGGACTGTAGATGTGATTGTGAACTGATATCCATAGGTCGCTGGTTCAAATCCGGCTCGAAGGAGTTTCTTTTTGTTTTAACATAAATATAGAAAAGGCTGAAAATTTTTCTTTATTACTTCTTATAAAATCTTGGTGATCGAGTATCGGAATTTTTTTAGAACATTATACAACCATAATTTTGATATAAAATATTAAGTAACTATTAATAATAATAATAATATCCCTGGACATTTCACACAGCACCATTAGTCCCAAGCTAAGCAACCTAATGCTTGTGTTATGGTAACAAGATGGCTGATAAACTACTTATATACAATTTTTTTTTTTTTGTAAATACATACATATTATATGTAGATAGAAAAACACCCAGACTCGGAACAAATACATGTAGGTCATAAAAATCAAAAATATGTAAGTATAACAAATATTTCTTAAAGTTAAGAAGTGATTAGCGACTGTTTAATCATACATTTTTGATGTTTAAACGTCACTTAACTTTAATCATCGCTTATAAATCTGTAAAGTTTGCAAAGCACCTTAATTGCCTCACACACTATCGATCTCAATCTGAACCATTTTGTGTATTGCCATGTTTGAAAAGTGTGTCTGCTCAACAACGTAAATAACGCAATGAATGTTGTTGAAAATGAAACCCATTACAGTGTGTTACGTATTTACCCCACTAACTAAATTGATAATCTTCGACCTAATTATGTCATTGGGAATTGGCTTCAAAATACCGTCAAACAACTCACCAACAGTATCGGGTTTGCTGGCTTGAATGTGCAAGTAGCCGGTTTCCTCGATTATGTAGGCGTACCTCTCCTTCAAAGGATAGATTCTGTCTGCAAGGTGTGGCTCCACAATCAGAGGGGGGTATATAGAACCGATAAACTCCAGCATTGTAGCAGCAGAAGACATAATCATCGCCATGTTTGTGTGGAAACCAAGGAGCTCCTGTAACAGTGCATTACGATACGTGTGACTTAAATAGTCCAATAATACACTGTGAAATAATGGATTACTTAGGTCACACGTATTGTATACCGGTAAAACGGGGTGAATAGGGATGCAGGGGTGAATCGGGACGAAACTTTAAAATGGATTTGTACTTTAAAATAATATAGTTGGTTGCTAACAAGGATCTCTAATTAAAAAAAACAGTCAACACATTAGAGTATTTTCTGGCAACAAACTACATTTATATTATTTCAACGTTAAAATCCATTTTAAAGTTTTGTCCGGATTCACCCCTGCATCCCTATTCACCCCGTTTTACGGTACTATTTTATAACACGTGTGACCTAAACTTGCACTTAAGTCACGCTTTTTTGTATAAAAATGGACTACTTAAGTCGCAGAAAAGTGTTACTTAAGTGTGGGTTAAGGTCACACAGTGCTATAAATAGAAGTTCTGTTTTGATTTTTTTTTTAATTACAATTTATGCACAAAGGTCTTACGTAGACTGACGCAAAAAAACTTTTTTGCAAAAAAAAAACAGCCAACTGTCTACGTAAGACCTTTTTGCATAAATTGTATTTAAAAAAAAATCAAAACATTAATTGTATTTGAAAAAAAAAAACAAATCTTTTGACATTGATTGCCTCTGATATGAGATCGCGACTAGATTTTGAACGTTTTTTTTACGGGAATAATTGGCCTTCTGATCTTAATGTTTAGTACTTCAAAAACATCATTATCATAAAGAAAAAAGAAAGAAAAATATTTTATTCTGCACAAACAAAACGCACAACTAACAAACCTTCATCAGCCTATTATATAGCAGTCCATTGCTGGACGCCATTCAACACGATTTTCGGCAACTCTCATCCAGCTGCTACTAGCCATCCTGCGAAGATCGTCGCTCCACTTAGTCTGATGGCGTCCCACCTTACGTTTACCGATTCGTCTCCACTCAATAACACGTCTAAACCCCAACGGTGATCGGTTCTACGGCTAATATGGGCGTTTGCCACTTTAGCTTGCTTAAAAACATACCTATTATTTTCTTTGAGAATATTCCCAATCCACGTTTGAGTCACGGAATATCTTACCTTGGGGAAAAGCGTGGCCATGTTGCTGCCAATCACACCACCCCAGTCACCTCCCTGGACGTAGAATTTCTTGTATCCGAGTCTGTGCATCAAGTTTCTCATCACCACTCCCATTTGTGGGGCCCCAAGACCGGGACGTACTGCAGCCTGTGGGCAACATTAAAATTAGTGAGAGTTTTGATTTGTGGTCTAGTGCCCTGCACGGCCTGCACCCTCATTAAATAACACATTTTCAATCACAACCTGAATCATTTTGAAAAATATTGCTTGTCTATTACGTCATATGAAAGAAAAATAAGTCTGCTCAACAACGTAAATAACGCAATGAAAATTATTGAACTGTCAAATTGAAACCCATTGCTAGTAACTGTTAGTGTGTTACGCCAGTACCCCGCTGTTTTTATTTTTGCTCCTTCATTTAAATTGGTCCTTGTATCCTTCACCTTTCTGTAGATGCCCAGTAAGCAGTGGTGGCGCATTGGTTATATCCTCGACTCACACGTCGTAGGTCCCAGGCGCTTCACTTGGTATAAATAATTTCATCACCACTACTCTCAAAACGGTGAAGGAAAACGGCAGTCGGAACGTTAAGCTGATTTATACTATGCTGTATACGAAGGGCTAATTTTTCCATTGCCAGATAACTTTTATTCGAGTAATAAAATTGACGTTTGACAGTTTTTGTCAAAATTTCAAAATTATTCCTCGAATAAAGTTATCAGATGATTGAAAAATTAGCCCTTAGTTTAATGTAAATGAAATTATATGTATGTATTTTAATATATTCTCAAGTTGGACTTTGCCGTTTAATATTTTGCTCACGTAACATGAGATTCACGCAAAATAAGTGGACAAACATCTAAACATAAATTCTACGATAACATTTTTGTCAAGTCATCGTGACGAATCATTAATTCATGATTGCGAAATCTTGTTTGTAATTATTCCTAAAAATAATCTTACCTACCTACTCATGAAGGCTATAGATGGACTTTATGAAAAGTTCAGCGGGGTAATTGTGTAACACATTATCGGTGACAACTGCTTTCAATTTGACAGTTCAACAACATTCATTGCGTTATTAACGTTGTTGAGAAGCCACATTTTTCGAACATATGAAGCAATGTATTAGCAATATCCTTCAAAATGATTCAAATCGAAATTGCCCCTTTCATTGACCCTGTGCTTGTTGCATTCATCGGATGTCTGCGGCCTTCATAAGGCCATCGGTCCACCTTGTAGGAGGCCTTTCAACGTCTTCCGGACAAAAATACTTACATCAGAGAATCCATAGCCAGGCAGACTGGGCACGATGACCTCAATAGCAAAGTCCCTGTCCTTGCTAACAGCGGTGATGAGGGGGATTGCCTCGTAGAACTCCCTGACGGAGCCCGGCCATCCGTGGAGCATGAGAAGTGGTACGATCTCTACTCCTGCGGGCACCTGGGGAAGAGCAGAGGAGGTTATTGTGATCGGTTCGTTGTTCTAATGAAAGTTATAAATAAATAAATAATAATAATAATAAATATCCCTGGACATTTCACACAGCACCATTTGTCCCAAGCTAAGCAACCTAATGCTTGTGTTATGGTAACAAGATGGCTGATAAACTACTTATATACAATTTTTTTTTTTTTTTTTTGTAAATTCATACATACATATTATAGATAGAAAAACACCCAGACTCGGAACAAATACATGTAGGTCATACAAATATTTGTTCCGAGCGGGAATCGAACCCGCGACACGCAGCGCAGCAGTCAATCGCTTAACCACTTTTTTTTTTTTTTGTCGCTGAGAAATGCTTTATGCATGCCCGCCTCGCGGGGGACGAGACGGGGTATGTGGGACTCCCTGTCGGAATGACAGTATACCCACTAAAACTCAGCGGTGTTCCCTCATTCGCCGTGATGGGAGGGCCACGGGAATAGGCATAGCCCTTACCTCCATAGCCCTCCCGGCGCATGCCCGCCTAGATGTTATGGCGGGCCCCGCATGCCCCCCACATAGGGGGGCTACGAGAATGGCCGGGAGCACCTAGCCATTCCCGTCCAACACTGGTGGAGGCCTGTGCAATACAGGCAACGGTGCCCCCGCACCCGCTGCCTGCTGGCCCCCACGCCCGCCTAATTGGCAGGCCCCGCATGCCCCCCAGGATGGGGGGGCTACGGCCGCAGAGGATAGGGAGAGCGGCAACGACACACCGACACTCCTCTTCCCCTGCGGCCCCACCGCGTCCGCCATCGAACGGTGGCGGCCCCGTCAAGGCCGCGGAAGGTAGGGAGAGCGGCAACGTATCACCGACACTCCCCTCCCACCGCGGCCTCCAATCCTCAGCCGCGATGTCTCCCTCACGGGGGACATCGCGGCCCGCCTCAGGTAGGCTGCGATGTCGCCCAAGCGGCACCGCAACCTACCCGCCGGCCGCTACGTCGTCGGCTTTTCCGCACAGCCTAGACGAGCGGCCGCTCCTCGGGTTCCTCTTAGCTTCACCGTGGTCCAATCCACCACGGCTACTGAGCCCCCCCGCCTCGACAATGCGGGAACCCACCGGGGGGGGGGGGGAACCCACCGGGGGGGTAATCGCTTAACCACTGCGCCAACCGTGCCGTCCAAGTTAGTTGTTGAATTGTTTAGAATGAAATTTATTTATATTTATACTTTATTGTACACCAGAAAATACATAACAAAAATACACTTATTACTACAAAACGTACAATGGGCGGCCAAGTCATTATTCCTCATGCGGAAAGGAACGTCAAAGCGAGCGTGACAGATAAACGACAAAAATGTTCATCAAAATGGTAGTGTGTAATGTACAAGTGCCAATTTTGACAAACGCTAATGATTTTTGACATTTCCGCAACACGCTCTATTAGCGGGACATCGGATCCTCCCGTTAACGCTTAAAAAAACTAAACAATGATATTTTTGTGTATTTAATTCGAATTAATTAGTGAAAATGCATACTTTGAGATTGTTACGGGCAGCTAATAATGAAGAAAGAAAAAAAAGAAAATACGTTTATTTAGCACAGGCTAAAAGACACACAATACATCAGATAGCACCTAATAAAAAACAAATAGAAAGTATAAAGACCTATGTAGGAAAATTAGCAGGAAAGTGTGCCTCACGGCTGCACCAAAAAGGCCCAGTTCAGCAAAAATGCCAGACAATAGTGCCTGACGCTGGTTTTCAACTGAACCTGATGTATGAGGTGACGGATGTAAATCAGTTTTCACAGTTTTCAGTTTTTCATCACAATAAGATAAATATGTGACAGATAAAAAATAAAAACGAACATGTACATAAATAGTGTGAGTTGAGTAATATTGCAAAAATAAATCAACTATTATTGACAATTATAATGAGACGGCCGCGTGATAAACCTTCGTTATTATGTAAATAAATAAATTATTCGAAACGACTCAGAACAAGATAAACCGGTTCTAAAACGATGCATATTCTCAAGCAAGCAGCATTGCAAAGACGTCAAAGAATAATCGTCGTAACATGGAGCAAATTGTGGAGTTGTCAGAATTGGATTTTTTTTTATCGTTTTAGGTCTAAAATTTTGATGAACATTTTTGTCGCATTTTTGACAACTGGTAAGCAAATGTCAACTCCATACAATTTGATTTTTCCGTTGGTGATTTTGTCTAGGCCCCCTTATCGCTTTCTGCGATCTTTTCCAGGCAATCAAAAAGGTATTTTGTGCTTGCTTTACGGAGAAGTATTATAACTCTTCTGCTAAGAGTTGATCGTTAGCTTCGCCTATATCTGTCTGACGAAACAGTTCATTCTTCAAAACTTTTATGTTATAAACTAGCTTTTGCGCGCGACTTCGTTCGCGTGAAATTTTTTGTTTCCCCAACCCGCCCCAGCGCATCGCATCGCCTGCCTGCGCCATTACTTCGTTTTCGTTTAGCGTTTTTTCTGGCTTTTTTCTATTTGCTCGGCTCATAAGGATCTTAGCGTGATGTTAAATAGCCTTACTCAAGAATTGGGCTATCAATGCAAAAATATTTTTTCGAATCCGACTGGTACTTGCAGAGATTAGCGGTTTCAAACAAACAGTACCTATAGATATAAATATGATACTATCGGTGACCAACTGTTTCACTATCTATGACTATGACATCATTATCTAACATTATGCTGAGCTGAGGCCCTTTTGGCATTATAATATTTTGTTTATTGTTTTTATAGTCTTAAGGTGTATTAATTTTGGGTAATGCCAATAAACGCATTTTTCTTTCTTTCTATGACGGTTGAGCTGGTCCACAAATTCAAGATCGCTCAGCGCGCTATGGAGCTGTGCTCGGAGTCTCTTTGAAGGATAAAATCAGGAATGAAATTATCCGGGAAAAAACCAGAGTTGCCGACATAGCTTGAGAGTAAGCAAACTGAAGTGGTAGTGGGCTGGCCATGTTTGTCGATGGACTGATGGCTGGTGAAGCAGACGAGTCCTGTAGACCGCGTATCGGCAAGCGTAGTGTGGGATGCCCCCCAGCTAGATGGATGGACGACCTTAAGAAGGTGGCTGGGACATCCTGGATGCGGAAGGCGGAGGACAGGGTGTTGTGTCGCAGCCTGGCAGAGGCCTATGTCCAGCATTGGACTGCGATAGGCTGAGTTGATTGATTGACAGTTTCACTGGAAGGCTTAATTAAGATTGAAGTGACATTACTTTGTTCACGTTCTTTTCTTTGCAAGGACAGGCGTTAACCTAAAAGAAACCCGCTTTCTCTTTTCGGGAGTCATGATCATTTTCATTTATCATTCCATATTATAAAAAAGATGTTACCAAAGCCTTAAAGCTAAGTAAAAAAAAGGACCCTGTAAGTGCACAACAAAATAATAAAATTTAAATAAAAAAATACAAAGAACCGCCAATGAAATAATAAATTCCAGTAATCATAAAAAAAATATTCATTGTAAAGTTCTACAAACCTTTGGTGTAACCCGAATGAAGTGTATATCAAGACCTTGCACGTTGGTCTTGAACTGCGGGAACTGGTTCAAGAAGGTCTCGCGCTCCTTGAACTGGTACTCATTGGCCCAGTACTTGAGCCAGCCGCCAATCTGCGCGCTGTTGAACCCGTACTCAAAGCCCACCCCTTCCAGAGCGGGGGTGAAAGAACGTGATCCTTTGAGGCGGTCCTTCAGGTCTTTTATGGTCTGAAAGATGAGTTTTGGTGGTGATGAAATAGCAGTGGTGGCCCAGTGGTAACGGCTCCGACTTACGAGTCCTGGGGGTCTACTCCGAAGTAGTATCGGCCGAATGTTCGGTCGTTTCCTGCTACGAAGTTACTATTTGGTTCGGTCGGTCCCGATCCTACACTCCTACACTCTTTCGAATATTGACTATGGTCCCGACCCAACTGAGCCGATCCGAACTTTTTTCGCCTTTTTCAATAATATTCGGTTCGGCCATGTGTCGGTCCGATCCGAACATTCGCACTTTGCAGTTCGGAGTAGACCCCCTGGTTCCAAAGGTCGTGGGTTCAAACCTAGACAGTCGCTTAACATTGTGTAAATAATTTCATCACCACTGTTCTAAAATCGTCGGGAAAGCAGCATGACCTACAACCAAAAGTTCGAAGACATGTGTGACATCTACCAACCCGCACTGGGTCCGCGTGGTAGATTACAGCCCACTCCCTTTGGAACAGAGGAGGCCTGTCTCCCAGCAGTGAGAATGCGCAAAAAAAGTAACTCGTTCGGGCTTGGGCTAAGAGTAACTTTTAACAACACAAAAGTCTCCTTATTTTGATTGTTGTTTTTTTTTAACTTATCGTATGCTGCACCAGTTGACGTCATCCCGTCAACGCCGGCTGTCGTTAAAAACCAGCGCTGGGACTCTGTCTCGCATTGGGTCTTAGCATTATTTTATTTTATTTGATAGGTTAACATTATATATTATAACATAAGCATTGAGTTATGGTGAATTAGTCTTTTACAGGCGTACACAGCACTTATATAAAAAATAAAACCACTATCAATGTCACTTACGATCTCATCGAAGCTAATTTTGAATGGCTTGACACTGGTATCCTGCTTCGCTTTCAAGCTCTCCGGTCCCCACCACTCGTTGTAATCAATCTCTGGTAGTGGTGGAGGTCCTTTCAAGAACAGGAAGTACACTGGCACTATGGCGAGTGCCACAATGGGCGCAATGAATAGGAGCCGCACCATCTGCAAGTAGAAGAATAAAATACATTAATGTGGCCTACCCAAATGTCCTTTCTTTGGTATTGTTCGTCGAATCGTTGAGCTCCTTAAGTTCGAAGATGAGCTGCACGATTACTGACAAAATGCGTGCATTGACCGGACAGGTCCACTCAATCTGTGTGGTTCTTTCCTCAAAAGAACATTTCAGATACCATTAATCTACATGGTATTCACATGATCTGACCAAGATTATGTCTGGACTTTAAAAGAGACTGTGACATTTTTATTTATTTATTTATTTACTCTCAACATACAAATATCCTTACAGGCACACTTACAATTAACATACACAGTTTAAGTTAGTTGTTTTTAGCATAGCAAATTCTATACGTAGCTGTTCTTGTAAATTCACGCAAAGCGCAACAGAATATATCTAAGCCCTCAGCAATGAGGTTCAGAGTGCGGAGCGCACTCGTGAGCGGCGCCTCGCGCAGCAAGTTAGCGCGCGCGAGGTTCCACCAGCAACCGCGGCTGACGACGACGTCGACCCACATACTCGTCAGGCACGACTAGCTCCACCCTTCGCAATATATCCGCATTGTGTATCTTCTCTCTAATTACCTTAAAGATATAAGTCACTAGTGTGAGCTGCCTCCTGACCCTTAGTTTATTAATACCGACAATTCCCAAGACAAATAGAGTTGGATACATCAATAGATAAAATGTATATGTATTCCCTCATATACTTGTACTCAATAAATGTATTTTGTACTCGCTCCAACATGAGACTATACTTAATTTCATGTGGAGCCCAGATAACTTCATTACATTCTAGTTGGCTTCTTACTAAAGTATTATAGAATGCCGTTATAGCCTTAATATTTGTGAAGCCTTTAACCATTCTAAGCACAAATCCTATAAGATCACGAAATATCAGACCAGTGGTGAAAAAAACTCCTAAGTCCCTGACTTCAATGGCCTTATCCATCGGCACCCCGTCGACCATATAAGTATGCGTGATGGGTGCGTGTGCGCGCGAGAAACTTATGGTCACACACTTAGATGTGTTACACTGCAGGAGATTACTCTTGCTCCAAGCTATCACTCTGGATATATCTCTCTGTAGTCTTTCGCAGTCATTCACGTTTGTGATGGGGAGATAAAGCTTGAGGTCGTCGGCAAACAATAAACACATAGCATCTTGCACAACGTTCGGTAGGTCATTAATCATTAAGAGAAACTCCAGAGGTCCTAGATTCGTTCCCTGACTTACCCCGGATCTAGTATAATATGCGTCCGATTGATATCCTACATAGTCAACATACTGTTGCCTGTTACTCATATAACTTTCAAAAAACTTAAGTAAATGCGGGGTTAAACCGACGCCTGCTAACTTTTTCAGTAACACGTCATTATCGACTAAATCAAACGCTTTTTTAAAGTCGAAATATGCAGCATCGATTTGTCTACTATCGGCACCACATCCGCCATGTAGCTGAGTAAATTACTGGTAGTATTTCTGGTCGGCCGAAATCCGTGCTGCGCGTCTGTGAGTTGCAAGCTAACTTGCTGGAAAACGCTCCTATGAATAGCAGATTCTAATACTTTAGCCATTGTTAACAATACGGCAACCGCCCTGTATTCTTCAACTTTAGTTCCCGAACCTCCCTTCGGTACCGGTATGACCCGGGTAATCTTCCAAATCTTGGGAAACACAGCTGATATAAGGCAAAGATTGTAGATGTGCAACAGCGGTCTTGCTAATCCCATTCGACAGTCCCTAAAAATGTACGGCGGAATACCATCAGGCCCTGACGACTTTTTCGGCTTAAGTTTCTGCAGGGCGCATACCACGTCATCCGTGACGTTGACGTTGATGGCACGGTTGGCGCAGTGGTTAAGCGATTGACTGCTGCGCTGCGTGTCGCGGGTTCGATTCCCGCACGGAACAAATATTTGTATGACCTACATGTATTTGTTCCGAGTCTGGGTGTTTTTCTATCTATAATATGTATGTATTTACAAAAAAAAGAAATTGTATATAAGTAGTTTATCAGCCATCTTGTTACCATAACACAAGCATTAGGTTGCTTAGCTTGGGACAAATGGTGCTGTGTGAAATGTCCAGGGATATTATTATTATATTATTATTATATTATCCAAGTACATACATCTGAGTTTGAGTCGGCGCCGTTTAAATGTAAGGCAATTTAGTGATCTTTGTTTATTGATTGTTTGGCGCCGACTCAAAACTACTTAGGTATACTTACATTAGTTTAAGAACTTGGTTATTAAGAGAACTTATTATTATTTATTTTTTTTTGTTATTAAAAAGTTTTTTTCTATAGGTGACTCGCACGAATAACACACAGACACACACACACGCATTCAGATATTATAATACCGTGGGTGGGTGGGTACAATCAATGTATTGTGTGTTGCTGTGATCACTAGTTCCGTCGGTAGAGAGAGAGAGTGAGAGACTAGTCGCACTTTTACACGTCAATATTTTGTTGATCAACATTTTAAATCTCGATGGCACCATAGCATTTCCTAGCTGACTGATCCCTGAGAAGAAATGCCGAAACCATAGAAATGTAAAAAACAGTATATCTATGGCCAAAACAAGCTAAAAGGTCATGGATTCGCTATGACACAATAAACAAAACCGCGCGAAAAGAACGCGAAGTTAGCGTGATTAGCCAAGGAATTGACATAGTATGGAAGTAAGGAATCATTGAGATGACATAGAGAATTAGGGCCCCGCTAGACTGTTACCTAATATTTAAATAAATAGACTTCATGTACTTACATTGATATAATGTACACAAACACTGAATATATCACTTATAGATTAACATAAAATAAAACTACTACCCAATTCAATCTAGAGCGACACGACACGACTGCTTCGTAAGGCAGCGTAGAGCGTATCTACAACTGTTGATCTATCATTCTATCCTAACTCCTAAGCCGGCCGGCGATGACTACTTATCATTATATAAGTTATCATAATTAATGATAAATGACGATAGCTGAGGCATTTAGGTACTTAATCATATTTGTTTTTACAGACAACTGTTGCTATATTTAAAATTGAAATATGATTAGGTATGCGGTTTTATAACCGCTTTTAGTAGCTTTTATATTTAGCATTTGTAATTAACGATGTAACAAAATCTTAGAAGTCAATTTAAACCTACTTCTAAGTGTCGTATCTAAATTAAACTTTATATGTATATGTAGTTTGGAAGACAAAACTATAATTTGGTACCTTGGAGCTGATGTGATGGTAGAGCCAAGAGGTGGATAGTGGAATTATTAAAAGGCACTAGTAAACTCCTCGAGATTGGGGTCATATGATTCGTTTTGATGAGTCTAGTATAACAAAACAATAAGTTTCAATATCAAATAAGTAATTAATTCAAAAAGCGCTTATAAAATTCAATAAATTAAGATTATTGATTTAAGGGCCGATTGTTCCAACGCCAGATAATTTTATTCGAGGAATAATTTTGAAATTTTGACAGATATTTCGTATAAAAACTGTCAAACGTCAATTTTATTGCTCGAATAAAAGTTATCTGGCGATAGATAAATCAGCCCCAAGTCAATTAAATTATTTTATATTTTTTAGTGCATGATAAAATCATGTTTTTTTTGTGTTCTATGTGATGCCCGGAAAGTTTCATATGTGATTGTGGTTTTGGGGTTAGAAAAGCACTAAAGAGACCGTTGTAGGTCAACGAAGATGATATGGGCCCATCTAAAAGATTCTTCGGAATAAACTCTACGCCCGATTAATTAATCTTTTCGGACGGGTAAAACACATCGGGAGTGAGGACAACTGAAGGCCAATTCCCGTAATCAAAAACGTTTAAAATCTAGTCACAATCTTATCTCAGCGACAATCAATGTCAAAAATTTGTCAAAAATATAAGGAAATTACAGGTATTTTTGGCAGATTTAGACTGAGATTAGACGTGAATCATGGGCGTAGCTAGGGGGGCCAGGGTGGGCAATGTCTACCCTAGAAACATATTTGCCCACCCAAAAAAAATCGACAGTATTGAAGAATGACTTACTGTTTTATCGCTTTTTATTAGAGCCGAACATTTTGGTTTTTGGTGGGATTATTTATTACGAGGTGTCATTTATGATTTCTCATTAGATGACTGTGGTTAGTTCAGCTGGATGTCTGCCCCCCTAGACAAAATCAAAAAATATTTTCCTTAGAAAAATCTGATGTAGGTACCTACCGGTAAAAATAAGCGAGTTGTTGTCATTTGAGGCTTGTAAGTGCCCCTGGGGTTCGAGGACCGCGTGAAATCAAATTGATTATTTTTTGTGGGGTCATCGACCGGAGTCATTGTAGCTAGTTTCTTGAAAATATCAGTTTAAAAATCAGTTTTTTTTTGTGTAAACTTCACAGACGTGATGAGGATTAATATCTAAACACGGTAAAAAAAAATAAGACAGTTTATCTCAACTCATACTTCAAGTAACAACACTAGCAGTGGTCGTTGACCTTCTGAAAAAAAAGCTAATCTTTAAATTTTAATTTTTTGATGTTTAGATATCGGTACCCATCGCGTCTGTGGAGTTTAGCTAGTCAATTAAAAATAATCCTGTACACAACGTACCGCTACAATAATTTTAAAACATAGGTAGGGCTAAGTGAACAGTAATCATGAAAATTATAACAATACATATTGTCTGCCTGCGTCTGCATTCCCGAGTTCATACAACCCTAATCTCTTCAGGGCGAGAGTGAATAGGCTTCTTCTGGGCAAGCTTGTTCCACCGTAGATCTCATCCCTGCCTCTATCAGTGAGCCCATTGTCAATAAAAAAAAAAACTTAAAACAATTCGTATTTTGAAAACTAACGCCTGGGCCACTCTGCTCTACTCTTTGCACGTTATTCGATTTAATTTCATTGATGCGATGTTATGATCTGAGACTCTGGCATATGACCTTTTCCTAGAGTTCTTTAAGTACAAGCTGCTCCAAGTTGATATTTATTAGATTATCCTACTAATATTCTAAACGTCAAAGTTTGTATGGATGGATGTTTGTTCCTCGTTCACGCCAAAACTACAGAACGAATTTGGATGAAATTTGGCACACAGATAATTTATAACCAGGATTAAGGCATAGGATACTTTTTATCCCGATATTCCCACGGGATCGAAACTTATGCGGGTGAAACCTCGGGGCGCAGCTAGTAAATTATATATTAGAAAATTGAAAATAAATAATAACGTTTAATGAAATTAAAATATGTTCATAAAACGAGAACACGAAACCGTACACGTGTGTTAAATTAATGTCGCCATTAAAGCAGCACAGCAGTACGCTGTATGAATGCGACCGATGCCCGATGCCGAATAGTGTTGATTATTTAATGTCAGTAATGGCTCACGGTCCGACCGTGGTTCAATAAAACTCTATTAGAATCAGGAGACTCACGTGTTTTATGTTCGAGTCAATAATATTTCGGTTTCTGACATATATAAATGATCTGCCAAAAGTAATACGACACAGAATGATCCTATTAGCCGATGATAGCACAGCAGTTATAAAATGTAATAATGTGACAACTTATCAAAATGATAGAAAAGAGGAAGGAATGGAGGTAACCCTAAATAGTTGTTTTTTTTTAAATTTAATTTTACCACTTTTTCGGCTTCATTAACGTGTATACTCATGCTAAATTACAAATTTCTAGTACCAATAGTTTTTGAGCTAAACCGCGTACAGACAAAAAGACAGACCGACAGACAGACGGACATGGCGAAACTATAAGGGTCCCTTGTTGACTACGGAACCCTAAAAAGGTAAATATAGATACGTTACTGGTAGCATACTATGGACTTGTAGCTTCTGTGTTGCGATATGGCGTAATTTTTTGGGGGCAGTCGACTGACCGTGAACTTATATTTAGGATGCAGAAAATATGTGTCAGAGCAATGTGTAATATAAAAAATAACGGATAGCGGTAGACCCTATTTTAAGTCTTTAAAAATACTGACCCTTCCAGCATTATACATTTTGGAAACTGCGTTGTTTGTGAAAAGAGACACACAATTATTTGAAAAAATTACTTCCACTAGAAAAACTCCATTACGTGCCCAATATGCAAATGAACTATGTATGCCATCAGAAATTGCGGAAAAGTTTTTTTGGTATGGCACCTTAAGTATTTATTATAATTCCTGATATTATACTGTAGACGAATTTTTGAACGACCAATTATTATTATAATAAAGCATTTACCCTTTGACAGTAATAATAATAATCCTGAACACTTGCAGAATTGTTCGGAAATTCCTGCAGAATGACAATGATGCTCAAATAGCACACCCACAAACATCATTCACCACCGCAACACAAAGTGAACTCATAACATCATCACGTCGTATATCATCATCAATTATCTCTTAGGTTAGTACTCGCAGGGGTAGCACTTGGCTTTGGCCCGTGTTACCCTAAGAAACCGGCAGATCAGTGCCGAGATACAAAAATGTATACCAACACAAATAATAATAATAATAACCCCACCACCGTGTCTCTACGTTGACGTCGTGGTGGGGCTTGCGCGTTCCGCACGCTAGGCTTGTGCTGGTAGAATTTACTTGACCGGAACAGGTCTAGGATGAGGAGCCAGACCAAGAGAGATATAAAACATAGTTCTTCCATAGTACAAGGCAACTAATCCATTCTAAGTGGTTATAATGGATTAGTACCATCAGAAACAAAAAATATTGGCTATGGATATAAGTGGCTAAACCTATAGCCAATATGTTTTGTTTCCATGTTCTGCAATAGTCCTGCACCAACCGGGGCTTGTCCGTGGGTGCACTTGCATAGTGTATAAAGGTAGAATCGTTGGTTGGTGCCTCCTCATAATTTAAAATTGTCTAAAGGGCCTCTGTGAGTTGGCTTCGGCCCCTGGTACGCCTTCCAAAGGTCCGGAACCCCAGGGTTCCGAGATATGTCAAAGACAATAATAATAATACCCATAGAAACCTTAACCTAGTACATATTTCATTGAAAAAAATATTTGCCATGACTTTCCATACCTACACAAGACATGAACCACTGATTTTGGAAGGGACAGTCAAAACGTACAGCTATTGCGTTCAAAATGCCGTTGTTGCTACCCCGTATATGGGCCAGCAGGAAAGCTGCTTTTTTGTACATGATGGCCTGGAAACTGTCAGTGCGCGCTGTAACGAACATCCCAGATGCGCTGCACCCAACCCAACAACATCCTGAACACAGCACTGAGCGCGCAAGGCTCTGTAGGCTCGCTGCGTATATCTCACTCACAGGCCGCTTGAGTAGATTTAGTAGAAGAGTTTTCATGAAGTCTGTGTGGTTTCCAGGGTAATCGCGTAACATACTAACAGTAGCAATGACTTTAATTTTGACAGTTAAGCAACATTCATTGCAACTTTCAGATTGACTAGCACTATTGAAAAAGTTACAAAAATGTTCGTAGTTGTAGCGTCAACTGAACTTTATTGTGTACGAATTAAAGTTATTTTTCCATAAACTCATATTTGTTCACATTTTTGGAAGATTAAATATAATTTTTTGTACAACTTTTATTCTTTTTTGTAAAAAAATATGTTTTTAAACTAGAATTACAAATCAGTCTTCACGTTCTTCTTCGCCAGATTCCTGAACTCTCCAATAGCTTTCAGGACATCTTCAGAGAAAGGCTTGGGCAGCTCGAAGGCCAGGAAATGCCCCCCATCGTCCATTACTGTCACACCCGCTAGGTTGGGGAACTTCAGCTTCAGGATGCAAGGAGGCTGGTATGCCAGGTCATGTTTCGCTTGGAGAACCCACACTGGTACTGGGGTTGGTATTCTGAGGAAAAAAAATATTATTTTGTTATTTTTTATTCACGTCACTGTTAAAATAGACAGTCCCCGAATCCCCTTCAACGCTTTTATAGCCTTCTTTAGCTGACAAAAAACCGATGCAATAAGATAATTGCAACTCCTCAATGCAACTCTTCAATTGCAACTCCTCCACTGCAACTCCTCAATTGCAACTCCTCAATTCAAACTCCTCAATTGCAACTCCTCCAAAAACAACTCTTCGTTTGGAATAAGGTAACTTGCCAAATATTTCTTCTTTCGCCGGATTTTTTTATTTTTTTTTTGTTAAAAAGTCCCTTGCGTTCATCTATTCTTTTATCTAGAACTAGCTGCGCCCCGCGGTTTCACCGGCGGCATAGGTTTCGATCCCGTGGGAATATCGGGATAAAAAGTATTCTATATTTTATATATTTTAATTTCATCCAAATCCGTTCAGTAGTTTTAACGTGAAAGAGTAACAAACATCCATCCATTCATCCATCCATCCATACAAACTTTCACGTTTATAACATTAGTAGGATAGTGTTTCGCTCTTACACGACAGTTCCTGCACCCTAATTGCGTAAATCACAGCATATACTCAAAAAAATTGTCTGCCTAACAACGTAAATAACGCAATGAAAGTTGTTGAACTGTAAAAATTAAAGCCATTGCTACTGATAATGATAATGTGTTACGCAGTTACCCCGCCGCCGCCGGTTGAAGTTCTTTAAATCTAATAAAATATTACAAAAAATAAAAACTTAATCTTACTCGTCAAGCTTCCAACCCATGATCTTCAAGTTGAAGGTCTCAGAGTACAGTCTCATGGACGTAGTGATGGAGCCGGTGGCCCAGTACATCATCAGGTTATCAATGAGCTGTTCCTTGGTGAAGCGGAAGGTGAGGCCTCCGTCGAGCTTCGAACGGTGCTCAAGTCGGGTCCAGGTGGAGAATTTTTCGAGGATGTATGCCAGAAGACCGGCTGGTGAATCGGAGAGGGCGACGCCTGGAAAGAGGAAGAAATATTTGCACCCGTTTAAGAGCTACGAAGATACAGATAGACAATGGCTCCTTCTTCCTTTTGTTTCAACCGTACATCTAGGTAAACCATACATAATCAACCTATAATGTTCCCACTGCTGTGCCGTAATCCACCACGCGGGCCCAGTGCGGGTTGGCAGATGTCACATGTCCTGATACTTCATAGACAGTTTAGACGCGATTAAAAACAGTCTATTAAAAATACGTCAATTTACGTCAGGCGCTGACTAATTTGACAGGACTAAACTAATATTTATATTCTGTCCTTTTCTTAATGAAATAGAAAGAAGAAGATGCACCGAACTTAAATTTAGTTTAGTTTGTGAAGAAGGGAATCGGCGCCAATGTCTTAAAAAGTTAAGAAACAGAAAATATTTATAAAAAATATGAGTTCACAAGAAGAGACAGGAAATTTTGACACGCTTGTCGAGCCTTCGATAGCTCAGTTGGTAGAGCGGTGGACTGTAGATGTGATCGTGAACTGATATCCATAGGTCGCTGGTTCAAATCCGGCTCGAAGGAGTTTCTTTTTGTCTTAACATAAATAAAGAAAAGGCCGTAACTTTTTCTTTATTATAAAATCTTGGTGATCGAGTATCGCTAGTTATTTAGAACATTGCAATTAACCCATATAATTTTGATATAAATTATTATATCAAAATTATATGTATAACATAATATTTCTTAAAAATAAGTAGTGATTAGCGACTGTTTAATCATACATTCTTGACGTTTAAACGTCACTTAACTTTAATCATCGTTTATAAATCTGTAAAGTTTGCAAAACGACCCCAAATTAGCTTGGGAAATCTATCCAGCACCCTAATTACCTCACACACTATTGATCTCAATCTGAATCATTTTGTGTATTGTCATTTTTGAAAAATGTGTCTGCTCATCAAGTTAAATAACGCAATGCATGTTGTTGAACTGTCCAAATGAAGCCCATTGCTTCTGATAGTCCGCACAATTACAGCGCTGACTAAATTGATAATCTTCGACATAATATATATAATTATGTCATTGGGAATTTGCTTCAAAGTGCCGTCAATCAACTCACCAACAGTATCAGGTTTGCTGGCTTGAATGTGCATGTAGCCGGTTTCCTCGATTATGTAGGCGTACCTCTCCTTCAAAGGATAGATTCTGTCTGCAAGGTGTGACTCCACAATCAGAGGGGGGTATATAGAACCGATAAACTCCAGCATTGTCGCAGCAGAAGACATAATCATCGCCATGTTTGTGTGGAAACCAAGGAGCTCCTGTAACAGTCCATTACGATACGTGTGACTTAAGTAGACCAATAATACACTATGAAATAATGGATTACTTAAGTTACATGTATCGTTTATTATTTTATAGCTCGTGTGACCTAAACCTGCACTTAAGTCACGTTTTTCTGTGTAAAAATGAAGTACCTACTTAAGTCACAGAACGTGTGACTTAAGTGCGGGCTTATGTCACACAGTGCTATAAATAGAATTTTTGTTTTGTTTTTTTTTTAATACAATTTATGCAAAAAAATCTTACGTAGACTGACGCAAAAAACTTTTTTGCAAAAAAAAAACATCCGACTTCCAAAAAAGACACTACAAAGTGAAAAATAACTTAATAATTCGTTGTCGTTGGGTTCACATTTTCGTTGTTTGCCACCGAATCCGGAATCAAAGTTATTTTTCACTTTGGAGAGTCTTTTTTGGAAGTCGGTTGTTTTTCTTTTTTGACAAAAAGTTTTTATTTTTCACCAAAATTAATTACCGTAATTTTTACCAGTAATTATGGGAAAAATCTGAAAATACCTATATCCTAACAAATAAAAAGGAATTTTGCAAATCGGCTTATAAATAACGGAGTTCTGAGGTAACAAACATAAAAAAGCAGTCGAATTGAGAACCTCCTCCTTTTTTGAATTCGGTTAAAAAAAAACAAAAAAACAAGATAGCAATGTACTGTTGTGATTGGGACTCTTGGGCTATATTTTCAACTTATTTTTTCTTATTTTGATGATGATTAGCTCTGTAGTTTGCTAAATCGTGATATACATATAATTTCATTGATATCTGTGCTAGGAATGTCATTCAAATCCTGAAGGGCAATTCTCGTAATTTTAAGAACAATCTGAAGGCCAATAGGCTAGTTTCCTGAAAAATTCTAATTAGTCCGTCAGTTAGATTATCGAAAAATATTGAACACGTATTTTTTCTTTTGTCAATTATATAAAAAATGATGAAGATATCGCCCGTTAAAGTTCCGCGTGAAGTCACTTGCTTGCGACACTTTTGCAAGCAAGCGACGTCACACCCCCCACTGCCAAATTTTGACGCGCTTTATCTTTGTCATTTTTTGTTTGATTGACAAAAGAAAAAATTCGTGTCCATTATTTTTCGATAATCTAACTGACGGACTCAATATAATTATTATTTTTTTACTCAGGAAACTACCCTAGGACAACTGAAGGCCAATTCCCGTAATTAAAAACGTTTAAAATCTAGTCGCAATCTCATAACAGAGGCAAATGAAAAAAAATGTCAAAAGCTTGGCAAAAATGTAGGGAAATTAGAGGTATTTTTGACAGATTGAGACTGAGTTCATACTGAAAATTCTTAAAATTACGAAAATTGCCCCTCTGATATCAGCCTTAATCTGTCAACATATAACGGACCCCACATCATACCCATACCTATTATTTTATTTTACTATAACCTATTAATTTCCTTGAGAATATTTCCAATCCACGTTTGAGTCACGGAATATTTCACCTTGGGGAAAAGAGTGGCCATGTTGCTGCCAATCAGAGCACCCCAGTCACCTCCCTGGACGTAGAATTTCTTGTATCCGAGTCTGTGCATCAAGTTTCTCATCACCACTCCTATTTGTGGGGCCCCAAGACCGGGACGTACTGCAGCCTGTGGGCAACATTAAAATTAGTGGGAGTTTTGATTTGTGGTCTAGTGCCCTGCACCCTCATTAAATAACACACTTTCAATCACAACCTGAATCATTTTGAAAGATATTGCTTATCCATTGCGTCATATGTAAGAAAAATAAGTCTGCTCAACAACGCAAATAACGCAATGTAAATGATTGAATTGTCAAATTGTGTCTACGCATCGTCATCAAGAATGAACCACTGGACGTCACGAGTGTAGTTCCGTATTCCACCACGCGCCGCGCCTCGGTCATTCAAAAAATCGCTCGACAAACACGCACACGATGTACGCTAAAATATAAGGAAAAACCCTGTAATTCTTGATTATGTAAGAGGATTACTAAACCCATTACTAGTAACTGTTAGTGTGTTACGCCAGTACCCCGCTGTTTTTATTTATGCTCCTTCATTTAAATTGGTCGAGGAATAAAATTGACGTTTGATAGTTTTTGTCAAAATTTCAAAATTATTCCTCGAATAAAGTTATCAGATGATTGAAAAATCAGCCCTTAGTTTATTGTAAATGAAATTATAGGTATGAATTTTAATATAATCTCAAGTTGGACTTTGCCATTTAATATTTTGCTCACGTATGTACCTTACATGAGACTCACGCCAAATACATAAGTGGATAAATATCTAAACATAATTCCTACGATAACATTTTTGTCAAGTCATCGTGGCGAATCATTAATTCATGATTTGATTTGATGAATTGTGTTTTGTTTCAATTTGACGGTTCAACAAAATTCATTGCGTTATTTACGTTGTTGAGCAGCGACATTTTTCGAACATATGAAGCAATGGATTAGCAATATCCTTCAAAATGATTCAAATTGAGATTGCCCCTTTGATTGACCCTAATTGCTATGCGTTACGCAATTAGGGTGCTGTCTTGTGCCTGGGGCCTTCATAAGGCCATCGGTCCACGTCCACGGCCTTTCAACGTCTTCCGGACAAAAATACTTACATCAGAGAATCCATAGCCAGGCAGACTGGGCACGATGACCTCAATAGCGAAGTCCCTGTCCTTGCTAACAGCGGTGATGAGGGGGATTGCCTCGTAGAACTCCCTGACGGAGCCCGGCCATCCATGGAGCATGAGAAGTGGTACGATCTCTACTCCTGCGGGCACCTGGGGAAGAGCAGAGGAGGTTATTGTGATCGGTTCGTTGTTCTAATGAAAGTTAGTTGTTGATTTGTATAGAATGAAATCTGTTTATATATACTTTTTATTGTACAACAGAAAATACATAACAAAAATACGGGCGACCAAGTCATTATTCCTCATGCGGAAAGGAACGTCAAAGCGAGCGTGACAGATAAACGACAAACATGTTCATAAAAATGGTAAAATAATGACTTTACCAATTTAGCAGCAGTCACGTGACAACTGAAGGCCAATTCTCGTAATTTAAAACGTTCAAAATCTAGTCGCAGTCTCATACAAACAAACAAAATGTCAAAAACTTGTCAACATGAAGGGAAATTAGAAGTATTTTTTGACAGATTGAGACTGAGATCAGACCATGAACGTTCTTAAAATTACGAAAATTGCCCCTCTGGTAAGCAAATGTCAACTCCATACAATTTGATTTTTCCGTTGGCTTTAACGCTTACTGAAAAGGAATTTTGTTTGTTGAAAAAATTTTCGCTATCTGCGATCTATTCCAGGCAACCTATAATATTTTGTGCTTGCTTTACGGAGAAGTATTATAACTCTACTGCTAAGAGTTGATCGTTAGCTCAGCAATCTTCAAAACTTTTATGTTATAAACTAGCTTTTGCGCGCGACTTCGTTCGCGTGAAATTTCTTGTTTCCCCAACCCGCCCCAGCGCATCGCATCGCCTGCCTGCGCCATTCTTCGTTTTCGTTTAGCATTTTTTCTGACGTTTTTCTATTTGCTCGGCTCCTAAGGATCTTAGCGTGATGTTAAATAAGCAAAAAAAATATTTTTGCATTTGATAGCCTAATTCTTGAGAGAGGCTCAAGAATTAGGCTATCAAATGCAAAAATAATTTTTCAAACAAACAGTACCTATAGATATAGATAATAATATGATAGTATGTGACCAACTGTTTCACTATCTATGACTATGACGGTCCGGTTAGTCCACAAATTCAAGGTCGCTCGCTTTGAAGGATAAAATCAGGAATGAAATTATCCGGAAAAAACCGGAGTTGCCGATATAGCTTGCAGTAAGCAAACGGAAGTGGCAGTGGGCTGGCCATGTTTGTCGAAGGACCGTTGGCCGGTGGAGCAGACGAGTCCTGGAGAGCGCGTATCGGCAGCGTAGTGTGGGATGCCCCCCAGCTAGATGGACGGACGACCTTAAGAAGGTGGCTGGGACAGACTGGATGCGGAAAGCGGAGGTCAGGGTGTTGTGGCGCAGACTGGGAGAGGCCTATGTCCAGCAGTGGACTGCGATAGGCTGAGTTGATCGATTGACAGTTTCACTGGAAGGCATAACTTAGTTATGCCTTCCAGTGCAACTGTCAATCAATCAACGAAGAACCAATTGAAGTGGCATTATTTTGTTCACGTTTTTTCCTTTGCATGAATACCCGACAACCTACATTTATATGAAACCCGCTTTCTCTTTTCAGGAGTCATGATCATTTTCATTTAACATTCCATATTTTAAAAAAGAGGTTACCAAAGCCTTAAAGCAAAGCTAAGTACAAAAAAGGAACCTGTAAGGGCACAGCAAAATAATAAAATTTTAATGAAAATACACAAAGAACCGCCAATGAATTAATAAATTCCAGGAATCATAAAAAAAAAATGTTCATTGTAAAGTTCTACAAACCTTTGGTGTAACCCGAATGAAGTGTATATCAAGACCTTGCACGTTGGTCTTGAACTGCGGGTACTGGTTCAGGAAGGTCTCCCGCTCCTTGAACTGGTACTCATTGGCCCAGTACTTGAGCCAGCCGCCAATCTGCGCGCTGTTGAACCCGTACTCAAAGCCCACCCCTTCCAGGGCGGGGGTGAAAGAACGTGATCCTTTGAGGCGGTCCTTCAGGTCTTTTATGGTCTGAAAGATGAGTTTTGATGGTGTTAAATGAAATAACATTGGTGGCCCAGTGGTAACGGCCCCGGCTTACGAGTCGTGGTTCCAAAGGTCGTGGGTTCAAACCCAGACAGGCACTTAACTTTGTGTAAATCATTTCATCACCACTGTTCTAAAAACTGTGCAAGAAAACATCGTGGGGAAACCGGCACGTCCTACAACCAAAAGTTCGAAAACATGTGTGACATCTACCAACCCGCACTGGGTTCGCGTGGTAGATTACAGCCCACTCCCTTTGGAACAGAGGACGCCTGTCTCCCAGCAGTGAGAATTAGAAGAGAGAGACGCAAATAAGAAGACCGACGAGAGACACAAAAGTCTTCTTGTTTTGACTGTTGTTTTTTTTAACTTATCGTATGCTGCACCGGTTGACGTCATCACGTCAACGCCGGCTGTCGTTAAAAACCAGCGCTGGGACTCTGTCTCGCATTGGGTCTTAGCATTATTTTATTTTATTTGATAGGTACACCAACAACCTATTCACTAGAAACATTAACATAATAAAAATTAACATAAGCATTGAGTTATGGTGAATTAGTCATTTACAGGCGTACACAGCACTTACATAAAAAATAGCTTCTTAAATTATGTAATTATGCTGACTGATGGCCGTTTTGCGTGGATGTGAAGCATATTTTCCCTTTTAATTGCCTTTAATTAACTTTCCTTTTCAACATTTAGATTACTTAAAACCACTATCAATGTCACTTACAATCTCATCAAAGCTAATTTTGAATGGCTTGACACTGGTATCCTGCTTCGCTTTCAAGCTCTCCGGTCCCCACCACTCGTTGTAATCAATCTCTGGTAGTGGTGGAGGTCCTTTCAAGAATAGGAAGTACACTGGCACTATGGCGAGTGCCACAATGGGCGCAATGAATAGGAGCCGCACCATCTGCAAGTAGAAGAATAAAATACATTAATGTGACCTACCCAAATGTCCTTTCTTTGGTATTGTTCGTCAAACCGTTGAGCTCCTTAAGTTCGGAGATGAGCTGCACGGTTACTGACAAATGCGTGCATTGACCAGACAGGTCCACTCAATCTGTGTGGTTATTTCCTCAAAAGAACATTTCAGATACCAATCTACATGGTATTCACATGATCTGACCAATATTATGTCTGGACTTTAAAAGAGACTGTGACCTCTGAGTTTGTTTCGGCCTTTCTTCTCAGAATAATCAGATAGGAAATGCCGACCTCATCTAGTTTTTAAAAATATGATTGTTGTGTTAAAATGTTTATACAAAGCTACTTACAGAAATAAAATAATTAATCATTTTTCATTAGTTTTTTTCATTTACAGGGAAAAAACCGGTCTAGTGCGAGTCGGACTCCTGCAACGAGGGTTCCATACAAATGGGCTGTAGACCCCGTCCACAATTTTTTTTTGATCCAACACACATTATTTTTATCTTATATTTTTCGCTACGGGCTACATAAAAACAAACCGTTTGTTTCAAGTCTTAAATATATCGGGTTTTCTGAAAAAAATCATCCTTCAGTTTCATTTATCTAACGAAAATATGTATGTATGTTTGCTATTTTTCGTCACAATAAAAGAGATAAAACATAATAATTGCCGACTTATATAATACTAGCTGCGACCCGCGGTTTCACCCGCATAAGTCTCGATCCGGAATATCGTGATAAAAAATATCCTATGTTATCCTGGTTATAAATTATCTGTGTGCCAAATTTCATCCAAATCCGTTCGGTATTTTTGGCCGGAAAGGGCAAATATCCATCCATCCATCCAAACTCTCGCGCTTATAATATTAGGAGGATGAGAGGCACCTTTTTTTTTTTTTTTTTTTTTTTTTTTGTCGCTGAGAAATGCTTTATGCATGCCCGCCTCGCAGGGGACGAGACGGGGTATGTGGGACTCCCTGTCGGAATGACAGTATACCCACTAAAACTCAGCGGTGTTCCCTCATTCGCCGTGATGGGAGGGCCACGGGAATAGGCATAGCCTTTACCTCCATAGCCCTCCCGGCGCATGCCCGCCTAGATGTTATGGCGGGCCCCGCATGCCCCCCACATAGGGGGGCTACGAGAATGGCCGGGAGCACCTAGCCATTCCCGTCCAACACTGGTGGAGGCCTGTGCAATGCAGGCAACGGTGCCCCCGCACCCGTTGCCCACTGGCCCCCACGCCCGCCTGAACGGCGGGCCCCGCATGCCCCCCAGGATGGGGGGCTACGGCCGCAGAGGATAGGGAGAGCGGCAACGACACACCGACACTCCTCTTCCCCTGCGGCCCCACCGCGTCCGCCATCGAACGGTGGCGGCCCCGTCAAGGCCGCGGAAGGTAGGGAGAGCGGCAACGTAACACCGACACTCCTCTCCCGCCGCGGCCTCTAATCCTCAGCCGCAATGTCTCCCACACAGGGGGACATCGCGGCCCGCCTCAGGTAGGCTGCGATGTCGCCCAAGCGGCACCGCAACCCACCCGCCGGCCGCTACGTCGTCGGCTTTTCCGCACAGCCTAGACGAGCGGCCGCTCCTCGGGTTCCTCTTAGCTTCACCGTGGCCCAATCCACCACGGCTACTGAGCCCCCCCGCCTCGACAATGCGGGAACCCACCGGGGGGGGGAACCCACCGGGGGGGGGGATGAGAGGCACCTATATTAACCCTCATTTCGCCAGTTATGTTTAAGTTCCACGTAGCAGAGGGCACTTTGCCTGACCTGGGAACTGAAACCAGGACCTCATGCTCAGCAGTAGCGCATGCGACTACAAAACCAACGATGCAGTCAGCTGATATCACAAAAAAAATAAATAGGTACAAGGTGAAGGATTTTCTTAAAATATACTCTTTTGATCCTCTTCGACACTCCCGCAAACTGCTTTATACGACTATCCTGGGAGATGTATTTCCATAATTAGATATAGAATTTTAGAATCTGTTTGAAGCTGAAGGGCGGGCGTTTTTGGGGGACTGTCTTTTGTAATTTTGAAGTTCAAAAAGTGCTGATTCTCAGCCTAATTTGAATAAATGACTTTTGATTTGATTTGTTTCTCGTTAGCAGTCTACAGGGTCAAATTAGGTTGGCTAGCGAAACTCGGCAGACGTGATGGGTAAAAAACTCTGCTAAAAATATCACTGGTCCTACGGGAAACAGATGTTTGTTGGTTTACAGTTTTTACTCATTCTGTCAATGTATGTTTGTTCTCCAATTGTCTATCGAGGGTGATTGACCCCTCCCGCTCTGGGTGGAGCGGAAGGGAGTGTCAGACTCTTACTGACTAAAACCCACCCGTGTTTCTTCCTTAGCCCTTTCTGTTCCAGGGCAGCGGTAACCCTTTCGGATGATCCCGCCGCCCTGGCAGGCTTCGGCCCTATCGGGCCCCGTCCTCTGCTGACATCTCTTTGAGGCGCGCGTGGAACACAACGCGCCGTCCGGCACGGGCCTGGTCCTGATCGGACGGTGAGCTACCCATTACTCAGCGCCCGCAGGCCCGCGAGGGTGAATACTTAGGTAAATATTAAAGAGTTTATTATCGATTCCCTTTATAAATAATTAAGCTAATCGCAGGCTGCCAGCGCTATTAGGTACTTCGTTTTGCTTAGCGTTTTGTCAGATTTTTTTCTTTTTTCTCAGCTCCTAGCGTGATGTTAAATAGCCTGTGGCCGTTCACAAGGATTGGGCTATCACATGCAAACATATGTATATTTTTTTAATCCAATTGGTAGTTCAAAAGCGTACAAACTCTTCAGCTTTACTATTAATATAGATACAGATATAACAAATATAGATGTATTTCATTACTCATTTATGTGTTGAAGGCCATATCGATCAAGGCCAACCAGCCGGTGTTTTAGATATAGTAAGAAATGATTTAAA
Source organism: Apamea crenata (assembly GCA_949629185.1). NCBI lineage: Eukaryota > Metazoa > Arthropoda > Insecta > Lepidoptera > Noctuidae > Apamea > Apamea crenata. The sequence goes on along the minus strand of OX451376.1, from coordinate 2,438,453 downwards.
TGTACAATTTATAACCACAAAAACATAGGAAGCTGCTTCGAAACACTAACAAAAAAAACTTTACGAATGATGAGCAAAAAATGGTTAGACTTTATACTCTAAAGTCTAACCATTTTTTTGCATTTAAGTCTAAAGTTTAGACCAACAGACGGTTGACTATTTAGTCAGGATTTAGGTAGACATTGGCGCCGATTCCCTTGTTCACAAACTAAACTAAATTTAAGTTCAATGCATAATAAATAAAACGATCAATATGGCCATCTATGACTTTCTAAATAATGTTTATACGAATGTTGACCAAAGAATACCTGTGTGCTCAATATATTGTGACATGACTCAAGCCTTTGACTATGTGGACCATAATATTTTGCTAAGTAAACTGGACGCCTACGGCATTAGAGGTAATGTCTTGAAGTTAATAGAATCTTATTTAATGAACAGGAAACAGTACGTTGAAGTATCTGAAATAGATTATAAAACCAAATGTCAACGAATATACAAGTCTGATCATCGAACAATTACATATGGCGTACCCCAGGGCAGTGTTTTAGGGCCTCTTCTATTTATAATCTATATAAATGATATGCCGAAAGTTTCTAGTCACCCCATGTCACTATTTGCCGATGACAGCACTGTAACCATTAAAAGCACAAACGCTCAAAACTATAACGACGAAATTACAAAGACAATAACCTCCATAGTACAATGGTTAGATAATAATAATCTAAAAATTAATATTGAAAAGACAAAATTAATGATGTTTAGCCAACGTTCAAACACAAATATGAGCATACACTATGACAGCCAACGCATAACGCAAGTAAACACATCTAAATTCCTAGGTCTAACAATTGACAGTAAATTAGATTGGAAGACACACACGGAGGAGTTGACCAAACGTATAAGTAAATCTGCATATGCCCTATATAAACTTAGCTCAGTGATGACTCTGGACGCTTTAGTTATAGCATATCATGGCTTGGTGGGTTCAGTGTTAAGATATGGTGTTATCTTTTGGGGGAATTCAACCAATAGGGAAATTATCTTTAAAGCCCAAAAAAAGTGTATAAGGACAATGTTTGGATTGCAGGTCATAGATACATGCAAACCATTGTTTATTAAGTTTAAAATTTTGACTCTTCCATCTTTATATATTTTTGAGGTTGCTGTATTTGTAAAGACCAATCCAAAGTGGTTTAAAAAAATGTCGGACATTAATAATCGAAGTCGCCGGGATAATAATAGCTTATGTGTAAGAAGGTCTCACACAGCTCTAATGTACAAAAGTGTTTTTTGCATGGCGCCAGTTATATTTAACCGCTTACCGTCGTCAATCAAAGAATTGAATGTGAACTTATTTAAGAAACGGCTAAAATCTTTACTTGTGAACAAAGCATATTACAGTATTTCGGAGTTCATAACAGATAAAAACCTAATGACAGAATGTTGACATGCTAATAAATTATATCTATTGTTGTCCTTGACATAAGGTTTTTTTTTTTGTTTTTGTATATTGACATTAGGATTATATGTTGACATCTGTATATTGACATCATTATTATTGTAATTTTGACATTTGTATTGTATATTGACATAAGTATTGTATATTGACATAAGTATTGTATATTGACATAGTCTTATTATTAGTTTTCATTTATTTTGTATTTTATTTTTTCTGTTTTTTGACATTTATTGCTATTGCTATTTATTATTAATTAATTTGTCAAAATGTTCTTTACAATTATTTTTTTATAGTCCAGGCTTTTTTTTTTGTGGATGAGGCTTACTTTTATATTATTTACTTTCTTGTCGAGACTTGGCTGCTTGATTAATCACAAACATTTGTACGCCCTCTGGCTTAACATAGCGCACTATTTTATCTTTATGTAACATCATTATTGTACCTATGTTCAACAAATTAATAAATGACTTATGACTTATGACTTATAATTTTTTTGTCTATTTCATTACGAAAAGGATAGAAGACAAATATTAGTTTAATAATAATAATTTATTTATTTCAGACAACTGCAGTCCATATTTAAAAAAAAAAATACATTTTAATTACTTATAAACTATTTAAAATTATAAACATATAAAAACCCAAAATAAAATTGTGACTAATTTAATTAAAATATTCATAAATAATAATAATTAAAATTGTAAAACAAAAATAAATAAAAATGTCAGAATAATTTAAAAATAAAATGTCAAATCGTAAAATGTTGTAAGCGTCAAAATATTAAAAACTAAAAATTATAAAATTTGCAAGGACAATTGAAATAAACAAGGACTATGGAAAATAATTTTAAAATTTTTACCTGCCCCAAGCCTGATATACGGGTGCATGTAAGGCCTGCCAGTGTTTAGTCCTGTCAAATTAAGATAGGTACTCCATAGACAAATTAGACGTGATTATAAACATGGCTACTAAAAATAAAAAAAATCGTCAATTTACATTAGGTGCTGACTAATTTGACAGGACTAAACTAATATTTATCTTCTGTCCTTTTCTTAATGAAATAGAAAGAAAAAGATGCACTGAACTTAAATTTAGTTTAGTTTGTGAACAAGGTACGATCGCCAATGTCGTACAGTTTAGTGGCTTCTAGGGAGCGGTCTTCACGTACCAGCCACCCATCCTAACCTTGACCGTGGTCGCTTGACCTTGAAATGTTATCAACTATGCGGCACACAATCAGCTGCAGCGTATCAAAGCTTGTTTGTCTGACGAGTATTATATTGATAAGCTATATAAACTCTTTTAATATAGTATTTTTGCATTCATTTATCGATATAATTTCCTACTTCCTACTAATATTATAAACGCGAAAGTTAGTAAGGATGGATGGATGGATGTTTCGTACTCTTTCACGCAAAAACTACTCAACGGCTTTGGATGAAATTTAGCACATAGATAGTTTATAACCAGGATTAACACATAGAATACTTTTTATCCCGATATTCCCACGAGATCGAAACTTATGCGGGTGAAACCGCGGGGCGCTGCTAGTAGTATTATAAACGCGAAAGTTAGCGAGGCTGGATGTTTATTACTCTTTCACGCAAAAACTACTAAACGGATTTGGATGAAATTTGACAAACAGATACTTTATAACCAGGATTACCACAGGTAAAGCCGCGGGGCGCTGCTAGTACTAATAATAAAGCTGAATTTTGTTTGTTTTTTTTAAACGCGCTAATCTCTGGAACTGCCAGTCAGATTTGAAAATATATTTTTGCATTTGATAGCCTAATTCTTGAGGAAGGCTATAGGCTATAAGCCAGGTCCCAAAGCAGCTGAGCAAATACACAAAACATCAAAAAGAATGCTGATTGAAAACGAAGAAATGTCAGGCGATGCAATGCGACGAGGTGTGTCGGGGAACAAGGAATTTCACCCAGACGAACCCGCGGGCAGAAGCTAGCTAAGTATTGAATATAAACTGGTCAAGTGCGAGTCGGACTCGCGCACCAAGGGTTCCGTAGAAAGTAAGTAAATAGTTTATCACGGTTTTTTTTTGTAATCATTGTACAATTTACGGTTTTCGGATTTTTTCCTTTACTTGTGCTACATGACATTGTTTCTTGCCAAATTTCTTAATTGTAGGTTAACTGGAAGTAAGTACCCTATAGGTTTTGATTCCGGAAAATAAACGCCCGTATCTTTTGATTGTGACTTAGAAGTTTGATTTTTCACTGCTTCAAGGGATTGCAGCCTTGAGTAATTGATATTAATTTCAACTTGATTACTCCACGCGTTCCTGACAAAAAAGGTCTTGAGCGACGGCCAGACAGATGGACAACGAAGAGATCTTATAAGGATTCCGTTTTTCCTTTTGAGGTACGGAACCCTAAAAACTTGGCTCGGAGACTGTCTTAGTTACCGGCCTGCATTGTAAAACCTACTTAGTAACAGGAAAAACTTTGTCAATATTTAAGTGCAATAATTAAACCAGCAACATTTGGTTAAAGTGGCTTATTAGTCGATTTGCACGAATTTACTCGCCCGAATCGGGTGAATAACATTCAATAGTCTAAGGCAACTCGCACGAATAACACACAGACACGTACAGACATTATAATACCGTAGGTACGTGTATCAATCAATGTATTGTGTGTCGCTGCGATCACTAGTTCCGTCTGTCAAAAAACGGTTTACCTAATGGACAGGGTATACAAGTAGATCTTTTAAGACACTTTTAGTCGTCAATATTTTGTTGATCAACATGTTAAAACTGGATGGCACCGGCATTTCCTAGCCGACTGATCCCTGCGAAGAAATGCCGAAACCATAGAAATGTAAAAAACAGTATATCTATGGCCAAAACCAACTAAAACGTCATGGTCTCCTTTAAAGTACAAGGAAAACGTACACGAAGGACAGGATCGTATTCTTTAGGACACAATGAACGAAACCGCGCGAAATGAACGCGAGGTTAGCGTGATTAGCTAAGAAATTGACATGGTTTGGAAATAAGGAATCATTGAGTTGTCATAGTTAATTAGGGCCCCAGATAACGTAAAGATTTTTCTAGACTGTTACCTAATATTTAAATAAATAGACTTCATGTACTTACATTGATATAATGTACACAAACACTGAATATATCACTTATAGATTAACATAAAATAAAACTACTACCTAATTCAATATAGTGCGACACGACACGACTGCTTCGTAAGGCAGAGTATCTACAACTGTTGATCTATCCTAACCTAAGCCAGCCGGCGATGACTATCATTTTATAAGTTATCATAATTAGGTAATGATAAATGACGATAGCTGAGGGATTTAGGTACTAAGTCATATTTGTTTTTACAGACAACTGTGCTAGGTTTTAAAAATAAATATGATAAGTTGTACGATTTTTTGTGGAACTATGTCATGCCCGGAGAGTTTCATGTGATTATGGTTAATGCTTTGAAAGCTTAAAACACCTCTGCTACTAACACTTCTGCCAGTTCCAAGGCCAGGAAATGTCCTCCTTCTAAGGCTGCTGTTTATTATCAAGTTTAGCCAACCGCTAAAAAATCAATTACGTAATTATTTTTTTACAATTGATCAATAATATTTTAATAACAGTTGAAAAAATAATTACCCTTAGAAAAATCTGATTTACAGACGCCAGCACAACAAGCTACTACAATCTGTCAAACTTTAAACAAATTAAGGTCTCTTATTGGTATTTTCTTCAATCTTCTGCGTTTAGCCGTTTTCGAGATCTGGGAAATCCCAAAACGTTACCGCAACAAAATCTTAAATAACTCAAGAACCATATCACACACAAATTTTGCTATTTACAAACATTTACTACGCGACAAAAGCTATCTATTCATGTATTTGGTTCCAGGCAGAACAAATTTTTGTAAATCGATTTTGCCAGATAACGTTTCAAACGTTACTCCAGCAAAATGTGTTTTTCCCAAATAACTTTAAAACTACAATTCACACAAATTTTGCTATTAGTAAACAAATTGCTCCTCGTGATACACTAATTATTTGTTATGGTTTTACCTCTCAAATGCATAACATTTTGCCAGGGTAACGCACACTGGTGTAGTTGTATAACACACACACATAGTGAAGAGCCTTTTTTGAAATATAAGCGAAATTTTGGTCAATCAACTTAAAATCCTCAATTACTTTTACAGACTGAAGTTCCCTTCAAATATGAAGCTGGCTTAAGTATTCTTTAAAACCTAGTAATCTTCAAGTTTTGCTTTATAGAGGTATGAGGAACAGGGTGTAAAGTTCACTCATCCTCCACAGGAAAGGGAGGATCCTCCGACCAGACGGCTGTTGTGTCTGGCGGGCAACCGCCCGATGATTCATGTCGCGTAAACTCTGCTTGCGAGATGCAGGATGTTGTGTGACGTTAGTATGACGTTTAGTTCGCATGTGGCGTTGTAGATACCGCTACATCTATAAAATTTTCATCCGTCACAATATGCGGAAGATCATTATTTTCATGCATAAAGATATAGGAAGAGAATGTTATCTCATTCAATGGAAAACCAGGAAAATGCACCTTAAGAAGGAACTAGTGACAAGTTCAAAGTGCAATAAGAAAACACCAGCGTAAAACCGTAAAAAAGACTTTAATAACCCTTAACCAAATCACAGTTCAGTCTTCTTATTCTTCTGATGCCACTCTTTGAACGCTTTGACCGCCTTGAACACGTCTGCAGCAAAGACTTGGGGCAGCTCGAAGGCCAGGAAATGCCCTCCATCTTCCAAGACTGAGGCGTTTATCAAGTTGAGGTACTTCCTGTTCAGGAGGCTCGGAGGTTGGTACATGAGTTCATTCTTCGCTTGCAGGGCCCAGGTTGGGACCGGTGTTGTGATCCTGTGAAAGTAGTTCATCTTTAGTCCTTGACCTCGACAACATTAAAGGCTTGTAAATTCCCTTCTAAACAGTGAAGGAAAACATCGTGAGGAAACCGGCATGTCCTAGAACCAAAAATTCGAAGACTTGTGACATCTACCGACCCGCACTGGGCCCGCGTGGTGGATCACAGTCCACAGCGGTGGGAACGCTATCTGGTTTCTTTAAGCACGCTGATGCAAGAATCCTCAAAACTAAATTAGTAGTAACTAGTAACTAAAAAGTCCTAATAGCAAATTGTCAAAACTCGCGATTATTTTCATGATTAGAGGTAAGCTGTTTTTTTTTTAAATAACACTTTGGATAGCGCCGAACCTAAAATAAATATTCAGTATACCTAATGAACTTTATGACAATCAAAATACGACAGGTAGTATAGTGCAGACAGCTAACCTTTATAGAAGTGTACTTACTGGTCCAACTTATGATCCCTAATTTTGCTTGAAAAGTTCTCAGCATAGAATCTCATGGAAGTGGTGATGGAGTTGGTAGACCAGTAGATCATCAGGTTATCAATGAGTTGGTCCTTCGAGAACCTGAGGCCCAGTCCACCATCAGCCTTTGCTTTGTTCGCTTTATTGGACCACGTGGCGAATTTCTCTAAGAAGTACGCCAAGAGACCAGCAGGGGAATCTGTCAGAGGCACACCTGGGGACAATGATGACAATGACGTTATAAGAATTGTAGAAGAAGTAAAAGGCAGTTTTTTTTGGAAACAAAAGAGATCTGAAAGGCTGCCCAAGATGCTAACCATTGCTGATGAAATATATTATAGTGTTAGTCTGTGTCAGACACCCGACACCCGGCCCGTGGTTAAGTAATAAAAGCCACACAGGTCGATCGTAGATCTTCGACAGTCGTTACGGATAGTCAAAAGCCCGTCGTCTGACAACCAGTCTTACCAAGTGGTAAGTAATAGATGATATAACAACAAAATCTCTAATATAAACAACATATAACAACGGAACCTATAATTTTATTTAATATAGCGATTAGTTAATATAATGAACGATTGATATAATTTTAAAATAACTAATTTTTGTAAGCATAACATACAGTCGGGGTGTTAACCATAATGACGTTTTATATAATTATATTAAACGTTAGACCTAATGATTTTCGATTACATAAACGTTATATCAAACAACGTTATACTAATTAAGTTTTAGAATAAATAAATGTTATATGTAAAGAAATAATATCAACAGTTGGTATATCTCACGTTGAATAATCTTATGAACGATAATAAAATGAAATTAGACCAAATGAGTTCATACGTTATGAGACGCACCCGCTGTTACCTGAACCTGCTTACTGTGTTATTTGGACAGTAAAATATTTTCAACATATGAAAAAGCGTGCAAACATTCAGACCGCGTTTATAACGAAGATAACAATATTGAACGTACCAACGGTATCAGGTTTAGTAGCCTGGATGTGCATGTAGCCGAATTCTTCCATTACGTAGGCAAAGAAACTTGACAGTGGGTACATCCTGTCTGCCAGGTGGTCCTCAACTATGAGGGATGGGAGGAAGGCTCCGATGAACATCCTTATCATTGAGCAGGTGTGCTGTAGTAAACAATAATATTAGTTTCCCATTGGCAAAATAATAGGCAAGGCCATGTAAACTGATACAGCTGAACAAAATATTAATTAAAAAAAGCTTTGATTAATAAACAACTGCGGGGTAATTGCGTAACACACTATTAGTAGGAATTTTGACAGTTCAACAACATTCATTGCGTTATGTATGTTGTGGGTATTCTCATTTTTCGAAAATATGAAGCAATGGATTAGCAATATCCTTCAAAATGATTCAGATTGTGATTGGTAGTGTTTTACGCAATTAGGGTACTGGTCCTTTTCATAACAAAAGAATCGAAGGACTTGTTACTTTCTTTTTAAGCTTTCCGGTGGTCACTGACTCACCTGAGACATTAACATATTGGAATGGTGCCCCAGGATGTCTTCAGGGAAGAGAATGGACATGGTGGCGACAATGCCCGCGCCCCAGTCACCTCCCTGCACGTAGAACTTCTGGTGTCCTAGACGGTTCATCAGATTCCTGAAGATGACAGCTGTTTGGGGCATACCAAGACCGGGCCGTACTGCAGGCTGTGAAAGATATTATCAAAGAAGAACATTTTTAGATATGGGCTAACTATGTTTTCCGCGTCGCCAAATATAAATTTTTGCACTTACATCAGAGAAACCATATCCAGGTATACTGGGGATGATCAGCTCGAAGACGAAGTTGTATCCTGGCGTCTGTCGGGTGAGCAGAGGGATCGCCTCGTAGAACTCTCTAACAGAGCCTGGCCAACCGTGCACCATGAGGAGAGGAACTGTCTGCACGTCTTTGGGAACCTGAGGGAGCATGGTCACAAAAGGATCACGTGTGAGATTTATTGAAGATAAAGAACCATACAGTTCGATGATATTTAGCTCTCCATTAAAACAGGGGATTACTCTAATGCTCGGTTCCTATAAACAAAAACGAATCGTTTTGCTTACCAATGGTAGAATTTATTGTTGCCAAACTGGGCATATAAATAGATCCTTGAGCTAATTTTATTTAAAGCCAACCTGTAATAGCTACTTCCATATGGGAGGGTCTACTATGCAAAGCTATGATGTTTTTGTTTTATTATTGGTAAAGATACAAGAGTCTTAATTTTAACTTATAACGGTTAGTAAATTATAGGAATCGGCCATAAGTCTGTGAGAGGGACTGGGCCATAATCTGTCGTTTTGAGGGCAGTGGTGATGAAATAGTTTACATAAAGTATAGCGCCTGTCAGGGTTCGAACCTACGACCTACAACTCGTAAGTCGCGGCCGTTTCCACTGGGCCACCACCACTCCTCACTCACAGAGGGGCTGTGTCCTAGCAGCAGGAACATTTTAATTTTTTTTTATATACAGGGTTATTTGTAAAAGACCAGCCACCTCTCAAGAGGTCATTGTACTCATCATTATGAACAAATTTTACTATTGGGACCAAAACTGAAATCGCGAAAAAAAAATCAGCTGTTTCCTACATTTACGTTCGCATAACTCGTCAAAATGTAGGTAGCAGCTGTTTTTTTTTTCGCGATTTAGACAAGCTTTAGCACGTAATCCGTAGTTCCACGTTTCGTATCCACGAGGAACCGTAACAACAGACCTGGGCTGAAACTCACCTGCGGCTTAATCCTGATGAAATGAATATCCAGACCTTGGATATTGGTCTTGAAGTGAGGGAACTTATTAAGGAAGACCTCCCTTTCACTGAAGTTGTACTTATCAGCCCAGTAGTTCAACCAGCCGTCTATTTGAGCGGTGTTGAACCCGTACTCAAAGGCAACGCCTTCCAGAGGTGGTGTGAACTTACGGTGGTTCTTCAAGCGGTATTTGAGGTCTTTCACCATCTGAAACAAAGCATGATTTTGACATTACTTATCCTACTGCACTGGAGCATGGAGCGCAGTATTCAAGGAGTCAAATTGACAGACGATATTCGCAACATCACACTGTGCTCCAAAACACAGATTACTGATGTTCATGTTCAGACTGGGCTGGTCACGTCTGCCGCATACCCAATTAGCTGCTAGGCCTTTGCTCAGGAGTGGGATGATGCAGGCTTACAGTACCACTATCCTACTAAAATGGTAAATGCTATTTTGTTATCCTTGGTCACATAAATTGATTACCTGATGGACTTGATTTTTAGCGTAGGTTTGACTATATTAAAAGAATTTTATTCCCTTACCGCCTCATCAAACTTGACTTTGAAAGGCCTGATGGTGCTGTCAGTTTTTCCTTTAAGGTCCTTAGGTCCCCACCATTCTTCACTGTCAAACTTTGGGATGGTTTGTTCACAGCACCCTTTGAAGTAAAACCATGCTGCCACTCCCAAAGCAGCCACCAACACCACTTTCACTAGAAAACCCATGATGATCTGAAAAATAGAATTTATAAGTATTTCTGATAATAACCGCAGGTAATTGCGTAGAAATAAGGAAAAGAAAAAGTATTTATGGCGACTCGTACAGGAGGAGGAAGATCACAAACTGGGGTCTAAGCTCATGTGCTGAATCCATGGTTACAGTTTGCGCGTCGATGTCCCTGCCACCCTGTTTATCGCAATGAATGTTATTGTACTGTCAATTGAAAGCTATTCCGACTCTCAGTGTGGTACGCAATTTCCCCACTGATAACTATTTAAATTTTTATTTTATAATCTCAAATATTTTTATTAATCAAGATAATATTTACATAATACTAACACTTAAAATAATAATACATAATAATTATGTATGTACATGTTTATGAAAAAAGAAGCAAAAGAACGCATCCGCATCGCTGTCAACAGGAACAGTGCCCAAAAGGCTGGCAGCGTTGCCACGTAGTATGGGATGCTAATTCATTGGCTTCAGAAATGAAGAGATCCGCAGGAGAACCAAGGTAACCGATATAGCCTGAAGAATTGCCAAACTTAAGTGGCAATGGGCAGGGCACATTGCTCGCAGAACAGATGGCCGATGGGGCCGAAAGGTTCTGGAGTGGTGACCGCGTACCGGAAGACGTAGCGTTGGAAGGCCTCCCACAAGTTGGACCGACGACCTTGTTAATGCCGCAGGAACCCGATGGATGCGAGAAGCACGGAACCGGTCGAAGTGGAGGTGCTTGAGGGAGGCCTATATCCAGAATAGAATAGAATAGAATAGAATCAGCAGCAGTGGATGTCTTTCGGCTGAGATGATGATGTTGAATTCATTGGCCAAGAAATAATATAATACACTCGAGAGCAATGAATCCGGGTCACTTAAAGAATGTTAAAAATCTCGGAAACTAAAAATGATAGGTTAATGCAATAAATTGTATTTAATAGACAATGTAATACTCCTTAAATGAAAGTAAAAAAAAAATGAGTCACCATACATTTTATTAACACAAAATTACATAAAGAAAAAAACTGCTGATCTCTCCTTAAAACAAAAATAGGAAACATGAAATTTTTGAACTTTATTACGATTTTCTTGAATTTTAATACTTCGTATTGCCTCCTCGTGCTTCCATTAAGTACTGCGTTTACGCGGTTTGGCGTGCTGTACACCAAGTTCCTTATACGATTTTGGGGAATATTCTCCCATTCCTCTGTGAGAGCAATTTTGAGCTCACGAAGCGTGATTGGGGGAGGGTTTCGTTGTTTTACGCATCTGCTTAGCTCGTCCCAAGCATGCTCGATCGGGTTGATATCCGGGCTGCGCGCTGCCACTCCATACGAGTAATGTTCATCTCTTGAAGGTAGTCATTCACAATCCTACCTGTATGAGGTCGGGCATTGTCATGCATAAATATAGCATCCTCACCTAAATTGACCATAAATGGACCAACGTGATCATTGAGGATTTCTTCCACATATCTTACGCTAGTTAAAGAGCCGTTTTCTATGATCACCAGCTCTGTGCGACTTTCAGAAGAAATTCCGGCCCACACAAGTACAGACCCACCACCGTAGGCTACTTTTTCTTCGATGCATGCTTGCTTGAATCTTTCCCCTGGTCTTCGATACACTCTGTGTCTTCCATCGTGCTTGTAGAGCATAAATTTTGATTCGTCGGAGAACATAACTTTTGACCAATCTTCAATACTCCAATTTACGTGGCTCTGGGCATATCTTAGTCTTGAAATACGATGCCCACGCTCCAGTTTAGGGCCGTTTGCAGGTCTAAGGGGTTTTAAGTTAGATTCAGCAAGCCGACGTCTTACTGTCCATGCACTTGGGTTACTTCCTCCGAGGCGTCGAAACTGATTTGTGAGTTCAGTTCCTGTGAGAAAGCGATTTCGAAGCATGGTGTTCACCAAGTATCGGTCTTCTCGTGCTGTGGTACACCTGGTTCTGCCCGTTCCTGGTCTGCGTAGGTTAGAACCAGTTTCTTCGTAACGTCGGATAACTCTTTGTACTGTTGACAGCGACACACCGACAGTCCTGGCTGTATCGCGCTGACTCCGGCCGGTTTCCAGCATTGTAAGTATTCTGGTGCATTCTTCAGGCGTAAGCGACATAATTTCAGCTTGAATAATGAATATAGAGCACTATCAACATGGTTTATGTACCCACATAAATGACAGATTACAAACAAAAGCAAAACCAAATGCTGTAATTTCGTAGTTCCATCTTCGAAAGTGGCCCTTTTTCAAATTTGTTTTTTTTATGATATAACTTTACAATAAAAGAAGTTTTAATAACTTCATTTAAGGAGTATTACATTGTCTATTAAATACAATTTATTGCATTAACCTAGCATTTTTAGTTTCCGAGATTTTTAGGATTCTTCAAGTGACCCGGATTCATTGCTCTCGAGTGTATATAAATATAATAATAATGAACGAATTTTCATAAAAAAGTGTAAGCCTAGTGGGTAGTTTTTTGAGCACAATGTTGTATTTTATAAGACCATGTAACCTCACCAAAAAACACACTTAATAAATGATTTGATTTGATTTGAAAAAGAAACAGGGCAGCCCTCTGGTCACGTGGAGAATCTCGATAAATCAAGTGGGCACTCAACAACTAATAATTAAAATACTGAGAAGTAATTTTCTAAGACAAAGATCTGATGAAAATACCGTTGCCGACGTACTCGTATTTTACTGTCGCGCAATCGTGCGCATCGAACCATGAACCCACTCCCGAGATACAGTCAGAATATTTATATTTTATTACTAACTGCTTCACCCATAGTGCTTAAGTTAGCGTGAATCTGTACTAATAATAAAGCTGAAGAGTTTGTTTGTTTGAACGCGCTAATCTCTAGAACAGAGAGGGAGAGCGTTTGTGACCCAGTGGCAATGGCCGCTACTTACTAGTTGTAGGTTTGAACCCAGGCAGGCGCTACTTTGTGTAAATAATTTCATCACTACTGCTCTCAAACGGTGAAGGAAAACATCGTAAGGAAACCGGCATATTCTACAGCCAAAAAGTCGAAGACATCTGACATCTACACGCACTGGGCCCGCGTGGTGGATTACGGCCCACTGCCTCTCACAGAGAAAGGGGGCTTGTGTCCCAGCAGTGGGGACATTATAGGCTGATTATAAAAATCTCTGGAATTACCGTCGGATGGTAAAGTCAGATTTGAAACTAGGCCAATTCTCGAGGAAGGTTATAGGCAATTTAACATCACGCCACGACACTTAGAAGTCGACAAATAAACAAGTTAGAAAGCGGAAACGAAGTAATGGCGCGGGCGGGCGATGAGATGCGATGAGCTGGAATGGGGGCCAAATAGTTACCTATATAGTTTTATTTGAGTGGTGGTGTGGGATACAATATGTGTCCCTTGCGTCATCCCATCTTCCTAGCATGGTGGGCTGTGCTGGAGCGGCTGCTGCTGGTGCAGAAAACCTCAAACGGCGAAAATATTCCAACCTGATTGGGAGTTATATGTTTGAGCCGTTTGGGGTTGAAACACAAGGGCCGAGTGCCCACTTGGTTTTTCGAGATATCGCCAAGCGGTTATTCGACTCTTCACATGACCAGAGGGCTGGCCTGTTTCTTGGCCAAAGAATTAGCATCGCCATACAACGTGGCAATAGGCACCGTTTTGACAGCGATGCGGACGAATTTTTATGATGCCCTATGATTATTTTGCTTATTTTTTCACATGTACATATCATTTTAAATGTTAGTTTCTATAATGTAAATATCTATACTAATAAAAAAGGTTTGTGTTTTTCAAAATGAACACGAACGATTTTGGCACGAGACCTTCAGAATAGTCTCTATGTGTGTTGATTCTTTATTAGTACATCCTGCGTGTTCAACCTTGCTACCAACTGGGCTATTTTCGGATAGCGTTAGAGATGCAGAAATAAATCTAGATATTCATCTATCTCATCATCATCATGTGCCTAGCCTTTTCCCAACCATATTAACAATAACCTGTCATCTGTCAGGCAAGATGACACCTCAAAATTTTCCGTTTTTTCAATTTTGACGGATTTACTTTGAAAAATCATTGAATTTCAAAATTCGCAATGATGTGCGTGATATGGAAGGAGTGATGGGGGGCTATGGAGAAATGCTGCACGTGCACGCTGCGTGAGCGTGCGTGATCCATCGTCACTCGCTCGATGTCCAACGCGCACAGGATGGATGGAAAGCAGCACATTATGTGATTTTTCCATTCTCTGTGATGCTCCATTGGTGTAATTGCAGTATGGCGTTGTAGTGTGAGAATAAATAAATAAATAAATTCGGGTCGGCTTTCAGTCTAACCAGATGCAGCTGAATATATATCTATAAATGATTTTATTTCTGTACGTAGGTTTCTACTTATCAAGTAAATAATTTAATGTCTTTGGTTTCTACAAACACTTTAACACGTCAATCATATTTTTTAAACTAGATGAGGTCGACGTTTCATATCTGACTACTCTGAGAAGAAAGGCCGGACAAACTCAGAAGTAACAGTCTTTGTTGCCCTCCAGTGGGACAGCACATGTTTTTATTAATAACTAGCTTCTGCCCGCGGCTTCGCCCGCGTGAATGTCGGAAAGGATAAGAAGTATATCCTTCCCCAGGATGCCATCTATCTCTTTGGCATCTGCTGGCAGGCAATTTTATCGAAATCCGTTCAGTGATTTAGGCGTGAAAATGTAACATACCTACAGACAGAATATATAATTTTATATAGTACCTATATCTGTTGCCCGCGACTTCGTCCACGTTTCCGCCGTTTTTCGTAAAAAAAAGTAGCCTATGTCCTTCCTCACGGTTCAGTGGTTTTGATGTACCTAACAGACAGATTAACTTTCGTATTTTAGTACGGAAATATAATATGTCAATCTACAATACTGTTGAAAAATATCGCAATACGGAACCGCACAATATTATTGTTAATAGCTGTGCCCGCGACTCCGTCAGCGTGTAACTCCTTGTGTGTTATTAAGTTAATGTATTGGTAATATTGTTTAGATCACGTTCACATGAGGCTTAAGTACCTATAGAAGGGGTAGCGGGATCGTCCGAAAGGGTTACCGCTGCCCTGGAACATAAAGGGCTAAGGAAGGAACACGGGTGGGTTTTAGTCAGTGCTTCGAACTGCTAAGCTATCGGGAGTTACACGTGTTATTGTGAGTCAACCATAAAAGATAGACATATGCTGTCGTGGGATATTTTTTATATAATTTTAAGGAGAACATTTCCGTCATACATGATTTCTGTGTAGCTTTAACCATTAAGGTTGCACACGCGACGGAAGCGTAAAAAATGGAGTAACTTCTCCCGTTTTCCCAACATTTCCCTTCACTGCTCTGCTCCTATTGATTGTAGCGTGATGAAAAGTATACTATAACCAGCTCAGGAGTATGAAAAATAATTGTACCAAGTTTCATCAAAATCCGTCGAGTAGTTTTTGTTTCTATAACGGTTATACAGACAGACAGACAGACAGACAGACAGACAGACAGACAGACAGACAGACAGACGGACAGACAAAAATTTTACTGATTGCATTTTTGGCATCAGTATCGATCCCTAATCACCCCCTGATAGTTATTTTGGAAATATATTTCATGTACAGAATTGACCTCTCTACAGATTTATTATAAGTATAGATAATAAGCGTAGGTTAGTACTCTCAGGGAAGCACTTTACTTTGGCCCGTGTTACCCAAAAAACCGGCAGATTAGTGCCGAGATACTTAAATCTATACTTATAATAAGAATGTAAAAAAGTTGTGTCTGTACATTGAATATATTTAAAAAAGAATAATTGAGGGGGGTTAAGAAACAGTAATAGAACACGAATCTAATAAAAAAAGTCTGTCTGTTTGTCTGTTTATCTGTTTGTCTGTTTATCTGTTTGTCTGTTTGTCTGTTTATACACGCTAATCTCCGGAACTACTGGACAGATTTGAATGAAACTTTTTTTGTTATGTAGCTACTAAACCTGGGCAACATATAGGCTATAATTGATTTTGGAAACTGGAACACCTGATGCAGAACCGCAACAGACCAGCTAAACTATAAGAGTTACAAAAATGGCACCTTAAAAAAAATTTTGCGTCTGATGAGCATTTTCTGCTGCAAGAATAACATTGAAGATCCGGAACACCTGATGTGGAACTCTTAGAGCACAGCTAAACTATAATATATATAGGTTTGACATCTTAGCAAAAGTTATTCAGTCTGATGAGCATTTTCTGCTGCGAGAATAAAACTCGAGGATTGGAACATCTGATGTGGAACTCTAAGAGCACAGCTAAACCATAACATATATAAGATTGACATCTTTGCAAAAGTTGTTCAGTCTGATGAGTATTTTCTGCTGAGAGAATAAAATTCGAAGATTGAAACATCTGATGTGGAAGTCGGAGAGCACACCTAAACTATGGCATATACAGACATGACATTTTAGCAAAATTTGTTTGGTCTGATGAGTATTTTCCGCCGACATAATAAAAATCAAGGATCAGGAACATTTGATGTGGAAATCACTTTATACTAATATAACTAGGGCAGATGAGATTAACGCCTCATTAAAACATTCGTATCTATGGCCTTACTTTTTTTAACAATAAATATGAGAGCCCAGCTTGGTGGTAATTCACAAGCCCAAGAGTTTTCAGAAACATTATTAAAAGTTGGAGAAGGTCATCAGGAATAGTCACCAGACCTGTGCAGGAAGGAGCCTGCACAGGTCTGGTGACTATTCCTGATATACTTGGAAAAGTTGTTGCCTCCGAAGAGGAACTTATACAATCAGTATTTGGGGACATTCAGAGGATAAGAAACCAGAAAAAATCGTGGTTATGTGAACGCGCCATATCGACCCCAAAAAACGAACAAGTTGCATCAATAAATGAAAAAAAATTGTGGGAAATTATTGGAGATGAAGTCGTTTACACTTCTTTTGATAACGTAGACGATCAGGACGACGTCACCAATTACCCAGTTGAGTTCCTCAATTCACTCACAGCGATGAGTGGTCTCCCTGCTCATAAAATAAGACTCAAAGTTGGTGTTCCTCAAATACGGAAAAACCAACAATATAGTTTATAAAGATTAAAAAAAAATAGTAATGTTAACTAATTGATATTAATTTCGCTTTATAATTTCGGAATGAAAATAATTCTACCTTTATATTTTAATGAAGTTATAACCTACCCAGTCTACAACACTCAATCTAAGTTATACCAAACTTAATCGAAATCCTCCATCGGTTTTGATTGATATTGGCTGACATATCAACGCACAGTTCAAACTCTTACCGAAATTCCTATCGGAACGAGAAAGGGGCTGGATTCGCGTACGAAGTCGCGGGCAGAAGCTAGTGTATAATATAATGATGTGACGAGGGGGGGGGGGGGGGGGGTGGTTTAATTTGTTTTGTCTAATTTATGCGTTGATGTTGTATTTATTGATGTGTGATGTTTTGAATTTGTAATCGTTTTTTAATATGGGTTATGTGGTACCTGAAATAAATGCATTTGATTTTGATTTGATAATACTATAATATGTATAATATAATACATAATAATGATCGAGATGTGTAGGTCAGATAGGCCGTCGCTGCACGTAAAATACTGGTATTCAGCTGCATCCGGTTAGACTGGAAGCCGAACGCAACATAGTTGGGAAAAGGCTAGGCAGATGATCATGGTGACTAATACTCGTAATCATCGACAACAATATTTTCATTAAGTCAGTGGCCCACGGCTAAACTACGCACGTGTTCTAAATTTTGCTTTGTATACTAATGTTGGCGGGATCTTCCACTGTGACCTATGACCACGCTACGTATGATTCGTCCTGTCAAATTAGTGAACCGCGCAGCTGAAGAAGAATGAGAAAGACGGGATCGATTTGTTTTTGCTATACTCGACCGATTGAACGTTGATTGTCCCAATTAAAGTTACATTAATTACAACTCTTAACCCATTGAAGGACATGAACGAGACACAACAGAAGTTTTATTGTTATTACGTCTGGGGGCGTTTAGTGTCCTGCAAAGTGTTACACACTTTTTGGTGATCTGAATTATTAGACTCCTAGCAGCACCCCGCGGTTTCTCCCGCGTACGTTTCGATCCAGTGGGAATTTCAGGATAAAATAACTTTTTATCCTGAAATTCCCTGGTTATAGACTATTTGTGTGCCAAATTTCATCCAAATCCGTGTAGTAGTTTTTGCGTGAAAGAGTAACAAACATCCATCCATCCATACAAACTTTCACGTTTATAATATTAGTAGCGATAGTAACGATAGTTACGCCCCCTAGCTAGATGGACAGACGACCTCAATAAGTTGGCTGGGACAGACTAGATGCGGAAGGCGGAGTGCAGGGGTCCTCCACCTTCCACATCCAGTCTGTGCCGGGCATAGGCCTTTCCCATGCTGCACCACACCCTGTTACCGTGCAGCATGGGAGAGGCCTATGTCCTCTCCAGTGCACTGCGATAGGCTGAGTTGATTGAACAGTAGTTAGTAATGGACTTATGGGTTGTAGGTTGTGGGTTGGAACCCAGCCATGCGTTACTTTGTGTAAATAATTTCATCACCACTGCTCTCAAAACGGTGAAGGAAAACATTGAAAGAAAACCAGCGTGTCCTAGAACCAAAAATTCGCAGACAAGTGACATCTACCAACCCGCACTGGGCCCGCGTGGTAAATTACAGCCCACTCCTTCTCAGACAGAGGTGGCCTATGTGCATGTGTGCAGTGGGAACCTTATAGGCTCAAAACGGTGAAGGAAAACATTGTGACGCAACCGGCATGTCCTAGAACCAAAAATTCGAAGACAAGTGACATCTACCAACTCACACTGGGCCCGCGTGGTAAATTACAGCCCATTCTAAGAGAGGAGGCCTGTGTCCCAGCAGTGGAAACATTATAGGCTGATCATGCAATTTGAGTGGCAAGACGCAATGGCAGTGAAGTGTTAAAGTAATGCATTCACTACCTACTTACTTAAGTTTTTGTGAACCGCAAAGTTACTGGTTAAGTAACTATTATCTATGTAATACAGGAACTAAGACCGCTCGAGCAGATAATTTGCGATAATTAGACGATGAACAACAGACAACACAAGACTTCGGCGTCATGCAATCATTGGGGTTATTTATGTGATCAATTTAGATCTTACATCTTGTTAGATTATAGAGGCTTGCCCCTCCGTGCCTCAGAAAGCACGTTAAGCTGTTGGACCCGGCTGTTATTCGTGGATCTTTGACAGTCGTTACGGGTCGACAGAAGCCTGAAAGTCTGACAACCAGTCTTACCAAGTGGATCGTATTACCCAGTAACGGGTTGTGGAGGTCAGATAGGCAGGCTCTATGTAAAATACTGGAATTCAGCTGCATCCGGTTAGACTGGAAGCCGACCCCAACATAGTTGGGAAAAGGCTGGGCAGATGATGATCTTGATCAACCCCTTTAACTTTTTTTTTTTTTTAAGCGTCCGTAGCAGCAGTACACACTCTGGGAAAATTTTAAGTGTTCCAAAAGACACATCCCTGGGACAGACGGACGTACAGCGGAGCAAAAACATTAGTTTTAAGCCATTTGGTTGGTTGCCTAAGACGTAATTCAGCTTTTTGACTCTGCACACGTCATCAGTTCTTTTTCGGATAGTCTCTGAGCCGATTTTAAACTTCAACATAGAGACAACGGTATAAAAATGATAAACGGTATAATGCCGATGTATTCTTTGAAAAAGTCACCGTGAAAACTTAAGTGAAGTGAGCTTGGAGTGAGCTGTCAATCCCTAGTTCCTACCCTAATTGCGCAACACACTATTAATTTCAATCTGAATCATTTTGAAGGATATTGCTAATCCATTGCTTCATATGTTCGAAAAATGTGTCTGCTCAACAACGTAAATAACGCAATGAATGTTGTTGAACTGTCAAAATGAAACCCATTGCTACTGAATAGATAGTGTATTTCGCACCATACTGGTGGAATGACAGCTAACTACAAACTCACTTCGTTTAAGTTCTCACGGTGAGATTTTTACAGAAGGAACGAGTACTATTCTCTAAAAATCTCACATGTGTACGAAGGCGAATTCGTATAATAACTGCAGAGTTATTACATGAATCCACCGTTGTACAGTATTTTTTTACTTGCGCATAAAGTTTAAGTAAATAAATAAATAACAACGTCGGTTGCTACGGTTATGACTTTATCACACTAGCGAGTTGCGAGCGAGTGGAAAGCGGGGCGAGTGCGCAGCGAACTCGCCGCGAGTTCGCAACGTGTGCGCGGCGAACACACCGCGGGTGCGTAGCGAGCTCGCGGCGTGTCATTCAGCTGTATCCGGTTTGACTGGAAGCCGACCCCAACATAGTTGGGAAAACACTAGGTGAGACGAGTGTGTTACGCAATTTGGTGCCGATTCCGAAATTCTTCAGTAATGGTAAGCAAGTATCGCCGAGTGTCATAGGGTAGGGTAGGGGTAGGGTTTATGTCAAAACAAGAAATATTACGCGGACGAAGTCGCAGGTAGAAGCTAGTACTTACATTATCATTTTAAATAATTATAATTAAAGTTGTCAAAAAAATAAAAGGCCCGTTTTGACATTTGAGAATGCGTTCTTGACGTCAGTTTTATACAAACGAATTTGATCTTTATTAACTACTAGAATTGTCAATGTCAAAACGGGCCTTTTATTTTTTGACCACTTTGTCAAGCTAGATTTTATTTTTGGACCGGAATACCTTGTTTATGTGAAGAAAAAGATATTTATTCGCAACAATATACAGTCACTTTGAACAGACGCCAGCAGGTCAAGCTACCCGAAACTGTCCAATTTTCCGAATCAACCTTGAACCTTAAAGCTTTAGCGATAAAGTTGAAAATCTATTAGGTAAATAAAACCAGATTGTAGTAGCTTGGTGTGCTGGCATCTGTACCTACAACTAAATATAAGACCTTCACAAGTTGAACTTTAGACCATAAAGGTAGATAAATACTAAAGTAATCTTTGACCTCTTAGGAATTACAAACTCGTAATTATATTATGTAGAATAATGATAATAAATAATGATAAATAATAGTTTAATAATGTTTTATCAACACAATTGCTCAAAAAGTGACTCTTACTGCTCAGATTTTAGGTTTACAGTGCAATGTAATTAATAAACTCGCGTGGTTTTTACTTTAGCGCACTAGTGTGGAAAAGCGACTAGTTTATTATACTAGTCAAAGATGTGCGAAATTTTTTTAGTCTCATTATGTCTACTTTTGTGAATATAATTATAAACTGTGTAAATAATTAAAATAATATGATAAATACCTATTAATTATATTTTTTTTTGGCAACAAATTAACATTTTAATTATTATTAATTATTATAAGCCTGTGTTGTCCCACTGCAGGGCAAAGGCCTCCCTTCCCTCCTTCCACTTTTCCCGGTCTACTGCGATTGTGGGCCAATCCTTTGAGAAGAAGTCCGGCTCATCCCGCCATCTCTTTCTGGGCCTGCCGCGCTGTCGTTTCCTGCCATTTGGAATCCATTTATTTTTTTGTTACTTAGTTGTAAATTCGTTATAAAGGGGTTGTTCCCAAAAAATCTTCGCAATGCAAAGGTATACTTTACATTGACTCTTATGGAAAATTCAAGGGGATTATGATATACTTTACATTGACTCTTATGGAAAATTCAAGGGGATTATGAAGAATTTGTTAAATCGAGGAGTTCGTTATATTGAGGTACGTTATATTAAGGTTGCACTGTACTTAGTTTTGCAGGCCAGGGTAGATTTGCCTACTCTTATAATATATATTTTTTAATATAAACTTAGACCTCTAACATAGCAACATACTATAGTCAAAGTCAAATTATTTATTACAAATAGGCACTTACTTTTTTGATCGTCAAAATTTACAATAAAATAGAATTGATTCTAGTCGCCCCTACCAAAATGTAATTCCGTATGGAGAAGAACGGGCAAGAAACTCCATCTTTTATAAATGTTACTCTTTTAAAAACCTAACCTTTTTTTTAAGGGTTGACCACCCTACTCCAAACGTACCTACCTACATGCACTTCCACACGTCAAGGCTATTTAAATACGGCGTATGTTTAACTTACCACCACCAGTTAAAGTAACATATAACAGACAAAAATAGTAAATGATCACCAAAATTAAACCGCATTTTAATGTAAACTTATAACCAAAGTCTTAACATCTCGCAAATGACTCCAAATAAATCATGTTCGGTTCTCGACAGCCTGCAAAAAATAATCTCTTTTTTTCCATATTTTTTTTTCTATACAACCTAGTCGTTTCTGGCACTCGGAGTCCGCGTAGGAGGTCACAGTTTTAACCTAACTTATCCATTTTTTTAAAAATTAACCTCGTCTATCTAGTTTGCAGCAAGCCGGAGACATAACTTAATATGGCATCATAATACTTTATTTGGTAATAAACCTACATTTTATGGCAATCATAGTGGTTTATTTAGGCAGATTTAGTGATCATTTACTACATTTGGTGTTCGAATACAATTTGAAGTGCAAGAACTAAAGGTATCAAAGAATTTTATGGTGGTTTTATTTAACCCCTTTAAATACTTTTAATTAACAATAGAGACTTGCTAAGAAACAACTAGCTTTAATTATGACCTTGAATATTTTTCTCGTCGCCGTTACCGAAATCGATAAGGAGAACTATATCCTACTCATATCCTACTTCCTACTAATACATATTATTATAAACGTGAATGTTTGCATGGATGGATGGATGGATGTTCGTTACTCTTTCATGCAAAAACTATTTAACGGATTTGGATAAAATTTGGCACACAGATGGTTTATAACCAGGATTAACACATAGAATACTCTTTATCCCAATATGCCGACGGGATCGAAACTTATGCGGGTGAAACCGCGGGGCGCAGCTAGTAATTATAATATATAACTGGCGAAATATGGGTGTACTATTAGGTAAGAACGAAAGAAGGAAAAGGTATTTATTGTGACTCGTACAGGAAGATCACAAATTAAACTAAACACAGTCAAAAATAAAAAACCAATTTATATAAGAAAATTGAAACAGAAAGCCCTATACGACGACAAACGCGACATTTAAAAAATAAATGTCGCAACGCAGGAAGGTACAGACGCCAGCACATCAAGCTACTACAATCTGTCAAATTTATTTAATAGATTTTCAACTTTATCGCTAAAGTATTATGGTTCAAGGTTGATTGGGAAAATTTGACAGTTTCGGATAGCTTGACCTGCTGGCGTCTGTACATCTCTGTCCAACCATTCAGGGAAAAAAGGTGTGATAAAATGCTGAATCTTTTTCACGCTGCGCGACTTTACGTTTACATGCGAGCATACACATACAAGCTACTGTCTGTATCGATACATCTCATAACTCACTGCTCAAAATCAAAAGTCCGGTTAGCAATCCGGTGCAAATTCGCTACCGTGAAATATCGTGGGGAGCCACCGTTACACAGATAAAATATGTCCCGATAATATTCACTGTAACACAGAAATGTATTTTGAACTATTTATAGACTTCAGAAGTTGAGATAAACATAAAAACCGGCCAAGTGCGTGTCGGGCCACGGGCAGTGTAGGGTTCCGTAGTTTTTATAACAGCCAAGTGCGGGTCGTATTCGCTGACTGATAGTTTCGAAAATTATCATCCCCACTTTACATGTAGGAGAGGTAACCTAAATAATAGTTTTTTTCAAAATTTTATTTTACCACTTTTTTGGCGTCATTAACGTATATACTCATGCCAAATTACAACTTTCTAGTACCAATAGTTTTGAGCTAAACCTCGGACAGACAGACAGACAGACAGACGGATATGGCCCTAAAAAGGGCTATTTGTATGAAAACTGCGTAGGAATTGCGTAACTCACTATCAGTAGCAATGGGTTTCGTTTTGACAGTTCAATAACATTCATTTCGTTATTTACGTTGTTGAGCAGACACATTTTTCGAACGTATGGAGCAATGGATTAGCAATAACCTTCAAAATTATTCAGATTAAGATTGATATGATAATGTGTTACGCAATTATTGTGCTGGAATGGGATGACATAAGAACGAACACTATCCTTGTTACTAAACTGTTACGTACTTAGGAACTTGTTTACACTCGTCTACCTAATATTAAACGTTCTCACGCACTGATATTTACAAACAAAAAATAATAAGTTAAAATAACACTTGATTTCTTACATAGTAACAAATAACGTAAACATGACATTGAAAGTGAACTGTTTAAATTAAAATGTATTATGTCATCAAGTAAACAGTCCAAAAGATAAACATGAGTTACCTACAACATTGAAAAAACCTTACTTTTATGAACTAAAACACAATCGAAAACTGTTTACAACATAAAATCTAAGTTTACAGCAAAAACTCAAGTGTTTAAAGTGTATATTGTTGTGCTACTTACACGTCTGGGCAACAACGCTCCGCGCACCGCAGTCGTTGAGTCGTTGATGTAATTGTTTATCAACCGGTGTTCGGGTTGAGCTTCAGATACCGGTTTGTGTTGCCAGTGCTCAAAATATCAATTCTACTGTTAATATTTTTATGGGAGAAATATAATAATAAAAGAACACTATCTCTCCACTTCATCATAGTTGTGTAAGTATTTATTACTTCGATTACGGTATAATTATTAATATTGTAGTGATATTTATTTTAGAAGTAAGTATGTATGTTTATTTGTATGTGTGTAAGTATATTCTTATAATATTTGTTTAGTTTTATCAAGTGAATTGTATATTATGATTTTGTGTATTTTCTTTTGTCTCCTTTACTCTTTCACACGCTGTCTACATCTCTCTATTACTGTCCTATCCCAGGTATGCTGGAAGAGATTTCTTATGAAATAAGCTTCACCTCTGTACCTACTTATTTTTCTTTTCTGTAATTTGCGATTGTGTTGAAATAGCTAATTTTGAAAGTTGGCTGGCTATAATTTCTTGGCTTGAATTATAAACATTTGTACGTCTTCTGGCTTAAGATAACGGACTCTTTAATAAGTTTATGAACCTTTGTAAAAGAAATGACTAATGATAATTAGCAATGTGACGATTTGGATAGAAAATGTCACAAACACACTGTAAAATCATCGCGGCTGACAGATTATGGTATCATAGCAAAATTTTCATACCAACCATCGGGGTGGTTGCAAAACACACTAAAAGCTCCCGCAGACAAGTGCGAAGCGATTCTGGTAGAGCAATTTCCATGAAGTTTTCATAGAAATTCTTCTAATAGAGTCGCGTCGCGCCTGGCACCCACAGGCGCCTCAACAGTAGGAATAGCTTTCATTTTGACAGTTCAACAACATTCATTGCGCTATTTTACGGTGTTGAGCAGACAAATTTTTGGATGGTTTAGCAATATCCTTCAAAATGATTCAGATTGAGATTGATAGTTTGTTACGTAATTATGATGGTCGGAATGGCGACACTTGGGGGAGGCCGATGTAGACGTCTTTCAACTGAAATGTTGATCGTATGATGATTCGAAAATCTACCAATGATACACAACATAGCTTACTAGGCAACCCTGTTATCTATCTTGAATAGTAATCAGCTAATCACATCTCGGAGTCAAATAGCGATATGATATATAGAAAAATAGGTGTGCGGCTTGAATTTAAAACAATGGCGGAATATTATAATGTAACACGTTCATACTCAAGTATATATTGTATAGTAAACTAGCTTCTATCCGCGGGTTCGCCTGCGTGGATATCGGAAATTATCTCACGGTGAAGTGCACACAAAGGGGACAAACGTCTATGCCAATGTCATTTCCCAAGATGTATTTATCTCCTTGCCAAATTTTATCGAAATCCGTTCAATGGTTTAGGCGTGAAAAGATATATAGGTAATATTATATTTCATTCATGGGGTTTAATTTTTTTGCTTGGAACCCTAATAATTATTTTTTTGAAATAAAAGTAAGTTACTCCTCCCTAAGTTACTCCTTATAATGTCAGCTATCTGCCAGTGAAAAACCTGTCAAAATCGGTCCCACCATTTCGGAGATTAGCCGGATCAAACTGACAGAGAGATAAACATTTTTTTTTTGTTATTAGTACCGTATATATTCTAATATGCATTAAGTAAAAATTTAAGCTGTTATTTGACGGTACAAACAGACACTGCAATTTTTTTTTATTTTTATGTATATATGTAGTATGTAATCATGATCTGAATGTAATAGGTACCTAAAATTGTGATGATTGACGTCTTGCGTTGTCGTCCACAATTGAATGGGACAGAGGTCACAGGTCAAGGATGGGACATGCTTGTGTTACCAAACGAGTAATGAGCCGAGTAATAAGTAAGCTATACATTTCCAGTTTTAGCACATCAAGCTACTACAATCTGTCAAATTTCTATAATAGATTTTCAACTTTATCGCTGAAGCATTAAGGTTCATTGGGAAAATTTGACAGTTTCGGGTAGCTTGACCTGCTGGCGTCCGTACAATCAGAAGTAAGCTTCTACTGGAAATGTAGAGCTTGATGTGTAGCCGTGCCTACGCGGGATACCTTTTCAGGTTTTCGTCGATTCGTACACAAAGGGTGTCAACTGGGACGGGAGTCAACAGCCAACTCCCGGCCAACGTAGGCGCGGGCTTGCGGGCGGCGAGCAATGGGCAGCTCGCCGCCCGGTAAGGACCAGGCCCGGGTCGACGGGGCGTTGTCAGCACGAACTGACGTGATCGCTGGGACAGATGCCTGCCAGGGCCGCGGGTTAATCGAAAGAGATACCGTGGCCCCTAGCACAGGCAACTGAAGGAACATGGGTGGGTTTTAGTCAGTAAAAGTCTGACACGCCCTACCGCTCAGCCCAGAGCGGGAGAGGTCATTTGATGATTTCCCACCCAAAAAAAAGGGTGTCAATTGGGCAAATATTAAAAAAAATATATATTACTACGGCTCCGCTGTCCGGCTGTTTGTCACAACTCTTGAACCGTAATAGATAGACATTTGATATTTTCACAGAGTGTGTAATTTTGTCTGTTACAACAAATACCACAGCTAATAACTACAGCTAACAGCAAATAATAATAAAAATAAAGTTAAACATTAATGTTGATTCTTTGGCCAAAAAATAGACCAGTCTGGTCACGCGAAGAGTTGACCAACCACCCAAACTTAAGAAAAAACCGGTAAAACTTAAATATTGCTATTTATTGCAATCTATTAACAAAAATCAGAATGTTGGGCCACAAAAGGGATGAATGAAAGCCGATTGCATGCAGCCGAGATGAGAATCCTAAGAGGGATGTGTGGTGTTACACGAATGGATAGAATAAGAAATGAGTACATAAGAGGAAGTCTGAAAGTGGCACCGGTAACTGAAAAGTTGTGTGGAAATCGGTTGTCATGGTATGGGCGGATGAGGAAAATGTCGTGAGGAGAGTTTTGCGTATGAGTGTCGATGACTATAAGGGTAGGGGAAGACCAATGGAAAGATGGATGGACTGTGTGAATGATGATATGGTTAGAAAGGGAGTGACTACCGAGATGACGACTAATAGAGAAGTATGGAATAAAAAGACATGTTGCGCCGACCGCAGAATGATAATGATCTACTGACCAAATAAAAAACAAACACCCCTCTTTTATGTTAATTTCGTATCTTAATACTAACTAATATGAACGGTTTGAAATTAATTAGAGATCATTGTCGAACGACGCCAGGTCGCGTGGCTAGTCTCATGAATACTTATGAGGGATTAATGACTTATCTATGGGGATGCTGGTCGTTCGTCTGTTTGTATGGGGTGACGTTTTGTGTTTGAAAAAATGATTTATGGTGGCATTTTATTTAGCATTCATTTGATCTGACCAAGATTCTGTGGCATTTAAAAAAAAGTATGTGACCTCTGAGTTGGTTTCGGCCTTTCTTCACAGAGTAGTTAGATAGGAAACGCCGACCTCATCTAGTTTTAAAAATATAATTGTCGTGTAAAAGTGTTTGTACAAACCTACTTACACGAATAAATTAATTTGTCATTATTGTTTTATTTTTGCGGTCGATAAAAGCAATACTGTGAATGCCATCAACTCCTTACAGAAATCAAATCATTTACCCTTCACTAAGCGCCTGTTAGCTTTAGTGTGCCAACATTTACGTTGAACCACGTTGGTATTCATTTATTCATAGGCTCTGTTTTAATCGTCTCTCTTATTTGCTGTCACCGTTTATATACATTTTTTTTACTTAAGGCTGATTTTTAATCGATAGATAATTTTTATTCGTGGAATAAAATTGACTACTGACCGTTTTTGTATGGAAGAACTGTCAAAAATGCAAAAATTATTCCTCCGATAAAATTATCTGGCGTTGGAAAAATCAGCCCATAAGGCTTTATTTCACCATCGCCAGATAACTATTATTCGGGGAATACAACAGACATTTTGACAGTTTTTGTAAGAAATAGATGTCGAAATTTCAAAATCATTCCTCGAATAATCAGTTAAATCAGTCAGTATCAGTTTAATTTAATAATGATTGAAAAATCAGCCCTCCATATTTAACTAACTAAATATTAATCACAAGAAACTGTTATTTGGTTTCCGTAGTATTTTTTAGATTGTATGTTGATGATTTGAGTTTTCATGAACTCAGGACATTCACAAGTTGACATAAACTGTTCTTATCATTTAACTCTACACCCAGTGAAACGTAAAAGCTATTGATCCTGTAAAATGTGTTGCAAATCCCTTCTCCTCGTTATCAACATCACACACGCCTTAACTTCGTTCAGTCAGGCGGGTAAATTGACTAGCGTACCGTCATTTTGCTAGAGTTCCGTACCCAGTGCCAGCGCACTATTGCTAAGGCTCCGCTGTCCGTCTGTCTGTCACAGGGCTGTATCTCTTGAACCTTAATAGGTAGACACTTAACATTTTCACAGAGTGTTTACTACTATGGCATAACTTCCTACAACCCTTAGCATCTCGCCTTGACATTATTTTAAAAGACTATAGTGCTATATCTCATCTTATCCCTGATAGAGAAAAGAGATCTGCGTGGTTTGCTGGTATCGGTTCCCTTTTTAAACAAGTAATTGGCACAATGGACGAGGACGACTCAATCAAGTATAATTCTGCAATTGAACACTTAGAAAATAATGATAAGAAACTTTCATCTCTTCTAAAAGATAATATTTTGTTAACTAATACAGCATTAAATAATTATAATGAAACACTTAAAATAATAAAAACCAACGAAGCTCGATTAGGCAATGCTATTGAAAATTTATCAGCTGTATTAAACAATGTATCTAACATACCTAAAGACTTATATGTAGAATCTAAAATGAATGAAATCTATAATGAATTGTTTTCTAGTTTACTAACTTTATCATTTAGGCTTGATGATATTATTAACGCTATAATGTTTACTAAAAGTCACTCTATACATCCCTCTGTCCTAACCCCTAAACAACTGTATGAAGAGTTGATGCATAGTGTTAAGGATTTAAATAAGAATAGTGAACTACCTGTTAGCTTAAGTTTAGATAGTATCCATATGCTAACTGACTTAGCCCAACTTTCGTGTTATTTTATAAATAGTAAAGTAGTGTTTGTCATTAAAATTCCCTTAGTATACAGGGTGTCAGGAGAACGCTTCCGAAGCCAGAACGTAGATTATATACAACCTTTATGCAAACGGATACCACTAACCTTTCGCCTGAAATTGATTATTTTCGCGCGTCACGTGGACTTGGGGTCGTCAGCCGCACAGCTGTCGGCGAGCGCGCGCGCACTTTGAACTTGAGGTCACGCGCAAGCGTCAGATGATATTTATTTACGAATACATTGCTTGTTAGAGTTGTAAAGAAAAAAAATGTGTTTAATAGCAAATAATGGTTTAATTTAACTGTTCTCACAGCATAGTGTACGAAAAATGCTAAAAAAAATAGGTAAAATTGTTCATTTTTTTTTCTCATTTTTTTATGGTATCGTATCGAGAATCAGTAGCCCTATCACCTGTCTTCGTTTTCGGAAGCGTTTCCCTGCCACCCTGTATAAGTCAGAATACGCGTTATATAAACCTATCTCTGTACCTATCTCACATGATGTGGACCAGCCTTATTCATATGCTATGATTATACCTGACTGTAATTATATAGCTATAAGTAAGGATAAATTAACATATGTATGCCTTCAGGAACTAAGTAAATGTGTTAAAACGATTAATCAGCTTTATATATGTAATAATTTGGATGTATACTCAGTTCAAGTTATGCCTACTTGTGAAACCGAAATGTTATGTAAAATTATTAATAAATTACCTCAACAATGTGAAACTAAATTGGTTCATGGGAGTATAGATATTTGGCAAGAACTAAAAAACAATAAATGGTTATTTGTTAAGTCAGAACCAACCAAACTTACACTTGAATGTAATTCACAGATAACAGAGTACAAATTGTTAGGTACTGGTGTTATCAGCCTAGAACCGGAATGTAAAGCTTATTGTAAAGACAGGGAACTTTCACCTAAACCTTATTATAATACAGTTATTAAACCTATAATTTCTGATTTTAATCTTATCAGTGATCCTTGTTGTGACAAGGATAAGTTCTTATTAATTAAATCAAAATTAAAACCTTTAAAGCTAAATGATGTACATCTAGAAAAACTTGTAACTGTTTCAAATCACCAACTGATGTCAGATATTGACAATATTATTAATGAACCTAGCCCACTCATAAAATATGAATCTCATTATCCTATTATCACCTATTGTATAATTATTCTACTTTTAATTTTTATTTCTTATAAACTTTGTAAAAAATTCGGTAAATGTCCAACCTTCAAAACTAGAACTAAAATAGAATCTAACAGTTCAACAGATGAAGCTCAGGAATTAGATGAAATTCCAGTCCCAAGACTTCGCACATCTTCCTGAAACTTATGTATAAAAAAAAAATAAGTTTCATCTTGTTGGGGGGGTTGTTACATCCCTAGTTAGTATCAGTAAACGCTGACACTATGCTTGGTCAGCACCGGACCTACCTAGATGACTATTGCTCACAGGCTTCCAGCCAGTTCGGGTTTGGCATTCAAAGAGTTGGGACGTATACCGAGTTTTCCCCAAAATTATATTGTCCTTGTATAGGAAATTAAATAAACCTTTTTTTAAAAAGATTCGGGACTTTTCCATTCTAACAGCTCCACCTACACTGAGGGCGTCATTTGTTTTTATCTGATGTATGGTATGGTGTATCGTGTGTCTGATTTAAATAAATTATATTTTCTTTCTTTCTTTCATTAGTGTCAATCCCTAGCATCCCAAGGAATGACAGTTCGCTTCAAGACATCAGTTAAGTTTTCACGGTAAGATTCTAACAGAATAGACCAGCTATGATACGGTTTCAAAAGTGTTTATGAACGGTTATTACTACTTTCCACAGGAAACTCAACCTTATTCCAACGTATTACGTTCTTTTATTTCCCATTTCTTTTATGGTGTCCTGCACGGTCAAGATAAGGTGATTCATTTTCTACTACGGAGGGGATTTAAACTTTTAAATCTTTTCTTTTAGCTTTAATTAAGAACCGTAGGCTGAAATTGATATTTTTAATCACTGTAAAATGTTTTTTTTTGGATAAAGTGATTAATTTGTCAAATAAAAACCGGTCAAGTGCGTGTCGGGCCACGCGCAGTGTAGGGTTCCGTAGTTTTTATAACAGCAAAGTGCGGGTCGTATTCGCTGACTGATAGTTTCGTACCATGCTATAACTAAAAGCCAAACATGACTACCTAATTTGACTTCCTATACAAATACTCACCTGATCCGACAATTGTGCGCGGAAAGTTTTAATTTTTTTTTTTAAAGTTTGGATAAGACTTGTTTGGTCGACTATTACTCGTAAACTTGTAAAGCCCATTTAAGTGTGATAGTTTTCCTTAAAACTTCGTTATATATAGGTACTACTGCCGTGACATTTGAATTTCTAACTACAACCGTTTAGTTGCTAGAGGGGGGGGACTTTAAAGCTTGAAAAGTCATGAACGGCTTACATAATCAAAAAACAATCTTCCTAATATTTTTGAAAGACCTATCCAACGATATCCCAAACTATGGGAAGCACGAAAAAAAAAAATTATCATACCCCCTTTACATGTAGGGAAGGTACCCTAAATAATTGTTTTTTTCAAAATTTTATTTTATCACTTTTTTGGCGTCATTATCATGTATACTCATGCCAAATAACAACTTTCTAGTAGCAATAGTTTTTGAGCTAAACCGCGGACCGACAGACACACAGACGGACATGGCGAAACTATAAGGGTTTCTTGTTGACTACGGAACCCTAAAAAGGCGACACCATTTACTGCCAAGTAAATTGTGTCACCTTTTTTGATTTGGCAAGCTATAAATTATATTTACAATATAATTGCACTGGAGGGTGCTTGTGGCTAAGTAATAACAGCTGCAAGGGTCGATTGATCAGGTTAAACTACGCTTGCCGCGGTTGGTCCGTGGATGGGTGATCATCTTTACATACCAAGACCCCTCCGTGCTTCGGAAAGCACGTTAAGTCGTTGGTCACGGTTGTTAGTTTTTGTTCAACCTTTGACAGTCGTTACGGGTCGCCAGAAGCCGGAAAGTCTGACAGCCAATCTTACCAAGGGGTGTCGTATTACCCAGACACTGTGTTGTGGAGATCAGATAGGCAGTCGCTCCGTGTAAAATACTGGTATTCAGCTGCATCCGGTTGGACTGGAAGCCGACCCCAACATAGTTGGGAAAAGGCCACTCAGATGATGACCTTGTGTAAATGATTTCATCACTAGATCCTGCTTTAAAAACGGTGAAGGAAAACATCGTGAGGAAACCGGTATATCCTAGAACCAAACATTTGAATACATTTGACATCCACCAACCCGCACTAAGCCCGCTTGGTGGATTCCTTTTCGAAGAGAGGAGGCCTGTATCCCAGGAGTGGGGAACATTAGAGGTTAATTATGCTACTGTATCTAACTCCTGCTTACATTTTCATTTCAATGCGGGGCCATAGACATTCAAAAAATCAAAATCAAAATATTTTATTTCACATAAATCTACATGGGCACTTATGAAACGTCAGAAGCTAGGTGCGCGGTTCCAATTGGACGTTTCTTACGGACAAGAGCTGGGGAGAAATTCCACGGTTACTCTATTAAAAATAATTGACTTTTACAATGTTTTCAAATTAGTGTAGTAGGTATGAGAGGACAGCGTAGGCCTTTTAACAAGTAGCAGGTACTTGATAAAATAAAAAAAACCAGGCCAAGTGCGAGTCGGACTCGCGCACCAAGGGTTCCGTACAATTACAATTTACGATTTATGACGTATTAAAAAAAAACTACCTACTAGATCTCGTTCAAACCAATTTTCGGTGGAAGTTTACATTTTTCCACTTTGGAAGTGTCTCTCGCGCAAACTATTCAGTTTAGAAAAAAATCATATCAGAAACCTCAATATCATTTTTGAAGACCTATCCATAGATATTCCACACGTATGGGTTTGATGAAAAAAAAATGTTGAGTTTCAGTTCTAAGTATGGGGAACCCTCAAAATTTGTTGTGTTTTTTCTATTTTTGTGTGAAAATCTTAATGCGGTTCACATAATACAACTACTTACCAAGTTTCAATAGTATAGTTCTTATAGTTTCGGAAAAAAGTGGCTGTGAGATACGGACGGACAGACAGACAGACAGACATGATGAATCCATAAGGGTTCCGTTTTAGCCATTTGGCTACGGAACCCTAAAATTTGTCTACAGATGTAAAGTCTACAAAGCCTACAAAGTCCTCACATTTACAAAATATACCTAGAATAGAATAGAATCTATCAAAACGATAAATAAATTAGAAAATCCCATTAAAACCAATTGACATGATTGCCTTCAAAATTTAATTCATTTAAATTGAAATATTTTAGAAGCAACGTTAGGCATGATAATTATTAATTCAATATTAATATCGTGCAAAAAACTTTCCCAGACGTATTAAAATCTCCACCAAAATATAAGTAATTTTCAATCACATTTTGATAGCAATACGTTTTTTATCGCCCTTCGCACGCGCGCCATTTGTTGGCGGCCATGACACTTGACTTGACACCCCAGGGGAGCATGGGAACCCGCCATTGATAACATAAGCCCTCTAATACGTGGTATCAATGATAATAATGTTTCATTAATATGAATTGGGGTGACACGTCCCAATTGTGTAACATATTTTGTGTATTTTGCCCACATGATAAGTCTTTAGTTTGTTTATAAATTTATTGACTCAAGTTAAAATTGTATTTCCGAACAATCTTCTATCAATCAATCTGCCTAGCCTTTTCCCAACTATGTTGGGGTTGGCTTCCAGTCTAACCAAACTAAAGAGCGACTGCCTATCTGACCTCCACAACCCAGTTTACTGGGTAACACGATACCCCTTGGTAAGACTGGTTGTCAGACTTTCGGGCTTCTGTCTACCCGTATAATAACGACTGTCAAAGATCCAGGAATGACAGCCGGGACCACGAGTTAACGTGCTTTCCGAGACACGGAGGGGTTTCGGTATTGTAAAGAAGGTCACCCATCCACGGACCGACCGTGGCAAGCGTACCTTGCTTAACCTGATCGATCGACCCGTGCGACTGTTATTACTTAGCCACGAGCCCCTCTAATAATCTTCTATAATGATTAAGGATTCTATTTTCGGCTATTTTAGGCTATACAAACATGTATCTAAATATGGTTTGATATACAAGATTTGGGCATGGTTGATGGTAATAGGCTCGCTACCTATTTCATGGGACTTACTTAGGCCGCCATCCCTTGGCCTTGGCCCTAAACATATCTGGCGAAATGTGGGTACACCTCTGCTTAACTCTTCGGGAAATACAAGCGTGATTTTATGTTAATAATATGGATAACAGTCGGTAGGACAGAACTACATAGAAAACAATTTAAGCTAAAATAAGAAGTTATGACGTTATTGCTCTGTGTTGTTAAACGAAACTAACACTACTGGAGATTATATAACAATTATGAATAATTAAAAGTAATCGCCCACTCATTAGAACAACTAATTGGACATGGGGTTCAAGATCAAGAATATACTCGTAGTTAATTCTGTCGTTATATTATGTCCCGCCCCGCGGTTTCACCCGCATATGTTTCGATCCCGTGGGAATATCGGGATAAAACGTATCCTATGTGTTAATCCTGGTTAACTTTGTGCCAAATGTCATCCAAATCCATTCATTAGCTTTTGCGTGAAAGGGTAACAAACATTCATCCATCCATCCTTTAGTAGGATAAGAACTTCAACAGCAGTTCACTTAAAATGAGATAGGTATGTACAAAGTGCTTACATCTAAATAAAAATATCATATTTGCCTCTGGGGCGTTGGTGATGTTACAGGGTACTTAGATGTTTCTTAAGTTTTGCTTTAAATATGTTCATACTATCACACCTTAGGTAAATCCTTCGGTAAATCATTCAACAATTCATCATAGTCATCATCAGCCTATAGCAGTCCACTGCTGGACATAGGCTTCTCCTATTGCACGCCATTTAACTTAATTTTCGGCAACTCTCATCCAGCTGCTACCAGCCATCCTGCGAAAATCGTCGCTAAATTTAACCTCAGGGCGTTCCACCTTATGTTTACCGATTCGTGGTCTCCACTCAAGATCACGTCTACCCCAGCCGCCAGCGGTTCTACGGCTAATAGGGCCGCTATATTCAACAGTTGTGCCGCGACCATAATTGGAATTGGTACCATAACCTACACGTTGTAGTAATTAGTTGAAACTTGTTTTTACTTCTCGTGTTGTGTGCTACTGTTTTTTATATATTTGTACGTTGTATCAAACTACTAAGGAAATAATTCAAAAGCAATGTCCAATAGATAGGGATTGATAAACGATACTGAATACGTCAAGTTTGTAATCCGACTCGAAGTACCGAATTGTTCTTCTTGTCTAGTAAGTATCACACCTTATAAGCTGTACGATGTAATGATTACATAATTATACCAATTATGTAATCATTTGGCAATCGAGATACTGTTTCTAGTTTAGCAACTGCGTTAATAAATAATACGCCCTCTAAACAATATAATAAAATTTTGCCTGTGTGATCAAATGTGTTAAGTGGCGTCCTCTACAATTTAAAGGTATTAAGTAACGAGTGGCGACATCTGGCTTCAAATTGGTTCAAACGCACGCGAAAACTGTGTGAAGTATTTAAAACACAAGCTAGGTGCACAACCGTTGAACAGAGGGCGCTGTTTTAAGTTTATCCACCATTATGGTAAAAATGTGTAAAATTCGTATAAAAGAGGGGTGCGTGTACAACTGTGTTTTTGGATGCATATTGTATGACAACCTCTGCATAATGCACTAAACAAAGGACATCAGATTGGGGTGGGCGAC
Source organism: Apamea crenata (assembly GCA_949629185.1). NCBI lineage: Eukaryota > Metazoa > Arthropoda > Insecta > Lepidoptera > Noctuidae > Apamea > Apamea crenata. Next base: position 2,401,615 of record OX451376.1, on the reverse strand, counting down.
AAACAACAGTTTTGTTATTACTTTGGTAGGTACCTATTATTACATTTTGCTTTTTAATACGTAACAAACCCACCATTTTCCTTTCACTACCGGACTGCCATACGTACAGCAGGGTACCATCCGCACTTGGTTTATTTCCCGATATGTGCTCAGCGCTTCTCCTTCATATGTATTACGTGCACGACCAAAAGGTGGAACTCTGCTGGCGCCTGTATTTCCTGCCACATATAGCCTGTCAGCCTTCAAAGCAAGAGTGAATAGACATCTTCTGGGTCCGCTCGTTATATCGTAGACTTCGTCCTTCGCTTTTTACCAGGCCTAATCGAGGACAAGGGCAGGCACATTTTGCAATAAAAATAAAAAAGGTTAATAAAACCACAGTATATTTAAAAATCAAACTAATAGTTACTTAATAAGGTAATAAAACCACAGTATATTTAAAAATCAAACTAATAGTTACTTTATTTAGGCGTATTTTCCAGCGTTACATAAAACATACTAGAAGTTTTTAGTTCATAATATTCGATTTGACTTAACTTACTACGATAGAGGAAAAGTTAGGGCCGTTTACACTTTAACTAGTAGCAATACATTGAATTTTTTTTATGAACCAAATGCGACTAGTTCTATTTTGACCGCCAATGTACTTTACATCCATGTACTAGTTGAAGTGTAAACGGTTCTATTAACATAATTTAAATAGTTTATTGTCAAACATGGCTAGAGTTATCATTCAAATATATTCTTTCTTTGTCACTATTCATAGTACCGAAAATTTCCGCAGTATCTCAATGGCGCTAGTTGGCGATACAAATCTGAAATTTCAGATTTGTGTATTCTTCATAATTATATTAAGAAATATAACAAAATAGAGTAAAGAAATAAATACATTTTTTTCTATTTATCACAAATACGATCCTATGAGCTTCAATTTTGTACCCCAAGTATGATCATAATTTCACTAGCCCCAAAAATTTTGTAGTGGTAGATGGTAGTAGGTAGTGTTAAAACTACTTAACAGTTAGTACGTTCTTGTTATGTACGATGTACCAGAAGTACCTTAGTGTGGTCATTTAGTTATAGATATTTATTCAAATAATAATAATTAATCAAGTCCTCTCTATTGCTTGTCACTCCCTCCATCTTTAAAATAATAATATGATCAATCAGCCTATAATGTCCCCACTGCTGGGACTCAGGCCTCCTTTCGGTGAGAGGGAGTGGATCGAAATCCACCACGCGGGCCCAGTGCGGATTGGTAGATGCCACATGTCTTCGAATTTTTGGTTCTAGGACATGCCGGTTTCCTCACGATGGTTTCCTTCACCGTTTTGACAGCAGTGGTGAAATCATTTACACAAAGTAATAAGTCTGCCTACGTTCGAACCCACGACCTACGACACATACGAAAATAATAATGCAAAACTTAAACTAGCGCCATCTACCTTCAACACTTATAATTATTATTGTCAATTTCAAACCTTATGGTCGTCTTGGAAGTTCGTTGCTTAGATTACAGAGAAAATATAAATTATAATAATCTATGGTAAAATTGTTATTGTTTACAGTTATTTTGTACAATCTAAAGTCTTTTATGGAGACACTAAGCTAGTTA